>CAMTDV010001632.1:42406103-43649839 GCA_947069175.1 Scalesia atractyloides
GATATCATCCATGCAATGGACATTTTCACTTCACGATAAACATATTACAGAATTCAACATAATTAAACTGGGTTTTTATATTTGAATCAACGCGCAATCAGGTATATATATATATATATATAATATCAAAAGTATAGAGTAAGTATGGTAGATATGTACACGAACTGAACCGAACCGCGACACGAACCAACTTTGATTCTTTGTGACTCTAGCAGTTAACAAAGTTTTAAACTTTAACTCAAGTATTCGGCCGAGAACAAGGATCAAACCCAAACCCGTAGCAAACCTAAAACTATTCGGCCGATCAAACCCAAACCAAACCAACCCACCCTAGTCCTTGGCCGCGAGATCAAGCCCAAACCCAAACCGAATCAATCCAAGTTACTCGGCCATGAATGTTTATCCAAACCGTAACCACTTATCTCTTTGCGCCTATATATACAACTCACATGCATGCTCCTTCACAATTCCTAAAACCCTAACAAGCAAAACAGCCGTCGGCTGCCTCCTCTTGCTCCATTGATCGCGAACAGCTTCCTTCCTTCATCATCTCGATCTGACCAGCCTGGTTTACTTTCTCGGTCGCTAACAGCCTGTTACTTTCAGTCCCTTTCAGTCTCGGTCGCAACAGCTTCTCCTTTCTTCTCTTCCGGTCGCAGCAGCCCTCGCCATCTTCCCTCATCGTACTCACGGTTCGTTTACCTTGTTATTAAAAGATTAGAAGTTGTCATATGCTACAAGATCACGTTCAGATTTATGTGCTTGAAAGATTAATTGGTTTGTTTTCGGATTGTATGTGTTGTATGTAATCGGCTGATTTGATCATTGTTTATATGCATGGCTGTTTTCGGAAATCATAAGTTTGCAAGTATGTTTTGTTTATAAAAACTAGAAGTAAGAACTTGGGTTTGCATGGATAAGTTATTAGTAGTGATCTATGATTAAAAATCGGTTCTTGCTCGCTTAGGTTGATCAATAGGAACGGTTTATGCAAGTTGTAGTAATAGTATGCTGAAAACAGTTGCTGAGTAATAGTTACAGCCGACTTCATCTGGCTGTAACTCAGTCATTAGTAGTCGAAAAACGGATTTCTGATGTCTAGAACGTAGAGATTTGAATAACGAATCTAATGGCGCTAGATTCATAATTTTCTGAAGTCGTTTGATATTTTTAAAGGGCCAAATAAGTTCAGTAACTAAAACTGTGAAAATCCTGAAATTTTGTTAGTTGTTTATTGAGTTGGATTTTAAAATCAGTAGGGAGTTGAGTCATGATTTTTGTACAGAAACTAGGTATGGAAATTTCCGGGCAACTCCAACTGGAATTTTGTTAATTGGACGATCAGTGATTTTTAAATAAATTCTTCCGTGGACTGCAGTCAGAAAGCGGTAAATCTGACTGCAGCCTAGTATATTAATATTTATGGTTAATTGGTAAAGATTTAGGACTTGGATAATTTATATAAATTTCTATAGTATAAATGTCACCTACTGTAAAAATATTGGAATTTTTGGAATGTTAGAACTATTTTATAAAAATCCTAGAAAACAGCTGAATTATGAGTGCTAAGCTGAAATTTGAGAACTTGTGATTTTGTGCACCAAATTGTGGCATGAATTGGTTTATGTTTATGATAAGTTGTTTTGATCACTAGGTTCACATGAGGATACTTGCATGCATGTTTGAGTGTTAGATATGTTGTTTGTGTGTATCACTCTGTGCGTAAATTACGTGTAGAATTTGTATTGGTGTGTTCACACACTGACTCGAAATTAATTGGTTTGTTAGGACGCAACTAGCGGTCCCATCTCTTATAACATCTTTGCTACACTAACCGAGCAAATAAAGGTGAGTTCACGGCCCCTAACTTTATCCGGTTTTTAAACAACAGGGGGAGAAACATGTATACACTCTCAAACTCAAACTCTTTACGTTATACGAATTTAACGTCACATAACTACTCGGTAACTAAGTTAATGTTAATATAATGTTATGGTCACTAAGCAGCTTTATCACTTAAGTCCTCGTCAATCTCTCGGATCGTTAGTATTGGGTTTAATAGCGGGGGAATTATAAGTAGTACTACTGGGCCCGACAAGCCCCATCCGAGCTAGTCGCGCTAGCCGACCGGGTATGGTCAACGGGTGAATAATTTGGCCTAACTTCGTCATGGTCAGTGATAGGCCTGGCAAAACGGAGGCACAACAGTCAGCTTCGATCGCGAACTCTTACGTGACATGACTTTAGGCTAGCTACCTATATATGTTAACATTGAACTTAATTACGAAACTACGATATTATCCCGGGTTGGGGATAATGGAAACAACAACTTAATATTCCTGGTATGGAATATTGGAAACAACAACTTAATATTCCGGGTTTGGAATATTGGAAACAACAACTTATTATTCTGGGTTGGAATAATGGAACCAATACGTTATCCCGGGTTAGGGATAACGGAGAAAACAAACTATAACCGAACAAACGAATTTATGAAAACCTGTGAACTCACTCATCTTTAATGTTGACACTTGTTTCTTTACATGTTTCTCAGGACGCTAGGAGCTCTAGGTGCACGCACATGCATTGAACAAGACATCTTTTATCGAGTCTTATTTATCAATATTGTTTTGGGATTTTTCATTTGTTTTGGCGTTTGTGTTGGCGCCCGCTTCACTACTTATTTATGCTTCCGCTCAAACTTTAAAAACTGATGCATCTGCTAAATATTGGTAACTAATCAAGACAATATAAAATCTACGACAAATGATTTTTGAAAACGTATTATCAAATCATATAGAGTCGTTCGACGTACTAGTGTTTCAGATTCTGGTTTGTTCACACGCCTCGTGGTAAAACTCCGCAAGTGGAAATTGAGGGTGTGACAGATTGGTATCAGAGCCACTAGCTATAGAGAACCAGGTTTGCATTAGAAGTAGACCTAAACTATCGCTGATATCACGACACTAGACTTAGTTTGGCACCGAATTATTATATCTTGTTATGTAATATACCACAACTGTGTTTGGTAGATTATGCCTTCATAATAAGAAATGAAAACAACTCATAACTAACTACACGACCTAACAGGCAATGTCATCATCCTCATCGTCATCATCATCCGACAGACTTATGCCACCAAGGGCACCAGGAAAGGCACCAATGGTGGAACCCATACCACCTTATGGCGTGGAGACACGCTCAGCGGCGAGGAAAAGGCTCGCTCTGGGGGAGGAGTCGTCGTTACGCCCAACCATTGCTGTACCGGTTGAACCGGTTAATCCTGTAGAAATAGGAATTGACATGCTTAGAATCCTGGTACATACACAACAAAAACAGTTAGAAAGAATGCAGGAAACCATCCTAGCACAAGGATGGATGATCCGACAACTTACAGGTAAGACCGACTCGCTCGAGGAAGAGCATCGTACGAGTAAGATAGCTCGTAACACCATAGCCAGGGATCTGCGTGCTGAGCAGATAAGAGCCGACTGGCTTGACGACAGAGTCCTGGAAAATAGTTGGAACATTCAGGAACTGCAAAATCAAGCACTTGCACCAGCACCGGCCCCTCCAGTGCAGGTAGAGGAGGATCCGGAAGAGGATCCAGAGGAGGACCCTGAGGAGGATCCAGAGGAGGATCCGGAGGAGGACCCAGCTGTAGAAGCTGGAAATGCCGCGCAGGATGATGGCAACGACAGTGACTTGGGGGATGGAGACGTAGACGACTGACACGTCCGCTTATTTTATTTGTTTTCCTTCAGTTTATTTATTTTCCCACTTGTGTCTAAACTTGAGACTTTATAGTGAATTCGTATGTTTGATTTGCACTTTTGTAAGACGTTGAAATTTCAGTTAATCAAGTATTTCTTTTGACTATTCAACATATTGAGTTGACATAACTTAATAATTATTAAAGTACGAAGTAGGATAACTATATTGGATATATAGACTTATCGGGGTGTGTTTGTGTTGTGTTTCGAAGATCTAAATGGCAACTGGAAGACATGGAAACCTTAACTTAACGCCCGAAGAGCTAGCTGCCATGATTCAAGAGCACGTGAACGCAGCTTTAGCGGGTGTTCAGAACCAACCGGCAGGTAACCATTATTAAATTTTCGCGTGAAAATCTAATAGTGAGGCTAGTAAAATTCCTTGCTGACTTCCTGTTCTCTGTCAGCAGGAGGGGGCTTTAACCCTACAAGATGTTCCTTGACGCAAAGCCAAGCAAATTCTCGGGGGCGGAAGGACCCATTGGACTGGTCCGCTGGATCGAAAAATCAGAATCCGTTTTTGAAATGTGCAACTGCCTAGAGGCCAACAAGGTCAAATACGCAGCCTCAACACTGGAAGATGGGGCATTGACATGGTGGAATGCACAAGTCCAAACACGTGGACTTATAGCTGCGAATGCAATGGCATGGGCTGAGTTCAAGGCCCTAATTAAAGAGGAGTACTGTCCACAAGACAGAGTGCAACAGCTGGAGCAAGCCCTATGGAACCACAAGATGGTGGGATCGGAAATTGAAGCTTACACTGCAAAACATCATGACTTCGTATTTCTGTGTCCCGAATTGGCCAACACTGTGGAGAAAAGACTCGAGTTCTATCTTGGGGGTCTGGTTCCGGAAATTCAGGGTATGGTAATGGCTAGTAACCCTGTAACTGAACATCAAGCAATCCGATTGGCTCACAAACTCACCGATAAGGCGGTGGAACAGAAGAAACTACCAGCACGGGGTACAACTGAAGTTGCCCCGGATAACAAAAGAAAGTTTGAAGACTCCACTATTCGACAGTCTTCGTCATCTCATCCGAAGCAAGGGAACCAGAAACGGTTCAATCACTACAACAGCCACCGGGGTCATCAAAATCAGCCCGCCAACAACAACAACAACCCGAACGCAAGCGGCTATGCTGGTCGAAAGCCGCAGTGCAACCGCTGTAATCTCCACCATAACGGCCCTTGTGCCGGAAATCGCTGCCAAAGATGTGGCAAAGTGGGACATGCGGCAAAGGATTGTCGTGGGGAAATCATGTCCCGACAAAATCAAAATCAGCCCCAGGGTCAGCAGCAGGGTATAAACCGGGATGCTATCAGTGTGGTAGTACTGCACACTTCAGAAGAGACTGCCCACAGTTGCGTAACAACAACAATAATGGTGGAAACAACCACAATAACCACAACAACAATAATAACAACAACAATAAAGGGAACGGTGGCACCGGAGGTGCCAAAGGTCGTGCATTTACATTGGGCCGCGGAGAGGCCAGAAACGACACGAACGTGGTCACTGGTAAGTTTCCCCTTAATGAACATTTTGCTACTGTGCTTTTCGATACGGGTGCGGATAGGAGCTTTATATCTGATTCTTTTAGGAAGAACCTAAATCTCACGCTTAAACCATTAGAGACCCCTTATGTTATAGAATTAGCCGATGGTAAATCTGTAGATGTGACCCAAATCGTATCCGGCTGTCAACTCAAACTCGCGGGCCACACTTTTACCATTGATCTGATGACAACTACTCTGGGTAGTTTTGACGTGGTAGTCGGAATGGACTGGCTATCCGACGTCCGGGCTGAAGTTCTCTGCTTCGAAAAATCTATCCGTATTCCGCTCTCTAACGACGAAATCCTGACGGTACAAGGCGATAAGGCAAGCGCCGTCACCAACATCATCTCTTACATGCAAGCGCAGAAGTATCTTCGGAGAAAGAACTCCTTCGCTTTACTCGCACTGATTACCGAACAGCCTAAGGACGAGAAACGTATAGAAGACATCCCTGTCGTCCGTGATTTTTCCGATGTATTCCCAGAAGAGCTACCTGGTCTTCCACCACATCGACAATTGGAGTTTGAAATCGAATTAGCAAGCAATGCAACTCCTATCGCCAAGGCTCCATACCGCCTAGCTCCAGCCGAGCTGCAGGAGCTGTCTACCCAACTTCAGGAGCTATTAGAAAAAGGATTTATCCGACCAAGCGTTTCGCCATGGGAGCTCCAGTCCTGTTTGTCAAGAAGAAGGACGGGACTTTCCGCATGTACATCGACTACAGGGAACTCAACAAGGTTACTGTCAAGAACCGATACCCGTTACCTCACATCGACGATCTTTTCGACCAACTTCAAGGGTCAAGTTACTAATGGATGTATAATCATAGCCCCGAGGGCAATATATTACTAATGGATGTTTAATCATAGCCCCAAGGGCAATACATCACTAATGGATGTTTAATCATAGCCCCAAGGGCAATACATCACTAATGGATGTTTAATCATAGCCCCAAGGGCAACATCACTAATGGATGTTTAATCATAGCCCCAAGGGCAATACATCACTAATGGATGTTTAATCATCATACTGATGATATTAGCCGGGATGAAATTAGATCACGTAGGCTATATAAGGTTAGGACATAGTCCATTACCTTGAAGGTTAGTGTGGTTCCTCAAGTCACACTACCAGGAGTATGAACATTTCTGAATGTTATCATAAGAGTACCTTAATGGTTGATTAATAGTCCCGGTCGCATTGACCTTAACAACTTGGAGGCTTGAACTTAAGTCCACCACCTCTAGATAGAAGGATAACATCCCTTAACTATCATGATAGAAGACCCCTTTGTACTTAACTCTCATTTATAAATTGGCCAAATATGTGGTCTATGCCACTTGGCTAATCAAAACCATTAAGATCTTTTTGGAATTATATGGCAGATCATAAATTTCGAGTAAAATCGAGATGCTCGTTTGAAGAGATGAATATATATATATATATATATATATATATATATATATATATAATTAATTCCACAAATACTTCATTAAATTCCTAGTAGAAATTACAATACTAAAAAAACAAAATGAAATAAATTGTCCATGCAAGGACTACAGAAAACATAATGTCCACGTAGGGACTAAAAGAAATAACAATGTCCTCGCAGGGACTAACATATATTAGAAGTGACTTCACTCGTCCTTCTTTCCCTTGACCAACTTGGAGAATTTCTTGAAGAACTTGTTAGTCTTCTTCACCGTTTTCTCAGCTTGTTGTTGCATTTCTTTCATTCTTTCTAAGGCTTCGTTAATGGCCTCAAGTGGTGCTAGGATTACTCCAACAGGAAAAGCTATATGGCAAGCTTTCGAAGTGTGAATTCTGGATTCGGGAAGTCCAGTTTCTCGGGCACGTAGTGAATGAAAAGGGTATCCACGTAGACCCTGCCAAGATTGAAGCCATCAAAAACTGGGAAGCACCCAAGACACCGACGGAGATCCGCCAATTTTTGGGATTGGCTGGTTACTACAGACGTTTCATCGAGGGGTTTTCAAAGATCGCACAACCGCTTACTACCCTCACCCAGAAAGGTATCAAGTATACTTGGGGTGACAAGCAAGAAGCAGCATTTCAATTGCTGAAGCAGAAACTTAGCAGTGCACCTATTCTGTCTTTGCCGGAGGGGACAGATGACTTTGTAGTGTATTGTGATGCTTCCATTCAGGGATTGGGATGCGTACTCATGCAACGCGATAAGGTCATCGCGTATGCGTCGCGACAACTGAAGGTTCACGAGAAAAACTACACGACGCATGACCTGGAATTGGGAGCAGTAGTGTTTGCACTTAAGATTTGGAGACACTACCTCTATGGAACGAAGTGCACAATCTTTACGGACCACAAGAGCCTCCAACACATCTTTGATCAGAAGGAGTTGAACATGCGACAGCGTCGCTGGGTCGAACTCTTGAACGATTATGAGTGTGCCATTCGATATCACCCGGGTAAAGCTAATGTGGTAGCTGATGCCCTCAGTAGGAAGGAACACTTGAAACCTCGTCGCGTACGAGCACTACAACTCACTATTCATTCGGGGTTACCCGAACAAATACGCGACGCCCAGCTAGAAGCAGTTAAGGAGGAAAACATCAAAGCCGAATCAGTGGGAAAAATGGAACGCGATTGGGAAGTAAAGCCCAATGGAGCCCGGTATTTTATGAATCGCATATGGGTACCTCTCTACGGAAATCTCAGAGAGCTAGTCATGGATGAAGCTCACAAATCCCGATACTCTGTCCATCCGGGTTCGGATAAGATGTATCAAGACCTTAAAGCTGCGTATTGGTGGCCCAACATGAAAGCCGATATAGCCACCTACGTGAGTAAATGTTTGACTTGTGCAAAAGTCAAGGTGGAGTATCAAAAGCCATCGGGGCTACTCCAGCAACCTGAGATCCCAGTGTGGAAATGGGATCAGATCTCAATGGATTTCATCACTAAACTCCCGCGAACCTTGGGTGGTTGCGATACCATCTGGGTGATCGTGGATCGTTTAACTAAGTCCGCACACTTCCTAGCTATTAAAGAAACAGATAAGATGGAGAAGTTGACTCGCATCTACATTAAGGAAGTAGTTTCTCGGCACGGAGTGCCAACGTCCATCATCTCAGACAGAGATGCTCGCTTCACGTCAAACTTCTGGCAGTCACTCCAGAAAGCGTTGGGAACACGCCTGGATATGAGCACAGCTTATCACCCTCAGACTGATGGTCAAAGTGAAAGGACCATACAAACCTTGGAAGACATGCTTAGGGCATGCGTAGTGGACTTCGGAAATAGTTGGGAAATCCACCTGCCTCTAGTAGAATTCTCATATAACAACAGCTATCATACGAGTATCTCGGCAGCACCGTTTGAGGCATTATACGGTCGTAAATGCAGATCACCGGTCTGTTGGGCAGAAGTCGGTGACAGTCAACTCACAGGCCCTGAGTTAATACTTAAGGCTACCGAAAAGATTGTACAAATCAGAAACCGCATGGCGGCGGCACGAGATCGACAGAAAAGCAAACGCTGATCAACGACGCAAACCGCTCGAATTTCAAGTAGGCGACCGCGTCCTACTAAAGGTGTCACCCTGGAAGGGTGTAATCCGCTTTGGAAAACGGGGCAAACTTAACCCACGGTACGTAGGCCCGTTTGTAATCTTGAAACGTATTGGACTCGTAGCTTATCAATTAGACCTTCTGCCGAACTCAGTGGAGTTCACAACGTATTTCACGTGTCAAATCTGAAGAAGTGTCTATCAGATGAAACTCTAGTCATTCCATTGGATGAGATCCAAGTGGATGAACAACTGCACTTTGTGGAACAGCCTATCGAGATCATGGATCAAGACTCGAAGGCACAGCAAAATTACGATCGTTAAGGTTCGTTGGGACTCTAAGCGTGGACCGGAGTTCACGTGGGAAAGAGAGGACCAAATGAAAAGCAAATACCCGCACCTCTTCGCAACTGAGCAGCAAACTAATGATACCAGTAACTAAATTTTCGGGACGAAAATTCTTTTAACATGGGGATGATGTGACAACCTGGAAACTTCTCATACTTTCGTGTACTATTGTTGACTAAATTCTGGTGCATGGCACTTGGAAATCTTTTGGTATGGCACTTGGGAACTTCTTGTAAACGAACTAACTCTTTGTGCGTGGCACTCTAAACATGTACGCTACATGCTAAACCGCGTTTACTCAATTTTCGGGACGAAAATTCTTTCAACATGGGGATAATGTGATATCCCGGGTTTTTTCGGATAACTTAAACGCGACACTTGTCGAATAATGTATATGCTAAGTATTAAACGTGTACGAGTTAAATGAATACGTGATGTGTGTTGTGTGATTGTTTTAGTTATAGAGTAAGTATGGTAGATATGTACACGAACTGAACCGAACCGCGACACGAACCAACTTTGATTCTTGTGACTCTAGGAGTTAACAAAGTTTTAAACTTTAACTCAAGTATTCGGCCGAGAACAAGGATCAAACCCAAACCCGTAGCAAACCTAAAACTATTCGGCCGATCAAACCCAAACCAAACCAACCCACCCTAGTCCTTGGCCGCGAGATCAAGCCCAAACCCAAACCGAATCAATCCAAGTTACTCGGCCATGAATGTTTATCCAAACCGTAACCACTTATCTCTTTGCGCCTATATATACAACTCACATGCATGCTCCTTCACAATTCCTAAAACCCTAACAAGCAAAACAGCCGTCGGCTGCCTCCTCTTGCTCCATTGATCGCGAACAGCTTCCTTCCTTCATCATCTCATCTGATCAGCCTGGTTTACTTTCTCGGTCGCTAACAGCCTGTTACTTTCAGTCCCTTTCAGTCTCGGTCGCAACAGCTTCTCCTTTCTTCTCTTCCGGTCGCAGCAGCCCTCGCCATCTTCCCTCATCGTACTCACGGTTCGTTTACCTTGTTATTAAAAGATTAGAAGTTGTCATATGCTACAAGATCACGTTCAGATTTATGTGCTTGAAAGATTAATTGGTTTGTTTTCGGATTGTATGTGTTGTATGTAATCGGCTGATTTGATCATTGTTTATATGCATGGCTGTTTTCGGAAATCATAAGTTTGCAAGTATGTTTTGTTTATAAAAACTAGAAGTAAGAACTAGGGTTTGCATGGATAAGTTATAGTAGTGATCTATGATTAAAAATCGGTTCTTGCTCGCTTAGGTTGATCAATAGGAACGGTTTATGCAAGTTGTAGTAATAGTATGCTGAAAACAGTTGCTGAGTAATAGTTACAGCCGACTTCATCTGGCTGTAACTCGGTCATTAGTAGTCGAAAAACAGGGTTTTCTGATGTCTAGAACGTAGAGATTTGAATAACGAATCTAATGGCGCTGGATTCATAATTTTCTGAAGCGTTTGATATTTTTAAAGGGCCAAATAAGTTCAGTTACTAAAACTGTGAAAATCCTGAAATTTTGTTAGTTGTTTATTGAGTTGGATTTTAAAATCACTAGGGAGTTGAGTCATGATTTTGTACAGGACTAGGTATGGAAATTTCCGGGCAACTCCAACTGGAATTTTGTTAATTGGACGATCAGTGATTTTTAAATAAATTCTTCCGTGGACTGCAGTCAGAAAGCGGTAAATCTGACTGCACCTAGTATATTAATATTTATGGTTAATTGGTAAAGATTTAGGACTTGGAAAATTTATATACATTTCTATAGTATAAATGTCACCTACTTAAAAATATTGGAATTTTTGGAATGTTAGAACTATTTTATAAAAATCCTAGAAAACAGCTGAATTATGAGTGCTAAGCTGAAATTTGAGAACTTGTGATTTTGTGCACCAAATTGTGGCATGAATTGGTTTATGTTTATGATAAGTTGTTTTGATCACTAGGTTCACATGAGGATACTTGCATGCATGTTTGAGTTTAGATATGTTGTTTGTGTGTATCACTTTGTGCGTAAATTACGTGTAGAATTTGTATTGGTGTGTTCACACACTGACTCGAAATTAATTGGTTTGTTAGGACGCAACTAGCGGTCCCATCTCTTATAACATCTTTGCTACACTAACCGAGCAAATAAAGGTGAGTTCAGGCCCCTAACTTTATCCGGTTTTTAAACAACAGGGGGAGAAACATGTATACACTCTCAAACTCAAACTCTTTACGTTATACGAATTTAACTCACATAACTACTCGGTAACTAAGTTAATGTTAATATAATGTTATGGTCACTAAGCAGCTTTATCACTTAAGTCCTCGTCAATCTCTTGGATCGTTAGTATTGGGTTTAATAGCGGGGGAATTATAAGTAGTACTACAGGGCCCGACAAGCCCCATCCGAGCTAGTCGCGCTAGCCGACCGGGTATGGTCAACGGGTGAATAATTTGGCCTAACTTCGCCATGGTCAGTGATAGGCCTGGCAAAACGGAGGCACAACAGTCAGCTTCGATCGCGAACTCTTACGTGACATGACTTTAGGCTAGCTACCTATATATGTTAACATTGAACTTAATTACGAAACTACGATATTATCCCGGGTTGGGGATAATGGAAACAACAACTTAATATTCCTGGTATGGAATATTGGAAACAACAACTTAATATTCCGGGTTTGGAATATTGGAAGCAACAACTTATTATTCTGGGTTGGAATAATGGAACCAATACGTTATCCCGGGTTAGGGATAACGGAGAAAACAAACTATAACCGAACAAACGAATTTATGAAAACCTGTGAACTCACTCATCTTTAATGTTGACACTTGTTTCTTTACATGTTTCTCAGGACGCTAGGAGCTCTAGGTGCACGCACATGCATTGAACAAGACATCTTTTATCGAGTCTTATTTATCAATATTGTTTTGGGATTTTTCATTTGTTTTGGCGTTTGTGTTGGCGCCCGCTTCACTACTTATTTATGCTTCCGCTCAAACTTTAAAAACTGATACATCTGCTAAATATTGGTAACTAATCAAGACAATATAAAATCTACGACAAATGATTTTTGAAAACGTATTATCAAATCATATAGAGTCGTTCGACGTACTAGTGTTTCAGATTCTGGTTTGTTCACACGCCTCGCGGTAAAACTCCGCAAGTGGAAATTGAGGGTGTGACAATATCAGTAGGTAATGTTTTACCTCGAAAAGATTTGATTAAAACCATTTTATGAGCCACAAGGGCTAAATCGTCATTTATCGACATAATTCAAGGAACTGCTTGTAAACTCAGTGTATAATCTGATTTATCATCCCAAATAATCCTACTTATAATACTACACCTGAATGAAACTTATTTTCAAGTTTATTATCATTAAAACCTTGTTTAATACAAAAAGGGCATTTTTGTCAAGAATGACATAATTATGGAACTTGCGCATAAACTCAGATTCTGATTATGATCATGTAATATAACCTCAGAGGGTGATGCTACATTATATTACGATCATAATAAAACTTTAGATCAGTAGGTAACAAATCTAAATCAGGCCAGAATCGAAAGTCAAAGCAAAGTCAAACTTCGCCACTTTCGGTTGCGAACCGACCCTAGAACTGAAATTGACGAGCCGAACATGTTCTTACATGTTCTAATAATTATTACCAATTTGTTTAAGTGTCAAAACAGGTTTCATAACATATATAAGATCAATTTATGATTTTTCAGAAGAATGACATGTTTGATTTTTTAATATCATAACTTTACCCGTCAATTGGTCTAGCAAACGTGATCTCCAGGAGGCCCCTTTATAGGGATTAACACCTACCTTATTATGATCACTTAGCCATGTTCGTTACGAACAATGGCTGGACCATAGTGGTCTTAACCGAAAGTCAAAGCGTTTTCTGTAAAACGCTTGACTTTTGGCTATAAAAGCCTATAAACGAAAATGCACAAGGAAGGAACACTTACAAGAGGTTTCTAGAATGCAATAGAAGTAAGTTGGATGCTACTTTCAGTTAGGAACTTCCAGAGGAGGCAGATAGAGTTGAAAATGAGAATGGTGCAAGTTCAAAGGTTGAACCTTTACACCTATATCTATTTGGAGAGCTTGAAGGAGGTGATGGCAGGTGCTAAGGGGTGTAAGAGGGAGCTTACAAGTGTGCTAAAACATGGCATAGCTGTTTGCAAGTCCCTGGTTACGAATTAAATGGTTTTTGGCAATATTTGTGGAGGCCAAGCAAACTTTCTGCAGATACAGGCCTCTCGCGCCCCGCGAGCACCCCATAGGCATATTTGAAGTTTGTCACTTTTCGCCCGTCAACTTATCCCTCCGTAGCTAATATTTGGCATACCCAGGATTATGCCCAGACATTTCGAGCTCTCGGTTCGTTAAAAGGTCATTCAGAGGTGTAAATTAACATGTTGGCACTTTTAATCCCTCCATTATCCAACTTTCACATATTTACATAATTGAACCCTCTCGTCCATCAATTGGCACGTATGAGAGTTAGGACTTCATAAAGGATCACTCAGAGGCCCACTTTATGCATGCTGACTCCGATGTCACTTAGAGGCTAGGCATGTTGACATATCAATCACTCAAAGGCCAAGTTTCAATCATGTTGACATCAGCGAGTCACTCAGAGGCTCAGTTTGAGCATGTTTACACCTTTAGCCCTTATTAGTCTTTAACAGACTAAGTTTAAAATACAACACATGTCACTATACTATTGGACACGATTTTACGAGGTGTTACATCCTCACCCCCTTAAAAGAAACCTCGACCTTGAGATTTTATTCAAAAAGATGGGGTTATTTTTGTCGCATAGTGGACTCAATCTCCCATGTATACTCGTTACCTTAAAAGAGTCCCACTTAACCATTATTATAGGTATCAATTTCCGTCGGAGCTTTTTAACCTGCGATCCTCGATCGGAATCGGTTTCTCAACGAACCTCAGGTTTTCATCAATTTGCACATCTTTGTGCGACATTGCTAGCGACTCATCGGCTAGACATTTCTTAAGGTTACTGATGTGGAACACATCATGAATTTCACTTAGCTCCTCTGGCAATCTGAGCTTATAAGCTACAGGGCCAACACATTCGACTATCTCGAATGGTTCGATATATCTTGGGCTTAACTTGCCCTTCTTCCCAAAGCACATCACACCTTTCTAGGGTGACACTTTTAAACATGACTTTATCCCCTACTTGGAACTTAAGAGGTTTACGCCTCTTGTCAGCATAGCTCTTCTGCCTATCTCTGGCAGCTTTGAGACGATCACGGATTTGTACAATCTTTTCCGTGGTCTCCAGGACAATCTCTGGTCCTAATAGTTGGGTTTCCCCAACTTCTGCCCGACACACGAGCGTTTTACATTTTCTCCAATACAAGGCCTCAAAAGGAGAAGCCTTGATGCTTGTATGATAACTATTATTGTAGGAGAATTCTATTAGGGGTAAGTGGTCATCCCAACTTCCACCTTAATCAATCACACATGCCCGGAGCATGTCTTCCAACGTCTGGATAGTACGCTAACTTTGACCATCAGTCTGCGGATGGTAAGTCGTACTAAGTTCAATCTTGTGCCTAACGTTTGTTGGAAACTCTTCCAAAAGTGAGATGTGTATCTAGTATCTCTATCAGATACAATAAAATATCGACACACCGTGTAGGGACACAATCTTGTCCACGTACAACTTAGCCAATTTGTCTGAATTATATGTTTCTTTTATTGGCAAGAAATGTGCTGACTTAGTCAGCCTATCCACAATGACCAAATAGTGTCATTTCCACTTTTGGTCTTAGGTAACTTGGTAATTAAGTCCATAGTTACCATTTCCCATTTCCAAGTCGGATTTCTAAGCTGTTGTAGAAGTCCTGACGGCTTCTGATGTTCGGCCTTAACTTGCGAACACGTCAGACACTTAGCTACATAAGTGCTATGGATTTCTTCAGACCCATCCACCAATAATTCTTTTTCAGATCTTGATACATCTTGTCACCACCTGAGTGAACTGAGTATCTGGTATTATACGCTTCTTTGAGGATTAGATCCTAAGTCCTCCAAAGATTGGAACCCAAATTTATCATTAAATCTAAGGATTCCATCCTTTCCAGGCGTTAACTGATCAATAGTATTAAGGTCAGATTAAAATTTCTTAGATATGCTATTTAATATAACATATCAGTAGATAAATGATTTACCTTGAAAAGATTTGATTAAAACCATTTTATGAGCCACAAGGGCTAAATCGACATTTATCGACATAATTCAAGGACCTGCTTGTAAACTCAGTGTATCATTTGATTTATCATCCCAAATAATCATACTTATAATATTACATCAGTAGGAAACTTATTTTCAGGTTCATTATCATTAAAACCTTGTTTTATGCAAAAAGGGCATTTTAGTCAAGAATGGCATAATTATGGAACTTGCGCATAAACTAAAATTCTGATTATGATCTTGTAATATAACCTCAGAGGATTATGCTACATTATATTACAATCATAATGCTACTTTAAATTAGTAGGAAACTAATCTGAATCGGGTCAGAATTGAATGTCAAAGAAGAATTCAAACTTTGCCACTTTCGGTTGCGAACAGACCCAAAAACTGAAATTGACGAGCCGAACATGTTCTTACATGTTCTAATAATTATTACCAACTTGTTTAAGTGTCAAAACAGGTTTCATAACATATATAAGATTAATTTATGATTATTCCAAAAATGGCGTGTTTGACTTTTTAATATCATAACTTTGACCCGTCAATTGGTCTAGCAAACGTGATCTTCAGGAGGTGCCCTTTATAGGGATTAACACCTACCTTATTACGATCACTTAGCCATGTTCGTTACAAACAATGGCTGGACCATAGTGGTCTTAACCGAAATTCAAAGCGTTTTCTGTAAAATGCTTGACTTTTGGCTATAAAAGCCTATAAACGAAAATGCACAAGGAAGGAACACTTTCAAGAGGTTCCTAGAATGCAATAAAAGTAAGTTGGATGCTCCTTTCAGTTAGGAACTTCCAAAGGAGGGATATAGAGTTGAAAATGAGAATGGTGCAAGTTCAAAGGTTGAACCTTTGCACCTATTTATAGTTGGAGAGCTTGAAGGAGGTGATGCCAGGTGCTAAGGGGTGTAAGAGGGAGCTTACAAGTGTCCTATAAACGTGGCATAGCTGTTTGCAAGTCCCTGGTTTCGAATTAAATGGTTTTTGGCAAATATGTGTGGAGGCCAAGCAAACTTTATGCAGATACAGGCCTCGCGCGCCCTGCGAGCGCCTCATAGGCAGATTTGAAGTTTGTCACTTTTAGCCCCTCAACTTATTAAACACCCTTAAAACCCCCTAAAATACCTTTTTACACTTTTAGTCCTCCGTAGCCAATATTTGGTGTATCCGGGATTATGCCCGGACATTGTCGAGCTCTCGGTTCGTTAAAAGGTCATTCAGAGGTGTAAATTAACATGTTGACACTTTTAATCCCTGCATTATCCAACTTTCACATATTTACAGAATTGAACCCTCTCGTCCATCAATTGGCACGTATGAGAGTTAGGACTTCATGAAGGATCACCCAGAGGCCCACTATAAGCATGTTGACTTTGATGTCACTCAGAGGCTGGGCATGTTGACATATCAATCACTCAGAGGCAAGTTTCAAGCATGTTGACATCAGCCAGTCACTCAGAGGCTCAGTTTCAGCATGTTGACACCTTTAGTCCTTATTAGTCTTTAACACACTAAGTTTAAAATACAACACGTGTCACTATACTATTGGACACGATTTTACGAGGTGTTACATATTTGGTCATTAAAAAAGTGTAGTGTACTAATAAAGTGTTGAAATTAGCTGGCATTATCATATTATCTGATTTTACACTCCCAAAAAAAGATGTACGTGATTTTGAAAAAGATAGTATTTGGTCTGATTTTTGGAGAATCACACTAATATTCTATAGATAATTTGGGATATATGATTTTCCCTATTTTTTTGCTACCATCATTTCCTCCCCATAACAATCTCATTGAAATCAAGATCCCTTAATGTATAATGATTTGGTTCTGGTTGTCGAGCTATATATAAACCCACATTCCTACCAAAGGCGACACACATCCCATCAAAACATTTTTGTTTCAAAAGTGTTTGTAGAATTATACATTGTCACTTGTGTAGGTTGGCATACTTTTAAATGTTCATTTCTTTATACACTGTGACGGTCTCAAAAAGCCGTGTGGGATTCAGAATACTTGTGTGCAACACGTGTAGTCCGATACAGATTTTTGAGCATTTCGTTAGTGTTTAAAAAGTTGTGCTTTTTTTATACATTGTGATTGTTCTAAAAGTTTTTCATGTACTCTAATGTTAGGATCTACATTTGGAGGGTGGAAATGTCTTAAGGTAAGTTAATATATCAATGTATTGCATAGAAATTGTTGTTATTAATGTTTGTTAGATGTTATGTGTGTTTATTAAAATTGAACAATGCATTACTTACAGAACGAAAAAGCCCAAGGTTTGGAAATATCAAACATGTCAGCGTGAATGTGGACAAGGCATTAAACAAGTCTCATATTCAATCTATGTTAGAAATTGGTACATACAGATGTTAGTGGTTCATCATTGCATTTGGTGTTGTCGTATATGAGTAGTCAAGATGATTATTGTGTATGGGGAGGGGGTGGATATAATATTATTTTTGTGTTTTTTTGGTCTCCTTAAATGTGTTTTTATACATTTTGGTAAGCATGTGGGATATTATGTCGTTACAAATCAGTTCACATCATGATGTAATCACTTAAGTTACCAGGTGATTTTTACCGTACTAAGTATGTAGGCAGTGTCTATAGAAACTCAGTTGAAATGTGTTAACTGTAAACGACAGAGGAACATTAAATTTCATTTTAATAAATGATTGGTTGTTTGCTTGCTGTAAACGTCGTTTGTTTTTTATCCGGTGCTATTGTTGGTTTGTGTGTGTAGCTACTATATTTTAATTGTGCTTGTTCTAGGTGGGTGAATTAAAAAAAGCGCATGTTTTTATTTATTGATTCAGTGTAGTAAGAGAAAGGCTTGGGTTTGAGTATATTGTTGGACATGTGTTTATGGATAAATTGTAGTTATAATATAGGATAGGTTTATGTTATAGGTTTGTATCAAGCAACATTACACCATGCTGTGCAAATCGCATGTAATTTAGGATAGTGTTTGCGTAGGGTGTTTCATTGGTATTTTTTTGTTTTTTGTTGAATGGGGTCTGTTTTGGCTTTTATGTTGTTAACTTGATGTAACTATTACCAATCTAATTTGTGCTCCAATAAAAATGTGTGTATGAATTATTTATGTGGTGTGTTTGCCGGTCATTCTATGTTTTGTGCACCGTTTTACTGATGGTGAATGTTCATGTAGCTGGTATGTTAGGAAAAAGGCACCACTCTGGGAATCTGATTAACGGCAATAGGCCTTTAAAAGGTATGAATCCCTGATCATGCATTTAATTTGTTTCAATGACATACAAAAAACATTCGCTAACTTTTTGTGCATAATATATTTTTTGTTTGATGTAGGTGTCGATAAGAAGGCTGATTCTAACTCAGGCGGGTGGGTAGAAGATGACGATTTTGTTGAAGTCGTTCCCAAGATGGTAGTACCAAAACATGAAAAGCAAAAGTTGGTAGAGAAGAAGAGAAAGGAGGAAATAAATATTGGTGTATAGTACACACATAAGATACAGACGAGATCATCACCTAAATCGCTTCATTAAGCTCTTTAGTTGTCTGCAGAGCAAAAAGAATGTGTAAGTCAATTGGGCTTTGGGAAGATGTTTCCGTTTATGATAGACGATATACTAGGACAGCTTGGACACTACGTTGTGGAAAATTTGGATACTGACAAGATGTGTATTAAGTTGGAGAGGAAATCGATTGATATTACAAAAGAGGTGATACATAAGTTAGTTGGTGTTCCCAATGGTGGGGTGTGGATGAATAATGTTGATGATAAGAACGAAGATAAAATAATAAGCAAGTTATGGAGATCCAACTATCCAAGAGATGAGGTGAGCCCCAGTGATATTGCTGAGCGATTAGAAACACACAAAGTTGCAGATTGGATGTTTAGGGTTGATTTCTACAGCTCTTCTCAATCATAATGATATACTACCAGAAAAACGGGAAATGCAAGATGTGTCTCCTCCCATACTTCACAGAGGAAAGAGATATTAGTGAACTAGATTGGTGCTCTCTAATATACAAGACAATATCTGAGTGTAAGGATGATTGGGTTCGGGATGATCGTAAGTGTTATTTCACTGGGCTTCTTAGAATTCTTACGGTTAGTTTTTTTTGTTTTTGTGTGCCTCGGTTAACAGTCACATGGATGTTAAACACACTTGTTTATTTGTTGGCATGAATGTCATCCTAGATGTTGTATGTTGATTGTTACGACTTGTTCTGGGCTGCCCGTTGAATGAGAGAGGATCACCTAGGCCGATTAGGATGTGAAAAAGCTTAAACAAAGACAGCATGTTGAAATGAAATGTGGATGATTCGGGAAAGGACAAATAAGGAAGTTATTTGTTGAATGTGTAGCAGGCCCTACACGAGTATGTGAATCCAAAACAAAGGCACAAGCTGGTAAAGAAGAAGTTGTTCACATGGAAGGAATGGATTCTGGAGCAGACCAAGTAATGTTAAGATAGTGTTTAACACATTAGCTTTTATTCAAAAACAAGTATACACCAGCCTATTAGTTTATCTATTATATGGCATAGGGGTATGTGTCAAAGTTGTACCATCTGATGTCGTCTATGTCCCGGGACAAGATGGAGTTTGAGATGGTCATAAAGGAATCCTTAGGTTCTATCCACAAAATCAGGACCTCGAAATAATTTCAACTAAATATGATGAGTTGTTTTCAAAACATGATGAATATAAATCCAATCAGGTTAAAGAGGGATCTGGATCGAAAGGGAAGGAGCTGATGACTGTTGACGAAGAACCATTATCACAGTTCTGGACAGATCCTGATTCCTATGACAATCTTTGCACAACCGTTGACTATTTGGTTAATAAATACAAGAGTTGGGGAAATGTATCTTCAGAGGGGATATGTGAACCTTCATTCAGCTTGGGTCTTACGCAAGGGGATGTAATGTGCACTGCTGAATTCAACACTCCAACCCGTGTGCTGGAAAGTAATATGGAAATTGATGATGATGACCATATACCTTTGAGTGTTGTTATGAAAAGTCTCCATAAGGCTGCAGCTGAGCGTGCGAAATAAAAAGGATCCCACGTGCTAGCAACCTTCTGAAGCGTCGTATAAGAATAGGGTTGTTAATATCGACAACCCTTAGCATAAAGAGGAATAAAAAGTGTGGGAATATCTGTGGCGCATATCAGGAGTGCTACAATGTGATTCCACTCCGCGTATTACTATTTTTTAATTGATACGTATGATAAAGACATATTTTAAAATTGTTTTCTTTTATCTTGCAGAGAGGTCATTTTCTCGACAAGTGATGGACGTGTTGGAAAAAGGTGTTTCTTTGAGAGCTTGCAGCCTAATGCGATGGTGGAAAACAATGTCATTGATTGTTGGCCGTTCATTTTGGATCACGAAGATGGTGCACAAAGCCAAGATTTAGAACACAGGCTCTTTATTGAATGCTCAGTTCTTGTACGTATTAGTGGTTAGTACGTACTTTGCATGTCGTTGAACCAGCGTCATCATATATACAATCTAACCCATTAAAGCATGTGGTATCACAGCACAGGTATACAAACAACATTGACTGGGATAGTTTAGGTCTCGACACACTAAGGCACAATCATTTTCGACATGAGTATACGAACATGATCGACTAACACACTTTTAGGTCCCTAAGAAAAACCCAGCCACCCTACACATGTATAGCATTTGGTCCATGACCCTCGCATAACCCTACGCTTAAAACCCCTCCACAAAAACCCTACACAACCATACGTTATACTTTAGACATTCTACAAACAGGTGGTCTAGGTTCGTAAACTACTTTTAATAACCTGAACCACCTCTACGAAGCCTACACGACCAGAGTACATCAGCACATGTGTGTAGTGTAGTCCTTACCTACATAACCAGACTAGGGACCTGGTTAGGAACCTGTACCACATGTTGCATAACCTGCACCACCCTTTACGGAACCTACACAACCAGACTATAATAGCGACGTGTGTACACTGGTTAGAATGTAAGGTATGACCCCTTCACCAAACCTGAGGTAATGAACCAACACCACCTAGGGGTTCTCTGAATTAATAGAATTCCCTACATGGTTTGTTATGTGATTTGTTTGAAAATATCAAGTATGTTGTATAAGGTGTATGATTTTTTTTAATCATGGTGTATGGTTCATTTGTTCAAACAAAATCTGACTATTTGTTTTGTATGTTTTTGTGTGTTTTTTGCAGCTAAAAGAACTGGATATGGCATTCAAAAAAATTGATGATAAAAGAGTTGTTGCTAAGATAAAAAGGAGTATATTCCAATCTATGAATGGAGACAAATCACTAATGAATCTTGCGACCTATGACTTAGTTTTCTTCCCTATCAAGTTGGTGATGCATTATTTCTTCGTATGCTTTGATCTGAAAAATCCTTGCATTGTCGTCCTTGACAGCATTGATATGACAAGCAGAAAAAGGTTGAAAAAGGCTGACAGGGAACTAGATGAGAAGCATGTGCATGACATGAATGAGACAGTTTTGAAAGTGGTAACATCAACTATATAGATATGTTTTGTGTTGTTAAGTTTTTATAAAGCTGATAACATGTGTTTTTTATATATTTTTTTATTTAATTATTATTTTGTTATGTTGTCATAGACATCATTTTGGGAAGGCTCAATCTATCTGGACACCCCTGATGCCTATTTGGACACCCTTGAGCCCTAGACGGGTCGTCTAGGCCTAGATGACCCGTCTAGGCACTGATTTTTAGGGGTCAGCAGCGGCATGGCAGGGCATACAAATTTATGTGTGTAGACGGGCCGTCTACACCTAGACGACCCGTCTACGACCTTTGTTTTTCTTAGTTGGAGAAGGGGTGTTTTGGTGGGTAAATTGGTTATTGTTGGAGGTTTAAAACTGGGTGTTTTGGTGGGGTAAATTGGTTGTTGTTGGAGGTTGATTTTTTTTGGTGGTGTAATTTGAGATTTTTAAAAAGTTCTGTTTATTGTTTTTACATTGTATTTTTTTTAAAATATAATATTTAAATTTAATGTTGTTTTCTACATTTTAAGAATAGTGCAAGAACTATATGTTGTTTCCGTATTACATTTCAACGTCGATTTAACACAAACAATCATCAAGTAATCGAATAACTGAAAACTGTTAAATATAACAGATATAACATATATAACATAACTTTGTACATCCATAACAATATGTATCTGTACAGCTGAATACTAAATACAAAACGTCTATGCATACGAGTCGGCTCGGAGTCGGGATCGGGATCTGGCTGCTGCTGCTGATGTGGTGCTCGAGGTGGTGGGAGCGGTATGGCAGGTAACCCCTCTCTCTCTCTCTCATCTGTCCTGTGCTCGAGGTGCTGCTGCGGGATGTGAGACTCAGAAGCCTGTCGACGTTAGCTCGTAAGCGCGTGTATGCTGCACCTCCCGGGGCATGACCTGGAATAACGTGCTTGGAAAACTGGGGCGCCTCGTGAGGTGGTGGTGGCGGTGGTGGTGTCGGTCCGCCTAAATCAACCAGAGGGTCCGGGACGACCGCTGCCTCATCTACCGGTGGATAGACTGGATCGAATTGATCTGGCAGCGGCTCCAGAATCCATGGCTCACCTTCGCGGGTTTTAAACCGCTCGCCTAGCACGCCGTA
Source organism: Scalesia atractyloides (assembly GCA_947069175.1). Taxonomy (NCBI): domain Eukaryota; kingdom Viridiplantae; phylum Streptophyta; class Magnoliopsida; order Asterales; family Asteraceae; genus Scalesia; species Scalesia atractyloides. The sequence continues at coordinate 42,429,251 of CAMTDV010001632.1, forward strand.
CCTCTTCACCAGCTTCATCCCCCGCAAGGTCTAAAATCCCATCCTCGAGGATGGTATGGGCGGCTGCAAGTGAGGGTCCGTCTCCGGCACAAGACCCAACGACCGGGCAATCACGGTGACGTATGCCTTGCCGTACAAAAAGCAGCGCTCCTACCGGCAATGGGCGGAGGCGAAGTACTGGGCGAGACCGTGCACAAGTGCGCACGGCCTCCTGTACAATAGGCAATAGTAGAAAAATAAATCGGTGCTCGTACACCACTCACAGCTGTGTCCGCGAGCAGTAATAGACGTAGCGAGCATCCGGTGTAGATACCTGCACATAATATTAGCGAAATACGAAAATTAATTCATAGAAACATAATAAAATAATTACCGTAATAAACGTACGTACCTGTACAACGGGTCGACAACGTGTGAAATCCTCCCCTTCGCCCTGACATGCTCCCAAGTGTCATAGCCTGCGACCACCTCCCAAAATCCCAAAAGAGTGGGTCTATCCACCACCACTAGCCCCTCCATATAAACATCCGTAGTAATCTCCTCCTGTAGGTATATGCCATATGCCGCTATGAACGGCAAACTCAGCAAGCGTCATTGAACACCACACACCAACAAGCCTAAATGAAACCTCATGCGGAAGGGAAGACCCTGTGGCTGGGGAAGCGGCTGGTCGACCCGGGAGGGTGGAACGTGAAGGTCGACAGGAACTCGATGAGCACTCCCTATAATCGGCATGCCAGCCAAGTCAAACAGACGGGAATCAACGGGAATGAAAAAACGCAGTCTTCGCGTCTCACCAATCGCCTCGATGGCATCTAGTCGACCGCCGCATGCGATCCGACGTGCATCCGGCGTAGCTTGCCGCAAAAACGGGCGGCATCGGTGTCAGGTAGGAACTCAAGATAGGGGTGGCCATGTAGCGGATCCGCCGGCGCTGGCGGCGCCCGTCGCGGACCATGCGTATATGGGTCCCTGTGTATCGGATCTCCAATCTCCTCCATATCTAATCTGCGATTATATTAACAATGTAACACAAATAATAACAATAAACCAAATATTAACACATAATATTAAAACATTGTATTATATAAGTTAAATAAAAGAAAAAAAATTAAACCGGTCGTCTACAGGGGGCATCTAGAGGTAGACGCCCCGTCTTATTCATCAAAAAACCCACAAACTTCAACATCACAGCCCAAAATACCCAAAAATTCATCAAATTCAAGCACAACCTACGGTCTAAATGCGTAATGCATTAAAGATTAATGAAGTTTAGGTGAAAATACGTACCAGAGATGCTTGAATTTCTAAAAAATCCGGCCCAAATACGGTTGATATCGTAGAATACGTATGTGTGTGTGTTGGAGTATGTGTGTGTGTTTGGTGTCGTATGTGGCTGGTCGTCTAGGCTGACTAGTGATATACGACTAATAGACGGGTCGTCTAGGTCTAGACGACACATATGGAATAAATGCAAATTAACATTTTACCCCTGAGTGGCCACTCGTCTAGGCCCAATTCAGGGGTAAAATAGTAATTAACCATGCTAGCTGTAAAAGACTCAGGTGGTTAATTACCATTATACCCCTGAATTTGGCCTAGACGAGTGGCCATTTAGGGGTAAAATGGTAATTTACCATTTTCCTTTATAATTCAAAAAATGGCCAGTATAAAAGATCCCGCTCAACTTGAACGTGGCGTCTAGCTCTAGACGTGTTGTCTAATAGGAAAATATTACCATTTTGCCCCTGAATTTAGCCTAGACGGAGAGCAAAGCAGGGGTAAAATGGTCTTCTTGGTAGACCCAGATGGGGCGTCTAGGTCTAGACGAGTCGTATATTTACAATTAAAAAAATTTTGGTATAATTAATAGGATTTTGTTTACTTTATATAACTTTGGTATAAGCCGACATTCCTCCAGTACACCCAAGGCACAACAATTAAACCATACAAAGCCCATCTAAAAACCAATAAACTACGGGGACGTCGTCAACCGAAGTTGTGCTTGCTTTGTTGTTGGTCGTCCACGAGTCGATCGTTGGACAACCGATGGTTTCTTGGTGGATTTGGTCGGGGTCAACACCGCTTTAATCTTTCCCAAAAAGCTTTTTTTCTGAGCAGGGGGGTGTGACTCTAACTATTGCCAAACAATGTTCAGCTCTTCTACCACATCAACATCATCCGATGTCAATTTACATGGCTGAAAGTTAAGCTTCTGCCAGAAGATGTCTACGTCTTCGAGTTGAATCAGACGCTCTGCACGTACGTACTTCTCCAGCCTGCAAGCACACGGCAACCCACAGCTGTACCACATCTGACATCCACCAGATGAATGCAAGCGCTGCAACACGTCTAGTTTCCTAAGTAGCTCTCCACACAACAAGTCAAGCACTGTATGGAAACTTTTCCACGTAGGTGGTCAAATAACGGGTTTTTGTGGTGGTTTATTAATATTCCGATGCTTTCTCGAAAGCTCCTCCTTATTTCCCCGTTGTGTTTCCACTATATCCTTGACACAACCTACTATACGATCCAGCGAGCTCCTATCTTGGACGTATCTCTTTAAATTCGCGTGTTGACTCTCAACTCTGTTTGTGGTATGCTGCCCGAAGTTGCGACTCTGATCAGTCCATGCAAAGACAAACATTTGCTTGTAGTCTTTCAGCCAGTTATCATACACGTACGTAAACACCCCCAAAAGGTATCGATAATTAGTTCAATGTACATAGGTAGGTCACATTTTATTACAAAAACTTACTTGAATGTTTGCACTTTAGAAGTCGCATTTGCAAGTGGCGCAAGTTGTACTCATATATGGGTATTGATGGAGACTCACACAATCTCCCCCAGGATGACAAAATTTTTTGCCATTCTTCTCCTGTGAATGCGCTCTTGCAGTGCTCACAAATATTATGTTGAATGTGAAACCTGTAGATATATCAGAGGCGTTTGGAAAAACTTTAGCACACGCGTTAATTAGGGCCAGGTCTCTATTCATTACAATAACACGTGGCTCCATACATTCGTCCAACATCGACCTGATCCTCTCAAGCACCCATACAAAGTTATCACGACGTTCTTTGCAGATAACGACATGCGCGATGCAAAAAGAATAGTTTGTGGGCGTCATACCAACTATCTGGACAAATGGCATGTCGTATACGTTCATCTTGTACGTGGAATCGATCAGCAACATGTGCGGGAACGCACCCACATTTCACTCGAGTGGGGATGAACAAAGAAGATCTCTGTAACGACCTCTGTTTCGGGTTCCTCCCTGTCTCGTAAATAAATTCGTTTGTAATAAGGATGTTTTCTAGCGACTGCATGGGAGTCAGTCTGTATCTTTGTTCAGCCCTAATCTTCTAAACTGCATTTGAACGTCTTTCTGAACATGGAAACTATCGGGGAACTGCTTCCTTATAGTTTGAAAAATTCTGTGCGGCTCCACGTTTTGTGCTGTCAACTGCTCGATCAATCTGTATTCGTCAGGAGCAAACCTTCGCACAAACGCGTGGCTCGACAGGTCCTGATAGACTTCGTGGTTCTGCTGACTCTCCCCCCCTTTTATCCACCATATTTCATACGGATGGTCTCGCACAGCCACCAGGTAAAACAGCAACCGGTTTTCTTGCTTCCAGCTTTTCTAACCGTTGCTGTAGTATGGTGCTCACCACCACGGTCACATTCAAGCCATACCCTCCCGGTCCTTCGACCAATTTTGTTTGATCGTCGTGTCACAATAACGAAACCATCCGCCTTTGCCTTTTCCTGTGCCCAGTTTTTTAGCTTATCTAGAGAGTTGAAAACCTGTAAAATCGATTGCGTTATGTTAGATTTTATGTTTATTCAACTGCACAACATAAATAAATAAGTTTTGATACCGTCTCTGTGAGGTACAGATTGCCTTCGCATAAGAGTGCCTCACCACCATATCCTCCACCATTAGGATAGACTTCTTGACCGTACAAAGATTGTGTTGCATTGTAACTTTCATAACAGTCTCCTCTGTATCCATTCATACCGTGTTGTTTCACGCACGAGTAGTCACACCCATATCCATAATTCGGAAACCCATGTTGCGCAGGATAACATGGTGCATCAACTTGGTACGAGTCGTCCACATGAGATGTTACTTCAACGGGAGGAACCTCGTTTAAATCTATAAACGGTCTATTTTGATTTCCTTGTACACTTGACACAACCTCCTCTTGCTTGTTAGAATCGGGAACAGCGGTTTCCCTAATAATGGTATCATCATTAGTAAAAACTAAAACAACAACTAGTTTAACCTAATAACTGTTACCAGATTGGCTTCAGGCACCCATGACTCGCTAGAATACGCCCCAAAGAAATAGTTTCCATCCAAGTTTGATGACATTTCACCACCTTTGAATGATATCAGATAAAGTAATATAAGCCAAAGAAGAAGACGGAGAGAATTCCAACGACGAAGTGAAAAATTTATGCGACATCAAATGCTCTGCATAGCTCTATTTAACAAAGAAATATATGCCCGTCTAGGCCTAGACGGGGGTGTATCAATACTGCTTTACTTACATGCATGCAGACCACCAAAGTCAATATCTACCTCCAAGACATGTCGTCTAGGCCTAGACGACCCGTCTTGGGCTGGTCGTCTTCACGGTCCGTCTAGGGCAAGACGCCCCGTCTGATGTGACTGAGTTGACATTGTACTAGCGCTGGAATGTGGTCGGAGAAAAGGAACCCTAGACGCCCCATCTAGGTCTAGACGACCCGTCTAGAGGGTGTCTAAATAGGCAGATGGGTGTGTCAATATGTAGACTCTTTTGGGAATTATCTAGAAAAGGTGGGTCATGTGAAAACAAGTGCCATTAGAGGCCAGACCCCTAAGTGGTTGAAGTTAGGCTACTCGGTGTGGGTGACGGGCCTCCCTAGAGGACGACCCGCCACGTCAGCATCTACGTCAGAGTCCTTGGAGGACGCCTTCCATGGATGGAACCAAGGAAATGGGTTACGATCCGACCCCACCTAGTTTTTTTAAATATTATAGCCATCCACCATACCACACCACCATCAGCTCCACCTCAGCCACCACTCTCACCATCATCTTCATCTCTGGTAACCGTCATAATCACCAAACACCACCGTTGCCATAACCCTAACACCGGCATCTCTATTGTGAACCACAAATACCTTCATCTCCGTTGCCGGAAACCCTAACGCCTTCATCTCCGTCTCGATTCGTGCTAGAAACCCTAATGCTGATGTCCCTATTGTGAACCAAAACTACCTTCATCCCTATTGCCGGAAACCCTAACGCCTCCATCTCTGTCTCGATTCGTGTCGAAAACCCTAACGCCGACATCTCTATTGTGAACCGTTGGTGTGGTGGCTGTGAGGGTGGTAGCGAGTGGTGATGTTCACAGTGGAGGTGGGTGGTGATTCTGATGGTGGTGGTTGCAAGTGAAGGCCGCAGTGGAGGTGGAGGCTAGCCCCGTCTTCAACGTCTCCTAGGGGACTTCGGTGATAACGTCGGACCACCCGGGGCGTTGTTGGGTGGCGTCGCCGGTCCAGGCCGGGCCTGGACGACCCCCACACCGAGTGGCCTTAAGGTGGGCAACGTACAACAATTTTGTAGATTCTGGTATCTACATGATGCATATGGAGACTTATATGATCCAGAGAGAGAGACATTTTGAATGTGGCTTTGCGTTGGGTGTTGCAAAACAAAAGCAACAAGTGCTCAGTTTGAAAAAGAAGTATGCAACAAAGATTTTGTTGTCAGATGCAAATATTCTACGTGGTGACGTTGCGAAGGTTATTGAAGAACAAGGAACCGTTAAGTAGTAGTATAGTGATGGTTTTTTTTTGCGTGTTAGAATGGTTAGGGAAACGTGTAAGATAGAACACAATAATTGCAATGCGTTTTGTATTTTTACTTTTGCACCTGCAGATGTCATGTTGGTTTATGCTTGGAATTTATTTGTATTCATCGAATATTTGGATGTTATTTATTAATATGATAACTTATGGTATTAAATATGGGTTCATACTAGGTCTAATGTTTGTGTGTACATTGGGTTCGCAAAGTTTTTGTTTGAGTATACATTATGTGATTTTTTTTATGTGAAAGTGCTGCCCAAAAATGTTGTTGGGGTGGTTTTTGTTGTTGATACAATTGCGAAATGTCTAAAAAAACCTGTAGCTAGCATTAATGTATAGAAAAGTGACAAATACCTGCAAAGACTGTTGTTCGGGTACCAGTGAATGCGTGATGTATGGTGTAGAAGGGTGTAGTTAACTGATGAGGAACTGATCGATGACGTAGAATTTATACGTTTTTGATTGGATAATTGTTGTTACTTTGGGAAAAAAATGAAGCACAACCCTATTTCCACCCACCCAGTCGAGGACCCTATAGACCCTATCAGTTATCCTACACACTAGGTGTTTTAGTGTATGGAAAAAAACTGAACCAAACTAAATGTTTAGGTTTGTAACATGTAACCTACCTACAAACACAGCGGGGCCCCTGGTATACAACCGCACAACTTAGGCATACAGACGTAGCAGGGCCTTAGTAGACAAACGCATAACGGAGGCATGTGAGTTTGGACCTTAAATTGTCACTCGTATATTTGTGGTTATAATATGCAAAAAATGGGAACCATATCCAGGGTTCGTACACACCAAATTTAATATAAGAAATAAGGTGACAACATACATGCACCAATTTGTTGGTGAGGTTTAAAATTGTTGATTAAACTAGTTAGGGTTGGGTTATGTGGCATTGATGTCAAAACTCGTGACACATAGGTCACCTGCACCAATGGTGTATCCCTACACATGTTGTGATTTGTATATGTAGATTAGAAAACTGAACCAAACTGAATGTTTAGGTTTGTAACCAACATGCAAACACACCCCCCAGCATATACAAAGACAAGACTTATGCATGCAGATGTAGCATTTCCCCAACTGACAAACACACGTCTGACGTACGTGTGGTTGGGAGTTTAAAATTGTGACCTGAATAGTTGTTATAATATGAAAAATGGGAATAGTGTCCAAGGTTAGTATGCACGACGTTTAATGTTTAACCAAAAACATGTCACCATACCTGCACCAATTAGTCGGTTATGTTTGTAAAGTGATGAATACAATGGTCAGATATGGTATATGTGACATTAATGTTAAAAATATGTTACTAAATAGGTAACTACATTTAGTCATCCATCCACCAATGTCTAGTTATTTCCTTCTATATGTAAGTAAATATAAAGAAAACTATTCTGAATAGTCGTCAACACTATGTGTAGGACCCTAAAACAACCTCACCAGATGGGCCTACACACTAAGTGTTTGGTGTGTGCCCATTAAATAAACCTATTCAAAAAAGTTAGTCGTGTGTGCGTATGAGCAAGTCAATCATCCACGTGTCGGGATTCGCACATTTTACTGTGTATCAAACCAATTTTGTCCCCATTACCGGGCCACGTTGTATATTTATGTAGGATACTTTTATGGAGTCGTACCAAACATTATTTGGTTTATGCCCTTCATAAAATTCAGGATACTAGGTCAATGTGTGACAAACTCATAACGATTAAGGTAATCCGTACAACATAGTTAGTAAAAGTAATCAGGATCAAAATAACTGAAGAAAGTCTATGTAGCAAAACGTTCCAAATATATTTATTTCAAATGTAAAAGTAAGGTACCGAAGAGACATGCAAGGAAAACGAAACCAAAAGTTCAATTAAACTGACATGACAAACAAAACAAATAAAAGAAACTAGTCAGTGGGTCAAGCATTGTCCTGCACCACCTTGCCTTTTGATGTGGATGACTTTTTGCCTTTCTTTTTGTCGTTTGGATCCTTCGGACCGCAATTGCGAGAATCATGATCATTTGTGTATGTATTGCACGTACGACATAACCTTTTTGGCTTTTGGTTGCATTCAACAGCTTTTTCCCCCGGTCCAATCAGACGGCGGCTGGTACCACAACCTTTATTCCTTATTCCTTTTAGTGTTGTGGCGGTAATTAACTCTGGTACAAAATAACTAGTCAAGTCTAATATGACTGCTGCCTTGTTATTGTATGCAGGCTTGTATGGAATTGCGTGGAATATTTTTTTTCTTTAGCATCCTCATGTCCTCCACAAATTCAATCAGATTCAAGGTCGCAACGCACCCAGTCAGCACATTCATTGAACAAAGTTGGTGCCTCTTGTCGCTTGATTGTTTTTTAGTCTCTACCACCTGAATACGAAGCATTCATACTAAACACTTTAGGTGGTAGTACATCATGTCTTCACGTGGTGCAATATATCTAGGATGACATCAATATTCATGTTCCTGAAGACACAGAAAATGTGCCTACACATGTGCCCAATACATGTAAACCCTCGACATCAACATTCTATAGTACTGTCATTCAAATTGAAAGTTACCTGCACATTAAATAAGGTGTGAGCATACATATTTGACTGAATTATTAGAATGAATAAAAATTGGGAAAATACGAACATAACCTTGAACTCCCCAACTAACCCTTGCTTTTGTCGTGATGATTAACGAAGCTAATCCTAACACCATCACTTGTTTCCGTGTGATCAAGACCATACAAATACAACTCTTTGTATATTTCCTTTTGAACTTCTTTGAAAAAGGTTGTGTGTAGACATATGAAGCATGACGTTCTATTGGTAGGCACTATTGTAAGTCCCAATTCGGATCTAACACGGTATCACAACCACTAATCGATTGCAGAAACAAAGATTAGAATTAATAGAACACGAATGATATTCGATTAAACAACTTGTATACACCGAATGGTGTCTGATACAAGATTTCAGATTAACAAACTGACTAGCAAGCAAAATACTAACCCTAACATATGTATTTATACTAATTGATTAACCCACTAAGTACAACCCTTGGCCCATAAGGCTCTAGTTAGCCCATTCTCCCAACCTTAGCCCAACATGCAACAATAATGTGTAAACCTTTTAGCTAGGGCCCAACAATCTCCCCCTAGGTTTACAACATTAGACATTCAATCCTTTGGTAGTGCATCAACTCCCATTCTTCCAGCTATGATCCCAACAACAGCTATCGTCCAATCTTTAGCACATGCCTCATATAACTCTGCAGTTTGAATTTGGTTCGCTGCTAGAACTTGCAGGTCTTCATCGTGAAAGCTTACTAGATCAACCACATCATTTACTCGAAATGCTTTCTCCTTAGTAACGAATGCTATACTCCTGACCTTTGGGTCATACATCCAAAAGTTGAAATTCTTCAAAATGCCCTTGGCAAATGTTGGAGTGACTGGTATCACTAATTCTTTATCAGTTGGAGGCCACATCACAAATTTGAACCTTTTACCAGTCCTTGCATCCCTAACTCCTTTAGTTGCCCGAAGATACGGATCAGTTGTCTTCATCATTTTAAATCCATTCTTCACCTCCTGTTCCAGCTTCTTGAAAAATCTCCACCTTGGACCACGCTCGGTCGTATCAGTGTCTGTATACGGAGCCCTTAGAAATGCAACTTTCGTCCATGCCTCAAACTAGGACTCCTTAGAGCAATATTCTCGTGTATCATCTTGTCTGACAATCGGCCACATTCTCTTTATATGATCATAGGTCCAGCTCAGCACCCGTGACTTATTCTCAACCTTACTATAATAACTCGATCCAAGCTCCATAACAAATCTCTCAAATTGGTTGGTAGGATCCTCTATTTGAAAGTTCTAATCCAATGGATTTATATCAACATTCTTCATCAAAACCATATGTTTCTTCTTTTGAGCAGTTTGTCTTTTCTGACTTGCAGTGAACTTTCTCTTTGGATCGCTCAGATAATCATCCAATCCAGCCTGACGCTCAGCAGCAAGCTGTTCAGCAGCTAATCTGCCAGCTCGATGACGGTGTTCAACGTTAATAGCATCATCAGTCAGATCAGAGAATTCACATCCAAATTTATTTTCCAACTTCGCCTTCAGATCGAAAACCATAGTCATCAATAACGAAACATCACCTTGAAGTTGGTCTATCGTCTGATCGCGCGCATCTAATCGAGTCTGCAACGAAGTTATCTGTGCATCCTTAAGAATGACCTCCTGCTTAAGCACTACCACTCTCTTCTTCAGGTCAACTACATCTACATCTTCCTCATACTATCAACCCCGTTGAATTCAAACGCTCTTTTCTCAGACCGCCTCACATACTCCATATCTTCACCCTGAACACCACTAGAACCACTACCACTAGCCCCTGATCCTCCAGCACCTTCGAAACTACCACTACCACCACCAAAATCCATCATCTCTAACACAAAATCAGCTGGAATGGACATGACAGTAGATTGAGTAACAATGATAGGAGTTGTCGGTTCTTCACTAGTGATAGGCTCAACAATAGAAGTATCAGTCAAAGATACAGTGACCAAGGATGTAACAGTAATCGGTTCTTCAGTAGCATCATCAATATGAACTTCGGTTTGTATCTGGGCTTCTATAAGAATGAGTTCTTTGTTGCTTCTATTCGTCGTCTTTTCAATAACGGTACTTCTTCTTCCTCAACATCTTCATCTGTAATAGCTTCAGTGACCGGAATATCAGAATGAGGCAACACGAAAGGATGATTCCCTTGCTGCTCCTGAATCTCCTTCAAATGTGTAATAAGAGCTGCCAAATTCTCAGTAGTAAACTCTTGTAGCTCTGGAATTGGATGAATGTCAGATTCTGTAATAGATTCTAACAGAAGTTCTTCATCATCAGTATCTACTTCAGAAACCAAATCTTCAATCTCAATCTCTTTCTCCACCACCGGTACATCATGTTCTTCAGCCACCATTGCATTCACCGGCTTAGGTGCTGGAATATCCTGACCGATTACCTCACAAAACTTCCCAAACTTCTTTAATGGTATGCGTCCAACAAAAACCGTCTTTGATGTCGATCTATTCTTCTTCATCGTCCCAAAAATAGTTGGACCCATAGGCTTCATATTTAACAAGTTTGCATCAGAAGCATCTTTTGCCAAATCAGAGTAACGTGCATCCAAAATCAGCTGTATAAATCGAGGATACAACAAAAAGATCTTCTTCTTTGACTGCTCTAGAATCTTCTTCATATTTTCGAAAATATAACCAGAGAAGTTATATTTCCAGTCCATCACCAAAGATACTATCACAGAAGTCTGCGTCTGGTTCGGCTGATCCAATCCACCCTTATTATCCGATACACACTGGATAAAGATGTGCACTAATAATCTCCAATATGCTGGGAACATCTTCTTCAAAAATGGTGGATAAGTTCCCTCATAGCTCATCTCTGTCAATACCGGCATCGCCTTCTCCTTGGTATATAATGTGGGATCACTTGCAGCATTTGTAAACTTCAACACCTCTCAAATACAAGCTTCATTCACAACAATCTCCTTTCCCTGAATAGATGAACTAATGTACAGCTTCCCATCAGCACCCCTCAGATGAAATCTAGCTCGCTTCCAAAACACGTGTACAAGATCTCGATATATAACCTGATTTACTCGAAGTATGAGATCCTGCAATCATGCAGACTTACCATCATAGACCTGAACTCTTGGAAAAACTCTGCTGGTGGATCTGATAGATAACCCGCCTGGTTATGAACTGCTCCTCTGCCAACATAACAACATCGAAAGCCTCTTCAACCATTTCTGTCCAAAGACCAACAGATTAAACCATAGTCAGCAAGATATTTACTAATTAAACCAAATATCCAAGATAATATGAATTAACTAGTTAATTCCAAACTAAGAGGTCAAAACACAGTTCAACTGAAGGTTCATTTAAAAGTTCAATAATCAATTCAGAAAGGTCAAAAATAAACCGGAAGTATCAAAATCAATCCGGAGGTGTCAAAGACAATCCGGAAGGGTCAAAGACAATCCGGAAAGGTCCAAACTAAGATCCGGAATCAAAAGGGATCAAACAGTTATTTGGATGAACCCATTATCACAAAGATGAATACCATCCGAAATGGAATCCGAGTTCATCCATTTCGGTTGAATGTTCATCCGAGATGGAATCGGAAATGCACAGTTGGTTGAAGTTTCATCCAAAATGCCATCTGAGATGCTTGACTACATGAAGATTTAAAGATTAACATCTAATTTTGGAGATTAATAATCTTTTTATACCTAATTTGTTGCAATTCGAATGAATGTGAAGAAGATATTATTCGGATGATGATTAGAGTGTTTCGGAAGAATATTTTGTGAATGATCCGAAATGAAACACTGATATCCTGATATACTATTCCGGAATGGGCTTGGGCCTAAGAATTTTGGGCCCAATTCAATCCAGATCCAATCATCCGAGATCCAATTCGGATACAATCCGGAATGGGCTTGGTCAAAGTTACTTGGGCCCAATCCGGAACAGTAATCAATCCAAAACAGTCAAAGGAGAAGAGTCCAATTCGGTCAGTGGGCCTATCCGGAATGGGTTTAAAGGCCCAATCCGAAACAGTACCACAATAGGCCCAAAACTGTTCAAAAATTCTATTGGATTAGCCCAATTCCAAAACTCAGTAGGCCAGTCCAATGCCCTTTGACAAAAATCATCTAACTCAAAGCTAATAATTTAACTAACCGAGCAACCATCCAATCTTTACCAAGTATACAAAACTAAGCAAAACATTTAAACAAAATCATATACACAGTCTTGCTATGGGATCAAATCGTTTTTAAGCAGACTAAGGAACACTTTTCAGTATGAGCTTGGTCAGACTGGTCTAAGCAATTGCCAATATATTTGTCCATTTAAACCTAGAGCTCAACCTTCTAATTTTTTCTTTATGATATGCTTAAGGTAGTATTATACTATAACACCCATGCATCCTATACCATGACATACCCCCTGATCAAGGTAAGCAAAACGATTCTTCGTAGTAGGTGAGTATACTAAGATCATCCTTTATCTTTTACAACGTCAGACTGTTGGTGAACAGGCCAGTACTTTCGTACAGCAGAGTGACCAATAATATCTGACGAGAGTTAGGCAAATACCTTATATGGTATATTTGACTTTTTAAGCACATGGAATTCTCATGATGAGATTCCTTTCTTTTAAGGTTTTGGCCCTTCTGTTTTGGCTCTTTTAAAGATATCCTGACTGTGCCTAGGTCTGTATATAATCTAGATGCAACAGAAGGGCAGCCAAGATATCCCCGGATAACTCAACAACATAAAGACCCGAAACTTCAGACGTTGGCTATCTACCAACGCTGGATTTAAGACCATGAAATCATACGCCGATGGTATGTTACCCACAAGATACATAGTTCGTTATGTTTATATCATTTAGCTTATACTATCCGGTTGAGCTCTAGGCCTATCAACATATCATTTTCGATCCAAGTCGTTCCCGCTACAACACCTTACATGTGTTAGCCAAAACCTTTATCACAAGAAAGTATTTCATTTCCCAATCATTGCAAACCTGTTTGAAACTATTTTTGTTATTTTTTTTTTTATTTTTGTGTTTTTCTAATTTTTCAAATGTTTTTGGATTTTTGTAATATTTCTCCCCCTAAATTTGTGCATACACATGAACAAATTTACGAGGAAACAAAAATAAAAGAAAGAAAACAAACTAAACAGAAAAGATAGAGGACGCTCCTTTTGAAAAACGGATCATTTTGAGGAGATCCACAAACACTTGAAAACGCGTGTTGCTAACGGGTTTTGTGAACAAATCGCAACGTTTGCATCGGTGTGGATTTTCTCAAGTTTAACGAGACTATTTTCATAGCAATCACGAATAAATTGAACTTTGATGTTTATGTGCTTGGTTTTGGAGTGAAAAACAGGGTTTTTGACAATTTGGATAGTGGCATCATTATCACAATAAATTGTTGTGTTTAGATAAATCAAATCGTAATCCACAAGCTGGTGTTGCATCCATAAAACCTGGGAGCAGCAAGCTGATGCTGCGACATATTCTGCTTCCGCTGTAGAAAGCGAGACCGTCTGCTACTTCTTGCATTGCCAAGAGATTAATCTATCTCCCAAGAATTGGCATCCATCTGAAGTTTATTGCGCATGTCCCTGCCTGTACCTCCAAGATTACTGTCAGAGAAAGCATACAATTTAAATTCATAATTTTTAGGATACCAGAGGCCCAGTGACGTTGCCCCTTTGAGGTATCTAAAGATTCTTTTAACAGCATGTAAATGAGAGAGTTTAGGAGTAGCCTGATATCGAGCACGCTGGCAAACGACAAACATGACGTCGGGCCAACTTGCTGTGAGATACATGAGTGAACCAATCATATACCGGTACATGGTTGGATTGACAGGCGTTCCTTCAGCGTCTTCATTTAACAGAGGTCGTTCAGCAATAGGTGAGGCCATACGCTTTGAATCTGTAAGCTTGAATTTGGCAAGAACGTCATTGACATATTTTCCTTGATGGATCAAGATTCCGTGTGGGCTCTGATGAACTTGAAGTCCCAAAAACATAGTCATCTCCCCCAATGAACTCATCTCGAATTTCTTCTTCCTGGCCTCTTCAAATTCCCGACACAACCCATCGTCCGTAGAACCAAAAAAATGTCATCGACGTAAATTTGAACAAAGTTTGATGAACAAAGTTTGAAGTCCCAAAAACATTGTCAACACATTTGATGAACAAAGTTTGATCAATGGTTATCCATGAGCAAGCAAATGCTCTGTTAGGGTTGCATACCATGCACGAGGCGCTTGATGCAATCCATACAAAGCTTTGTCCAATTTGTATGCATAGTCTGGCTTGTCAGGATCAGTGAAACCCGATGGTTGTGCCACGTATATATCCTCTTTCACCGTACTGTAAAGAAACACAGTCTTGACATCTATCTGATAGACGGTGAAGTCCATGTATGATGCATATGCCAAGAAAATGCGAATGGCTTCCAATCTAGCCACCAGTGCATAAACTTGATCGTAATCCAACCCCTCAATCTGGCGAAAACCCTAAACAACTAGTCGAGCTTTGTTCCTTACAATCACACAAGTATCATCCTTTTGTTGCGAAATACCCAACGAGTTCCAAGAGCACGTTTTCCCTGAGGAAGCTTCACCAATTGCCATACTCCAAGTTTCTCAAACTAATTGAGTTCTTCATGCATAGCGTTAACCCAGCCTGGTTCCTGCAAGGCGACATTAATGCTTTTAGGTTCAATTTGTGAGATAAAACACGAGTAAAGACATGTATTGATATCTCCTGATTGACTGCGAGTCTAAACTCCAGCAGTAACAGAACCAATAACATTTTCAATCGGATCATCACGCTGTAGACATTGTGGTATAGGTGTAGTAAAAACATGAAGATCTGACTGCAAGTTTGTAAGGCTCTGCGATGCGACTCCAGATGGCTCCCCCTCATTAGTTCCACCAGTGGGAATGTTGAGTGATGAATCAACAGAACAGTCTGGTGGTGTTGGCTCAGGAAACAGAGATGATCCTAAGACATCAGGAGTTGTAGCTCCTTCATTTGCCACAGGAGTTTCTGTGTTTGGAGCCTCAACTTCAAGGGAACCCGTCTGAGGAATCTGTGCAGATTCAGTTTACTGATCCTGCAATGCTGGTGGAGGTGTAGACACAGCTTCATTGAATCCAGGTGGATCCACACTCAGCTGCTTGAAAGTTTCTTGCAGCTGTTCAGCATCTTCATCATCCTCAGTCAAGATAGGCATCAGTGGGGGTTAAGAACTTGTGCCTGTACCTGCATTCATATCAGAAGAGACATCAAAACATTTAAACAAAGAAGAATAATCATAGAGCCAGTCGGGACCAATTCGTGCGTCCTTGGGATTCTTTTCCAGCTAAGCCACATTGTAGGTTTCAACTACCATTTTCTTGATCTTTTTGTAGAGACGATAAGAAGTGTTCTTAGAGTAGCCGACGAAGATGCATGGATCTCCGCGTGATTCAAATTTTCCCTTAGCATCCACGAGTAGGAGAACACAGGGGCATCCGAATTTGCGAAAATGCTTGACCGAAGGTTTGCGACCTTCAACCACTTCATACGGTGTTTGCATGTCCCTTTTGTTGATTAGGGCATGATTTTGAATGTAGCAAGTGCTATTGACGGCTTTTTCCAAAATAAGAGGTAGTTCCGATTGGACTAACATAGTACGTGCTGCTTCAATGAGTGTGCAAATTTCTGCGTTCCGCAACCCCATTCTGTTGAGGAGTTCTGGCTGTACTAAACTGTCGATCAATTCCCTTGGAGGAGCAAAAAGAATTCAAAGTGGCGTTCTTGAACTCTGGTCCATTATCACATCGAATAGCCTTCACTGTGTGTCTGCCTGGTTTTCCATTATGGTGATAAACTGTTTGACTAACTTAGCTGTTTCACTCTTTTGTTCCAGAAAGAATACCCAAGTAAAAGGGAGTAGTCATCAATGATAACCAGATAGTATGCCTTCCCGCTAATGCTAAGAATATTTGTCGGACCAAAAAGATCCATATGAAGCAATTCCAAGACTTTTGACGTGGAGGGTGCGGGTTTCGACTTGTGTGCCCTTCGATGTTGTTTCCCACGAGCACATGATTCACACTTTTAAATTTGCATAAAATCCTGAACAGGCAGATCTCTGACTAAACCACTTTTGTAAGTTTGTTGAGATTCTTCATGTTGATGTGTCCTAGTCGGCTGTGCCACAACATTGCATCATGCTCAGCGGTCGACGAGAACAAACAGGTAAGCTTGTGGGGGCCTTGTTCATGTCGATGAGTAAGCGTTTCCTCTACGTTCAACTTTGAGAAGAATCCATTCATTAGGAATAATGAGGCCTGGTTTCAACACATAGCATCCTTTCTTTGTAAAGAGCACATCTAAATGATTATCACAGAGCTGAGACACACTCAAGAGACTGTGCTTCAATTCTGGTACATAGTTCTCGTTCTTGAAACTAAGAGCTCCATTGCACATCGTTCCTCTCATAGTTATCTTTCCCGTTTCACCACCTGCGAAGGAGACAAACCCGCCATCGAAAAACTGAATGTCATTCAACTGCGAGATGTCTCCTGTCATGTGCCTGGAATAGCCACTATCGACATACCAAAGTCTGACGAGAGTCCTCCAAAGCTGTTCCTGCACATTTCAACAGGTTTAGTTAGAAGCTGCAACCCAGGCCATTGAGGATCTGGATGTTCCATTTGCATCAACATAAGTAACCTCACAAAAATTAAATCAGTTGAGGTTAAGGTGGATGATGCTTTTGATCTGTCCGATTTTGGGACAGAAGACTGGGTCTTGGTCAAGATCTTAGGCCTCCAGGCTAGCGAGTCAGACTTCTGCACAACAAGGTCTTTGAGATTTGTGATTTTATCTCTTAGCCATGTTCTAGTCTTGATCAGAGGGCTTAGCCGTAGCAAATCAAGCCTTATGTAGGTGATTAGGCATAGCTTTCAGATTTCTCAAGAATAGGGCGTTGAAAGGCATAAATGCATTTTGACAATTCCGTGCAATATGCCCAGGAAATCCGTAGTTGAAACAGGTCTGCCTCTTCTGGAAGAAAACAGTCCGTTCAGCCTAGGAAATTCTAGGCAACTTGTCTGTCAGATTCTTGCTTGCTGGTACTGATGGCCTCTTAGTCTTGGCTGTAACCTGCTCACAACCATCAGCACACTTATAAGTTCTATGATTTGAGTTAGATAATTTGGAGTTGGTAAACTTAGGCCAAATTTTAATTGATTCATGTTCAGCTGGTGGCTTAACAGATTCAGTTTGGGGTTGCTGAGTCAATTTCTCAGAATGAGGAACTGAATCAGCAGTCGCCTTTACAGTAGACCGAATCATCTGTCGATGCTTGTACCGTTGAACTGAATCAACATTTAGTTGACATTGTTGTAGTTTCATATTGGAGACGACGGTGTTCGAAGCGTTGAGAATTCGATGTGTTCACATAACAAAACATAAATTGGACAAGTGTATTGCCTGATGATGATTATTCTTTGAACAAGGAATTTGAGCTCTCGCACCTCGAAGTTGTTTTCATCAGACAACACAAGGGTAAATCCTTGAAATAAGTTGGCACCCACTGATCCCTTATTTCAACATATCATTCAGCTAATTGTTGTCACTTAACTCGAACTCGGCCATTAGGTAATTCCATCTCGACTCAAACGTGGTAGGTTTTCTGAACACATTCCACACAAGTTTGTGAATTCGTGCCCAAAGGTCAGTGTTTTCCAACTTGTCACCACAAATCTATCAAGAAAATCGTTGAAAAAAATGTAAGTATCTTAGAGTGAAAAATGTTTGGATAATAAACTACGCAAGCTTAAGTAAAGAATAGGATAATGACCTTATGATACTCTGGTGTTGGGACACACACATTTCTTTTGTTCACAAAAAAATTAAAAAAGGTGTAGCTGGTAACACAGTGGTAACATACATCCCAACCTACATTCCCATACCAAAAACCATGTGTGTATAGTTGCTATGCCTACACACGTTGATGACCACATGTTATACTATAGACATCATATACACATGTGCTAGTGTAGGCTGGTCGCTTAGGTTCCAAACAGATGGTCTAGGTTCATAACTACTTTTAATATCCTGAACCACCTCTACGGAGCCTACACGACCAGAGTACATTAGTACCTGTGTGTAGTGTAATCTAAACCTAACAAACCAGACTAGGGACTTGGTTTGGAACCTGCACCACCTGTTGCATAACCTGGAAAACCATGTTACACTAGCTCCATGCGATGTTTGGTATAAAAATAACCCACCAATGCAGATTTATATAACGTTGAGAACACCCTAAAACTATACATATCTCAAGTCTTAAAAGGAAACGATTCGTATAATCCCCTTAATTGTAACACCCAAAAATCACGATTGTTTGAATGTTGTGAATTAGTTGAGAAAAGCACAAATTAATCTAGAAGATATTTTGAATAAAATCAATAGAATCTGTATTATTTACCTGAACAAGAAAGATTCTCGAATGCTGAATACATAAAATACCAAATTGTTGCTCCTATTTCATAGTGATACAGATTCGATCATGAAGACTATAAAATCAACAGTAGAATATGATGATTGAATGCAAAATTAATGGGGTTGTATGATATCAAAATCACATGGAAATTTCCTATAGAGCTATCATCTTCTAATACGAATCAAGAGATGGATCGAAAAATTAATTAGAAATCGCAAGAGATGATAAAAAAAAGTTTGGATGTTTTTTTTTCAATTATAATATCGTAGGAGATTAATTCTTTGAATGGATAAAACATGTTTCAGTTATATTAGGTTAAATCAATTGATGAGCGAAATTATAGGAAAAAATAATAATAAATGATTGTTTTAAATCACTATAGTACCCTTATAAAATAAGTGAATCTTATTGGCTGATTTTGTTCTTTTTATTCTCAAGTCAATGTTTCTTCTCAAATGGTGGAGTTCGGCTACAAAGTTAATTTTTCCTACAATGTGTACAAAGTCACAAAACGCCATAGTTTTGGCCATAAAACGCACTAAAACCACAAATAATAGAGTGAAGATCACTAAAACACAATATTCAAATCTTAACAGTCTATAAAAACTTCAAACACAACATCGTAGAACTATAAATATAAAACACAACATGATAATCAACATAAAACACACTAATGTTAGTCATTCGATAATCATAGCCTTATTTTCAGACTTTTCTTTTCATAACTTCCATGACCTATTTCTCTGCAACCACCGGTTCCCTGCCCGCTCCTGCATTTTTTCACGATTTCCTTGTATAATCTACCAGCAAGGTATGTTCCTAACATCTAGATTTGTTCTATTTATGTTTTGCATGTTAAATAACATCAAGATTTGGGGAAAAAACCCGTGCCGATCCGAAACTTTTTCTTAGATCTTGTTATTTGTAGTTAGTGATAGTGTTTTAAAGAGTAAATATTCAAACCATTGTCAAAAATCAGACAATTTCAACCCATTTTACCAAACCCTTGTTCATAACCGAAAAACTAAAAATAGAAGGGTAAAACGGGTTGGTTAGGGGAAATTAAAGATTGGGGTTTGTTTTTCAGGGTATACCGCAAATTTTGAATTTTTTGAAGCCGGATCGAAAAGTTTAGATTTTGGCCAAAAAAGTAGCTGAATACGGGGTTGTGCCTCCTAGGCACGAGGTTGTGTCCTTTGAAGATGTTGCAGCATGGGGTCATGTCTCTAGGACACAGGGCCATGTTTAGACCCCTGTTTCTTGATTTGTCACAATTTTTATCGCGCTTAACTGTTTAAATGTTTGCTCTTTGAAGGAAATTGGCACCACACAAATGGCTAAGGTTCAAAATAGAACACTCTCAATGCGAGGCATGAATGAAAATACTACAAATACGTAATGAGGAGCCACCAAGACAAGTATGTTACGACACCTTAGAGACTGTGGGGCAGAGAGAACGCTACAGCAATCTCATGACGGGACCTCGTCGACTCTTTCTTGAGGCACCGCTTCAATCAGTTTATGAATTCAATTTTGAATTCTTAAGCACCTTTGCCCTCAAAAAATCCATTGAGAATATGTTCGATAATGAAGCAGTGACATTCATGTGTGGTGGTACTTGGTATGGTATTTCGGTAGCCAAATATGGTGTAGATGTGTGGATCTGCACCGTGGAAGGGGTTGTGGAGCCTATCTTCAATGAAAGCATGATTGACTTGCCCGACAATACAAGAAACACATTTTGGGCATGAATTAGAGAAGGAATATACAACGCAAGTAACACCAAGAGTATCAAAATTAAGGACTCACTAATTCGCTACATACATTAGGTCTTAAGCGGTACACTGTGTCAGAGGAAAGATAACGGGGGCGTTGTTAATCTTCGGGAACTCAGTTGCCTTTACTGCATCCTAAACCAATAGCCCCTAAACGTCGCCCTCATGCTACTGAAGAATATGGTCTCAAACGCTAGAGCTACATATCCGATGCTTATGTACTTCGGTGCCTGGATCGCCCGGGTCTATAGGACCTATGTTGGACGCATCGCACGAAGCTTCTCAAAAGGGGTTGGCATCACCCGGGCTAACATCATGCTTTTCGGCAATTTGAACCTCATCGCTGATTGCAACAATGGTCTCCTACACTTCAAGGATAACAAAGGAAGGGTGTGGAACCTAAATGATCTAGATCATGTCCTCGCGATCAAAGACGACCCCAACCGTCCTCGACAATACTCCTACGGCTACGCTCTAGGATCCTCCTCTGAAGGCGGTGTTGATTTCCTAATATGCACAATTTATATTATCTTACGCAGGAAACACTCCACATCTCCCAAAACGCCCTCAGCACGGGACAAGGCATCAACACCTGTGTTGGTAGGATTGAGAGGAACATGGCCTCTATACGCTCCGACATACCTACATTCGGAAGCACATAGCGTACCGAACGAGGCGGAGGGTGGCGAGGAGATGGACTCGGATTAAGTGATGGTAGCGACGATGGTGGCATGGTGGTGACGTAACATGTTAAATCTTTCCTCCTTTTAAACAGTGGTGATGGTTTGCAAGCTACGACCCATTTTGAACAATTTACTTTTCAGCAATTTCTTTTATAATTTTTTTTTGTGTGATGGATGATGAAACTTTAACTTTCGTAATTTAGGATCTTTATTTTCTTGTTAGTTTATGATGTTGTGGCATGAATGAGATTACAGGTACCTTGGGATACTTAGATCTACCAAGCATACGAGACCCTAGACCCAAACAGGAAGCCCGGCACCCCACCACCTTTTTTCTGAGACAAAAAGTAGCCTTACACAGGGCCGTGTCTCCCAGACACGCTCCCGTGTCTCTCTTGTCGCTGAAACTTTTTTATTCTTGACTTGCCACACTGAGTCGTGCCTCTCGGACACGCCCCCATTTTAACCTTCTATAAGTTTTTACAAGAACACTGATACTAGCACTTTTAACATGGGGCCGCGTCACCCAAACACGCCCCCATGTCCAATACCTTATTTTTGAAAAAAATATTGTTTTTAACCCACATTTAAACATTTAATCAAATTTAACCAATATTGGACACCTTGAGGATAATGTGTAATTTAAGTGTTGGGGGGAACTTGAATGGAACTTGAATTTGTTTGTCCTAAATGAAGCCTTACACAAAACTCTACTTGGAATCGCTAAAATACCCCAAATCTTTGTCAAAAATAACATTTTTTAGTTTGTTTTGTCTTGTTTTTAGTTTAAGTTAGAAACCAAGTTCCAAAAAGTTCAAGTTTTTTCAAATTTTACAACTGATAGCGCAGTACCATATAAGAAAATTTTATCAAAGGCATGACAATTCTTTTTAAAATTTGATTGTATATATAATTTGTCACACCCCAAATTACCACCTTCGAGGTTTTACCACGGGGCGTGTGACGTACCAGGATTCTAGCCACCAATCATGTTGAACTACTAGTAATTAACACAGATGTCATGTCCAACATAATTAAATTATTTCAACTTAAATGTTTCCAAAACAAAGTATGTGTTCAGCGGAAGCATAAGTAATTGCTCAATCAATCAAAATCATATTGTTTCGAAAACATAAGCATAATATTAAATGTTTCATCAAGCAACACGACCCATGACATCTCTAGCTCCTCAGACTCTAAGTTCCAATCCATTGATGTATCTAACGACCTGCAAGCATGCAGAAAAGTGTAATAGCATAAAGCTAGCGAGTTCATCGTTTTTGATCAACAAAATCATGTAAGTGTTTAGCTTAAAAACATGTCAAGAATAATAAACTCGGTACCGATATGACTGTAATGTTTGTGGTGCCCTCATCAATGTCTATCAACATTGATCAAAGTGTTTAAGGTCCTTAGTTCACGCCCGGCTCCCAACACGATGTGAGGTTTCAAACCTAATAGCGCTATTAACTAATACGTCATTGGCTCCCAGACAACTAGCTCGGTAGTAAGTAGGGACTTTCGTGATAGAGTTTGAGTTTATCAACTATCTTCGAATTTAGACTAGAACATTTAAAAGTATTCCTCCTAGGAATATTAGTTCCCCCCCCAGGGACGCATGCTTGTGAAAAAGTAGTGAACTCACCTTAGTTTGCTCGGTAAGTGCTAACGTGCCTCTACGCGTTAAGTAAATGTTAGGTCCGTTACATGAGACCTAATGTACAACAAATATAAGTATGTATACTAGTAGGGTTTGCAATACCCTAATTATCCAAACAACCAAGTGAACATGTGACCGGGTTATCATGTTTATCATACAATAACACACATTGGGTTCTCTAGTTGGTGACATGTAATGTGATTTTGAGAAACATGGACGTCACACATATATGTACATAACTTAGGACAATCATATATAAGATAAACTCGGATCTATACACCTTTATTAAACTTGGAACAATCATGTATAAGATAAACTGAGATCTATACACCTTTATTAAACTCGGAACCTTGAGTTAAATTCGGACAAGCATAGGTGATATATATAAATTTGGACATGCATAGGTATACAGATAAACTCAGACATGCATAGATGCACTCAATAAATCCGGAACAAAATGCTTAACTCGGAACATATGTTTAAACTCAGACTCATGTATATTCTCGAACAAGAATACATCTTCGGACCTCCTCATAGACTGGGACATGTTTCATTAACCCGGACTTTGTGACTTCACAAAGTCGGACTAACAATTATTCTCATATCAACAACACAGATATCATAGTTTTCAATGTAACAATTCTACGATCAAAACCCTAATCTCAACCATCAACAATATTACGAACCAAAACAACATGTTAGCATTCTTAACATGTTAATAGCATCTCTAATGTCTAGCAGCAATCATACATTCATTCCATCTAGCAACAATCACACATTCATCAAGCATGATAAACTAACCACAAATTGTTTAGATATCAAGGGTTTTGCATGAAAACAAAAGAACAAGAATAACAACGTATAACATAAACAGTTACCTAAGATTGATTTAGAGTTTGATCTACAAGAATTGAAAGATCAAAGATTGATGATTGTGAGAGAACTTGGTGTAGCCAAAAGATCAGAGAAATTATTCAAAGAAACTGCCATATGATGGATTATGAGGAGTTTTGGGTTATGCAGTAGTTTTATTAGAGGCCCTTAATTAACCCTAACACACCCCTAACACTATACTTTTACCCAAAAAGCACATTCATCATGTAATTCACGTATTTCTCATGCAACGTAAAAGTTTTATAAACCGTCCGTTTATGATTATTGTTCGTGTTAATCACCAACGTTTGAGAATTAACTTGTGTGTGTTCCAGTAATTCCCCGAATTACTAACGTAGACTCATTTAACTAACCCTAGTTAAATGCAGTGCTATGAATGTATGTCTAAATTAACTACGGTTAGGTTAAAGTATTAACCTGAAATTGCGGGTTGTTACATCATCCCCAAGTTGAAAGAAATTTCGTTCGGAAATTTGAAACAGTCACAGAAGAGTGAAAGATAGGTTAAGATGACTGTGGGTTTTCCTCGACTACCACATCATCCCCAAGTTGAAAGGGAATTTTTTTCCTGAAATCCACTAGTCGTATCAGTGTTAGGTTCAGTGGTTTTGAATAAATGAGGATACTTGAGCGTCATCTAATCCTCGCGTTCCCACGAGAACTCTGGTCCACGTTTTGAGTTCCAATGAACTCTGACAATAGGTATTCGACTGTGTTTACGGACCTTGACTTCCTGGTCCATGATCTCGATAGGTTCCTTGATGAATTGTGGAATGTCATCGATTTTCAGTTCCTTGAAAAGAACCACAAGTGTCTCATCAGATAAACTCTTCTTTAAGTTAGAGACGTGAAAAACGTTGTGCACATTACCAAGTTCATCAGGCAACTCAAGTCTGTAAGCCACCTTACTGATTCTTTCCAAAATCTTGAAGGGCCCAACATTTCTCGGATTGAGCTTGCCTCATTTCCTAAAATGAACTACACCCTTCTAGGGTGAGACTTTCAATAAAACACAGTCGCCCACGGCGACTACCAAGGATTTCCTACGCTTGTCGGTGTAGCTTTTCTGGTGATAACGAGTTGCTACCGTACGATTTGGCTATCTCCAACCTCATCCCCACAAAGAGGAGAACGGCATCTTCATCCGTACAACGTTTCGAACGGAGCTGCCAGATTGCTAGAGTGGTAACCATTGTTGTAGGAAAACTCTACCAAAGGCAAATGTCTTTCCCAACGGTTGCCAAAATCAATCACACATGCTCGCAGGATATCTTCAAGCGTCTGGATGGTTCGTTCACTTTGACCATCCGTTTAAGGATGATAGGCTGTGCTTATGTCTAGACCTGAGCCGAATGATTTGTAGCTTACCACAGATCAGATGTGAAATGCGGGTCACGGTTAAAGATGATGGAGGTCGGCACCCCGTGCCTAGAAACTGCTTCCTTCAAGTAGATGCTAGCAAGTCGTGAAAACTTATCGGTTTTTTTTATCGCAAGGAAGTGTGCAGATTTGGTCAGATGGTCAACAATCACCCATATGGTATCGTTTCCGTTTTGAGTCTTGGGCAAACTGGTGACAAAATCCATAGAATTTGTTCCCACTTCCACATAGGCAGTTTTGATTACTTTAGCGCAAGTCAAGCATTTGCTCAGATACGTCGCTATGTTTACTTTCATGCCTGGCCATGAGTACAAGATTTTTAGATCCTGATACATCCAACATAAGCTCTCGCAGATTCCCATAGAATGGAACCCATATTCGCTCCATGAAATAGCAAATACCGTCAAACTTGGTTACGAGTTGCTTTTCCATGCCCCACATGGATTTAGCTTGAAGGTTCTCGTCCTTCAATGCTTCATTTTGAGCAGAACGGATTTGGTCAGGACAGTTAGAATGAATAGTAAGTTGTAAAGCTCGAACACATTTAGGTTTGGTTTCCTTCCGACTAAGAGCGTCAACTACAACATTAGCTTTGCCTGGATGATACTTGATTGCACAATCATAATCGTTCAAGAGTTCAACCCAACGACGCTTTCGCATGTTCAACTCTTTCTAGTCAAAAATGTGTTGAAGGCTCTTGTGGTCAGTATAAATGGTGCATTTAGTATCGTACAAGTAATGCATCATGATTTTGAGTGTGAAGAATACGGCTCCCAATTCCAAATCGTGAGTCATGTACTTCTTCTCATGAACTTTCAATTGTCGGGAAGCATAAGCGCTTTGCATCAAAACACAACTGAGATCTTGGATAGAAGCGTCCCAATACACCACGAAGTCATCCATACCCTCAGGTGAAGACAATATCGGTGCATTGCAGAGTTCTTGTCTCAGGAGCTGAAGGGCATTCTCTTGGGTCGCTCCCCACGAGCAAGCAACACTTTTCTGAGTTAAGGCAGTAAGAGACTGAGCGATCTTCGAAAATCCCTCGATAAATCCATGATAGTATCCCGTGAGACCAAGAAATTTTCGCACCTCCGTAGGAGTTTTAGGTATCGCCTAATTCTTGATAGACTTGATTTTAGCTGGGTCAACATGTATTCCCGATTCGTTGACCACGTGAACAAGGAAGTGTACTTCTTGAATCTAGAAGTCACACTTAGAGTTGTTCCTTCCTCAAAAGTTCCAAGATAAGAGGCAAGTGTTATTCATGTTCCTCCTTGCTCTTCGAATAGATCAAGATGTCAATGATAAACACAATGACGAAGTCATCAAGATATGGCTGACACACTCGGTTCATGAAGTCCATGTAGACTGCTGGTACGTTGGTCAACCTGAATGGCATGACCAAACACTCGTAGTCGCCGTACCGTGTTCGGAATGCTGTTTTGGGAACATCCTCCTCTCGAACTCTCATTTGATGATAGCCCGATCATAGATCGATTTTCGAGTAGAAGCTTGACCCTTGTAGCTAGTCAAATAGGTCATCGATACGAAGAAGAGGATAACGGTTCTTGATCGTCACCTTGTTGTGTTCAAGATAGTCAATACACATGTGGAAAGACCCGTTTTTCTTCTTCATGAATAGGACTAGGGCTCCCCATGCCGAAGAACTAGGTCGGATAAAACCTTTATCCAACAGTTCTTGAAGTTGATTGGACAGTTCTTGCAACTCTCCCGTGCAAGACAATTAGGAGCACGAGCGATCGAAGCTGCTCTAGGGTAAGTTCGATTTGAAATTCCACCTGTTGCTGTGGAGGTAGTCCTAGAGGTTCCTCGGGAATCGGAAAAGTCACAAACGACTGGAATGTCTTCGATCTTCTTCTCTTCAAGTTGATTGCCGGTAATGAGAGCTAGAATAGTCGGATAGCCCTTCCGTATGCACTTCTGGGCTTTCATAGCTGAAATGATGCCAACCATAGCACGACTCTAATGACCTTGAACAGACAGATAGTCTCCGCCAGGGAGAGGGATACGAATAATTTTCTCTTTACAGAGAATTTCAACTCGGTGTTTGGTCAACCAGTCCATACCGATGACTACATCAAAGCTACCAAGAGTAACAGAAAGGAGGTCAATGTCAAGCACTTGACCTAGAAGGTCGAGTTTGCACCCTACATGTACATGGGATGCTTCAATCGGCTGACTATTGACGTGAGTGAGGGTGTGTATGATTTTAGATATATTTTAAGTACTTTTCACTCTTTTATTCAAGCTTTTAATTTATAAAAACACAATATGTAACTATGACTCTCTACAACACGCTAGGGCAAGTGCACCCATCGTTGGTGTAGTATAGTGATGGCAAGATACCGAGGTTGTCTAAGGACACAAGAGCTTTTAATACCGGTATATCGTCGACGTCTAATCTAATCATTTTTTTAAAAGGTTTTTAATAAGTAAACATAAAGTAATAAACTAAGTAATAAAAGAAACAAATACACAAGATAGAATCATTGGTTCCAATTCGTTATTTATGTATCCTTTGATAATTTCAGCGCTTCGGATTTTTTAAGAGATTA
The DNA here is from genome assembly GCA_947069175.1 of Scalesia atractyloides. Taxonomy (NCBI): domain Eukaryota; kingdom Viridiplantae; phylum Streptophyta; class Magnoliopsida; order Asterales; family Asteraceae; genus Scalesia; species Scalesia atractyloides. Next base: position 42,457,202 of record CAMTDV010001632.1, read on the forward strand.
TCTTATTTAAAGTGGCATGTCCCTCTTTTGGAGGCAACGCTACCCTCAGCCATATTGGTCTAAGTCAGCAGGGATACAGTCCCACAAGGCCAGAATATTGAAAGATAATTAAGTAAGTGATTAATGCAAAATGTGGCATGTCCCTTGATGTGCTAAAAGTAGTTTAGTAAAAATAACTAAAATTAACCTAATCTAGACTCTACGTAATACTCTAGACTCTTTAAAACTCGACTAAACTACTAACCAACAAGTGAACCAATCGACTCTAGTAAAGCTAAGTAAGTCCGGATATCAAACCCACGAGACTCCATTTAACTACGTCAACGTCTCTATCTAGACTTACACCGACACGGACATAACACTAATTGATTTTATGATTGGGGGGTTCTAAAAGTCCTAAGTTTGTGATTAAATTAAATACTAATTAACTAGACGAACTAGAACATAACTAGGAATGAAGGTATTACTCAGTGATGATGAAGTCCCTAGGTTGGAATCCCACTTACTATCAGATGGCTTTCTATCAGAAACTAATGTGATATGGAACCGAGATCTTTAAATGCTAAACCCTAAGGAAACCGAATCAGACCCCCAACATTCTCGGGAAGACACCTATGGAAATCTAAAGGATTGTTATGAATACCGGTTAACTAGACTCCCCTGCGGTTGTCTAACTTTCTAGAAAATTGCCCTAAAGTGACGAACTACCTCACAGTGGAAAGTCTAAGGCAACTGAGGACTAGATATGGTTTAATAGACAAAGTAATGGCAAGGCAACTACAACTGGCTTTTTACAAAACTAATCCTATAGTTGAGGGTGTTGAATTTGAGGAAGTGGAGCCTAAGTCTGTTATGTCTGATGTTCATGATGAAACAGTTGTTACACAAGAAAATGTTGATGAAGAATTGAAATCTCTGTCTGACCCATGGGATGCCAGTGTTTGTGAAGGTGAATGTGATTGTGACATGATGGCTGCTACTAAGGTATCTCCTTAGGTCTTAAAGGATCTATGTTCAGATAAATGCAACATAGCTTTTGCTAACATAAAAGATGTGAATGAAAACCTTAGGAATAAGATTTTGGATGATGAATTGCAGTTTGAAAAGCTTTCAAAAGAGCTAAAAACTAAACTATTTGAAAAAGAATCTGAAATCAGCAGCTTAAATCACGAAGCTAGCATAACCAAGGACCAACTCCAAACTATGATAGAAAAATATCATTTTTGCAAAAAGGAGTTGGAATCCACCCAAATCACTTGCGAAAAATGGGTAGAATCCTGTAAAGGTCATGAGACTATGTTAGAAAACCAGTCATGAGTAACATAAAATTTGGCATTGGTTTCAAAGAAAATGACCAAATTTCTGAAAATGTTACTAGAATGATTCTAGTGTGGTTGAAATTGTTCCAACAAACTTTGTTGGTCAAGAAATAAAACTCACTGATAATGGAAATAAAATGTTTAGAAAGACATGAGGGATCCTCAAGTTTTGAGGAGATTAAGAAGTATGAATTTAAACCTACATGGTCTAATGAATGTGACATTCTTGAAAATTTCAAGCCAATGGGTTTTTCAACCATTTAAGGTGTCAAAGCACCAAAGGCAAGAATCATTCCCGTAATTGATTTACCAGCAAATGTTACAACATCTGCTATGTTACAACATCTGCTGACAAAAAGTCTGAAAAGGGAAAAAGAAGGAAAAAATCAAAAACCTGTTTTGTGATTTCTGTGAAAAGAACCATGTTACCAAAAACTATTTCTTCTAAAAGCTTATGACATTAACAAAATAAGTGTGATCATTAATTCTCCAAACTGCAAAATTTGTAATAAAACAAATCATAAAACTCAAGAGTGTGTTTATCTCAAAAACTTTGATGTGAAAAAGAATGAGTATAAATCCAAAACACTGGAGAGTTCAAAGACTAGTACTTCAAAAGGAAAGTCTAAACAGACCTTTGTGCCTGTTGAAACACCTGTTACCAAAGCACTACACAAAACCCTGCTCCTAGAGAGGTGCAGGTAACAGATGCACCACCTGTCAACAAGTACCCAAGAGGATATAGCAAACCAATTTACCAAAAGGTACCTCTTAGTTATGAGGGTTACAAAAGGCCCTCAAAACCAAGAGTAAATAGGCATCCTCATGGTTACTATCATCTGATAGGAGATGGGTCTCAACAGATGTTACAAAGATCTGTTCAAACCACTGACCATTGTTCTAATTTTGAAACTAACAGGTCTGTGACTCCTTCTAAAGCCATTTTGGCTTTGGAAACGCACCTAAACTAATTAATTATCACTGTGAAGGGAGCTTCTACTTGCCTTGATGGTTTATGGTATGTAGATAGTGGAGGCTCTAGGCACATGATAGGATGTAGAGCCCTTCTCAAAGACTTCATGGCTCATAGAGGGGGTGATATATCTTTTGGTAATAATTCAAAAGGGAAGGTGTTGGGACTGTTCAGGCTTGGAAACTCAAATTTGAAAATGTCAATCGTATTGACAATCTGAAATTTAATCTTCTTAGTGTTTCACAAATGAGTGACAAGGGCTATGGGTCATTCTTCACTAAGAAAACTTGTCACATTGTTGGGCCAGAAGTGGTTAAAAGATTGATCAAATCATAGCTGAGAGCAAAGCATAACTTGTTGCTCATAGGAGTGGCAATGTGTATGTGGTTGATATGTTGAAGGATAATCCAATGACTGATGCTTGTCTATTCTCAGTTGCCTCTAACAAAGAGATAAAATTATGGCACAGAAGACTTGGGCACACAAATCTGACAACTATCACCACAGTCTCTAAACAAGGCCTTGTAAGAGGTCTACCACAAAAACTTTTTACCAGAGATGAACATTGTGTTTCTTGTTTAAAAGGAAAACAACATAAAAGTTCATACAACCCCATTGGTGAGTCCAAAACAGGTCAATGCTTACAATTGTTGCATATGGACTTTTTTGGCCCTGTAAAAATCATGAGTCTTAAATAAAAAAAGGTATTGCCTTGTTGTTGTTGATGATTTTTCTAGGTTTACTTGGACTTACTTCTTGCATTCCAAGGATGAGACTGCAAGAATTTTGCAGGGATTTGTGAAACAAGTTGAAAAGCAATTTGACCTGCTAGTAAAAGTCTTTAGGAGTGACAATGGCACAAAGTTCAGAAATAAAGAGTTGGATGATTTTTGTGTGTCAAAAGGAATTGTAAGGCAGTACAACATTCCAAGAACACCAGAACAAAATGGGGTGGTTGAAAGGAAAAACAGAAATTTGATTGAGGCTGCCAGAACAATGCTTGCAGACTTAGGTTTACCCTTAACCTTTTGAGCAGAGGCTGTAAACACTGCTTCCTATGTGCATAAAAATCTTGATAAACCCCAGGCATCAAACAACTGCTTATGGCATTCTGTATAAGATCAAACCACTGATCTCATACTTCAAAATCTTTGGCTGCCCATGTTTTATTTTGAACTTAAAAGATTAAATTTAAAAATTTGCAGCCAAAGTAGATTGTGGTGATTTTCTAGGATACTCAACCACTGCTAAAGCCTGTAGAGTCTTTAATTCAAGGACTAGGTGTGTGGAAGAGACCTTGAATGTAAAGTTCAATGAACTTTCTTCATTAAAAATCCCAACAAACCCTGCAGAATTGTTTAATCTAAATAAATTTACATTTGATGATGTGTCTGTCAAGACTAACCTTGCAGGTACACCAGAATCTTCACCAGAAGACTATCAAGACTATGGATATGATATAGTGATTCCACAATATAAAGTCACTTCCACAATCAGAGGAACATATGTTATTAACAACTATGAAAATTCTGTCACTGTTGATCCTCAATTTTCTGCCAGCTCATCAAATATAACCTCTATTGATAAAAGTCCAACCACTGTGGATAAAAGTCAATATGTTTTTGCACGTCTCCCTCCAATACCTCCACCTCCATTTCAAACAGATGTTGACTCTTCAAAATTGCCAATACATGTTAGCTTAGATGATTCCCATCTGCAGCCTTCACTTCAGAATGCCATTATTCCATATAAGGGAGATCTAATCTACCTTAAAGGTCATCCATTTGATCAAATCATTGGCAACATCAATGAAGGCGTGCTCACTAGAAGTCAATCACAAAACATTTATCTTTTTGTTGGTTTCATATCTCTCACACAACCTGTCAAGTACCAAGATGCACTAAAAGACAACAGTTGGGTAGAAGCCATGCAAAAAGAACTCCTTCAGTTTAAAAGACAACAAGTATGGGAACTTGTACCATTGCCAAAGGATGTATGTCCAATTGGCACAAAATGGGTATTTAAAAATAAAACTGATGAAAGGGGTATTGTTGTCAAGAATAAAGCTAGGATCGTGGTTCAAGGTTACAAATAGGAAGAAGGCATTGACTATGATGAAACATTTGCTCCTGTAGCAAGATTAGAAGCCATCAGACTGTTCTTAGCCTTTGCTGCCAACCACAATATCAAGGTATTTCAAATGGATATCAAAAGTGCATTCTTGTATGGTAAGATCAAAGAAGGGGTATATGTTTGTCAATCTCCTGGTTTTGAAGATCCATTTTATCCTGATCATGTCTACAAGCTTAATAAAGCTTTGTATGGCTTGAAACAAGCACCAAGAGTCTGGTATGAAACTATCTCCACTTTTCTCTTATCCATAGGTTTTACAAGAGGTAGAATTGATAAAACCTTGTTTTTAAAATGGAGAGGAAAAGATTTGATGCTTGTCCAAATTTATGTGGATGCCATCATTTTTGGATCCACATGCACTACCATGTGTGAAGAGTTCAGACAACTCATGGCAGCAGAGTTTGAAATGAGTGCTATAAGTGAGCTCCAATGCTTTCTTGATCTTCAAGTAAAGCAATTGCAAAATGGTACTTCATTCATCAAAGTAAGTATATCAAAGAACTACTTACAAAATTTGATATGAATGATAGCCACAAAGCTTGTCACTATTGATGACAAAGATGAGTTGGTTGATCAAACTCTATATAGAAACATGATAGGTTCTTTATTTTACCTAACTGCATCAAGGCCAGACATCATGTTTGCAACATGTGTTTATGCTAGATCCCATTCAGCACCTAGGAAGTCCAATCTTTGTGTAAAAAGGATGTTCAGATACATAAAAGGTGCTCCCACACTTGGTATCTGGTATCCAGCTAATGGAAATATTGAGCTTTTAGGTTATTCAGACAGTGATTTTGCTGGATGCCACACCACAAGGAAGTCAACTTTAGGAGGCTGTCAATTCCTAGGAAATTGCTATGAAAAAGGTTTGATTTCTCTGCATCATATTCCCACTAAAGATCATCTGGCAAATGTTCTAACCAAAGCATTACATACATCTACCTTTGAAAGTCTGATCTCTAGGATTGGTATGCTAAACATGGAATAAAAACAAATCGTTGTTTTCCATGTGTAAATAGCATCAAATTTTTAGAAAGTCAAAAATCCATCCTTAAAAATAGCTAAAATTGAAATTTTCAATAAATCTCTAAAGTCTACTCATAACCGCTGTTTCTCCAAACCTCTATTGGCGTGAAAATCTATCCATTGCTAAAAGTGTATCCTCTATTCTACATCCGCTGTTGGTGAAACCACTATTTTCCCAATCCACTAATAATCTATCCTCTATTAATGTAAAATCACCACTGTTCGTTCCACTGTTCAGAACCACTGCTGGTATCCAGCAGAGGTTTCCAAACAACTGTCGTCCATGATCCAACAGAGTTTACACATGGATAGAGTTAGCCACCAGATCTTTTGAATGCCGCTGCCATGTCAGCTTTCACTTTTTCCTTTATAAATTATGTTCCATCCAAACAGAGTTTTTCACTGCCGTGTTGAATTCAAAAATTCTCCAAAGCGGTTATCTTCTTCACTAACCCTCATTCACTCTTCAATCATGACTCTGAACATCCAAAGTCCCCACAACTACCTTCCTATCCTCGAGAAAATAGATAATAATGTTGCTTTTCATGCAATGATCGATGTTCTACAAACATCATCATACAAGGATATTCTACTTGCAAAGGCTCCAATCTATGTGGACACACTTCGACAATTTTGGGCAAATGTTAAAGTTGAGATTCAAAACAAAAGGCCATTTGCTATTACGTCAAAGATTGGGCAGTCTCTTGTCCAAATTTCTCCATCCACCATTTCCACCACATTTCCTCTAAATGACCTAAATGACCGCACTTCCTTCTCGAAGAAGGATTTACACGATGAATTTATTGAGCGTGGTTATGAAGGTCAAATGACATGTATTACCATCTATAAACCTGAATTTCTTGCTGACATGAAATTTTTTTTCCATACTTAATGTTGTGTTTGTCAGCCAAGATAACTGCTTTTAATGAAATACCTTTAAATATTCAGTATCTAGGTTATGATATTTTAACAAAATCAAAATTTAATTTTTTCCATGCATTGTTTTCTGACTTGGTTGCAAACTAAAACAACATTTAAAATAAAAGTTTTCTTATACACCCTAGTCTGTTGAGTTATTATCTTCAAAAACAAGTTTCTAAAACTGATTTTCAACAAGGTGTCATTTGTGAAATTGGCAGCCTTAAACATGAAACTTTTACAAGACTTACAAGACTTTCTAACCAAAAGCCAAAGGTTTTGAAAACACAAGCAAAAGGGAATGAGCCAATTTAGATACTAACATGTCCACTATTCAAACCTTTGTTGTTGAGCCCACTAATCCTAGTGAACATGGCACTATAACCAGTGTTGTGCAACCCCCACAAGAAAAATCCAAAAAGAAACCAACAAAATCCAAAAAGCCCACCAAACAAACCAAAAAGGTAACTCTGGAAGATGAGATCCCAGAGGTTATACCTGTGACAACACAAATGTCACTTGAAACCACTGCTCCTACTTCCTCACAGCAATTGTATCCACATGGACACCACATTATTAAGGTCTTGATTCACTTGAATCAATCTTCCACAGCCCCTCTCCCAGGGAAATGTCTCTTTCTACACCACAACCCACTCCCACTTCTCCAATACCACCCACATTTCTACCTTTGCTTGATGCAATAGAGAAAACTAAGACAGACATCACTCCCTCTCACTCACCCATTAAAGAGAGTCAACTTCTACATTTGACTGAGTCTAAGAAAACTCTATTTGCTAGCCCACAAGAATTTGAGGAGGCTATACCCCTTGAGTTACAAATAACTCTTGGTGGTATTTCAAGTGAAGCAGCCACTACAACTGATCACACAACGGTGTTTCAGTTGGACAGTGGTTACATTAGTAAGACTTCCTTGAAGGCAACAACTGCTGAGGCAACAACTGCTAAGGCAACAACAGTAACCTCATGTCCCAGTTGGAAGTCCCTAGTACCAAGACAAAGGGGCATTTGGGTCTGAAAACATTGAGGTTCCTCATGTTGATGATCCAAATACAACTACCTCTAGTAGGAATTTAGATGATCCTATTAACTTAGGTGATAAATTAAAATACCAAGAATTAACAGAGAGAATCACTACTATGGAATCATCCATTGATGAAATCAAATCCATGATGAAACAAGTGCTACAAAATTCTCAACCTTAACCATCACCAACTCAAATGTTTGATGAGCTATGGAAAGTTGTGCAACCAATTATCCTATCTCAGAGACAATTGGCTGACATTCAGCATGAAAAACATATGAAGCTGATCAGGAACATGGTTGAGGCTAGATTGAAAGACCCTCAAGCTGACATTAAAGCCATCAAAGACCATTTACTTAAAACAACTTGCTCTGTCCCTGGCTACAATTTATGTTGAAGAAACAGAAGATGATGCCAAAAAGGGGGAGAATGATTCACTAAGAAAGTTGCAGCTGATTTAAGTGTTATACCAAAGGTGCAACAATAGCCAGAAACCACTGCTACAACATCTGATGCAACTTTGGGAAAAGGGATTGATGAGACCCTAAACAAAGAAGCTGAAAAGATTGTTGATGATAAGTAGAAAAGACAACATACAATGGAAGATAAAGCCTTAATGCTGATTAAAGAAGAAAAGGCCAAACAGATGGAAAAAGAAGATGTTGGTACTTCAAGAAAAAGGAAGTCTACAAGAAAAGTTAGACAACCAACTGTCACCACTTCTATAACCACTGTTGAGGCTAGTCTCGTTGTATCCTCTGTCCCAACACCACAAAACAACCCAACAATGTTAGGGCAGATGTTGTGACAGCAGATGCTGGAACAAAAGATGTCTAATAGATGTTCCCTAAACCACTGCTGCTATCACATTTCCCACTTTAACACAACCTACTTCCACTCCACCAAGAATTCCTTCACATCCACCATCACCAAAGATAAAATCTAATGCAAAAGAAAAACTTTTGTTGTTGATGAAGGTGATGAAGAGATTCCATCACCAATCTCTTTGTCATTACCACCTACGTCCACTCCACCCTCATCATCTACACATAAAGACACTTCACCTCCACCCATGCATCTATCATCATCATTCCTTCTATTAGGTGCTCTATACCCCCTTGAACTGTATGTAGTAAGAGGAGAGATAGAGACTTTCTACAAGATAGAGGATCCTAAATAAAGAAACTTTCCATCTCTTCTTAGATATCGAAAGCCTAGAAACCTTGATGAGTATCTGAAACTAAAGGACTAGACAAGCAGAAACTATTGCAAAGGAGATGTCAAAGGGTAAGGATGACAGGGCTCTACAACGATCCATGCAATTTCAATTGAGCAAAGTGAGAAACATTGAAGATTTTTCTAAGGATTTGAGTAAGTCCATGTCTAAAAAGCCTACAAATGATGATCCTGAGTTGAAACAAGACTACCTTGATCATATCATGAAGCATAAGCCTTACAAAGCAACAAGAGCTCAATTCAAAGACTGGTCTACAAATGAGCTTAAAGAAGAAATTTATAGAATACAAGCCATGCTCAAGGACCCTTTGATAAAGCCTACTCCACCTGTTTGGAAAAAGGCTAGATTTGAAAATCAAGACCATGCCTTAAAAATAAAAAGGATGAAGGATGAGTTTGTTGCTGCTCAATATGGAACAACAAGACAAATTGCAAGGTGGTCAGAGTCAAAAGTTATTGATATCTATAGAAGATTGGAAGAGCTTAGAAAGAAGGATCCCTTTGTTCGAAGAAAGCCAGACTACTCACAAACAACCACTGCCCCTCATCAGACCCAAATCTCCAAAAATCTTGCTTTAACCACTACCTTATCCAGAGTTGCTATAACTCTGTAAAAAGGCAAAAGACAATGGTTGATGAAGATGAGCAGAGGTTTGAAGAACCAAAAAAGAGGGAATTAAATGTCTACTTCTTTATCATACTGATGCTGCAAGTAATAAATTCAAAAAAAATTATATCAAGACTTGTTAGCAGGCCCTCTTCACCAAACTCATCACAATAACTCTTCTCCTAAGAAAACCACCTGACTCAAAAATTCTAAATTGGAAGTCATCCGCAGACACCCATGAATTGACTCTGCTCAGGTCAGATGGTAGAGCTCAAAAGATAAGAATGGAGGATGCATATGGTCTGGATGCAGCTGACCTCCAAGATCTAATGAATCTTGAGCTTGAAAGGGAAATTGAAGATGTGATCTCCCTGGACTATGAACTTTAATTCAAAGGAAACATAAGGGAATCATTGATGAGGAATAAAGATAAATAATAAAGACAAGTTTTGGCATCATCAGTTCTAGGGGGAGATTGTTGAAAATCGAACCTTACAAAAAGAACAGATGATAGAAAGCCAAAATATTCTACAACCTCTGATCCTTATAATAAATGAACATCTATTGAAGCCAAGCTATGTTGAAGACAAAGGTCAAAGGTCTGCCCTAGCAAAGCTCTGATGAAGACTCTAAGGTCTGCCCTAGTAAAGCTCAGATGAAGACTCAAATGTCTGTCAAGGCAAAGCTCTACTGAAGACTAAAGCTAAGTCTGCCAAGGCAAAGCTCTACTAAAGCCTCAAAGGTCTGCCAAGGTAAAGCTCTATGAAGACTAAAGCTAAGGTCTACCAAGGCAAAGCTCTGTTGAAGCCCAATAGAGGATGTCTCATCAGTGCTTGCTATCAGACGTTGTATTATATCGTGTATAGCAGTGTTTAGCTTAGCAGATGTTGTAGTTTATTTTAGTTTGTTACATGTCACTTTCAATATGACGTCAGCATAAGATGCTCAACGGTTTGCTCTACACTATAAATAGAACAGTGCGTGTATTGTTCTATTCATCACTTCACCTTGACATTTTGTGTACGAGTAAATCAAAGTAATCTTAGGCTGAGGGGGAGTTTGTAATCGTTCATGCATACGTAAATTCATAGATTTATAAAAGCATGTTTGTGAAAGCAATATTTCAATTGTTATGAATTTAAAGTTTATTTCCGCTGCACTATTCATACATGTTTATCAACTTCCTTTGATTTCTTCTTAAACATTCACAGCAATATAAACTCATATCCTAACAAAATAAATTTTATCCTATCATTCCTTCATGTTTTATTGATTCATTCACTCGTGTCTTTACGGCCTATTAAAGCATGTTAATTTCCTGGAAGGGGGTTAGAAGGGTGGTTTGGGTAAAGTTCTTACCTCGTTAAGTGTATAGATCCTGCGAGGACCTGATTCAAGCTTATTAGGACTTCCTCTGAGGCAGATAGCATCAAATCGGGGAAAATAAGAACGACTTGAATCCCTTATAAATTAATCACTATTAAAACTTTAAATCGGCCTTAAGGAACTGTATCCCTGCTGACTTAGACTAACATGGCCGAGGGTAGCGTTGCCTCCAAAAGAAGGACATGCCACATTTGCATTAATAACTCACTTAATTTTATTTCAATATTTTGGCCTTGCGGGATTATATCCGCTGCTGACTCAGACCAATATGGCAAAGGGTAGCATTGCCTCCAAAAGAGGGACAAGCCACACTTGCATTAATAACTCACTTAATTATCTTTCAATATTTCGGCCTTGCGGGATTATATCACTGCTGACTCAGACCAATATGGCCGAGGGTAGAGTAGCCTCCAAAAGAGGGACATGCCACTATAACCAAGATAATCTCTTAAAAACCAAAAGTGCGGAAATCATCAAAGGATACATGAAATATGAGTCAAAACCAAGTGATTCTATCTTATTTATTTTTTTATTACTTTAGATTTCTTTAGATTACGTACTAAAATCTTTTTCTCAAAATTTGGGTCGATTAGACATTGATGATAATCCGGTACTAAAAGCTCTTGTGTCCTTGGACGACCTTAGTATCTTACCATCACTATACTATGCCAACGATGGGTGCACTTGCCCTAACTTGTTGTAGAGAGTGATGATGTTATATCGTGTTTTATAAATATAAAGCTTGAATAAACGAGTGAAAAGGTACTTAAAATATATTTAGAATTTATACTCACACTCCATCACGTCAATACACCATGGTGAACATTGGGTATCAATCATTGATGTTATCCAAGAGGTTTGAAGCAAGAATTCATGAAAAAAAGAAATGAAAGTGAGTTGGAAGCTCCCTTTTAGACTTGAAGATAGTTTTCCCTAATGTTGCAAATTCAATAGCTTGAGAGTGATTTGAGTGTGGAAAAGTGAAATGAAGGTGTGGGATGCTTGGTTATATAGTGGTTGATTAATGTTATTGTTTTAATGAAGATTGAAGTTGATTGGAGGTGAATAGAGGTGGAAACAATGACCAACCCGGATGGGAGGAACAACTTACTGCAGATTATGCCTCCTCACGTCACGCGGGGAGGGAATCATCGGTGGCTGCCCAACGCGGCGCCCTATTATTTCGAAACTTCTTGATTTTTGTTCAAGTTTGTCCCATGTACTTGTTTGTTATGTTAGTTTATGCTATAAACTTGTATTTTAATATGTTTTCAAGTAATAGAAGTGTATGTATGTATGTATGTATGTATGTGTGTATGTATGTATGTATGTATGTGTGTGTGTATGTATGTGTGTATGTATGTGTATGTATTGTGTATGTATGTTGTATGTATGTGTGTAATGTTATGTATGTATGTATGTATGTATGTATGTATGTATGTATGTATGTATGTATGTATGTATGTATGTATGTATGTATGTATGTATGTATGTATGTATGTATGTATGTATGTATGTATGTATGTATGTATGTATGTATGTATGTATATGAGAAAAAGGAGAATTCTTTTAGAAGGAAGAAGCTTAATTGAGGCCGCCTTGCATTCTCGCTGTCTGGGAGCTCCACTCATCACCCATATCACTCAAGAACCCAACCTTTTCATTATAGTAATGTGATTTCATGTCTCTGATGATTCAGCAGGAGGAAAGAGGGAAGGCTTTGATAGACCAGCTGAAGAAGGATCGGGGTTCAAAGGAGTCTGAAGCTTGTCAAAAGCCTTTTAACGATTTGAAGATGTCGATGGTGATGGAGCCGGTGCTGCAGTTGCATGCATGATTAATAATTCAAATGTATAATAAGTCTCGGTTTTGCATGTAAACATGAATTTGACGATTGATTACATATAACATAAGTATGATTTTAATACAATTGATATAAATATGAATTGTCCATTATGATACAAATACAAATTTCTAAATATAGAAAGTACAAAATACGAGACGTTACAAATGATCAATCTTAGGTACGTGTTTTATATACGAAACCGAACCATACTTTATATCTATTTTATGTTCGAAATATTGTTCATACGCATTAATACTAAACACATGCTTATACATGCCTGAGAATGCCCTAAAACACTTAAAACATCAAATATATTGCATAAATGGGCAAATAACAAAACAACAAGGGCTAAAATGCATTTTTTTGAACTTTGACATGCCTTACGGACCGCAAGACATAGGTTGCGGTCCGCAAGCCATGTCTGACGGGCAGAATTGTGTTTTGCTCTTGGATTGGACCATCTTTCCACCTTTTGTCACCCCCAATCACCATCCAACCTTCTTAGAACCCAAACGCTAATCCTCCACTATAAATCTAAGCCTCCTACACCTCATTTTCACTTTCCGCACTCTAATCCACTCTCAAAACACTCTAAATCTTCAGGAACTTGCAAGTTTTAGGCAGAAAGTTTCATGCACAATAGTGAGCTTTCAACTCACTTTGTCCATCTTCTTCTTGTTTTCTTGTTTCATACTACTTGGACAACCTCTAGGAATGTATCCCCAAGTTTATCATGGTAAACTAAGTTGGGACATCACTAAATTTGAGGTCTAAAGTTGGTTTAAATTATGTTTTTAACAAACTCTTTCAAACATTGTTCATCCTCCTTCAATTCTTGAACAACTTCAAGTTGCCACAAATCCCCTTGTTGGGATAGGCTGGATAAAGATTATTACGAAAAAGATAGGTGTTTTAACTCACTTTCTAAGTCACCAGACAAAGTGAACAAGACTACACCAAGTCACCAAACACTATCCAAGTTTGGAATGCACTCGTCTAGTCAAGTAACTTGGTTGTTTAAGTGAATTAGATGGTTTAGATATTTCCATTTACATTCTTGTACTATTTTCCACGACCATCTAAATCATCCATGTGATGATTTGTGGATTGGTGAACAATAGGTTAATGGATTTATCCAGCCCATGCATGACCATACTTGACAATTTATGACTTAAACTTAGGATTATGATTACATACATATATATAATATCTAATCCAAGATGCAACCATGGTACTTACCAAAATAATTGTATGATATTATGTGTTAAGGTGGATAATATCTTAGTTCTATATTCCTCAACTCGGACTTCTAATGGGTGAATTAGTATCCATAAAAATCAAACTAAACATAGTGTCCAAATGAGTGGCTAGACAAAAGATGTACCTTTGTATATTTTCATACTTATAAATTTCCAAAGCCATTCCATCATCGAATCCATAAAGTCACACACATTTCTTTATCCCGTTAGGATAACCTCGATGTTCCATCCTTCAAATCATTCAAGACTCACTTTGTGGAAAGCATTCGCAAACCGTGAGTATACTTGACCCTCTTTTATTTTAAACCACTTTTGGGTGTAACATGTATAATCTATCAAATTCACAAGACACACACAATCAATCTTATGCAAACACTAAATCCATTAAAACATGCTACTTGTTATACTTGACGTTTATACATGCTAGAATACATTCATTCAATCTACTTGTCATTAACTTCACGAGCCTACCATAACATGTATAGCGCTATAGGAGTAGCACACCACCAATTTGGGGTCATTGTTAAGTATTCTATCATAATGGTCTTGTTCACTTGCTGACAACATTACGCTAGTGGAAACTTTGGTTTGACATCTAGGTTATATATGCTAGTATGTTGTTAAACTTAGTATGAAATTGCATGTTTGGATTTGAGACTTTTTTATATATGCTCTGTAGACCAATCTTGTATACTCACCGACCTATTTTGTGTTGACGGATACTTTAATAATGTTGCATGAAATTCATGATGAAATCTTGAGAAAACTATTAGGGTGGACTAGAACTGCAACAAATATTTCTGACGTGATGTGAGTGTGGGTGATTTATGGATATATTTTAATTATTTTTCACTCGTTTATTCAAGCTTTAAATTTATAAGAGCACGATATGCAACTATCACACTCTACAACACGCTAGGGCAAGTGCACCCATCGTTGGCGTAGTATAGTGATGGTAAGATACCGAGGTCGTCCAAGGACACAAGAGCTTTTAATACCAGAATATAGTCGACATCTAATCTAATTGAACTTTTAGTAAAGGTTTTTAATAAGTAAAAAAGAAAGAAATAACTAAAGTAATAAAAGAAACAAATTAAAAAGATAGAATCACTTGGTTCCGACTCATTATCTACGTATCATTTGATAATTTCTACGCTTTGAGTTTTTTAAGAGATTATCTTAGTTAAAGTGGCATGTCCCTCTTTTGGAGGCAATGCTACCGTCATCCATATTGGTCTAAGTCAGCAGGGATACAGTCCCGCAAGACCAAAATATTGAAAGATAATTAAATAAGTTATTAATGCAAAATGTGGCATTCCCTCTTTTGGAGGCAACGCTACCCTACTCCATATTGTTCTGAGTTAGCAGGGATACAGTCCCGCAAGGCCGGGTTAAAGTTTTAATAGTAGCTTATCTATAAGGGACTCAAGCCGTTCTTACTTCCCCCGATTTAATGCTATCTACCTCAAGGGAAGTCCTAATAAGCTTGAACCAAGTTCTCGCATGATCTATACACTGAATGAGGTAAGAATTTTACCCATACCACCCTTCTAACCCCGTCCAAATAGTTAACGCGCTTTATATAGACCATAAAGACACGAGTGAGTGAATCAACGAAACATGAAGAGATGATAGAATACAATTCACTTTCAATATAAAACACTAGTTATCAAAGTCATTAATACATACTCAATTAAAAAGTTAACCAAAGCTAGGAAATCAAAAGTAATACAAAAATAACTTGTTTTCACCAAGTGATGTAAGAGATTAGCCAAGCATGGCCTTTATTTGTCAAAAACACTTACGATCAATCTTGGATCCTGATACTACTACACACACTCTAGGATGGATGGTGGGTGAATATGGTGGATGATGGTGGTATTATGGTGGTGGAGTGGTGGCAGGTGTGAGAGAAGTGGTATGCCAAGTGATGAGTTGGAATGAAACCAAGCGCTACTATTATAGCTAGAAACAGATCCTTCACACGGCCCCGTGTGTCAACGACACAGCCCCGTGGCCATCGTACTTGTTGTACTATCCAAGTTATGCTAATATGGAAGTTGACCATGGCCCGTGTCTAAGGGGACACGACCCCATGTCTCTTGTCTACTTATGTTTGTCTTCTTCTGATCTGGAATCTTAAAGGAGCACGGTCGCATGTCGACAAGGCGCGTCCCCGTGCTAGACTTCTGATTTGTTGTTTTTGGTCTTGGGGTGAAGCTTGGAGGGTTGGTATAGTGTGTTGTCTTCCCATCTTCTATACTTATGTTGGATTTTGTCGTTAATTTGTTTCTTTTGTACATTTAAGCTCTTTTAATCCTGAAAATCAAAAGTATACAAAGAAACGCACTTTTCCCAACATTATTACTTAAAAAGGGTTGATTTTATACCGTATTTGATACAATTTGTATGTTGTATTTGACGGATATCAAATACCCCACACTTGAATATTTGCTTGTCCTCAAGCCAAAAACTTTAATATTTGCTTACACCCCCAAATGGAATTGGTAGAAAAAAAGTTTTTGGGTTTTGTTTGTAGAGTGTCGAGAATCCAAGTTCTTTTTATTTTTGTTTTTATATTATTTACAATCGTATTCAATGTGATTTATTTAGAACGCTTTTTAAGAAAAATAAATATTTTTGGGCATAACATGCCTTTATAAAATTTCATTTAGCTATATACATATTCAGACACCTCACAAGTGATTACTCAACACTCGGCCGAAAATGTACAAGTGAAACGCTCGATACCGATATGGGACTTACTCCTACCATATGATTGACAAGAAATCAAACATCCTCCTTTGTAAAGGATAGGTTTTGGCTAGGGGTAGCATAGTTTTTTGAAAAGTGGCCAAAATCATAAAATGTCGGTTTTTTTTTTTTAAATTTATTTATTTGTGACTTAGTTATAAAGCGCGTTAGTTGGTAAGGACCGGGAAAATAAAGTTGAGTATGAAGAAGGGTGTAAAAATCCTATTGCCTTCATCATATACTTACTTGGATTAGTTGGTAAAGACCGGGAATATATTGTCTTGTCAAGTTCTAACATCGTAAGAACCATACAGCTATTCACACAAGAAATAAAAATGAGCATTTAGTAAAGATATGAATTTGAATGCTCGGTAAAGGCTCAAAACTCACATTTTTTGGGAAGGGCAGAAGTGTGAAATCATATATAAAATCAAATTTTACAAAGAAGTGGCATGACTTTTTATAAATTTTTCTTATATGTTTCTTTTTATCACGGCACTATCGGTTGAAAATTTATAAAAACTTGAAAATTTTTAGGTCTTGTTTATAACTTAAACTATAAACAAGATAAAAACAAATTAAAAAAATGTTTTTTTACAAAAAGATTTGGGGTGTTAGCATTTCCAAGTAGACTTTTGTGTAAGGCTTGTTTTTAGGACAGACAAATTCAAGTTAAGCTCCCCCCCCCCTCCCCACACTTAAATTACACATTGTCCTCAATGTATTCAAGATAGGTTTAAATTGATTAATGCTAAACGTGGGTTAAAAACAACAATTTTTTCAAAAACCAGACATTTGACACGGGGGCGTGTTTGAGAGACACGACCCCGTGTCAAAAGTGGCAGTACCATATTTCTGAGAAAATTTTCAGAAGGAAGACACGGGGGCGTGTTTGGGGGACACGACCCCGTGTCAAAATTCCTAGTAATGAAAATTTTCTAGAAGCCAGGCTTAGGGGCGTGTCTATTGGACACGGCCCCGTGTCAATGTTCAAGAATTAAAAAGTTTTATACAGACTTGAGGCACGAGGGCGTGCTTACCTTACACGGCCCCGTGCTACACTTACCGTTTTGAAGATTTTGCTTTGGGAAGTGTCTATTTACGTGCATGGGGTGTTGTTTTAACGTCCATTGGCCCTTTTCCACATTTTCACACACTTTTGTACTCAAAACTCCATATTTCATTCCATCCATTCATCATTACAAGTAAAGAAAAATAAAAATTACAAGAAGATTAAGGTTCTAAGATAGATAGTTGGTGGATGCCCTACGAAATTATTAAACACAAAAAGCTTTCCCTAGATAAATCTATGAAAGAATAGCAAAAACCGAAACTAGTTTTTGGAAAATAAGGGCTTTAAGCTACTCCCCGGTGAATGCTCCTTTAGAGGTCATTGAGCATTTTCTCAATCTCCCTCGGAAGGAAAATAAAGGGCTTGTCATCGATCTCCTCTTATGGAAGAGGAGCGGGTTTATTGGAACATCAAAGTAGGCATTGTTATGAGGTTTCGGGGGTATCTCGTTCCACCCGATGGGATTAATTACCTAGTTAGCAATGTTCCAGTTATCTTATGGTAAAATTGGCTCCATTGGAGGCATCACCAAGATGTTCAACCTTCGGTGAAAAAGGTCGATCTCCCTAAAGCTATCCTCCAGGGAAAGAGTGAGGTAGTTCACCCGATCCACGAGAACCTCCTCCACCATTGTCATTTCTTCGATTGATTCTCGCAAAGCGCAAACGTAGCGGATGAGAGTGGCTTCAAGCGAAAGCCTCCTCCCTCTTCGGTTGTTCCTTGAACTGGTTGAAGATGTGCCATTCTGCTAACTCGACATGCTAGTTAAACAAGATAAACCATTTTATAGAAGGGTTACATGGCCTCGTGCTCATTGAGCATGACCCTGTGATGTTTCAGTAACTCTGGTATCTTAGCCCCATGAGTCTTTGCTTTTAAGTTTAAAACTGATTAACTTTTACTTTTCTAAATGTAAGAAACTTAAATCATTGTTGTATAATAGTAGTTTTGTAAAAATGTGGGCTAAAAGCCATGCTTTTGACCTAACAATTGAAGCTTTTGAAGCTCAAAGCTTCAAGCTTCAATGGAGGTTTGAAGGTGAAGAAGGAGAAACGACTAAAAGTGCCAAAGAGAGGAAGGTTTGAAGAAAATTTTTAAGAAGCTACCTTTTCAGATATGTTTGAGAGATCTGGCAGGATTTTGGTCTTTTAGGGATGGGTCCAAACATTCTTCTCATGGCTAACTTTATAGAAAGTGACAGCACGTTGACACGGCCCCGTGTCCGGGAGGCACGGTCCCGTGTCGCCTACATGAGTCAGAGAACATTGTCTGTTAGTGAGACACAGGCCATTTCGAAACAGACATGACCCCGTGTTGAAAAGTATGGATGGAACGGCCCCATTTCTTCTTAACGCGCCCTCATGTTTGGAGGATAGATGGAGCACGGCCCTGTGGCCAAGTGGCACGGCCCCGTGTCTTTAACGATTTATAAAGTTTTGTTAGAGTTTTTTAAGGAACCGTGTTTTATTGGGCGGTTCTTAACTGGTTGGAACAACACCGAAGTGTTTAATGTACCTTAGGTTCCAGCGAGAGATACAAAAACGCAAGAGGTTGCCGGAAAGGTGGAATTCTAAGATAAAAGTAAGAGGGCGCAACCATCCTTTATTTACCTTTGCCGGGCTCTTGTTAAAGAAGGTGTGAGTCGACTTGCTCTGGTCTAAACCATTGGTGTGAAGTTCACAAGCCATTATGGAGTCCTTCATTGTGTGATCGATACAGGGACAACTATCGTCTTTGTTTTCACATGGAGTTGGGGTAGATTTGTTGGCCTCGATATTGTTTATTCCCGAATGTGGTTCCATCGAATCTCCATTACTCTTGTTCCTTGATTAATATCGCGCCTTCATCATGGATTCTATTTCTTTGAGTTTTTGGAGAATTTTTCTATTTCGTAGATTTCTTCCGAACTTATGTATCTTATGGAAGAGGTTTGATGGAATTCAGGAGGATAGTAGTTATTGTTTTTACTCCCTTCCATCTTAAGGTGATTGTCACAGGAAAACGATGGGTTTAAATAGTGGGGATTATTTTATAGAATGGGACATTCTAAATCTTTATAATTCCACCATATATTTGACACCATTCACCATAAGAGTGGTGGGGGTAAAAATAATCATTAACATCCGCAATCTCTATGTTAAGTTTAAACTGTTGAGATTAGATGGCACCTGTTTTCTAGAAACTGCTATTGTGACACGGCACCGTGTAGTGGTCACACGGCCCCGTGTTGCAACTTCTATTTTGCAGAAAATAGTTTTTAGGTTACTAGGAAACTAACACGGCCCTTTGTTGATCGAGCACGGCCCCGTGTTGTTTCGTCAGAGAGAAGAAAGATTTGAGAAAAAGAAGAAAAACCTGGAAAAAATTATAAAAGCATAAAAATGATTAGGCTGTCGATTTTATACTTTCTTAAAATCCTTGTGTCCCTAACAACAGCGCAAAAAACTTGACGTGATGCGAGCGTGGGTGATTTTTAGATATGTTTTAAGTACTTTTGACTCGTTTATTCAAGCTTTAAATTTATAAGAACACGATATGCAACTATCACTCTCTACAACACGCGAGGGCAAGTGCACCCATCATTGGCGTAATATAGTGATGGTAAGATACTGAGGTCGTCCAAGGACACAAGAGCTTTTAATACCGTAATATAGTCGTCGTCTAATCTAATCAAACTTTTAGGAAAGGTTTTTAATAAGTAAAAATAAAGAAATAACTAAAGTAATAAAAGAAACAAATAGACAAGATAGAATCACTTGGTTCCGACTCATTATTTACGTATCCTTTGATGATTTCAACGCTCTGGGTTTTTTAAGAGATTATCTTAGTTAAAGTGGCATGTCCCTCTTTTGGAGGCAACGCTACCTCAGCTATATTGCTCTGAGTCAGAAGGGATACAGTCCCGCGAGGCCGGAATATTGAAAGATAATTAAATAAGTTATTAATTCAAAATGTGGCATGACACTCTTTTGGAGGCAATGCTACCCTCGGCCATTTTGGTCTGATTCAGCAGGGATACAGTCCTGCAAGGTCGGGTTAAAGTTTTAATAGTAGCTTATTTATAAGGGACTCAAGTCATTCTTACTTCCCCCGATTTGATGCTATTTGCCTCAAGCAAAATCCTAATAAGCTTGAACCAAGTCCTCACAGGATATTTACACTGAACGAGGTAACCATTTTACACATACCACCCTTCTAACCCCCTTCCAGGAAGTTAACTCGCTTTATATAGACCGTAAAGACACGAATGAGTGAATCAACAAAACATGAAGAGATGATAGAATACAATTCACTTTCAATATAAAAAACTAGCTATTAAAGTCATTAATACATACCCAATTAAAAATTTAACCAAAGTTAGGAAATCAAAAGTAATACATAAATGACTTGTCATCACCAAGTGATGTAAGAGATTAGCCAAGCATGGCCTTTGTTTGACAAAAACTCTTACGATAAATCTTGGATCTGGAGACTACTACAGGCACTCTAGGATGGATGATGGATGACTATGGTGGATGATTGTGGTATTATGCTGGTGGAGTGGTGGCAGGTGTGAGAGAAGTGGTTTGCCAAGGGATAAGTTGGAATGAAACCAAGCACCCATATTTGTAGCTGGAAACAGACCCTTCACATGTCCCCGTGCCCTGTGGTCATGGCCCCGTGTCTTCCTTCTTCTTTGTCTTCATTTAATGAGTATGTCATATCAGACTACTACACGGCCACGTGTGTCAACGGCACGGCCCCATGGCCATTGTACTTGTATTATCCAAGATATGCAAATCTAGAAGTTAACCACAGCCCATGTCCAAGGGAACATGACCCTGTGTATCTTATCTACTTTTGTTTGTCTTCTTCTGATCTGGAATCTTGAAGGGCACGGCCCCGTGCTAGGATTTTGATTTGTTGTTTTTGGTCTTGGGTGAAGCTCGAAGGGTTGGTATAGTGTGTTGTTTTCCTGTCTTCTATACTTATGCTGGATTTTGTCGTTAATTTGTTCCTTTTGTAAATTTAAGCTCTTTTAATCTGGAAAATCATAAGTATACAAAGAAATGCACTTTTCCCAACATTAATACTTAAAAAGGTTGATTTTATACCATATTTGATACAATTTATATGTTGTATTTGACGCATATCAATTTCGCTTATGTATTTCTTTATGTTTAGTCACAATTAGATCCAAGTTGTACTTTTTCTTTCAAAATAATGTATTTCTTTGAAGTATGAAATAAAATATGGTTTTTTAAATTATCGTCATTTAAGTATGTTATGATGTTTTGAGCAATCTCGTTCGTCTCTCTAATGTTACAGCCATCAGTTGGGGTGTGACAGATTGGTATCCAAGCTATAATTATAGGGAATTAGGAAAAATTGCCATGATTTGACCTAGTCTATAGTTAAGAAATCCCTACTTGATCATTCTTGTTATCTTGCTTAATGTAGATCTTCTTATCCAATAAGCGAAGGACCTAATCTAATTAACTAGTTATAACATGTGTGGAATCCATTTTATAACAAGTGACAATATAAAGATTACTCTTTAAAGTTTATTGTTTCACTAATATGGTAAACATGTACAATCCTCAAACTACTAGGGAGGGCTTCGCTGTACCACTCAGCAACCTATTACAGACACAAGACCACAAATCTCCTATTTATAGACATGCTCAGAACGCACGAATTGTGTCTTACCACTTCATACGAGGTGACTATTACTTCATGCGAATGGCCTTTTACATACATTAAACATAGAATATAACATGAGTAGCCCTATTACATCGACACAACATGACCCTGAGACGTAGGCTATAGACATTCTATGTTAACAAACCCCCCTTGGATATTGCCGCAGTCTTGGTCAATTTTCAAAATCTTCAAAAACTTTATATCATTAGCGTTCCTCTTTTGAAAAAGTTCTTTTGAAGCTTCCGATGTTCTTCACTAAGAATTGGCGTTTGATCAGTCGGAGGAACCCATTTCATAAACTGGAATCTTCTTAGATGAGCTTCCTTTGACATTTCTTTGATTCGTTCTTCGTTCTGAATCTGCTTCATGAACTCAACTCTTTCTAGCTCTCTCCATTTTGACTTCCACATCTTTCTTGAATTAATACCATGAGCATAACATACATTGTTACTCCTTGGTATTGCATTGCTTGAGTTTTCTCCTTAGCCTCGTAACTTATCTTGTTGTAGAATAAACATTCAACATCCTTTCTAGAAGAGTTTACTAGCCACATCAGGTCTAGTATTCGAATCGCCCTCCAAATTCCATCATTCTTCAATACAATCACTGCTTCACAAGTCTCTATATCGTATTGCCACCATTTGAAGAATTCATAGAAGTCTTGTTCGATTTTCCTTAAAGGCATATTTCACATCGCATTTGGCTGTTTGATAACCAACGTGACACCTTTCTCTTTAGTAATCGAATCAATCTTGATCTTCTTTTTGGGTATGTGCGGTTTCCAGTGATTAAAACCGTGAGCAGCTTTGTACTTTATCAGCTTCTACAATTGTTGATCACTAAACTTCATCTCATAATTGATCATCTTTGTCTAAACTAACTCTTCAATATCCCACAATGGCAACGTATGAATATCACAGAGAAATCTGAAGTATTGCACTCTAAACTCCCTCTTGATAGCATAAACATTCAATTCTGGAATCCACCCCCAACTGAGAATATCACCCAATGATTTATCCTTATCTCGTGTGAAGAAAGACAGTGAATCTTCTGAATTTACATTCTTTGGGCAGCTCTTTGAACCAAGACTTCTTTGCTTCTGCAATTTCTTCTTTCGATCACCGTTTAGGAACATTTCCTTCATTCACAATCTCCTCAACCCTATGCTTTGATAAATCCTCAGATGCTTCAGCGAACATCTCCTGAAAGGTTGGTAAGTCATCTGAATATTTGATTGTTCATCATCGGAATCATCCTCCACAACAACTTCGTTATAGTTATCAGCATCAGTAACATACTTGTATACATAATCTTTAGGTTCTGAAGCACTGATGTCATTTAACTCTTCTTCAAAATCGAAATCAAATGAACTCCCGTCAACACCCAACATTTTTTGCGATTTCGTCCTTGGTGTAATTGTGAACAAATTCACCTTCTTCGACACCATGTTCCAAGTAGAAAACTCTGGGCTTTGGCAAATCAGGAACAGCTGATATAGGTGCAGCTGTGAGGAATCCTGATTGCTCTACATCGTTTACCGGATCCTTCTGCTCCCCTATCTTTATGAATCATCTTCTTTATTAACTGTGTCATTCAGATAAGCATCATAGTCGAACGACTCGGTGATCTTTGCATCTAGAATAGTCACACCCGTACCCCCTTGATTATCATCATTGTCATCACCTTTGTCGTCATCATCTTTCTTATTGTCACCTCCAAAATCTGCATCATCATCATCAAACTTATCAATCTCTTTTTCAAGATCTTCAAGCTATTTATCTATTTGTTCTTTATATTTCTTCTTTTCTAAAAACTTTTCTTTCTCAGAAACTCTAGAAACGTCAACAGATTCACCAATCATCACATAATTCACTAATGGTTCAGCTTTGGTTTCAGGCTCGATTGGAGTAACAACAGGAATCACATCAATCTTTTCTTTGCCTTTACCTACTACTACGGCATCTTCTGCGCGCTCTTTCAGCCACTCTTTGTTGTGCTTTATCAAATCAAATTCCGCTTTAAAATCTATACCCAACTTTCTGCTTAATATCTTACGAAACATATCAATCTTTCTATCACTCCGAAGTCTTTCAGCTTCACAACCTTCAACCAACCTTCGTAATCTTTCATTTTATGAAAGAAAACTTGCTAACACAACTCCTAAGTTCTTTTTGTCATCTTCAAGATACTTGATTCTGCTTTCTAACTCTGCAATCTTTGTATCGTTAAAGAAATCTCCATCTAATCCTCCTTCAACCTGAGTACAAGGAATTTCACCAAAATCATTTTTTGGCAAAAATTGACGTCTTTGAGCAGATTGTGGAGTTCTTTATTGTACAGTAGGTGTTGGCTGCTTTGGTGTTGAAGATGGTTGTGGTGGTGTAACATGTGGTGGTGATGGTGGAATAACATTTTGTGGTGATGTAGGTGGTTGTTGTGGTGGTGATGGTGGTTGTACAGATTCAACATTTACTGTAATAGCTTCCACCTCATGTGTCTTCTTGGCCCTTTTATACTTTAGACAAGCTTTCTTTGCCATAAGAGCCGTGTTGTCTTCTTGTGAATATCTGAAGGCTTGCTTTTAACACGTTTAGCTTTCTTTGTAGGCCTTTCAACGTCATCATCTCCAACCTCCTTACGTTTACTTTGTTGCTTTCCAAATTCAGCTCTTTCTTTTTCTGCTGCTTTTTCCAGATCAACATTATCATCTGAACTTTCTTCATTATGACCTTCAAACGCTTCTTTCTCTATCTCAGCAGTCAGATTACCAATATTCACTTTACCTCTTTCATTGTCAGAAGTTGTAGAGAATACTTCTTCATGTATATTCACATTTTCATCAGCAGGCTTATTCGTCGGTACTTCTTCTTCAGATTGTTCATCAATGAGCAAAGTTTGTGAAGTTGCACACTTTCTTGCTTGAGTATGGTTCTTCTTAGGAGTTGATGGTTTCTTTTTCTTCTCTTCTTTCTCAAACCAACTACTTATGCTTTGGCGAAGGTTGGTTGTATCTTTCCTTCCACTTATGCTTTGGCGATGCAACATACTTTCTATCATGTATAGCTCCAAAGAACTTTTTTTTCAACCGGTTCAGTATCTTGCTTCAAGTATTGCTTCAGCCTAATCAATGTCTGACTATCCATGTGATTAAGTATCAGCTCATCATCTTCTTTCTCTAAATTCATAAACAAATCATCAAACATCATGTTTAAAAATCTCAGGTAGTGAAGAAACTTTTCTTTTGAAAAAATTAACACCATCTGTTCAAAAATTAATTTGGTGAAGTTGTAAGGAAAATTTAGCGTCAGTGCTGCAATCATGCACATCTGATAGTTAAATATCACATCAAAGCCTCCTTTTCTGTGACTGAACGCGTGTTTCTCTCTATGTGCAAAGAATTTATACGGCCTTCCAAGATTAGCTTGGCTGAAGTTCAGGGCATTCACAAACCCTTTGTATCCCAGCCTATAAAAACACCCTTTCACCATTCTTTCTAGGTAACCTGTGGGATCATCGTCTTTATCTTTTAGATCCAAACCCCTTCGAATCAACACTTTAGTAATTTTGACCTCGAACTCTTCATTTCCGATATTTTCCATTGAATGTATCGCTCTTTGTTCAGAAACAAACCTTGCAGCATTCCAAAAACATTCGATATGTGACCGGTAGACTTTATGTTGATGGGTTAATGCTTTCTTTATCGGCAATCGTCCCATAAACTCCAAAATACTCTTGAAAGGAACCAATTCTGGTATAGTATCGTCAAGTACACAGCACATATTGTGTATTGGGTCAAACAACGTTTTCTTTTCCTGCGAAGCATAACAACAAAACTTAGAATTTCAACACTTAGGCGAATTTGACAAAAATTACCAATTTTTTTCATGTGGAGTGTCACACCCCAACCAATGGCGGAAACATCAGAGTGAGACGAAATAGATTGCTCGAGACATCATAACACTATTTGAGACAATATTAAAAACAAAACTCGTTCATTTTATATATCAAATTGTCAATTACAACATAAATCAAATACAACAACTTCAAGAAATTAAAACATAAAAGCCTAACATTCTAGGTGCGTTTCTATGATGTCCCTACTAAGTTTTCCTCGTATTCAACATCTTTAATCTGCACCATGTTAAAAGTATAGTTCAATACAAAAGTATTGGTGAGTACACAAGTTTAAGTACATAGCATAAGTATAAACGAGTTCACTCAAATCCACATGGGAATTGTATACAAGGTAAGCTAGCATGTAATACTAATTGTCAAACCCAAGTGTCCACAAGAATGAATGTGTCCCTCATCATACGAAGTAACGAGACTAAAGTATGAATTAAGAATGAATCAGCTTAAAGCTTAACAATACCCCGACTGGCGGTGTCCTACTCCTATAGCGCTATATATGTTAAGTTGGGGCTAGCCAAGTTAATGACAAGAAGCATGTATGAGTCTACCATGAACCTAAGCACAACAATAAGCATGTATGATTGGATCGAGTGTATAAAGCATGTAGTGTGTGTATTCGTGTATTTTGGTAAGTTAACATGTTACAACCCAAATTGTGTAAATAGAAAGGGTCAAGTGTACTTACGGTTTTGCAAGCTTCCACTGGAGTATTCCGTGAAGGTTTAGAGAATTGGAGGAACACCGAGTTATCCTACAT
Source organism: Scalesia atractyloides (assembly GCA_947069175.1). Taxonomy (NCBI): domain Eukaryota; kingdom Viridiplantae; phylum Streptophyta; class Magnoliopsida; order Asterales; family Asteraceae; genus Scalesia; species Scalesia atractyloides. The sequence continues at coordinate 42,484,128 of CAMTDV010001632.1, forward strand.
GAGGAAAACGTAGGTTGGTAAGTATTCGGATGATAATGGAGGACTAGCAATTTAAATAATTCAAAGTATGTATACGAGAAAATAATCACCTACACTTAATACTCATTTTCGACACTATAATACCCATTCTTTGATGTGTTTTCATGGGTTAAGTACTTAGGTGGGGTAACCTAGTACCATGACGGACAATCATTCGATTATCATCAAGGGTTCAGTTAGGGTGTATATATCTTTATATTATACGTAATAAATAGATCATATTTATCATGGAAGTTCACAGAAGTCATGCATGGAGGTAGGAGGATAACCATCCTTTAAACTCTTTCGTATAGTTCACCAATGCACAAGTTGTCACAAGGACAACAAGGATGGTCATGAATAAGTTAAAATGAAAATAAAAGTTGTAAAACAATTAAAATCATCAAATGATGTGGTGGATTGAAGGTAGGATAGCCAAGGCTTCCGAGTAATCACACACTACCAACTCAAGTCTTCAAGAACAAGCTTGGAAGGATACAACACTTGCGGGTTAAAACCCTATTAAAACGAAAAGTTCTACACTTGTGACCTTAAATATGGTGATGTTCCATGTTGGTTTTCCATGAAAACCTATGGAAACACTCCTAGAGGTGTTCCAAGTGTTAAGAAGGAAGAAAAGAGTAAAGAAGAGAGGGAAAGGTGAGTTAGAACTCACTTGAAAGTCTTGAACTTTCTGGATTGAGAGAGAAATTTAGAGAGAGAGGTGAATGTTTGAGGTGTGAAATGAGAATGGGAGGAGGTGGGTATTTATAGCTGAGGTTTGCGGGTGAGTTAGGTGAGCATTAAATGCAAGAAACACAACTAACAAACACACATTTGCCCAATCCATGAGCTGGAAACAACTATCTGCGGATCAAGCCCTCTGGCGGGCCGCGAGAGACAAAATATGGGACGGTCGTGGAGCGCGAGCGACTTTAATTGGGAAACTTGTTTGGTTTTTGTCACTTTTTGTCCTTGAACTTAGTTTTTCCTTCATTTCACGCTAGAACTTGGTGTTTTGTTATGATTTTAAGTGTAAAACATATATGTAAGTATATTCTTAGCATCGAGTATGTATGTATGAGTATCTGCACGAATAACAAGTATTGCTTTATATGTAAACATGTATTTAACGATTGAATGCATGTAAGACAAGTATATATCAAGTGTGCTATCCTTATTACGATTAAAGTCTCGAATTACAAGATCGGGAATAAAAGTACGAATGTGATACGATACAAGTTTCCATAAATAGAAATACGATTACACTTTCTAATTAAGGAAAGTACGAAAAAGCGAGGCGTTACAGTCTCCCCTCCTGTAGAAAATTTCATCCCGAAATTTATTCAGGAGGAAGACTTTGGAAAAGATGTCATTTTGGTGAAACGTTTGACCAAAACCAAGATTTTGAAGTTTAAAGTCTATGCGGAGTTTATGTATAAGTGTGTAAATATGTATCGAAATTTTGAAGGATTAAAATAGTAGGTTCGTGAAGCTAATTTATTTGACTAAGGTGTTTTGAGACATCTGTCATAAAATAAGTAAAAATGTGTATGTGTGTGTGTAAACAAGTGAGCTTGACTTAGTCTGGACAACTCATTGGAAGGAATATTTTAAAAGAGTGTGACCTAAGGGAAGGTTTTAGTATGTATAAGTATGTATTTTCATTAAAATGAGCGGTCCGCAACGTAAGTTGTAAGAAAAGTTCTGTCAATTCTAAGGCGTATTAGTAAAATCAATTGCTGTAGAAAATGTTTATTGGAGAGGACTAGGATGGCAACTATTTATAGTTTCTAAAAGGTTTTGACGGTAATAGACCGACTAGTTTTAAAGAGTGGAAGATAGTATTAAAGAAACAGAACATTTGACAAGATTGAGCCGGTGGGGACGTTTACAAAAATGTATTGAATATTTAGGCTGATTCACAGTAAATAAAGTTTGGGTGAAAGGTTAAGGGAAGAATTGGGAATATCGTGGTATGTTAGTGAACGATTCGGTAGGTGTATGCGAGGGATAAAAATGGTATGAATATCGGATAAAATGCGAACATGGAACGTTGAGAGTAGTGATAGGTGTGGCGGTTAAAGCTAACGACTTTGAGAATGAAGCTTTGTCATGGGTAATCGAGTACTAGTCATTTCGTAGTGGGGTCACCAAAGTTTGTTATGAATCAAATGTATTTATCAAGGTCCGGGAAATCACCGAATTTCTCATGGCACGTTTTACGAAGTTTGGTAACATAGTAGAGACACTTATATATAGGAAGTACCAGCGGCGTATCCCCCAAGTTCACACCATGTTACATTCGTTTCGCTATTCGGTGTCATGTTACGTTCCGTGTTACGATACACAGTATAACCCACTGTGGTTTTCATGCGCCTACCAATATAATCTTGTGTGCACCCGTGATTATTTTGGTTTGTGCAAGATCCGCATATTTTGTACTAGTAGTGTACGGGTCAGGTTAAATCTAGTATTACAAGCAAAAGGTGTGTAAGATAGTGTATAAAAATTAAGCATGATTGTATGCATGTATGAGTGTGTCAAACATAGGCGAAACCACTTGGGTCATGCCTACTTATAGATTTCAAGTATGACTTTCAAAGTAGTGTGAATGTATAAATTTTGACCATGATAGAAGACTAACACGTATGACATTAGCATGTAGTATCGAACGTATAGGTGGAATAAAATGGGATTTAGCATATATAAGTTACCATGAAGTTGCAAGTGTGTAAAATACGAAGTGTAATGGTGATATGTGTAATATTTTCATGTAACTTTGACTGTATAAATAGAAACGTGTAAGGCGATATGCATGTCTATGGTTGCTTGATTTAAAACATTGAGTTGGTTGAAATAAAATAAGTCGGGTTTGTCGGGAATGAAGGACCAAAATTGGTGAATATTTGAGAAAAGTATTAATTTTTGATGTAAAATGTGGTTTGTAAAAAGAAATGCTACTTTTGTTTTAAAATTTGTATTCCCATATGAAATTTTCTTGCCGATGTGTTTAGATTTAGATTTGCGTATTAGCGGTTTTTGAAAAGGTTGTAAAATAGTCAGCTTGCTTTAGTACATTTTATCTTATTTTATTTATTTATTGATGCAAGAAAAGTTGTGTTTTGAAAATTTTTATGTAAAACTTGAATTTTGAAAAGTATTTTAGCAAAGTACTTATACGTATGTGAGAGAAAGTTTTCGTTGGTTTCTTGTTGGAAATAAAATGTCTTTAGAATGGTAGTATAAAGTGAGTGTGTTTTGGACGAGTTATGAAAATCGAGGGCAAAGGTTCGTTTGACTGACTAAGTTGATATGTAGCATTTTATAAAGTTTTTGAAAATCGTGAAAGAAACATTTAAAGTTGTAGGTCCCCTAATCCGTATGGATCTTCACAGAATCATCTATCCAACCTAGAGTGAGGAATCCCCTAGATTAGATTTCACAGAAAACGAACACGAACAGCAATTACTATAAACCCGATCTTTTATTGATTATCTATCACAATGATTACAATCAATCTAGACCACAAGAATTCTCTATAAACTCACTCTGAAGTGATTAACTGAGCAACTGAGCCACCTTAACCCTAATGCAAAACTCTCTTTATATAGAGACAAGTTTGCAACTGGGCTAGGGTTTCACCACATGTGCTGCAAATTGGTCTAGGCCCAATTCGCCTACCACTCACTATAAAGTGTCTAGTTTAGCCCAATCACTTCTAATCAACTACTACAATACTAAACCCACTAACCGTTTATCGTTTTACTAATTACAAGATATCCAAAGACCAAATCTAAGCTGTTGTCATAAATATGCACCAACAAACTCCCCCTTGACAATAGCTTCATCAAACAACTTTGTCTTCAGTCATCTTGCAATCTTCAACGTCTTTGGTCTTTGGATAGCTTCAGCTTTAATAGCTTCTGTCAGCAACAGACTCCCCCTAAGTTGATGCATCCAATCACCAAATCTTCTAAATCGTTAGCATTTGAGTAAACTCTAGTTTAACACTTGCATAGCAATCTTCAAACTCTTTAACTTTGTCTGCAATGTAGAAAGGAGGTTCTACCATGCATCCAAGCAAACTCCTCTTCACCAAACTTCACAGCAACATACTGCTACAATCTGTATACTATAAAACAAACATCTCGAGAAACGATAAGAATTTTTCAACACAAGTTAACAAAATATTATTATTCAAGAGATAGTAAAACTGTATCATAGATGAATCACTTCTCAACTCAAACTACACACTTAAAATATTTAGCACACTGAACCTGCAAGATTTTAAAATTTTGAAATCATCTTCTAACATCGGCTCCCCCTATCGGTAACAACTCCTCCATGAACAAACCATTTCCCGTACATTAAGAATTTACAAAAAATGAAATCTTTTTATTTTTATATTTTCTGAAAGCAAATAAATAATGAAATAATAAACACTCTGTTTTTGTGAGAATCACCGTTAAGAAGACCATATCAGCAACATCAAACTGTTTTCACACTATTAGATAATTATATATGTAATTTTCATGAAAAACAGTTCAAGACGATTACCAGTATTGTTTATCCACTTAACAAAATACATGAACATTTCAAGTACCATTACCTAGTGATATGTTAAGTTAATTTTATACTGATATATAGTGTGTCCCACTTCAGGACATACCCCCACGATCAATGTATGCGCAAATATTCCTTGTAATTGGTGAGTATACCGAAATTCATCCTTTTTTATTTACAACGTTAGATAATTGGTTATCAGGTCAGTACTTCCGTACAGTAAAGAGACCAATATCCAATAAGGGTTAGGGCTAATACCAAATTTTGGTACGATTGATGCAATTTGCACATTTAAATGACTCTCTAGGAGAGCTTCTTCAATTTCTAGGATTTGGCAATTTTAGCTCTTTTAAGATATCCTGGTTGTCCCTAGGTCAGCATATAACTGGATGCAGCAGGACAACCCTGATACCCGGATGAAATAACGATATAAAGACCTAAACCTTAGATTTTCGCAATCTATCAACGCAAGATTTAAGGGTATAAAACCATACGCCACTGATATGTTACCCACTCATACACAGTTCGTTATGTTTATATCACCAAGGTAAGTTGATTATGTCATGCCTTTTGCCTACTGGTACATCGTATGATGAAGCTGCTATCACACTTAAGAAATTTTAATGTTAATTTCAGTGTGACAGTCTAACTTGCTGATGTACTATCATTTCTTCTTTTCCACACAATGAAAACTCATTTTTGATGTACTATGTTTTGATTTTTGAAAACAGTAAATTATTTACAAAAATTTTATGGAAAACTGGCATTTAGGATTCCTCATCCCGTTGAGTTCGACTAAATGTTCAAACAAGCTCTGTCAAATGCTTTTGTGTAAAGATCTGCTAGGTTATCTAGTGTGTCGACTCGATGCAGTTCAACCAATTTCTTTTCAGCACAATCCCGTATAAAATGATGACAAATGTCAATATGTTTTGTGCGACTGTGTTTTACGGGATTGTTGGTGATTGAAATAGTGGCATTATTGTCTATCATAATAGGAGTACGAGTGAAATTCAAACCATAATCGTGCATCTGTTGTTGGATCTAGAGAACCTGAGAGCAACAGCTACCTGCAGCAATATATTCAGCTTCACATGTAGAGGTAGACACGCAAGACTGCTTCTTGCATTGCCATGACACGATCCTCCCTCCTAAGAATTGACAACCACCTGTGGTAGACTTTCTGGTTGATTTGCATCCTCCAAAGTCCGAATCAGTGAAAGCAACAAACTTCAAATCACTAGCAGCTAGATTCCATAACCCAAGTTTTGGTTTCCCCTTCAAGTAACGAAGAATCCGCTTCACAGCTTTCATATGTGACTCTTTTGGATTCGCTTGATATCTGGCACATAGACACATTGCGAACATAATGTCTGGTCTCGAAGTAGTCAAGTACATCAGAGAACCAATCATTGCCCTGTATTGAGTTGGATTAACATCATCCCACTCTCATGATCTGGACCAAGATTGTGATTCTCCCAAATAGGTGTGTTGAAAGCAGCACAATCCTCCATTTTGAAACGAGAAAAAATGTCATACACATACTCCGTCTGATGTATGAACATCCCATCCTTCTTCTGTTCAACTTGTAAGCCAAAAAGTAGGATACTTCACCTATCGCACTCATTTCAAACTTGCTCTTCATTACCTCCTCGAAATCATGACACATGTTCTCATCAGATGACCAAAAATGATGTCATCTACGTATACATGTGCCAGCAGAAAGTCTTCCTTTTTCCTTTTAATGAAAAGTGTACTATCAATCTGACCTCTTTCAAAACCATTCTTTAACAAATGTTAAGAAAGTGTCTCAAACCACGCTCTAGGTGCCTGATGCAATCCATACAATGCCTTATCAAGTCGATAGACTCGATCTGGATATTCTTGATCTGTAAATCCATCTAGTTATGAGACATACAACACTTCTTGGACTATCCTGTAAAGAAATGCACTCTTCACGTCAAGTTGGTAAACCTTGAAGCCCTTGAATGAAGCTACTGGTGCAAACGCTTCATTGTAATTAATCCCCTCTTACTGATTGAACCCTTTTACCACAAACCAAGCCTTATTCCTTATCAGTATCCCTTGGTCGTCTTTCTTGCACTTAAACACCCACTTGGTGCCTATTCCCTTCTCTCCTTCAGGCAAGTCAACTAGCTCCCAAACCTTCAACTTCTTAAACTGAGCTAGTTCCTCTTCCATAGCTTCAACCCAACAATTATCTTTAGAGCCATATGAACATTCTTCGGCTTCTCTTGGGCAATAAAGCAGCTATACAAACACTCATTTAACATCCCAGTATTCTGAATCGAAGTAAATAAACATGAACCTTCGATCACACCTCTTCTTGTCTAAACACCTGCAGTAGATCACCTATGATGTTTTCAACTGGATGATCTCTGTTTTCACAGAAAAAGAACACGAACAGCAATTACTATAAACCTGATATTTATTGATTATCTATCACAATGATTACAATCAATCTAGACCACAAGAATTCTCTCTAAACTCTCTCCAAAGTGATTAACTAAGCAACTGAGCCACCTTAACTCTAATGCAAAACTCTCTTTATATAGAGACAAGTTTGCAACTAGGCTAGGGTTTCACCACATGGGCTGCAAATTGGTCTAGGCCCAATTCGCCTACCACTCACTATAAAGTGTCTAGTTTAGCCCAATCACTTCTAATCAACTACTACAATACTAAACCCACTAACCGTTTTACGAATTACAAGATATCCAAAGACCAAATCTAAGCTGTTGTCACAAATATGCACCAACAAAAGTATCATTAGGGGTTTCGTGTGCGTGATTTATGTAAATAAGTTGTAGGGTGAGAAATTTTTTGGATAAAATAATAAGGTTTGTGGTTTATGCATAATTGAGAAAATTGAAACAATGATAAAAGGTTTGAGTATAAGTTTTGATATAGTGATCGTTACAAAAATAGTCGAGTTGGAGTTGGACTTCGACTCATTTCTCCAACTTGAGTTTTGTGAAAAAGACATCTAGGTGATCGACAATAAAAATCACATTTGAGCATGTAAGTATCTCATAACACGTCTGAGTTCACATGGATGACATAAGCATAGCAAGTATTCAAAGGTATAAACAAGTATGATTGCGTAAGGAGTATAAATTTAGTTGGTTTGCGAGAATTATTATTGTTTTTGATTGCGAAAGGTGTGCGAATTGTGCATCGGATTAAAATGAATGAGGTAACAAGTATTAAAAACACAAAGAAATTGAGATAACATAAAAGATAAGCTTAGTAAAATATTGGAGTGCTTTGGGTTGAGAAGCGTCGAGTATTCCAAAGTGAATCGAAGATCCTTTCAAATTAGAGGAACGTGCTTTGGCCTATAGGTAAAATGCTCTCTTCGAGAAGCGATTAACAGCATTTCACCCTTCCAGTTACTACACGTATCTATTGATTGAAAAATCAAAACTTTGGCGAGATTGAAAATCGAGGAGTGGGACTAGTTGACAAGGTGCGGGTTTCACCCCTAACTTGACAACATTGTACCCTAACTGTGGTTGGTACTTACCAAACGAGGAGCGAATTTCGACTCATTGGTAAGGGTCCACTAGAATATAAAATGGAAATTTTTCCATCAAGGTATGGATATCACTCCTAACTTGATGGCGTAATTTCGTGAAAAATCGAATACGCGGATTGAGAGTCGTTCACCAAAGTGTGGGTTTCACGCCTGTTTTGGTGAAGTCGTCTCTTTTGTAATGCGAGTGTCTTCAAGTCTTCATGTGTGTATATGGTATAAATGTCTTAGGAAAGACACATTGTATATATTAAGACCAAAGAAATAGGAAGAAGAAGGTGGGAAGAATTAACATTTTAGGCATGAAACAAGAATGGTCGAATGTTGGTCACTTAAACTATAGACTAGGTCGAACATGGAAATTCTACCTAATTCCCTATAGTTATAGCTTTGAGACCAATCAGTCACACCCCAATCGATGGCGGAAACAACGGAGTGAGACGAAATAGATTGCTCGAGACATCATACCACTATTTGCGACAATATTAAAAACAAACTCGTTCATTTCATATATCAAATTGTCAATTACAACATAAGTCAAAATACAACAACTTCAACAAATTACAACATAAAAGCATAACATTCTAGGTGCTTTCTATGGCGTCCCTACTAAGTTTTCGTCATATTCAACATCTTTAACCTGCAACATGTTAAAAGTGTAGTTTAATACAAAAGTATTGGCGATTACACAAGTTTAAGTACATAGCATATGTATAAAAGAGTTTACTCAAATCAACATGGCAATTGTATACAAGGTAAGCTAGCATGTAATACTAATTGTCAAACCCAAGTGTCCACAAGAATGAATGTGTCCCTCGTCACACGAAGTAACGAGACTAAAGTATGAATTAAAAATGAATCAGCTTAAAGCTTAACAATACCCCGACTGGCGGTGTCCTACTCCTATAGCGCTATATATGTTAAGTTGAGGCTAGCCAAGTTAATGACAAGAAGCATGTATGAGTCTAGCATGAACCTAAGCATAACAATAAGCATGTATGATTGGATCGAGTGCATAAAGCACGTAGTGTGTGTGTATTCGTGTATTTTGGTAAGTTAACATGTTACAACCCAAATTGTGTAAAAAGAAAGGGTCAAGTGTACTCACGGTTTTGCAAGCTTCCACTTGAGTATTCCGTGAAGGTTTAGAGAGTTGGAGGAACACTGAGTTATCCTACATGAGGAAAACGTAGGTTGGTAAGTATTCAGATGATAACGGAGGATTAGGAATTTAAATAAATCAAAGTACATATACGAGAAAATAATCACCTACACTTAATACTCATTTTCGACACTATAATACCCATTCGGATTGATGTGTTTTCAGGGGTTAAGGTACCCATTAAAATCGTAATGAGAGTTTAAGTACTTAGGTGATGTACCATAGTACCATGACAGATAATCATTCGATTATCATCAAGGGTTCGGTTAGTGTGTGTGTGTGTGTGTGTATATATATGTGTATATATTATACGTAATAAGTAGATCATATTTATCATGGAAGTTCATAGAAGTCATGCATGGAGGTAGGGGATAACCTTCCTTTAACCTCTTTCGTATAGTTCACAATGCATAAGTTGTCACAAGGACAACAAGGATGGTCATGAATAAGTTAAAATGAAAATAAAAGTTGTAAAACAATTAATATCATCAAGTGATGTGGTGGGTTGAAGGTAGGATAGCCAAGGCTTTTGAGTAATCACACACTACCAACTCAAGTCTTATTTCAAGAACAAGCTTGGAAGGATACAACACTTGTGGGTTAAAACCCTATTAAAACGAAAAGTTCTTACACTTGTGACCTTAAATATGGTGATGTTCCATGTTGGTTTTCCATGGAAAACCTATGGAAACACTCCTAGAGGTGTTCCAAGTGTTAAGAAGGAAGAAAGAGTAAAGAAGGGAGGGAAAGGTGAGTTAGAACTCACTTGAAAGTCTTGAACTTTCTGGAGCATTAAATGTAAGAAACACAACTAACAAACACACATTTGCCCAATCCATGAGCTGGACACAACTATCTGCGGATCAGGACCTCTGCCGGGCCGCGAGAGACAAAATATGGACGGTCGTGAGGCGCGAGCGGCCTTAATCCGGAAACTTGTTTGATTTTTGTCACTTTTAGTCCTTGAACTTAGTTTTTCCTTCATTTCATGCTAGAACTTGGTGTTTTGTTATGATTTTAAGTGTAAACATATATGTAAGTATACTCTTAGCATCGAGTATGTATGTATGAGTATCTGAACGAATAACAAGTATTGGTTTATATGTAAACACATATTTAACGATTGAATGCATGTAAGACAAGTATATATCGAGTATGTTATCCTTATTACGATCAAAGTCTCGAATTACAAGATTGGGAATAAAAGTACGAATGTGATACGAATACAAGTTTCCATAAATAGAAATACGATTACACTTTCTAATTAAAGAAAGTACGAAAAAGAGAGGCGTTACATGGAGTGTTGTAAGAAAAACAAACTTTTGACCAAAAACACTTTGTACGGAGTGCTTATTAAACAATTCAACAAGTTCACTTCGTGCGGAGTGATTATTTAACTTTGTATGAAGTGGACTCTACTCCGTCTCAACACGCTCTCATGAACCAGGTTTTAAAAATTGATGATTTTATGAAATTGAAGGTTCAATAATGTTCTAATGATGCCGATAATCATGAATATATGTTCAATTCTAAATTTGGTCCATTAAATCCTTCTAGATCTGAGTTCAAAGGTTCCAAGTGCCGATATGTATGATTTCACGGTCAACTCTCGGTCCATTACCTTCACCATTTAAGAGGTGTGCTAATCAACCTCTCCAATGTCAATTTTGGCAGCACTTTGTCTTAAATTGTAACACCCCGACCGCGTAAAACAACGAACTGTGGCGGAAACGTCGGGGAGTCATGTCACAGAATTGTTGTTTCACAACTCATGGAATTTAAATTTTGTTTTATTAAGTTAAATGTTTACATTTTCTTGGGATAAACAATAACAACACATAAATAAATTGTCTTTCATGTTTTAAGTCACTAAGGCCCGCGTCCATTCCTACGTGAAGCATGCATCATATTATCAAGCATTGACTCCTGAAACATATGTGAAAAAAGAGTCAGCATAAAAATGCCGGTGAGTACATAGGTTTTGTGAGTATGTTAAATTCGTGGCTTTGTATACCTATTGCAACACCTCGTCTGACTACAAGATTCGTTAAGTGAAAACCTCGTATCAAAATTGTTTGATATTGCAATACAAAACCAACTAAAACAAGTTGGTTAGAGTTGTGAAAACCTTATAGCCATGAATCTTGACCAAAACGTTTCTTTTGTAAAAACCTTCTAATAGATTGATTCAAAAGAAAAATCTGTATGGTTTATATCTTTAAATGAATATCATTGCATGACATTGTTCAAAACCATTTGTCCACGTTATAAATCAATCGTCCGTGTCTTAAACCAATTGTCCATGTCATAAACAAATCGTCCATGTTTTTTATTGTGAAAACTTTTGATCGTTCTTTAATGAACACATTCAAACCGGTGTTGACTATACCACCAAAGGGTATCGTTAATAGACCACCAAAGGGTCTCTTTAACTAGACTAACAAATCAACAAATGATTTGTTAATCAGAAACAGTTTCTGTCATTACCCAAACTTCCACCAAATCCAGTGAACAGTCCGATAATGGGATTGTCAGTCCTATGTACCATGTCAATCCTATGGTACCATAACATACTACTGGTCGGATCGGTCAAAGTTAATGAATGTCATTCGTGTTATAGATAACGCATCAACAAGTTGTTCACATTATTGAAATCGTATTGTTTTATATATAAACCATAGACATTGTTTTTGAAAACTTGAAAATGATTTAGCACATATGAGTCACCCCAAAACATTTGCAAAACGTAAAAGAGGGGAACTATGTACTCACTTTGAAAATCATTTTTGTATATATAAACCATGTATATTATTTTGAAATCTTGAAAATAATCATAGGACATATGAATCACCCCAAAACAATTAGAAAATGTAAAAGAGGGGGGCTATGTACTCACCTTGAAAATCATTTTGTATATATAAACCATGTATAATTGTTTTGAAATCTTGAAAATAATTATAGGCACATATGAATCACCCCAAAACATTTAGAAAATGTAAAAGAGGGGGGGCTATGTACTCACTTTAAAAATCATTTTTGTATATATAAACCATGTATATTGTTTTGAAATCTTGAAAATAATCATAGGCACATATGAATCACCCCAAAACATTTAGAAAATGTAAAAGAGGGGGGCTCCGTACTCACTTGGGATTACGAAAGTGTTCTTGATCAACGGAATAAACAAAGCTCAAACGTGTCCTAATGTGTCAGATAAATATGTTAGCGTGTCAGGACTACAAACGGGAGATCGGATAAAATGAAGTCTTATAAAACAAACAAGTGTTGGAACTCATGTGGTATGGTTTAACAAACTTAACATTCTGATTTGGAAAGGAACCTAAATGCTTTTGACCCATTATGACTCGTTAAGGTAGTTTACGCTACTTTGACAGGTCATTAACGTAAATGCATGATCGGATGGTTAAACATGTCCTATGATAAGTCTCAAATGCCCAAACATGTTTGAAAATGTTATAACATCAGTTTGTATGTCAAAAATTTGGTTATATGTGTTTAAAATGGATTTATGCGCAAAAGGGCATTTTTGTCATCATTTTTTTAAGAACATTGAAGTAACTTATCATATCACTAACCAAACGACATGACCATAAGGTATAACCTCAGTAGGTTATTCCCTATACAACTATGGTCACAAATATGTGTTTGGCCGGATCCTAAGATCGACCAAACTGGTCGGATTTGAAAGTCAAAGCGGTTGTCAAGATCGCTCGACTTACGACCCTAAATAAGCACTAAACTATAAATGACGAGTTAGACATGTCAAAATTTGTCTAACTAAGTTTATAAAACCGATTTGGTATCAAAACTTGGTGTTTTGATACCTGAAAATAGTTTCGTCGTAAAATGCACATCATGTGCATTTTTTACCTAAACTTTGACTCGTCACTTCGACATCAGAAGGTGAAATCGTTAGGGATTATAACCTTTGTGGTTACGATCACGTTTCAAAGTTCAATTGAACTTTGACTTGACCAAATATGGTCAGAACCAAAAGTCAATCAGGTTGCCAAACTGTTCGACTTTCAGCTCAAAATAGCTAAAAAATGAAAGAACTAGGAAGAGTACTTACTTGTGTTGAAGAACACTTTCGGAACTCAAGATAGGAAGCTTCCAAAGGCTGGAAACAAGCTCCAAGAAGGATAGAAAGAAGAACTTCACACTTTGCTTTGAAGTGTTTTGAAGTGGTGTGAAAAAAATGGAAGAATCATGGGGTATTTATAGTATTTTAGGATTAAGGAGGTGATGAAAAGTGTCCTCAAGTGTGGATTAGTGTCCTAACATGTGTCAACACCATATTAAGTGTGGCAAAGTGAGTGCTAGGAGTCAAAAATTGGAGATAGGTGGCAAACTTGGTGAAGAAGCAAATTTATTTATTATTTTTTTGACATTTTTGGCCCCTAGACTTGTATTTTCACTTGTTTGCCATTTTAACCCTTTTAACCTAATTTTTAGGTTATATAAAGGTGATAAGACATGTGTAACTTGAATTATGCCCGAAAATTTCATGGATGTCAGTTCGTTCGGTTGTACGGTTACGCGTTTCGCAAAAATGCGTAAAACGCTTTAACGAACACGAAAATGATCGAAATTGTGCAACGATTGACATTTTTGCATTCTCAGTAATAAAATAAAAGATTTTATTAAATACAAAAATATTTGGAAATAAAACACAGGGTTTCATTGAATACAAAATTGTTTGTAATTGTGCAATGATTGAAAAGGCACAAATGTCACATAAATCACTCAAAAACTACAAATCGTACTAAGGGTCTCTCCGATCGCACTAAGTGGTAAATGATCACTTCGGGCAATCTGATTCCTTTATAGTGCAGGTTTCTCACTTCGTGCAGAGTGGATATCAATTAGTGCGAAGTGCCATGCAACTTTTCAAAATTTCAACTTTTTCGAACATTTTATTAGTTTTAACAACCTACTCAGTTGACCAAGTCCAAGTTAATGACCCTGGTTAACTGATTTGTCTACCAAGTTCAAGTTAATGACCTTGGTTGAACACTTTATGAACAAACTGATGTTTTCAGGCAATGTGAAGTTTCAAATTAATGAACTTTTGATTTTTTTCAAAACATTTTCTCATTTTAGATAAGCTCCTAACCTGTTGTCCTTTAGATTTTCTTCAGCAACCAGCATCTTTGGACTTTGAAGATCCATTTTCCATCATCAGTGTCGAAACTAAGATAGAAATAACATATTTTTTTTATTTTCCAAAGTTTATGCTAAACACACTACAAATCTTTTTGATTTTTTCTAAAAGGAAATGCAATAACTATGTACAAACATGTTTACAGACATATTTTTGTGAGTTTGTGTTAAAGGATCTTATCAGTTTTTGAGACAAATCACAAGTACCGTTGATCTTGAAAACTTTATGTTTTAAACAATTCACTTAAATTGTAAGTATATTAATCCACTTAACGCTCTACACATTACTCAATTGTTCCGAGATATGCTAATTAGATGTCTTAGAACTTGACTCAACAGTGTTTCCCACCTCAGAATATACTTTCGTATCAAGATTCCCTGGATTTCATCTTGCATGTGAATATATCTAAGTGATATATATATCTTGGTTATGCGAGACCTTGAGAGCTCAGGTTAGTACCACCGTATAGACAAAAAGATGAAGGCTCGACATAAAAGCAGTGTTCCAATTAGGAATCTTTTGAATGCAATTATTAGATCTTTTGATACTTTCAATTTGCTGCAGTTTTCAGGTTTAAGAGCCAAAGTAATTTACAATTTCTAGGCCATTGCTGATGCAAAATCAGAAAAACTTGTATAATACCCCAGATATCAATTATTTATAAAGACCTAGTATCTTAGAATTTGGCAACCTCTCAAACAAAATTTCGGTGTACTAAGACCATATATCCGAGAGATGTTAAGCCACTAATTAAAAAGTTTTTTCTTTATGTTTATATCTCAGAAACAATCTACTGAATGTGTGAAGCCTACTGGCACATCATCAGTGAGACCTGTTTAGACATTTTGACCTATATTTCCTTAGCATCTTTGATAATCCACTGATTTACTATCATTTTCTCTTTTTACACGAAAACTCTTTTTGTCTTTTTCATGTCGGATACATGGAAACTCTTTTTGGCTTTTTCATGTTTTTGTACATTTTTCAAATTTTTATATTTTTTGTATTTTCCACAACGTTTCTCCCCCTAAAATCAAAAACATAATTTTAGATTTTTGTTCATAAATAATGAATTCTAAAAACTATAAGCTTGACAAACTGATGAGGATCACATCAATTCGTCATCCGCCTAGAATTCAACCTTCTCTAAAATCCACCCTGATGTCAGATTTTTCAACCCATTAAGTTTCAAAAATATCTAACTGTAGCTCTATCAAAAGCTTTGGTGTAAAAATCTGCCTTTTGTTCATCAGTGTGGATCTTTTCAATTCTAACCAACTTTTTCTCGTAGCAATCACGGATAAGTGGTGTCGAATTTCAATATTTTTAATTTTAGAGTGTTGAACCAAGTTTTTAGTTATATTTATGGCAGCCTCGTTATCTACATATATGGGTGTATCAAGAAACTGCAATCCATAGTCTCTCATCTGTTCTTGTATCCACAAGATCTAGGAACAACCATTGGAAGCTGAAACGTATTTTGCTTCGCAAGTAGAGAGATCGACTGTGGTTTGCTTTTTGCATTGCCACGTTACTAATCGTGTGCCAAAGAACCTGCAACCAGAAGTTGTAGATTTAGCATTTAAGCGACAACATCCGAAATCAGAATCAAAATATCCAGTGAGGTTGACATCATCGTTCCACGGATACCATAAGCTACTGCTTGGGCAGCCTTTCAAATACTGAAGAATCCGCTTGACGATAAGCACGTGAGACATTCGAGGACTTAATTGATATCGGGTGCATAGGCATGTTGGATATATGATATCCAGCCTTGATGTTGTGAGGTACGTTAAAGATCCAATCATCGATCGATATAAAGTCTCGTCAATCTTTACCCTTGGTAAATCTTGTCTGATGTCGTGATTAAGTGCCAATGGGGTAGACAAAGGTGATGTTCCCGACATATCAAATTTCTCCAAAACATCATGCACATACTTCGTCTATGGATGAAGATTCCATCGGGTAACTAATCGACCTGAAGTCCCAACAAGAACTTCATTTCTCCCACTGAACTCATTTCAAATTTCCTTAGCATGACTTTCTCGAAGTCTTTACACAGCTCATTGTTCGTCGAACCAAAAATTATGTCATCCACATAGATTTGTACGATAATAAGATGCCATCCCTTTCCCCTGTAAAGAGGGTACTATCTATTGTTCCACTGGTCAAACCGTTCTTAGAAGATGTTGAGAAAGCATCTCGTACTAGGCTCTCGGGGCCTGGTGCAACCATATAATGCCTTATCTAGTATGTAAACCTTTCCTTTGTGTATCGGATCGATAAACCCCGGCGGCTATCCAATGTACACCTCTTCTTTCACATTTCCGTATAGGAATGCGGACTTTACATCCAATTGGTACACCTTGAAACCTTTCTATGAAGCAAACACCAGGAATATGGGATAGTTTCTAATCGTGCGACAGGAGCATAGACCTCTGTATAATCAATGCCCTCTTGTTGGTGAAAACCTTGGACTACGAGTCAAGCTTTATTGAGTAAAACAACTCCTCTGTCATCTCATTTAAACTTGAAGACCCATTTTGTACTTATAGACTTGTGATTATCTTGTAGGTCGACAAGCTTCAGACTCCAAGTTTTTCAAACTGTTGCAGCTCTTCCTGCATTGCATTACCAAACTTTCTTCAGTAAGCACGTCTTTGTATGATTTAGGCTCAACTTTTGAAATAAAACAACTATATGAGCATGCTTCTTGAATGGGTGCAACTTTAGTATAAAAACAACTTAGATCCTTGTTGATTTGATTTCTCATTTTTACTTCAGTCTGCAACTCTCCAATTATGTTCTCTGATGGGTGGTATGACAACGTCCTCGCCATAACCTCATTAGAGACACTCGCTTCATTCTCTAGATTGTAATATTTTGTTCAGAAACCTGATTACTCGTTGATGCTCCATTCTGATTGCTTGGACCCACAGATTGATTGAGTAAACTTGTGATCTGCTATGACCTTCATCGGAACTGGATCCTCCATTATTGTAAGTTGGCTCACAATCAAAATCAGAATCATCTGATTGATCAAAAGTGGTGCTGTGTTGTTCACATCTGGTTCGACTACGGGTTCTTGTTTGTGCCAACTTGTGATTGTAAAATCACTATTGGTCTAGGAACTTGCCCTTCAGTAGACGATTGTAATTGCTGAAATAGCAATACAAGCAACTCTTCGGTAGGTTCATTCGGCAGTTCAAAGGAATCCCACAAACTCTCATAGTAAAACAACCAAGGATCACCAGGTATCTGTGTAGGTGTCACACCCCGACCCGCAGCGGAATAAGAGTCGGGGCATAATTGGGTTATCACCAAAACTCATGATGTTTACTAATATGTTTCATATTATAAATTCAAAATTTCAACTTCAATATTCCAAACACGTTCATACAATTACAAGGAAAAAGTAACTAAATAAACAATCCAAAGCCTAAACCGATTTATTCTTCTAAGCCGTCCTATATGTTTCTTGCTGCAACTGGATCACCTGTATCATGTGTAAAAATGGGGGTTTTGGGTCAACAAAAGTTGGCGAGTGAACCTTGTTAGAAAACATTTATTATTGATTTCTTGTTATATTTAACATGGAAAAATTGTGCAATAATCATATGTGAGCAAACGTAAATAAACATACAATAACAAATAACAAACCACCTTGCATGAGCAAATGACATGAATGATAATGTATATGTTGGCAACGTCACGTTCCGCTCATAGGTAATGGGGAACGGACGGCCTATGATGATGTATGTGCAATCAAGGCTCAATCAAACGGAGCCGATCGTATGTTGGCAACGCCTCGTTCACGCTCATAGGTAATGGGGAACGGTTCACTCATAGGTAATGGGGAACAGACGGCCTATGATGATGTATGTACTGAAAATGATAAATTTAATCTAAACATTAACCACACAAACAGTTGATACATATTGAATACACATTTGATCATTGATATGATGGATGCACAAGTGTTTAAATTTAATAAATAATAAGACACATGATACACCCCAAAAAGTGATTAAAACGGGGAATTTGTAGAGATTCACTCACATTGGGTGCGTTCGTTTGATGATGTTGAATGCGCACGAGTTTAGAGGGTTGATCGACGAGGAATAACTAACCTAAATAATAACGAAAAGGTACAGTAAATAAGTGGATTTTATTAACAATTTTAATCGGTTTTTATATTTATTTTGTGAGGTTAAGGTTATTTTCTAACTTTAAAAACATTATTTTTAAGTATTTTTAATTGATTTTTAAATTAAATAAATAAATAAAAATATAAAAAAAAATGTTGACTTTTTGGGTTGACGTTGACCATTGACTTTGACTGCTGACCGGTTCGGACTTGTGTTTTATGGCGCTGAGTGAGGTTCGAACTTGTGACCTCTCGCGTGCACGCAGCTCTACCAACTGAGCTACGTGTCTAACCCGAAATATTTCTGTTTTTAATTATATTTATATACTATTTAATTTATTCAAAATTCATTTATTTTAAAAAAAATTATTTATGTCGAACCGGTGCACATAACAGGTCTCGAACCCGGGACCCGTTGTTTAACATTGCACACAGTCCACCGCTGGACTGTGTGTCTAACCTGGTTAAAATACGGGTTTTTATTAAACTTAACATCTTACAGCGAATTAATACGATTCGGTTTAAAAAAGAACATTTTTATTTCAAGGATAGGGTCGTGTCAGGGATCGAACTCGAGACGTTTGTTTTGTTTGCGCACACAGTTCACCGTTAGACTGTGTGTCTAACCCGGTTTAATATCTTGTTTAAATTAAACTTATACCTAATGTTCGACTTCACCTTCTTCGTTCAAAAACACAGACAACGATTTATTCTACTGTTCTTGTTTAATCCGATTGACGGACATATAAATGATTAAAATGAAATGGATAGAGAAGGTTTTGGGAATGAATATACCGGAAAGATGATTTTTCTCAGAACTCCGGCAAAGTCGTCGGCTCTGTTTTATGAACTCCGTCTGAGCGGACCAATTAACAATTTTGATTAACTAATTGTGAAATTAAATGACTAAACAAGCGTTATCAGAGAGTTTAGATGCTCATACCGATTCACAACGTGATTTCGGAATTTTCAGAAATTTTCCGGCGAGTGCTGAATATCCGACAACGTCGTCTGGGACCGATTCTGATTGAAGGGTTTGAGTTAGTAAAAGTCTAACAATGGATAGAAGATGAAAGAATTGAGAAATTTACCGATTCGATGAATGTCACGGTTTTCAGCGAAAGTCCAGCGATATCAGAAAGCGTTTCCAACGAACAGAAATTAGAGCGAAAGTGAAATTGGAGGTTCTGTGAGTGTTTCCGAATTATGGGACGATGATATTGTTAGAGTAAAACAGGAAGTAATTGATTTCGGTTTTCAACTCCCAAAATCATATGAATCGAGACAATTGATGACCGAATTGATTAAGAACGTGGGCAGCAATTGATCTATCCGTTATAATCAGTAAAAGCGATCACTCAACAGTCTGGACAGTTGAAAGCCATGAGCGGTTTCAGTTTTGGCGCAAACAGATGAGTTCACGGTGAACTTAAGGTTTTATTTGCTTCCTTGATTACACAAAAACAGCAAGTGGCGGAGTGGTTAAGTGTTTGATGTTTAAATCTTCCGGCTGACCCGGTTCGAAACCCGGCAGCCCCTTTTCTTTTTTATTTAATTTATTTTTACTTTTTAATAATTATAGTTTTTAATTTCTAAAATATTTATTAATTATGTATTGTTTAAAATTAAAATTAACCATAAATACGCAACAAAATTTTATAACTTGATATTCGATTAACAAACGAAGCGGGTTTGGAAACCCGTTTTTCGACGGATGTTACAGTATCCCCTACTTTTAGAAATTTCGTCCCGAAATTTAAGTAGTAGTGGTAACAGGAAAAAGATGCGGGAATTTTTCGCGCATTGACTCTTCACGTTCCCAAGTAAACTCAGGTCCTCGTTTCGACTCCAAGCGTACCCTAACAATTGGAATACGACTCCGTCTTAAACGTTTTTCTCCAAGTCCATGATCTCTACTGGTCTTTCAATGATGTGCATAGATTCATCGATCTGAATATCTTCCAGGGGTATATGGAGGTTTTCATCGGCGAGGCACTTCTTCAAGTTTGATACTGGAATGTGGGATGAATTCTGTTGAGTTCTTCTGGTAGGTCAAGCTTGTATGCTACAGGTCCTACTCTTTTGAGTATCTTGAAAGGTCCTACGTAGCGTGGTGCTAGCTTGCCCTTCTGGCCAAAACGAACTACTCCCTTCCACGGTGATACTTTTAAAAGTACATGATCACCAATGTTAAACTCCAAAAGCTTTCGTCGTTTGTCTGCATAACTCTTTTGACGACTTTGTGCCGCTAGAAGATTGTTTCGAATTTGTTGGATCTTGTCTGTTGTTTCTTGAATTCAATTCTGGACCGAAGATTTGAGCTTCTCCAATTTCGTGCCAACATACTGGAGATCGGCACTTACGACCATATAAAGCTTCGAAAGGTGCCATGCCGATACTTGAATGATAGCTGTTGTTGTACGAAAATTCAACTAATGGTAGATGAGCGTCCCAATTTCCCTTGAAGTCTATGACACATGCTCGAAGCATATCTTCAAGAGTTTGAATGGTGCGTTCAGATTGTCCATCAGTTTGAGGATGATAAGCGGTACTGAGGTCTAATCGTGTACCTAAAGCGGCTTGTACGGCTTGCCATGTTCGTGAAGTGAAACGACCATCACGATCTGAAATAATGCTTAACGGTACACCATGACGGCTTACGATCTCGCTGATGTAGATACGAGCTAACTTCTCGTTCTTGAAGTCCTCGCGAATTGGAATGAAGTGAGCTGATTTTGTAAGACGATCAATGATTACCCATATAGTGTCATACCCACCGGAGGTGTGAGGTAACCCGGTAATGAAGTCCATGGTTATGTTTTCCCACTTCCATACAGGTATTTCAGGTTGGACTAGAAGTCCTGAGGGTCTTTGATGTTCAGCTTTTACTTTGGAACATGTAAGGCACTTGGAAACAAAAACAGCAATATCCTTTTTCATTCCAGGCCACCAGTAGGTGTATCGAAGGTCTTGATACATCTTGTCGGCTCCTGGGTGTATAGAGTATCGTGTTTTGTGCGCCTCATTCATAAGGAAATCACGAAGGTTATTGTGATCGGGAATCCATATGCGATCTAGATAGTACAGAATACCTCGGATTTAGTTTCAATTTTAAGTTCAGCTCCACAAGACAGCTCCTTGCGTACGTCGTTTTCTGTTACTGAAACATGTTGGGCTTCTCGGATTTGATCTTTGATGTCGGTTATGATTTGCGAACATAGAAGACGAATGGAGTTCGCATAACCCTTTCGATTTGAGCGCATCGGCCACCACGTTTGCCTTGCCAGGATGATACGAATTTCACAGTCGTGGTCATTAAGAAGTTCGACCCATCTTCGTTGCCTCATGTTTAACTCCTTTTGGTTGAAGATATGTTGGAGGCTCTTATGGTCAGTGTATATTTCACACTTAGTACCATAGAGGTAATGTCTCCACATCTTAAGAGCGAAAACAACGGCTCCAAGTTCCAGGTCGTGGGTGGTGTAGTTCTTCTCATGAATTTTGAGTTGCCTAGAAGCATAAGCTATCACTTTTCCTCTTTGCATCAGTACACAGCCTAGTCCTTGCCCTGACGCGTCGCAATAAACCACGAAGTCATCACAACCTTCAGGAAGTGTGAGGATAGGTGCGTCACAGAGTTTTTGTTTAAGGGTTTGGAAGGCTTCTTCTTGTTAGGGTCCCCATATGAAGGGTTTTCCTTTATGTGTTAAAGCCGTGAGTGGTACAGCAATACGGGAGAAATTTGAAATGAAGCGGCGATAGTAACCAGCCAAACCAAGAAATGATCTTACTTCGGTAGGGGTACGTGGCGCTTGCCATTCCTGTACTGCCTTGATTTTTGAGGGATCAATATGAATTCCCTTGTCATTGACGACGTGTCCAAGGAATTGTACTTCCCTTAACCAGAATTCACATTTCGAAAACTTAGCGTACAGCTTTTCTGTCCTTAAGAGTGTAAGGATGAGTCGAAGGTGCCGTTCATGATCAGACTTAGACTTTGAGTAGATGAGGATGTCGTCGATGAAGACTATAACAAAACGGTCAAGATAAGGTTTGCAGACTCTGTTCATTAGATCCATGAAGACAGCTGGGGCGTTGGTTAAACCAAATGGCATGACCATGAACTCATAATGACCATAACGAGTTCGGAAGGCGGTCTTTGGGACGTCTTCTTCATGTACTCTGAGTTGATGATAACCAGAACGAAGGTCGATTTTTGAAAAACAGTGGCGCCTTGTAGTTGGTCTAGAAGATCATCGATGCGAGGTAATGGGTAGCGGTTCTTGACCGATAACTTGTTGAGTTCTCTGTAGTCGATACACATGCGAAACGTTCCATCTTTCTTCTTCACAAAAAGGACAAGTGCACCCCAAGGCGATGAGCTAGGACGTATGAATCCTTTGTCAGTCAGCTCTTGCAGTTGACTGGCTAGCTCTTGCATTTCGGATGGGGCTAACCTATAAGGAGATTTTGCAACTGGTGTAGCTCCAGGTATAAGATCAATGCAGAATTCGACTTCTCTCACGGGAGGAAGTCCTGAAATGTCGTCAGGAAAAACTTGCGGAAAATCTTTTACTACTGGGATGTCTTCGAGTTTCTTCTCCTTGATTCCCTTTTTGACGACATGAGTTAGGAATGCGACATAATTCTTGCGGAGATATTTTCGGGCTTGAAGACAGGACATTAATTTGAGTCCTTTCGAAGGGGTTCTCCAAAGATTCATAGAGTCTGACCGTTTGTAAGAGGGATGCGAATGAACTTTTCGCGGCATACAACTTCAGCATGATGTTGGCTGAGCCAGTCCATACCAATTATAATGTCGAAACTTCCCAACTTCATAGGTATGAGGTCAACTGGAAAATCGTGATCGTTTAGGGTGAGAGTACAATTGCGTATAATAGAGTTTAATGAGACCGGTTTTCCGTTAGCAACTTCTACCGTTATGGATTCCATGAGTTTATCTCGAGTTTGGTTGAGGATGGGTTCAAATTCTAAGGACACAAAACTCTTATCCGCGCCAGTATCAAATAACATGGATGCATAACTACCATTGATGAGAAACGTACCGTTAACCACATTGTTGTCAGCCCTAGCTTGATTGGCGTTGATGTTGAAAGCTCTTCCTCTTGCAGGTGGAGGAGCTTGGTTAGCCTGGTTTACTGGATTAGCTTGAGCTTGGGCATGGATGATATTCACCAGGCGTGGACAGGTGTTCCTGAAGTGGTTCGGGTCTCCACAGTTGTAACAAGCCCGCATAGGTTGCACCATGGGATAGTTGGGTTGGTAGTAGGATTGGGCTACATGTTGGGCAGGTGGTAGGAGTAAAGGTTGTTGGGCTTGACCCACTATCTGATGGTGGGTTTGGGTTGAGGGCTGATGGCGGTTCGTTCGCTGAAGTGCGCGACAGGTTTGAATGGTGTGACCTGCACGGCCACAGCCGGTGCAATGTTGGCAGGGATGATCATGAAAGTGATGGTATTGGCAACGGTTGCATTTTGGGTATGGGCCGGAGTATGGCTTCTTATATGGTGCAGGTGAGGGGGCAACTTGGGTAATGGGTGCAGCAGGGATAGGGAAATTTTTTTGTGTGACAGCAAAGTTTCTGGTGTTTCGTTTCCTCTTATTAGCAAACTTTGAGGAGGAGGTGGAATGGTTTGAAGTTTGGCCCTCAATAGGGGCTTTCTTTTTCTCGTCCTTAAATTTTCCATTAGGAATACGATTCTCGGTAAGCTCGGTAGCTAGTTCCATAGCAGCTTCAAGTGTTGCAGGCAAAGTACTTAGAACTGAGTCTTGAATTTTCGAGGGAAGGCCTCGAATATATTGTTCGACTAAGCGGTATACTGGGCTGAACAAGTTGGGGACCATTTGGTTCAACTCTAAAAACCGTTTGTTGTAGGAAGTATGATCTCCCTCCTTTTGCTTTAACGAGTGAAATTCATCCTCTAACTTTTTGATCTCGCTTCTTGGACAGAAGCGTCTCGTAATGATTTCCCTTAACTCCTCCCATGTTAAGGCCATTGCATCCTCGATTCCTCTCTTACCTTTTTCTGTATTCCACCAGGTAAGAGCTACTCCAAATAGTCGCCCGGTTGCGTAACGTACCTTGCAATCCTCGGGACAATCGCAATTGAGGAAGGTGTTTTCCATTTTCTCAAACCAGTGGAGGAGAGCAGTGACACCTTCGGTCCCTTCAAATTTCGGGGGACCGCAAGACTTGAAGTGTTTGTAAGAGCACTTTTTGGAGGGAGGGTTTCGACGTTCTGGTCTTCTTGATGGGAAGGATTGATGGGATTTGTGGCGAGAGCTTGTTGGACTTGAATTACGATGTCAGGAAGCACTGCGGCCATTTGTTTTTCGATTTGGGTGGCCAAGCGTTCGTTTGATCTTCCTGGCCTTCTACCCCCACGTTGTTGCCTAGCCGACATCTACAGGAACATACATAAGAAGATTGTGAGTTTAAGGAGTCTTTTTAGGTGTCATGTGTCTTAAAAAAAACATAAACATCAATAATGCAACTACATCCTAGGATGTCTTGGGTTTGCTCATGTTTGGGCCTCCAATGTCCCCCATACCATCGCCTGTATAGTCATGTGGGCCCCCATGACTATTGGCTTAGTAGGATTCACATTGGTATTAGCGGTTTAACACTCGCATCACCCGAATGAAAACCATGAAATATGTTTGCAAGATGTATGGTCGGAGGGTGTCCAGGTGTAGACACAATGACAACTCAAAGTGGGGTTAGCTCACACGACGTTTGGTATAGCATGCTTTGGCCTAATAGGTCCTTCGTACTCTCATCGTTAGTCCCCAGGTAGGCAAACTGGTCCTTTATTTTGGATTTATACGAATGCCAAGCCTAGAGAGGACGTTCCGACTACCGGTACTTGTACCCTTCCAGTTACTACATGCCCGTCATGAGAACTCACTTTGATGTGATTTGAAAATACAAAATTCTTTGCAAAAGTCAAGGAAATTGTGTGGTGTGTGCTCTCATGGATATGATATGTTATGAGAATATGATTCATCATAGGCAATGTATAATAATATGTACTTATGAACATGCTTGCATAACATTGAATGTAACAATAAACATAAAGCATATAAACATCATGAATTTTGAATGTAACACACAAACAATTTAAAAATTCTAATCAATATAGTATAGGCTCTAAGGGTCTAATAACCTATCCTATATCCCTATAGTCATGGCTCTGATACCAATCTGTCACACCCCGACCCGCAGCGGAATAAGAGTCGGGGCATAATTGGGTTATCACCAAAGCTCATGATGTTTACTAATATGTTTCATATTTATTAAATTCAAAATTTCAACTTCAATATTCCAAACAAGTTCATACAATTACAAGGAAAAAGTAACTAAATAAACAATCCAAAGCCTAAACCGATTTATTCTTCTAAGTCGTCCTCTATGTTTCTTGCTGCAAGGATCACCTGTGTCATGTGTAAAAATGGGGGTTTTTGGGTCAACAAAAGTTGGCGAGTGAACCTTGTTAAAAAACATTTATTATTGATTTCTTGTTATATTTAACATGGAAAAATTGTGCAATAATCATATGTGAGCAAACGTAAATAAACATACAATAACAAATAACAAACCACCTTGCATGAGCAAATGACATGAATGATAATGTATATGTTGGCAACGTCACGTTCCGCTCATAGGTAATGGGGAACGGACGGCCTATGATGATGTATGTGCGATCAAGGTTCAATCAAACGGAGCCGATTGTATGTTGGCAACGCCTCGTTCACGCTCATAGGTAATGGGGAACGGTTCACACTCATAGGTAATGGGGAACAGACTGCCTATGATGATGTATGTACTGAAAATGATAAATTTAATCTAAACATTAACCACACAAACAGTTGATACATATTGAATACACATTTGATCATGATATGATGGATGCACAAGTGTTTAAATGTAATAAATAATAAGACACATGATACACCCCAAAAAGTGATTAAAACGGGGAATTTGTGAGATTCACTCACATTGGGTGCGTTCGTTTGATGATGTTGAATGCGCACGAGTTTAGAGGGTTGATCGACGAGGAATAACTAACCTAAATAATAACGAAAAGGTACGGTAAATAAGTGGATTTTATTAACAATTTTAATAGGGTTTTTATATTTATTTTTGTGAGTTTAAGGTTATTTTCTAACTTTAAAAACATTATTTTTAAGTATTTTTAATTGATTTTTAAATTAAATAAATAAATAAAAATATAAAAAAAATGTTGACTTTTTGGGTTGACCGTTGACCATTGACTTTGACTGTTGACCGGTTCGGACTTGTGTTTTGTTGCGCTGAGTGAGGTTCGAACTTGTGACCTCTCGTACGCTGCACGCAGCTCTACCAACTGAGCTACGTGTCTAACCCGAAATATTTCTGTTTTTAATTATATTTATATACTATTTAATTTATTCAAAATTCATTTATTTTAAAAAAAAATATTTATGTCGAACCGGTGCACATAACAGGTCTCGAACCCGGGACCCGTTGTTTAACATTGCACATAGTCCACCGCTGGACTGTGTGTCTAACCTGGTTAAAATACTGGTTTTTATTAAACTTAACATCTTACAGCGAATTAATACGATTCGGTTTAAAAAAGAACATTTTTATTTCAGAGGACAGGGTCGTGTCAGGGATCGAACTCGAGACGTTTGTTTTGTTTGCGCACACAGTCCACCGCTGGACTGTGTGTCTAACCCGGTTTAATATCTTGTTTTAATTAAACTTATACCTAATGTTCGACTTCACCTTCTTCGTTCAAAAACACAGACAACGATTTATTCTACTGTTCTTGTTTAATCCGATTGACGGACATATAAATGATTAAAATGAAATGGATAGAGAAGGTTTTGGGAATGAATGTACCGGAAAGATGATTTTTCTCAGAACTCCGGCAAAGTCGTCGGCTCTATTTTATGAACTCCGTCTGAGCGGACCAATTAACAGTTTTGATTAACTAATTGTGAAATTAAATGACTAAACAAGAGTTATCAGAGAGTTTAGATGCTCATACCGATTCACAGCGTGATTTCGGAATTTTCAGAAATTTTCCGGCGAGTGCTGAATATCCGACAACGTCGTCTGGGACCGATTCTGATTGAAGGGTTTGAGTTAGTAAAAGTCTAACAATGGATAGAAGATGAAAGAATTGAGAAATTTATCGATTCGATGAATGTCACGGTTTTCCGGCGAAAGTCCGGCGATATCAGAAAGCGTTTCCGACGAACAGAAATTAGAGCGAAAGTGAAATTGAAGGTTCTGTGAGTGTTTCCGAATTATGGGACGATGATATTGTTAGAGTAAAACAGGAATAATTGATTTCGGTTTTCAAATCCCAAAATCATATGAATCGAGACAATTGATGACCGAATTGATTAAGAACGTGGGCAGCAATTGATCTATCCGTTATAATCAGTAAAAGCGATCACTCAACAGTCTGGACAGTTGAAAGCCGATGAGCGGTTTAGTTTTGGCACAAACAGATGAGTTCACGGTGAACTTAAGGTTTTATTTGCTTCCTTGATTACACAAAAACAGCAAGTGGCGGAGTGGTTAAGTGTTTGATGTTTAAATCTTCCAGCTGAGCCGGGTTCGAAACCCGGCAGCCCCTTTTTTTTTTATTTAATTTATTTTACTCTTTAATAATTATAGTTTTTAATTTCTAAAATGTTTGTTAATTATGTATTGTTTAAAACTAAAATTAACCATAAATACGCAACAAAATTTTATACCTTGATATTCGATTAACAAACGAAGCGGGTTTGGAAACCCGTTTTTCGACGGATGGTACAGTAGGTGGCGTGTATCTATAGCAGTCGACATGTTGAGCTAGAATAACCTGGTTTATGCTAGGAAGATAAACTCTTCTCAAAGGGCTAACATATCCCACGAAAAACCCCTCTAGAGACTTAGCTCCGAATTTACCATCCGGGTCAATAACCTATGCATGGAGATCCAAACAGTTCTAAAAACTCCAAATTTGGTTTCCGCTTATTAAGCAACTCAAACCATGTCTTCTTATGAGCCTTAATTGTTAATACTCGATTAAGTGTGTAACAAGCAGAGGCAACTGCTTCGCTCCAAAAGCTGACAGCCAATTTAGAATCTGCGAGCATTGTGCATGTTTTATCAATAAGAGCGATTCTTTCGTTCTGCTACTCCATTCTGTTGCAGAGTATAGGTCACTGAATTCATGAAGTATCCTTTGTCATTGCAAAACTCCATCATTCTGTTGTTTTTAATTCAGTACCATTGTCGCTACGAATCCTTCTTATCGGTAGATGGTAGAAATTCTCCAACTTTCTGAAAAGAATCATCAAATTTTCAAATGTCACGTCTTTACTTTCTAGAAATAGAACCCATGAAAATCTTGAGTAGTCGTCAGTCACAACAAGACAATATAGATCACCATATATACTTTTAACGTTAACTGACCTAAACAAATCCATATGTAACCTCTCTAGTTACAACTTGATAGAGTTCAGGAGTTTTCTTAGATGAGATTTCTTGTGCTGCTTGCCCTTTTTACAACTGATACACTCATCATTCAAGTGGAAACTCTTAGGATTCACACCCTCCACCAGATTATTGTGCACCAAATAATTCATCTTTCATAAATGGATATGCCCATCTTTTAATGCCATAAGATCAATTCTTTTTCTATAGCCTTTGATACAAAACATTTTGCCGATTTCGTAGTAAAGGATGCAACGCTCATGTCGAGGACATAGAGATGATTTTCTCATGGAGCGCGCATGATGATCCACTCCTCGGGAATTTTGAATCTCGGCTTCAGAATGAGGCACTCTTTATCCATAAAATGAGTTGTAAAATTCTTATCGCAAATCTGGGAGATACTTAGCACGTTATTCTCTAATTCGGCAATGTAGTATACTTTATCGAAGAAACCACACTGTTCGTTAGTATTCCCTCACCAATTATCCTTCCTCCTTGAGTACCCGCAAACCCTACGTACCACCTTTGATTGATTTAACATCATATAACAAGGCCAGCGTCCTTGTCATGTATCGAGAACCTCCGCTATCCATTATCCACTTATAAATTATTGACCGGGAGCCCCTGCACATGCAATTAAGAAATTATTTAAACAGTGATACCCTAAGCCTTCTCGGTCTTGGGTGGGTTTGGGATATCAAACTTTCGTACACGAACACTCTTAACTTCAACAACTTGTTCAACCTTTAACTCGGTTGTAACAGATGTTTTGACTACCTCAGAAGACGGTTTTGTTTTAATCACCCAAGTTTGTTGCTTAGAAATTGCCTTTTTAGAGAAAAATTTTGAATCATTTCGATCTTTCTTGATCGAAGATTCACCAGTTTCTTTGTTTAAAACATTAGTAGTTACTGGTTTCTCATTGTTGTTAGATTCAGTTTTTCTTTTCAAGATCTATGTTGGAACAAACTTTGGAGATTTGTTATTCACATCTTCTGATAACTTCTTAGCATGGTAAAAAGGTTTAGAATTGGAACAATATCGTGCAATATGTCCGACTTCATTACACTTGAAGCATGTCCTGCTATCAGTGACAGAGGATTTCTGAACCTGCTCAAGATGCTTTTCCTCAGCGTAGAACTCGTCATTTGATTGTTCCTTTGCCAAACTCTCTTTCTCGCTTTCCGAGCATGTTCCGAAAACAAAGTTTATTTTTCTTTTAAAATTTGGTTTTCAAAACTTATCATTCTGCTTCTTTATATACCCCAACCCTTTCCTTTTGTTTTTAGAATAATTTTTACCTTTGTAATTGTTGTTATAAGAACTTTTGAGTTTAGAGTAGTATGTTGCATTTAAATTTTAAGCTCGAAAGACTCATTTAAATTCTTCATTTTGTAAGCAACCAAATTCGGATCATCATCCGAACTAGATTTCAATTTTCCAAGATAGTTCTTATGAAAACTTTCTTCATTTTCAGAAGGTGAACTTGAACTGGTTTTCTCCAAGTTTGACTCAGCACTCTCAAATTCTATGATGTCATTCTCACTTCCTAAAACCTTTTCTACCACATTTTCACCACATCAGATTCACAATCATTTTTGATTTAGTGTATGTTACATTGATGTTCTCAGGAAGCTCGTTATTCTTTATAATTTTAAGTTTTAAATTGAGCGCCTCTTCCACCCTAGATGGTTTTTTTCTGGAATAAGTTTCTCATATGGGTGGTGGAACTCGACTGTAACTTGCACTTTTGTTCTTACCATTCTTATCATCTTCTAAATTTTCAATTTTCATAAGGATATGATCAATGACA
Organism: Scalesia atractyloides; assembly: GCA_947069175.1. NCBI lineage: Eukaryota > Viridiplantae > Streptophyta > Magnoliopsida > Asterales > Asteraceae > Scalesia > Scalesia atractyloides. The sequence continues at coordinate 42,515,073 of CAMTDV010001632.1, forward strand.
TAAGAACTGGTGGAATAACTGATTAACAATTTGTTAACCCTTTCAGTTTCAATTTTCATTTTCTCCAATTCACTTTTTAGCTCGGCAATCGTATTTATATGAATATTTATGGCCATTTGTTTATCCATAAAGATTGCCTTGAGCATCGAAAGTGTGGCACCATCTTCCCTATTAGCTTGTTCATATTATCTAATAGTTTTGCTTAATTTGTCATATGCTTCTTTAGTTTCTTTATAATCGCTTGACAAATTATCAGAAAGTTTTTTCAATTCTTTGTATATTTTATCTTTTTCAAAACACTCATTGCAAGGCTCTACGCACTTCTTGCAAGGTTTTTCGATTTCAACAATTTGAACTTTAACCTCTTCATTTATCGACCCTTGACAACTTTTCCACTGGCTCAATTTTATCTTCTTGGACTTCCTCAGAGACTACCTCTTTCAGACTAGCATCATAGCTTTGTTGGGTATCTAAGTTAGGTTATCGGCAGTCATCTCTTTATTCACATCTATCAGCTCCACTACCTCAGACTTTGGCTCTTCCTCACAATGTGCTTTGTAGCTTGGATCAAAATAACCTACAAAAATTAGAAACATTTCATGTTGAATTAAATGTCTAAAAGCACTGTGAAAATTTTTCTTCTTCAAGACATTGCTCTTGATAGTATTCTTCAATTATAGCTTCATCAAAGATTGCTTCAAAACAGTCTTCTTCAGGTTCTAGTTCCTCGATTATTTCTGCTAACAACGCAAGACTTTCATTCTTCGAGATGTATTTGCTCCAATTGAACCCTTCATCCTCTTGAGCAACCACTAAGGCTTTGTCATTCGAACTCGAGTGACCATCTTCAATCTGAACCATCCTTGAAGTTGTTTGACGTTGTGGTCGATGATATATAGCCTTCTTATAGCAGTCATTTGTAAACGAATTTTGTTTACCATTTACTTCATGGTTTGGACATGCTATTTTAAAATGCCCCTTTTCCCGACATTTGAAACAAGTAACCTTCGATTTATCAAAACCAAGTTTGCCATCGAGTCCTCCCAAACTGCTTCTTCCTGTTATCTCCATGAAGCGTTGTGCCCTTCAAACAATTGACGCCATACACCACTTTATATCTATCAGTTCCAATTCTTCTGAATTGGTCTGAATGTAGTCTTCTTTCATCATATCTGGGTTCCCGATCTTTCCGGCCACCAGGCTTTCTCATACGATTCTAGCACGGATGCAAGCAATGCCATGTGCTGCTTAGCAGTTTGTTCATTGAAGTCTTTTGCGTTTTCTAGATTCACGGCAATGTTGCATTGTAAAATCCGTTGGTTTGAATTGGTTTGAGTGCTTTGGTTGTTCTAAAAACTGTTCGATCTTTATGAGGATTGCAATGTTTGAGGAGAATTAAGCTCGTATGATGGAAATGATTGAAAACCTCCAGAATGGTTTGAAGACGGACTTGAAGAATTATTTGCACTGAAGGTTGTCTGTATCTTTGGACTTTGAGTGTTGGCTACAAAATTGCCTTTGTAATACAAGTTTACGTCTTGCTGAATATGTGATCCTTTAGTTTTGCCATTTTCTACATCTCCAACTCATGACCTTCTAACTTTTCGATAAATCTTGACAAGCTGATTGTACTGTATTACGGGTTGTTTTTCAATCTTGTGCTTTGGTGAATCATATAAAGAGATTTAACATCTCCATGCTTGACTTCTATGACAAACATGACTAAGCCATACATAAACTATACTTATCTTTCGTATTTTCTTAATAAACCAGTCTGGACGTAACATTAATCACATTCTGATCTAGTGACATGGCCCGGACTATTCTGCCTCGTTATCACGATCCCCGTTCACAGAAATCAGTGGCGAAATGGGTATAAAGGGGCTAATATGTTTCAGGACTGTCACCTCGCACAAGGTGAACAGTCAACTCGTACGAGTTGCAAGTCAGCTCGCACGAGGTGGACAGTCCACTTCGTATGAAATGGCATTTTTCATGTTTTCTTTTCGTACTTTCTGCTTTAGAATCTGGACCTATCGTCCAACTCAGTATACTCATGCCCACCTGTTTACCCCATGTTGGGTAACTACAGGTTGCATCACTTGAACACTCTACGAACGCAATACTAGGAAGCTCGCAAGATTGTGAGCATACTCGATCCCATTTTACACTTTATCACCTTTGGGTACAATACATGTGCATTATACAAAATCACACAAACATGCTTATACTCAAATCACAAAACAATCTTGCTCTTTATGCTAAACTTGAAATCACACATGCTTATTCTTGAATTCTCATACTCAGTCATTAACATTGATCAAGCCTCCCTTAACATTTATAGAGCTATAGGAGTAATGAACCACCCGTATTCGTGAGGTCATGTTAAGTTAAACATAAACGGTCTTCTCATTGCCATGATTAGATTACGCTTGCAGTAAACTTTGGGTTGACTAGTATATTCATATGCTCGTATATTACATGTTAGCCTTGAGAAAAGACATTGATGCATAAGGATTGGTTTAAAACTTTATACTATGCTATTTATTCAAATTTGTATGCTCACCAATACCTTGTGTATTGAACTATACTTTAACATGTATTGTAGGTTGATTATTGATGATGGTGACATTGGAAACGAGTAGGACGACTTAGATACTCATCTAGAATTGTATTATTATTTTTCTCCTACTTTTATTTAGTTCCAAATATTGTATTTCATTTCAAACTATTGTACTTGATCTTTGTTAATGAAATGAAATCTTGTTACTTAAATTACTTGTCATATTTTCATGTTGTGAAGTCTCAAGCAATCTTTTTCGTCCCGCCCCAATGTTTCCACCATCGGTTGGGGTGCGAAAGATTGGTATCAGAGCCATAACTATAGGGAATTAGGTAGAACAACCATGTTTGACCTAGTCTATAGTCTAAGCACCAAACAGACCCCTCTGTACGAACTGAAACCTTTGTGCAAACTGAAGCGCTTGGTGCGAACTGGACCTCTTCGTGCGAACTAAACAGCTTTGCACGAAGTGGTGACCACTTCGTACATGGTGGCACTCACTTCGCACGAAGTGAGCCCACTTCGTATGAGGTGAACTGTCCATCGATTAAAACGTCTGAACTTTCCTTCCTTCTGCTTCTGATCTAGCCCTAATTCTTACAATGACACCCGCCTTTCCTAAAGCTTACATAATACACACTCGAAGACCTGAAGACACTCATACTTTACAATCGAGACAACCTCGCCAAATAGGGGTGAAACCCACAATTTGATTTACACTCTCAATCCGCGAATCTTGATTTCTCACAAAATTTTACCCTCAAGTTAGGAGTGATATCCTTATCTTGATGGGAATTTCCAATTCATACTCTAGGGGACGTTACCAAAGAGTCGGAATTTTCTCCTCGTTTGGTAAGTACCAACCACGTTTAAGGAACAAAATTATCAAGTTAGGAGTGATATCCACATCTTGATAACTAGTTCCACTCTTCGATTTTCAATCCAGCCCAAGTTTCAAATTTTCGATCAACTGGGAACATGTAGTAACTGGAAGCGTAAAATGTCATTAACCACTACTCTGTGAGAGTATTTTACCTATTAGGCCAAAATATGTCTCCATAATTGGAAAGGATTTACGATTCGCTTTTGAATAGCTGAAGTTTCTAAACCCGAAACACTCCCATGTTTTATCGAACCTCTCCTTTTATGTGAATCAATTTCTATGTATTTACTTTGATACGTTTATCATTTCAAATGCACAATCACACTTTCCTCGGAATCTAACACAATACTAATAATCGCGAACAATTAAATTTACACTCCTTACGCATTTTACTTCTTTATACGTGATTATACCTTATGAATACATGTTATGCTTAGGCTATATACGTGATGCTTATGTTCTACATGAAATACTCATGCGAATTATGTGAAAACTTATGAGCTACATGAAACACTTACACTCATTCATGCAATCGAAACGTTATTTTAAAATCATTATGATCAAATCTCACCTTTTCCCTCAATTCCAACTTTTTAGATGTCTTCTGACAGTGAAAATTCCGACTCCAAGAAGGTCGCTAGCAACATCAGTGACTCCATGACCAAGAAAGAGATGATGAAATTTATGGCCAAGCAAATGCCAAGATACTCCCCAACATCATCAATCGTATCCAACCTGCTTCCACCTCTACTAACACCGAGAACCTTGATGACACGACTAAGCCTAAGGATGAAAAGCCTAAACCTTCCTTCACTATTAAGCAGTTCAACTCCTGTAGTCCAATGCCTTTCACAGACGAGGACGGGGTGACAAAGATGCTCCAATGGTTCGATGCCATGGAGGTGACCTTTCGCCAAAGTGATTGTCCCGATGACCAACGCATCGTCAGTGCTACTAGCATATTCCAATCGAGAGCTCTCGATTGGTGGATGTCAGAATGAAATAGGCGTGGCAATGACGCGACCTACTCCTTGACTTGGTTTGAACTTCAGAAACTCATGAAAGATGAGTTTTGTCCTCCCCTCGAAACCCAACAACTCGAAAATGAGTTTTGGAACATCAAGCAAGTAGGAAGTGACAACGCTGGGTTGACAGCAAGGTTCAAACAACTCAATATTATTTGCCCTGGTCAAGTCGACACTGTCAAAAAGACCATTTCCATGTACATTCGAGCCCTACTCTCTTCTTTCTCCAACTACTTTGAGTCTTCTCAATAGAAAACCATCGAAGACCCTATCGCTTCACAGCCAAGTTTAACCACAACCTGACGATGGAAGGAGCCTTCGAAAAGAAGGATTCAACCAAATCAGCTCTCCAAGCCACTACTGAGCCAACCCCCGAACCCACACCCACTAAATCGCCCACCAGGAACAATAGGAATAGTAGGAAGCGGAAGGCTTCAAACCAAAATTTTGCGGTTGTTACTCCGCAAAACCCTCCACATCAGAAGCTAGCCCTAACCCAAAACCCTGAGCTAGCCAAGCGAGGTTACACTGAGAACCTTCCCCTGTGCGGAACTTGCACCTACCACCACCCTACCACAGCACCATGTCGCCTTCGCACTACGTGCAATACGTTTGGACACTTCAACACCCATTGTCGTTTTGGCCAAAAGCCTCTAGAAAACCGAAACCAACCCCTCAACTATAACCAAACCCAGCAGAAAGCCAACAATAGTTGCACTTGCTAAAATGTGGTACCTTAACCATTTCGCCAGCCGCATGTCCTCTGTAAGTCCCGTTAATCCGGATCTATCAACGATATCACACAATCACCAAGGATGGGCGGAATCCAAACTTGGTGATCTTCAAGAAAACCGAAAAAATGAAGAACAACACGAATCAACTTTAACACCTTACATACGATTCTATTACTTGAACAAGCAAAAACTGTCTGGTACAAGATGGAGGCTCTCTCTAGAGAAATCCCAAAGTCTTCAAAAGTCTAAACCCTATGAATGACATAATATTCTATTTATACCTAGGGTTTGCCCATTCCCCTCATGGGCTTCCCTTGGGCTTGCCTGGCCCACATGGCCTATGGCATGCCCAAGTGATCTATTCAAGGTCCAAAACTAATACAAACTAACCCAGTCAATCCCAATTAACTACCATAGACTGTTGCGTATATTTGATGCTTCAGTCTCACAATTCTAGGACCTAACAATCCCCCTAGACTGATGCATCAAATTGTCTTGATAACATAAATTCAGTAACGTCTTCAACAGAGACTATGGTTGTCGCTATGCTGTAGTGTTGTGGAAGTCAGTCTCATACTTCTTGGACCTCACACTTCAACGAACTCTCAGCATATGGTTAGCTTCATATCTGGATCTTGATCAGCTTTGCTTGAAACATCTTTGTCAAAAGAATCTGAGAGGAGGAACCTCAGCAGCTCTTTTCTTCTTCAATCGTTCTCCTTCAAGCAAGCAGGTTCTCAGGTACTTCTTCAAATGTACTATCACTGTCGGGGACGATGACTAGCATCTAGTTCTTCTGACTCATGTACACTTTGTTGTTGTAATGCTTCATGCTTTGTCGGCAAGTAACAGCATCTCAATTTCAGCAACCCCTGTTTCTTGATCTAAATCTAGATCTGCACAATTCTCAGAAGTTTATAAGCAAAACGTTATTATGCAATAGGGAGAGTACCGCATGAACACTTGGTACATCCAAGTACTTGTACTCAGATCGAAATTCAAATTTCTTTCATCCTTTGATGATTAGTCAAATCTTCAAGAACGGTTAATAATTTTTAATAAAACAAATAAAGCACTCTATTTTTGGATTTTTAATTTTCTATTTTTTAATTTTTTTAAATATAAGAATATACACAGAAACACAAATAAACAAAGAAACTAACTCAATAGTTACAACTATACAATTGCAATGGGATCAAAATCGTTTTCAGGCAGACCAAGGAACACTTTTCAGTATGAACTTATTTAGACTGGTCTAAATGATTGCCAATATGTTTGTCCACTTAAACTTTAACGTTCAACTTTCATTTGTCAACTTCGTGATATGCTTAAGGTAGTATTATACTATAATATCCGTGCGTCTCACACCATGACATACCCCCGCGATCAAGGTAAGCACAATGATTCATTGTAGTAGGTGAGTAAACTGAGATCATCGTTTATCTTTTACAACATCAGACTATTGGTGAACATGTCAGTACTTTTGTACAGCAGAGTGACCAATAATATCTGACGAGGATTAGGCAAATACCTTAAATGGTTTGTTTGAATTCATGGAATTTTCTCATGATGAGATTTCCTTCCTTTTAAGGTTTTGGCCTATCTATTTTGGCTCTTTTAGAAAGATATCCTGACTGTGCCTAGGTCCGCATATAATCTGGATGCAATAGAAGGGCAGCCAAGATATCCCCGGACGACTCAACAGCATAAAGACCCGAAACCTCAGACGTTGGCTATCTATCAACACAGGATTTAAACCATAAAATCATACGCCAATGGTATGTTACCCACAAGATACATAGTTTGTTATGTTTATATCACTAAGTGTCTTTTAATTAGTGTCTTTTAATCACTTTGAGCGTTAAGCCTATCGGCATATCACATTAGATCCTAGTCTTTTCAGCTACGACACCTTACATGTGTCAGCCACACACCCTTTACCACGAATATTCATTTCATTTCCCATGACTTTTTATTTTTGTATTTTTCTAATTTTCAAATGTTTTTGTATTTTTCTAATTTTCTCCCCTTCAAACAATACATATACATATATTGCATTCTTTCCCCCTAAATTTGTGCCCATCATGCTTTATGCACAAATTTACCTAATGAAGAAAACGCATGTACAAAGTTTTAAACGAAAGAAAAGGAAAATATTTTTGTTGTTTTTGCTTAACCATTCCGTCATTAGATTAAAAACTAATCAATTTCAAAATTAAAGCATGAAATTTAAATTGTACCTTTTCGCTGATCTTATCTTACCTCATCTCCTCCAAAGGAAACATTACACTTGAGAAAAGAATATTAACTTTTGCGATAGTGAGATGTTATCCAATATGTCCCTGGAACAACCGCTATCAACATTCCAGAGATTGTCAACAACTCCTCCTTGGTTATTCCTGAAAAATAAATAGATTAGTAAGACAGTGGGACCCAGGCCATCGTGGTCCTGGGTTTCCCTGAAGCATCAAAATAAGACACTTTTTTCAGACACAAATCCCCTTTTGTTTCAAGGATTGGTGATGTTGCTACCGCCTTGGATTTGGGTTTCCAAATCTGCTTCATTTTAACAAACGCGGTTGTTGCCTTGATTGAGCAACTTTAGCTGTTTCAGGTTTAGTCGTTTTAGAAAAGGATTTTTGTTTCTGAACAGTCTTGCGTTTGTTTTTGGCAACATTCCAATCCCCATCAGATGGTTAACCTTGGGATTCACATTCTTCATTGCCTTAGGTGATGATACCTTCATCGGCTTCGAATGATTTTTATCCTTAGGTGTAACCTTCTGATTTTGACCATGATATGGAACATGGGATTGTGTGTGCAGTTTTGAACGATGTGACCAGGAATGCCGCAATTGAAGCACGTTTGTCTCTTCACATGTAAAGCATTCTGATCAACTTGATTTGCTCATGCAGGCCTTGAAGGATGAACTGGTCCCTTCTGTGCTTGATATCCTTGCACATTTCTTGCAGACGAGGATGAATTTGGATGTCTGTACTTGTCGTTTACAAGGGCCTTCTTTTGTTGTGGTGATTTCTTTGGATTCTTCTTCTTTTGTTTAGACTGCAAGTCTTGTTCAGAAATCTCCCCAACCTTTCCAAAAGCTTTGCTAGCATGATCAAAAACATATTTTTTGCATTTGCCATTAAAGACCGGCTTAACAAAAGCATTTTTCACACACCAGCCTTTTGAGGGCTATTACTGCCCACTGATGATTTTCGAGAGCTTGATTGCTTGGACGTCTGCTTTCTTCGTCTCGATTTGCTCGTTTATGCTCTTTTAGCTTGCTCTGAACCTTTTCATCAGAACACAGGGTTCAGATTGTTCAGTTTGTGCACTTGGAACCTTGTTCACATCAGCTGTCTCTTCATCAGCTGACTCATTTGAAGAGTTAACAGCACCAGATGGTTCCCGTGCGTCTGGCGTATAATCACTGGGTTTACCGTACACCATATGCTGTGCTTTCTCAATATCTTCGTCGGTTTCAAGCATTGTTATGTAGTTGTGATTATACGGTGGGGCAACCTGATTGAATCCCAAACCCTTCCCTTTGTTCCCCTTATATGCCAGCTGCACATTACAAACGTCTTGAACAAACTTGTTGGATGTATCAAACTTCTTTGTATTAACCTCGTTTTGTTGATATTTTCCTGTAAGAAGTCCCAGCTCAACTCTTACCAAGTCGCATTCCATGGTTTTTGAATCTAATCTGGTTTTGTAATCATGGACCCAATATTTTTGTTGATTTACGTCCAGGTGGAGCTGAGCTATGTCTTTTTTTTTTAGCTTCAACCTTTTCTTTGAGTAACTTGTTACTTTCTCGAAGGCTGATGCACTGAGCCATTGCATTGTTGTATTCATCGGACATTTTGGAATTAAGAGCCCTGAGTTGAGCAACCCTATTCCTGCAAGGTTCAATGCACAAAAGATAGTTGACTGTGTCAATGGGCGAGCTAGATTTGTCAGCGTTAGTTTGGGCTTGAGGTCGAGTTTGGGGTGCTGGGCTGCTGATTGCTGCTTGCTGGGCTTTTGATTTCTGTTCGGACACTCCTTCAGGATGAGACTTTGTTGATCTAGCGTATAGATCTTGGTTTGATTGTAAACGATCCCATAACCAAGATACAAAGGAGTCTTTGTCGTATCCTAAAACGCTATCCAACTCATCTTTTACTTCCTCTTTTCGCCTCCCACGTTCAAGCAAACGTATCACATAGTTAGCAACTGGATCAACATTGTAGTCTCCGATAAACTCCTTCAGCTTTTCCTTCACTTCATCCCCAGGCTCGGGTTTTAATTTTGTGCTGGACTGAGAGCTATGTTCGAGTGCTGAGCTTGGGCTACAACCATCTTCGGATAATCGAAACCGGACCGGTAAACACGATAAAAAATGTCCGAAAACTGTTTTTACCAAAATGTACCGTTAGACTCGTCTCGACGATACGAATCCAATGATATATAATGTCCGATAGTGATTTTAGGAATTTTCGCGCCTTGTTTTTTTTCTTGCCCTAAAAATCACACGAGTCTAACCGTGCAACCAGTTTGTTAAGATTGTCTGTGGATCAAATTCTGTGTACGAAAACATTTAACTCCGGTTACGTCAGCTGGTTAACTTTCCACCTTTAAGGGTACAACTCGAAACAGTACCGAATTCGGAACAGTAACTCCGATTAACAATCCGAGATGGAATCTCATCCGATATGCTAATCCAAGATGGTGATTCGGAACAGTATCCGAGATGGAATCCAAGATGCATTGTTTCAGTCCGGGATGAGAATCCGGAACAGTAATCTGGAATGCTATCAGATACACAGCAACAGTGAGATCCGGAACAGTAATCCGGAATGCTATCAGATACACAGCAACAATGAGAATCCCAAACAGTAATCCGGAATGCTATCAGATACACGGCAACAGTGAGAATCTGGAACAGTAATCTGGAATGGATGATCTTCTTCGTGTTCTTCGTGATCTTCGACGAATTCAGATCCGAAATGCAAAGATTAATCCGAAATCAATCCGAAATCAACCCGAAATGCAGTAGAATGATCCGAAATCTGTCCGAAATGTAACCAGAAAATCCAAAATCCTTGAATGTTGATCCGAAATGCTTGAATCTTCTTCGTGTTCTTTGTGTTTTTCAGCGGAGACCGAACAGAATCGTGTAATATCAGATCTGAGCCTGGAAAAATAGGTTCACAGGCTCTGATACCACTTGTAAGTCCCGTTAACCCGGATCTATCAACGATATCACACAATCACCAAGGATGGGCGGAATCCAAACTTGGTGATCTTCAAGAAAACCGAAAAAATGAAGAATAACACGAATCAACTTTAATACCTTGCACACGAATCTATTACTTGAACAAGCAAAAACCGTTTAGTACAAGATGGAGGCTCTCTCTAGAGAAATCCCAGTCTTCAAAAATTCCAACCCTAGGAATGACATAATATTATATTTATACCTAGGGTTTGCCCCTGCCACTCATGGGCTTGCCTGGCCCACATGGCCTATGGCATGCCCAAGTGACCTATTCAAGGTCCAAACCTGATACAAACTAACCCAGTTAATCCCAGTTAACTACCATAGACCGTTGCGTATATTTGATGCTTCATTCTCACACTTCTAGGACCTAACATCCTCAACACAACAGCAACCAGACACAACAACAGCAGCAGCAGCAGCAGCAAGCTTCACGTGGCAGAGCTTTCGTCATCACTGCAGCCCAGGCGCAGAATGTCAATGATGCCATTAATGGTACGCTCCTCGTTAACAATGTCTATGCTTCATGTTTATTTGATACTGGTGCGGATAAGAGTTTTGTATCCGTTGAGTTCGAACATTTGCTTAAGTGTAGACATACTAAGTTGCCCAAATCATTCACAGTCGAAGTCGCTAATGGTAAATCTGTCAACGCTGACTCTGTTCTTTCTAATCGTACCCTCAACCTTAACGACCACAAGTTCTCAATTGACCTTATGCCTATGTAAATGGGTAGTTTTGACATCATAGTAGGCATGGATTGGCTTAGGTGAGTTCGTGCTGAAGTCGTTTGTTATGAAAAGTTCATTCGTCTTCCCCTTCCAAACGGTGATTCCTTACACATCTATGGCGAGAAACCTTCTAAAGGTTTCAAGCTTATGTCATGTACTCAAGCGAACAAGTACTTATGCAAGGAATACTTCACCTTTCTTGCCCATATTGTGGAAAAGAAGGATAAGGGTCAAAGCGTGAGTGATGTTCCTATTGTTTACGATTTCCCTGACGTTTTTCTTGAAGATCTACCTGGTCCTCCTCCTCCTCGTTCTATTGATTTCCGCATTGATCTTATTCCCGGCGCAACTCCTGTTGCGAAATCTCTGTATCGTCTAGCACCCTCGGAATTGCAAGAGCTATTTAGACAACTTCAAGAGTTAATTAATAAAGGCTTTATACGCCCTAGTACCTTCCCTTGGGGCGCTCTTGTTCTGTTCGTCAAAAAGAAAGATGGATCCTTTCGGATGTGCATTGATTATCGCGAGCTCAACAAACTTACAGTCAAATACCGATATCCTCTTCCTCATATCGATGACCTCTTTGATCAACTCCAAGGCGCAACATGATTCTCTAAGATCGATCTTTGTTATGGCTATCACCAACTTCGAGTTCTCGAAGAAGATATCCCTAAAACCGCTTTCGTACTAGATATGATCACTATGAGTTCGTGGTCATGCTTTTTGGTTTGACCAATGCACCAGTGGTTTCCATGGATTTGATGAACCGTGTGTGTAAACCTCATTTGGGCAGTTTCGTGATCGTATTCTAGACGATCATAATCTATTCGAACACTCAAGCTGAACATGAACGTCATTTGCGCCTGATCCTTGAACTTTTGTGTGTTGAATGTCTCTATGCCAAATTTCCCAAGTGTGAATTCTAGTTGGAAGAAGTTCAATTCCTTGGACACGTCGTCAGCGAACTTGGTATTCACGTTGACCCTACGAAAATCAAAGTTGTGAAGAATTGGATTCGTTCGTTTCTTGGTCTAGCTGGTTACTATGTTGTTTCATCTCGAACTTTTTGAAAATTGTTGTTCCTCTTACCTCGCTAACTCAAAAAGATAAACCTTTTGTTTGGGGTCCTAAACAAGAGGAGTCTTTTCGTACTCTCAAGGACTTGCTTTGCAACGCTCCTATCATTGCTCTTCCCGATGGTAATGATGATTTCGTGGTGTATTGTGATGCGTCAAACCAAGGTCTTGGTTGTGTTCGTATGCAACGAGACAAGGTCATCGCATATGCTTCGAGACAACTCAAAATAGAGGAGAAGAACTATACTACTCATGATCTTGAACTTGGTGCAGTTGTTTTTGCATTAAAGATATGGCGGCAATACCTTTAAGTTACTAAGTGCGTGATCTTCACCAATCATAAGAGCCTTCAGCACATCTTTAATCAAATGGAACTCAACATGCATCAACATCGATGGGTAGAGTTGCTCAACGACTACGACTGCGAGATTCGCTACCATCCTGGTAAAGCGAATGTTGTGGCCGACGCTCTTAGTCGAAAAACTCATGTAAAGAGTGTTCGTTGCTCTCAAACTTTGGGAAACCTTCGTGATCTAATTCATAAAGCACAATACTCATCCATTGACGAGAATGACTTATACAATGAGATGAAGTGTGGTGCTGAAAACCAACTCGAGCCAAACCTAATGGTATGCTTTACTATCTCAATCGTGTCTGGATTCCAAATCGTGATAATCTCCATGACTTCTTGATGAAGGAAGCTCATAAATCCCAATATTCCATTCATCCTGGTGTTGACAAATGTACCACAATCTTCGTATTTCTTACTGATGGCCTGGCATGAAGAAAGATATCGCCCTTTACATTTCGAAATGTCTTACATGTTCCAAGGTCAAAGCTGAACATCAACCTCCCTGGCTTACTCGAACAACCAGAAATTCCTGTCTAGAAATGGGAGAGTATTGCTACGGATTTTATCACTAAGCTTCCTCGAACTTCCTCTAGTCATGATAGTATTTGGGTAATCATCGATCGTTTAATCAAATCAGCTCATTTCCTCCCCATTCGTGAAGACTACAAAGTCGAGAAATTGACTCGTATCTACACGTATGAGATCATCTGTCGTCATGGTATCCCCATTGACATCATTTCTGATCGTGATGGTCGTTTCACCTCTCGTCTTTGACAAACTTTTCAAAAAGCTCTTGGTACTCATCTTAATCTTAGTACCGCTTTCCACCCTCAATCTGGCGTCAAACCGAGCGAACCATTCAACCCTTGAGGATATGCTTCGTTCTTGCATAATCGACTTTGGTGGCAATTGGGACTCACACTTACCTTTGATAGAATTCTCATACAACAACAGTTATCACGCTAGTATTTAAATGGCACCATCTGAAGCATTTAGTGGACGCAAATGCCGATCACCTATTTGTTGGCATGAGATTGGTGAAGCTCAAATCACTGGTCCTGAACTCACACAAGAGACGACGGACAAGGTCTTGCAAATACATGATAACCTGCTCAAAGCTAGAAGCTGTCAAAAGAGCTACGCTGATAAAAGGCGCAAGCCCTTGGAATTCGACATTGGTGAACATGTACTTCTCAAGGTATCCCCTTGGAAGGGTGTAGTTCGATTTGGTAAGAAAGGCAAACTCGTTCCTTGCTACGTAGATCCTTTCAAGATTCTCGAAAGGATTGGCAAGGTGGCATATCGACTGGACCTACCTCAAGAACTCAACAACGTTCATCCAACCTTTCATGTTTCGAATCTAAAAAAGTGCCTAGCTAAAGAAGGACTTCACGATCTACTCGATGATATTCGAATCAATGAATCCTTACACTTTGTGGAAAAACCGGTCGAAATCATGGACCGAGGAACTAAGCAACTTAGGCGCACTCGCATTCCCATAGTCAAAGTTCGATGGGAAGGCAAACGAGGCACCGAGTTCACTTGGGAACTCGAGAGTGAAATAAAGACCAAGCATCCACATCTTTTCGTTGAGTCTTCCTCTTGAATAAATTTCGGGACGAAATTTGCTGAAGTAGGGGAGACTGTAACACCTCGTATTCTTGTACTTTCCATATTTAGAAAGAATTGTTATGATTCTATTTTTTTGAAACTTGCAATCATATTCGTATCTATCATTTTCAAACTTTGTACTCCAAGATCATGATCATAATAGAAACCTATTTGGTACTTACACATGCTACATACTTAAACCATACGTTACAATCTTGAATATGTGATTATATGCAAGAGATTCATACTTAGAACATTCAAGTACTCAGTTTTACGTGCGATTATACTTATACATCATTCGTTCATACTTAAAACAATTAAAACCCAGCTAAACATACGAAAACAACTCAAACCAGCCAGCCTCGCACGAAGTGTAGCCGCCTCGTATGAAGTGAGGCCACCTCGTACGAGGTATGGCCCAACTCGTACGAAGTGACTCCAACTCGTAGGAACCAGCCTGTTTTTGTATAAATACCTACGCACTTCCTCACTTCTCACTTTCCGAATACTCTCACTTCTACTCTCCAATTCCTGAAGTTCCAGCAGAAGTATCTCAGATTGTCTAAGTGAGTTTAACTCACTAACAACTTGTGATTCCACGACCTTCCTTCTACTCTTATTTTATTTTCTTTTGCAACAAGTGTTGTAAGTCCACCTGGTCCATCATCCCCATAGGATTGGATTGGAGTTCCGACTAGTGAGAACGTTCTTTACTTTCTGTTAATTCATGACCAACCGGGTTGTATTACAATCTTATGCTTTGGTGAATCATATAAAGAGATTTAACATCTCCATGCTTGACTTCTATGACAAACGTGACTAAGCCATACATAAACAATACTTATCTTTCGTATTTTCATAATAAACTAATCTAGACGTAACATTAATCACATTCTGATCTAATGATATGGCCCGGACTATTCTACCTCGTTATCACGATCCCCGTTCACAAAATCAGTGTCGAAATGGGTACAAAACGGGCTAATACGTTTCAGGACTATCACCTCGCACTAGGTGAACAATCAACTCGTACGAGTTGCAAGTTAGCTCGCACGAGGCGGACAGTCCACTTCGTACGAAGTGGCATTTTTGTCGTTTTCTTTTCGTACTTTCTGCTTTAGAATCTGGACCTATCGTCCAACTCAGTATACTAATGCCCACCTTTTATCCCATGTTGGGTAACTCCGGGTTGCATCACTTGAACACTCTACGCATGGAATACTAGGAAGCTCGTAAGATTGTGAGCATACTCGATCCCATTTTACGTCTTATCACCTTTGGGTGCAATACATGTGCATTATACAAAATCACACAAACATGCTTATACTCAAATCACAAAACAATCTTTATACATGCTCTTTGTGCTAACTTGAAATCACACATGCTTATACTTGAATTCTCATACTCAGTCATTAACTTTGATCAAGCCTCCCTTAACAGTATAGCATTATAGGAGTAATGCACCGCCCGTATTCGTGAGGTCATGTTAAGTTAAACATATACGGTCTTCTCATTGCTATGGTTAGATTACGCTTGCGGTAAACTTTGGGTTGACTGGTATATTCATATGCTCGTATATTACATGTTAGCCACGAGAAAAGACATTGATGCATAAGGATTGTGTTAAGACTTTATACTATGTTATTTTTTCAAACTTGTATTCTCGCCAATATATTGTGTATTGAACTATACTTTAACATGTATTGCAGGTTGATTATTGATGATAATGACATTGGAAATGAGTAGGACGACTTAGATGCTCATCTAGAATTGTATTATTATTTTTGCTATACTTGTATTTTGTTCCAAATATGTTGTATTTGATTTCAAACTATTGTACTTGATCTTTGTTAATGAAATGAAATCTTGTTACTTAAATTACTTGTCATATTTTAGCGTTGTGAAGTCTCGAGCAATCTATTTCGTCCCGCCCCGGTGTTTCCAACATCGATAGGGGTGTGACAGCTACGATACGAAGACACTTTTATTTCACAAACAAGACGATCTCATCAAAATAGGCGTGAAACCCTTACTTTGGTGATAACTCTCAATCCATGATTATTGTTTTTACGAAATTATACCATCAAGTTAGGAGTGAATTCATCACCTTGATGAAATTTCACCATTCTCATTCTTGTGGACCCTTACCAACGAGTCGGAAAATAATTTCCTTAACTCGGTAAGTAAGTACCAACCACGTTTAGGAAACGAAATTATCAAGTTAGGAGTGATATCCATATCTTGATAACTAGTCCCACTCCCCAATTTTCAATCCCACCGAAGTCTCAAACTTTCGATTGACTAGGGATATGTAGTAGCCGGAAAGGTGAATATCGTTAACCGAAAGTTTTGGTAAGAGCATTCAACCTATTAGGCCAAAGGATGATTTCCGAAATCAAAATATTTTTTTATCACTTTGGATTAGTCTTGTTAGTGCATTTTCTGTGTCCATCACTGTGCAAATCAACTAGATAGAGCGTGCATTGAATGTTGTATATATTTGTGTGAAAATGTAGCGCAGGAGTCCTTCTCACACAGGAGTCCTGCCCAAGAGTCATGTGCACGAATGAGTCCTGCTCACGGATGAGTCCAACCTATATATAGGTGGTCCGTGAGCATGAGGACATAAGTTTTTGGATTTGAGAGGAGACCAAGTTGTGCTCTCTCCCACTGTTTATTGATGTATGCTCTTTCGGTAAATTTTGAAGCTAATAAATTGGGCCGACTTAAACGTTATGTTACCGAATTTTCTATCGAATTAGTATTTTATCCATTTTTTTGTCTAAACACACCAAATGCGATCCTAGAATTGATATTAGAGCTACTATACCGACTCAGTCGATCTAACAATTCATTGAATCATCTACGCTCATGAATATGTGTTTTAGACGTAAAAATCAAAATTATAGATTAATTCACAAATGAAATGTCAAATTAAAGATATATCCTTGATCAGAATTAATTTTGCACATGTATGTGATAGTTTTCATCATAAAATTCGAAGAAATAAAGATTTTGGATTGAAAAATGTGAAGAGTAGCTCTGGAGCGTAGGATTCCAGTTCGTGCATCACCTGGAGCGCAAGGATTCTGCTCGCGCACCACTAAAGTGCAGGAGCTTCTCCACGTGCTGGAGAACACGCTTAGAACACATACGCCCGCAAGAGTCATGCTCACGCAAAAGTCCGCTCAGGGGGAAGATGATGAAATTACGGAATATTGATAGTTAGTGGGGTAGTCATGGAAACCTATGCATAATGATTATCATTTAGTGAAGTGACTATTAATGGAAAATGGGATTTTATATTTTTGTGGGTATTAGCTTATTTGAATATTTATTAGTTTGGTATTCGAAGTTTCTATCAACTGGCGATTGGGTTTATGAAGATCAGAGGATCGAGCAGATGAGTGCGTTAAAACTAAAGGCAAATGTGGGCAACGTCATCGAAATAGAGAAGCTGCATTGATTAATTTCAAATTTGTTAATGATCCTGAAGATTGCAGTCTATCAACTTGCGTTTGGGTTTTTGAAGATCAGAGGCTCGAGCAGAGGAGTGTTTTAAAACTAAACGCGGATGTGGTCAACACCGTCGAAATGGAGAAGCTACATTGATTAATCTCAAATTCGTTAATGATCATGAAGATTGCAGATTAGGAAATTAGAGAATTGGACCAGGAACCATGCAAACAGAGACCTGAAGCATAACATTATGGGGAATACATTGAATCAATTGCGAGGCCGGATCATAAATCATGGGGGAATTTAATGAAGATATTCACAGCACTTGATTGATGTTGCAAAATATTCAAACACAACTCTCATATTTGAAGATCAAGATTCGACAGTTGCGTAGGGGAATCTATTAGTGCATTTTGTGTTTCCATCACTGAGCGAATCAGCTAGATAGAGTATGTGTTGAATATTGTATAGATTTGTGTGAAAATGCAGAGCATGAGTCCTGCTCACGCAGGAGTCCTTCTGACAAGTCATGCGGACGTAGGAGTCCTGCTCACGTAGGAGTCCTACTCACGGTAGGAGTCCAGCCTATATATAAGTGGTCTGAGAGCATGAGGACATAAATTTTTGGATTTGAGCTCTCATATTTGAAGATCAAGATTCGACAGTAGCGTACAAGGGGGAATCTATTAGTCTACCCTGTGTGTCCGTCACTGAGCGAATCAGCTAGATAGAGTGTGTGTTGAATATTGTATAGATTTGTGTGAAAAATGCAGAGCATGAGTCCTGCTCACGCAGGAGTCCTTCTAACAAGTCATGCGCACGGAGGAGTCCTGCTCACGTGGGAGTCCTACTCACGGAGGAGTCCAGCCTATATATAAGTGGTCTGAGAACATGAGGACATAAGTTTTTGGATTTGAGAGGAGATTGAGTTGTGCTCTCTCCTAATGTTTATTGATGTATTTTTTTGGCGAATTTTGGAAGTTAATAAAATCAGGCCGACTTAAACGTTATACAACCGTAATTTCTACCGAAATAGTATTTTACCCAAATTTTCGTCTAAACACACTGGAATAAGATCCTAGAGTCTTAGTTCTATTCTGGAACATTCCAAGTTTTACGTGGAATCTCTTTTATGTTATTGAATTTTAATGTGTTTCACACTTGATCCCTCCTCCATTTCAAGAATTGGAAATCCCGAATCGCGTTACACTCTTGCAATCGAAAACAATAATAATATTCAACGACAAAGAAATTTGCAACTCTTTCATCGACGATTGATTACATTCATATTAAATACGTGTTATCTTTATGTGAACAAATTGAAACCTACGTGATGTGACATAATACCATGCTTAGATTATGCAAACTCATTAACAAAAACCATTTGATCAATTCTCATCTCTTATCCTTACTCAATCTTGTAGATGTCTTCAAGTCGTTTTTCCAACTTCAAGAGAAGCTCAAAGCAATGTTCTAACAAGAAAATGTTAGCATTTATGGCCAAGGTCATACCTGACACCGTGAACCAAATCCAATACAACTCGAGCCCAAATGCCTCGGTTGACCCTCCCAAAACCACTTTCACCTACAAGCAATGCAACGCTTGGAACCCCTACCCTTCACCAGGAATGATGGCGCAACCAAGATGCTCTAATGGTTTGACGCCATCGAAATCTTCATCCATAGTCAATGTCCCGATCATTTGCGAACCCGCAATGCCACCGGCGTCTTCCAATCGAGAGCCCTCGATTAGTGGACGAATGAGAGAAACAACTGCGGAACGACGCCTCTTTTGATCTACCTTGAAATGAGGTAAAGCAACTAATGCTAACGGATTTCTGCTCGCCCCACGAGTTACAAAAACACGAAGAGGAGTTTTGGTCACTCAAGCAAATCGAGGGTAATATTTTAAACTACACCACTAAGTTCAAAGAACTTTGTACATTAGTTCCCCACTTGGCCAGCACCACCGAGCGTGACATAGCCAAGTATATTAGAGGCCTACCCCGGTCAGTCGTGACGCCGTGAGTGTCACCAAACCCCAAACCTTAGAGAAAAATTTTCGCTTAGTCACCACCTTCACTAACAACTAAGTCTAGGGTGGAGCCTGGTCACACAAAGACTCCACCAAAACCATTCACCTAAGCCACCAACCAACCTATCGCCGAACCTAACTCACACAACCCGTAACCCAAAACCCATTCCAATGGCAAGACATGAAAGTTTCAAAGCTATAACCATGCCATGGTAATTCCACAAAACCAATCCCAACAAATCCCTAACAAACCCGAACCCAACAAGAAAGCTTACACTGGGACTTTTCCCAAGTGTAACACGTGCCAATCCCACCATCCAACCACCTCCGTGTGCCGTCACTGCACCATGTGCAACCGCTACAGACACTATAACACTGCTTGCCGAAGTGGTCCCAAACCACAAGGTGACCAATTCCAACCCCAACACCAAAACTACAACCAGCAACCGCTGGCGAACAACAGATGTACATACTACAAGTGTGGTGATCCCAACCACCTTAGCCCTCAATGCCCGCAACGCAACGTACAAGGGAAAGTACAAGCACCGCGTGGACGTGCTTTCAACATCAACGCCAACCAAGCGAAAAATAACAACGATGTCGTGAATGGTACGTTTCTTGTAAATGGAGTTTATACCTCAATGTTTTTATACTGGTGCGATAAAAGTTTTGTATCCGTGGAATTTGAACCTTTACTTAAGTGTACACGCTCTAGGTTGCCAAAATCTTTTGTCGTCGAAGTCGCCAACGGGAAATCCATCACCGTTGATTTCGTTCTCCCGAATTGAGTCCTAAATCTTAACGAACACGACTTTTCAATCGAACTCATACCCATGCAATTGAGTAGTTTTGATATCATAGTAAGCATGGATTGGCTTACCAAAGTCCATGCCGAAGTTATTTGTTGTGAAAAGTTCATCCGAATCCCACTACCGTCCGGTGAAACCTTGAAAGTGTATGGTGAGAAACCCTCTAAGGGACTCAAACTCATGTCGTGCATTCAAGTGAACAAGTACTTACGCAAGGAGTACCTTGCCATTTTGACCCACATTGTGGAAAGAAATGCGAAGGAAAAAGCGTAAAAGATATCCACTTGTTTGCGAATACCCTGAAGTCTTTCCCGAAGACTTATCCAGTCTTCCTCCCGCTCGTTCCGTTGATTTCCAGATTTACCTCGTATCCGGCACTACACCCGTTGCGAAATCTCCTTACTGCCTTGCACCTTCAGAGATGTTAGAACTATCTAGCCAACTTCAAGAATTACTTGATAAAGGCTTCATACGTCCTAGCACACCCCCTTGGGCGCTCCGGTCCTTTTCGTCAAAAAGAAGGACGGTTCGTTCCACATGTGCATTGATTATCGCGAACTCAACAAGCTCACCGTCAAGAACCGCTATCCCTACCTCGCATCGCGACCTCTTCGACCAACTCAAAGGAGCGACTTGTTTCTCAAAAATTAACCTTCGTTCCGGTTATCACCAACTTCAAGTCCTCGAAGAGGACATTCCAAAAATCGCATTTTGCACTAGATATCGTCACTACGAATTCATGGTCATGCCTTTCGGTTTGACCAACGCACCCGCGGTCTTCATGGATTTGATGAACGTGTGTGTAAGCCTTACTTGGACCGTTTTGTGATTGTATTTATTGACGATATTCTAATCTATTCCAAGTCCAAAACCAAGCACAAACGACACTTGCACTTAATCTAAGGACTCCTTCGAACCGAACAACTATACACCAAGTTCTCCAAGTGTGAATTTTGGCTAAAAGAAGTTCAATTCCTTGGCCACATCGTAAATGCGAAAGGCATCCACGTCGATCCAACCAAAATCGAAGCCGTCAAGAATTGGATCGCACCAAAATATCCTTTCGAAGTTTGTTTTTTCCTTTGATTTGCGAGTTATTACCGTCGGTTCATTTCCAACTTCTCGAAAATCGTTGTACCTCTCACCTCGTTGACCCAAAAAGATTTACAATCCAAATTGTCAAGTCAAAAACTTTTTCTGATGACAACATCATTAGCATACATGAATTGGTTTTGGCATAAAGATTATCTCACGTAAACTTCAAAACTCTTGCATATTATCCACATACAAACTTGTTAAAGGGTTACTTAATTTTAAACCTAAGAAGGATCAAGTGTGTGGGTCATGTGAAATGGGCAGATTCAAAAAGGCCTCTCACAAACCCATACAAGGACAATCCTCTCAACAATCACTAGATCTTCTAGATATGGATAATGTTGACTAGTCAATTCACCAAGTATGTCTAGAAAAAGATACATACGAGTAATTGTTGATTATTACTCAAGGTACACATGGGTAGAATTCTTGAAACTCAAAAGAGAAGCTCCTAAATTTGTAATCAATTTCATTACGAAAATCCAAACTCTAATGAAATTAAAAGTGTTCAAAATTTTAAGTGACAATGGAACTGAGTTCAAAAATGTCAAGCTGGACTCAAATGATAATGGAACTGAGTTCAAAAAAGCCAAGATGGACTCCTATCTAACTCAGCATGGTATTTCACATGTTTTATCCGTACCTAAAACTCCTCAACAAAATGGAATTATAGAAAAGAAATTGTACTCTGGTTGAAACTGAAAATACCTTACTAGTAATTGTAGGACTTGCAACATACTTTTGGGTAGAAGTTGTTCTCATAGGATGCTTTACCCAAAATAGATCCATTGTCAACAAAAGGTTTAAAGGACAACCTATGAGATCACTGATAAGAATACACCACTTGTAAAATATATGCATGTTTTTTATCCGGATGCTACAATCTTAACAATCTAGAAGATCTTTTCGAAATTTGATAGCAAATCATATGAAGATTTCTTCCTTGATTATTCCGTAAGTTCCAAAGCATCAACATGAGCAAGTAAGTCTATATGGATGTCAATGTCAGTTGCTTTTTTATCTTTTTAATAAAATCTTATAAAATCATTATTATGTAAAGAAAAAAATGTAAAATCATTATAGTTTGAGTTAAAAGTCTGGTTGGTCCCTGTGGTTTGTGAAAATTGCAGACTTGGTCCTAATGGTTTACTAATTACACACTTGGTCCCAGTGGTTGTAATTTTTAAACTCGGGTGGTCCTTAACACTAACCTTTGTTAAATTTTCTAGTTAAGTCTTTATGAAATGACTAAATTGTCCCTAATCAATTAGAAAAACAAAAAAGAGATGGTTCACCTCTCATCTTCTTCTCCCCCATCTATCTCTAACTCACCACCACCACCACCTCCACCTTCTACCCACCATCACCACCACCTCCACCGTCAACACCACACCACCACCACCTCCCTTCTTTTTGCCTTTATGTCATCAGATGATGTGATACATGAAACTTCAAAGTCAAAATTCACAAATAAAAGTAAATCATATTCCACGATTGAAGATGTCAGCGAAAGAAACGGATTCCAAGCTAATACAAATCAGAAACTACAAGTTGTAGTATGCGGCTTGACATAATTCGTATTAATAGTTTGTTTTTTTTTTTGTTTAATTCAGTGAAACTATTACTAAATCAGAAACTAATAGTGCTAATACAAAGATGTCATCGTCGCAAACTACCACAAACCACCACTGCTGGTTTCTACCTGATGTGGCCAGAATGGGGTGGTGGGCGGAAGAACGAGGAACCAGTCTACCCTCTCGTCTGATTTCTGAAGCGTGGTTGGAGTTTGGTTGGAATGGAGTGCAGTTGGAGTGTGGTCGTAAACTACCACTGTTCCGATAACCGCTTCTGATCGGAGAGGTGTGTCGTCGTATACACGCACCACCTTCCGTTCATGAACAAAATTGCATTAAACACCTTTGGAACACCTTTCAATTATGTTCGAAACATCTACATCAACAATCAAAACGAGTGGCGTTGCTAGATATTGATCGGAGATTGCAGATGGCGGAGTTGGTTGCAGGTGGCGGTTCACTGGTTTGGAGAGATGGTGGCGGTAGGTGGCTCTTAACAGAAAAGGGTGGGGTGGGGAGGAAGAAGAAGGGTGGGATAAGGTGGGGCTCACTTATTTTTATTTGTTTTTTTTAATCTCAGGGGTAAAATGGATATTTCATATATACTTAACTAAGATATTTAACATAGGTTAGTGTTAAGGACCATCTGAGTTTAAAAATTACAACCACTGGGACCAAGTGTGTAATTAGTAAACCACTAGGATCAAGTCTGTAATTTTCATAAACCACAAGGATCAACAATGCATTTAACTCTTATAGTTTTTACATATAACACATTTTCTACTTTAACCATTTAGTAACATCTCTATATCAATTTATTTATTAATTAGATTACTTTTTTTCCTTCTTCACATCTTTACCTCTTTTAAGTTATCCAATACTACACGCCACCAAAATATCTTATAAATCACACACACCTATATATGGGTTGAATTCAGTACAAAATATCCTTAATCTAAGAAATATAGAAAACTAGGTCAAACGAACTATAATTGAGCCTGTTCTAGCAGCATTAACCCTAAAGCTAACCCTAAACCCTAATTCTAAACCGTAAAGCTAAACGTACACTAAATTATAAACCCTAAAGGCTACAAGTTAAGCTAAACCCTACTTCCTAAAGCTAAACCCTAAATCATAATGCTAAACCCAAAAGTTAAACTCTAAACCCAAAAAAGCTAAACCATGTAAATATTTGAGTAGAGTTTGACGAGCTGGTTCCAACGTTGCTGGAAAGAGGTCAATCAGAGTTCGTTTGACATGGTTTCCGACATTTTCGTAGTTAAAATTGTTATGTATTTGATCTTTCCCTTATACATACAAAAATGCATGCATAAATACATACATGAATCTAACAATGAAACGATTTGTGCAGATAAGTCGAACATAAATACAAATATGAGCACGTATAGAATTTGGAATAAATATCAACAGTTGAAACTAGCATAAACATTTAGATCAAACACATCGAAACCACTATTGTCGAAGCTAAAAACAAATACAAACATATATGTAGGTGAAAGGGGTGCCTCGGTGAGTTGGTGCGGGGATGGGGGTCACCGCACAGGCACAACGTCGCCGGCCCCCATCGGTGTGTCATGATTGACCTTATAGCGGGGAGTAGTCACCGAGGTGGGGAAGAGGAGAGAGAGATAGTTAATGGCGGGTCGCACCCTCTTCCAACCAATCACACATTTAACATTTTTTAAGAAAAAAAAGTTGTTTTGGTGGAACACCCAAGTGTTTGAGTGCATAATGGGGAATAGAAAGGGAGTTAATATATGGCATGAGGTGATTGGCTATGTGGAGAGTTTACCAACCCCCGCGTGGAGAGCACCCTTCCACCCTTAAAATTGAAATATATGTAGACTTATTAAGCATGTGCAATGAATTCTCTATCCATATCCATATATTTCTACTAAAAACAATTACTTTTCATCTCTGCTTTTCAATTAAATAATATTTTTATACCTTTATTATTACCTTTTTTTCTCTATTCACTCACATCCATTTCCAAAAATATTTAAAAAAATCATAAGGTTTCTCTCTCCACATTTTTTCTCATATATTTACAGATGAAGAGTAACTTTCCTATATATTTTCTCTCTCCTCCACTTATAAACATTAACAACCATTCTTATAATATGACTAAACGCACTCACATATTTTTAAGGTTTTCATTGTGAATGCTCTTTTAAATGCCAGATCAAACTACAAAACGAATTAAAAGAAAGAAAGTCGAAGGAAGGTGAGAAGGATGGTGGCGAAAGAAATGTGACCGCGAGTTGGAATGCTGGGCTCAAACCAAATCGTGCATCAGAACGTTTCATTAAGAAAAATTGTACATGTTTTTGTTGAAATGTACTCGTGCACTAAATGAGTCCATTTTAATTAAATAAATTATAACAGAAGTCCACAATTTTGGTTCTGGGCCCAAAGCAGTTTAGGTTTGAAACCCATTCGCTTTGGGTCAAAGATAATCAAAACTAGTTTTTTGTCCTACTCGGTTCAAGTTGAAACCGGTTTTTAGAGGAAATGATGGGTTCGATTTGAAACCAAGGTTTAATCATTTAATTCGGGTTTTTAAGTTTGGTTTATTAATTGGTTTCAAGTTTCAACCAATCCGTTTCTTTTTCTATACACCTCTATTAATTACAATAAAAAGATGGCTGCTAACAAAAAAAAAAAAAAGTTGCCATGGTAACATGGTTGAGGCAACTTGGTTTTCTCAAGACCTGGGTTCGAGTCATACCCATTGTATTTTGGATGGAGGTACTCAACTACCTGGGAGGTCTTTATGGAGGTTTTCCCCAGTTGAACGTTGTGTCACTCTATGTGCCAGCGTGCGCCCTATTGTAATGAATAACCCTCTGGCCTTAGTAAGACCGAGCCTCTGATGGGGAGATACGATGAATCCATGTGGATAATTTGTCGTTCAAAAAAGGTTAAATTCAAATAAAGTATTTTTTCTATCTTATATTAGGGTAACCTTTTTAATGAATACCGTTATTGTACCAAACCAATACCCATCAAACAACATCAAGTGTTAACGGCACTCACTTTTATTATTTTCGTGAGTTGCTTTAAGCATTTTTCAATGTTGGTAAACGCACAAAGTGCAGGAAACATGTTGGTAACAGGTTAGATTGTAAATGTGCCAAACCGATTTGGATCTGGTTTGAAACCGGTTTTAATGTTCAAAACAATTTTTATTAGTTTTTTTTAGGCATGCCCAAACCGATTCAGTTTAGAATCGACTTTGAACACAAAATTCCAAACTCGTACCAAACCGGTTCGATTGATACCTTGGGCCTGCCTGCCTCTTGGCTCAAAGAGTCTCTCTCACTTATGCACCAAACAACCCAAGCCACGTCAAGAAAGAGCAAAAAGATTCGAAAGACAGCACAACACAAAAAAGGGGCCAAAAGTGGTCTTCCATCAACACCACCAAAAAAAACCCTAATAATGCATCACCAGCAACAAGAACCCTAGTTACTTCGATCCCATCAAAAAATTCATGCGAATCACATTGCAATTAACATCAATCACTGCTTAACATCAAGGTAATCACCTATTCAAACCTTGTTTCACCGCCAATTATAAATTTTTTTGCTTAATTTTTAGCTTAAAATTCATTCGATTATTATTATTACAAAATGTTAAATTAAGCAGAATTAAGCTCTTACATGCTCTGTTAGATTATTTGTTAGATGATTCTGGTTGATTATTAGTGGATTAGTTGTATGATTATGAAGAAATTAAATCGAATTTGAGTGAGTGAGAAATCTGGAAGAGTACGTGTTGGATTAATAATATGGTTTTAATTATACGTTTGTGTTTGGATCAATTGTACGTTACTGTTCACAACTCGGTTTAGGTAAAATATGTATTGAGAGGTAGATATATGATTTTTAGATGATTCTGTTTGAATATTAGATGATTAATTTTATGATTATGAACAAATTTAAATCAAATTTGAGTAAGTAAGAAATCTGGAAGAATATGTGTTGGATTAACAAATATATATTATTTATTATTATTATTATTATTATTATTATTATTATTATTATTATTATTATATTATTTATTATTATTATTATTATTATTATTATTATTATTATTATTATTATTATTATTATTATTTGTTGTTGTTGTTGTTGCTGTTGTTGTTGTGATTCAGTTATGGCAAACTCTAGAGGACCTTCAGCTGCAAGAAACATGACGTGCAGCGCAAGAAACTCTTTACTTCCACCTAAATGTCCATTTCCCAGCATACCGCCATCATACGGTGATCATATTTCAAATTCTGTTAATGGCCCCAAAAGGATACCTAAAGACAGAGATGGGAATCATCCGCATCATCATCGCGCGTCGTCCGAAAGCCTTGTGATTGAAGAGCAGCCTTCTTGGTTGGACGAGCTGCTTAACGAACCCGAAACGCCAGTGCAAAGAGGGCATAGACGGTCGTCGAGTGACTCATTTACGTATTTGGAAGCAGCGAATGCGGTTAATACGGAATATGCTGTGAGAAATGAACAGGAAATGAGAAGTTTGAGTTTGAATCCGTCGTGGGGAGCTCAAGATTTTAGTTATAAAGATGCGCGGAATATGTCGTATTATGGAGACGGGAATGTCGGGATGAGAAGTAGAATACGGGGATGGGATTCGCCGAAAGATGTTAACTTGGGACTTCAGAGATCTGTGTCATTGGGTGCTACGCAAAAGCTTGATGGAATTGGTTTAACTGGTAGTGAAAGACTAGATGCAGCTGAATTGGGTACACAAGATTCAGGTGAAGCTCGTCTGCAAGATGCAAATGGTAGTTCTGAAAGAAAGGATTGTTCAAATAACAAGAACTCTGCATCGGAAACGGATACGAAACGTGCCAAACAGTAAGTTGTTGGGTAGTTGCATGCTAGAATGGTTACTTGACCCACAAACAATCAGTTCAAAATATTACTCATGATTTAGGGTTTGGTATCATTATGTACACCAATATAACTGACTTGTCAAACTTTGATAGTCAACGATGCTTGTTAGGTTTGGAAAGGTCAATTGTTAGATATTAAAATGAATTGATAAGTTCATCATAAAAAGTAAAGTTTCGTGGCATTAAGCCATTATGTGGATCTATGCAAATTATAGCGGTCAATATCGCCGATACTATCGGAATCGATATACGGACCGATGTTTGACACCGATATTTGTAGAGGGCTGATAACCGATATCCCACCGATATTAACTGCATAGATGTGGATTTATAATCTTCGTAAACATTTATATCTATTCTTTTTTGCGTATAGAAGTCTTAAGTGGTGTGTAATACAGGCAATTTGCTCAACGTTCGCGGGTGCGGAAGCTTCAGTATATAGCTGAACTAGAGAGGAATGTACATGCTTTGCAGGTACTTTAGATTTTAGAACTTGAAAAATCTTTTGTGGATTCACGTCATGTAGGTGTGTTCATCATCTTAATGAACCAAACAATAGTGGAATCAAGAACTAGAACGATATAACAAATCTGGTTTTTTAGAACTTGTTTGCTCCCAAACCGAACCGTAAAATAATTACAAACTCGGTGCCTTATAGTTTGGTTAATCTAAAGAGTAAAGTACACGCATAGTCCCTGTGGTTTTCCAAACTTTTGGAAATGTTTCCTAGCTTTCCAAAAGTACACAGATGGTCCCGGTGGTTTGCACTTTGTAATGCATTTAGTCCCCAACTTTTGCCAAAAGTACATGGATGGTCCCTGTGGTTTGCATTTTATAACGCATTTAGTCCATAACTTGGACCTCCTGAAACCTTTAGATATGTTGGTGGGGACTAAATGCGTTACAAAGTGCAAACCACAGGGACCATCCATGTACTTTTGGAAAGCTAAGGACCAAATCCAAAATTTTGGGAAACCACAGGCACTATTTGTGTGCTTTACTCTAAATCGAAATATAAAACGTTTCTGGCTTGAATAATAAAAATTTGGAGAAAACAAAACTGGTTCTGTTCTGGACCGAATAGAGAACGTCTAAATGTAATGTTACATTTGGCTGTCATTGCAGTCAGAAGGTTTTGAGGTTTCAGCTCAACTGGAGTTTTTAAACCAGCAAAGTCTTATTCTTGGAATGGAGAACAAAGCACTCAAACAGCGGTTGGAGAATTTGGCTCAAGAACAACTAATCAAGCGTTGTAAGTTTCTATTTTATATATATATATATATATATATATATATATATATATATATATATATATATATATATATATATTGTTAACGAAGGGCCATGAATAGTAACTTTATTTTTATACTAATATATAGCTTTTACTATTATTATTTTTAATATTATAATAGTTTATTATTATATTTACTTTTAACAACATTTTTTCCCTTTTTAGCACATAATTCCTTTACCAATTTTTTTAATAATTCTTTTTTCTTTAATAAATTTCTTTTATAACTTTTTTTCTAAAAAAACTTAAGTATGTAGTTGTGCTTGATTTTTTCCCTCGACATTCCGTTATAAGTTTTGTTAAAAACGAAGTTGTACTCAAAATAAAGTATTTATTTGGTATCGGTACGATGATAAACTAAACCGTTCTAATGGTTTGGCTTTCTAAACAACATGTTTTATACTCAAATAATGTTCGTTTCACATTATCATTTGTTCGGTTTCGCCGCAACGCGCGACTTAAAAAAATCTAGTTATACGTATTAGTTATTTGTTTTGGCTTGTTCTTTGTTATTTATGCTTATTACTGATAGTTGACATCTAGATTTCAAAGTGCAATATAAGTTAAGATAATTTTGTTAAGCATGTAGTAATAATGCCATTAAATAGACTAAGTTGATGAGCATGCTAATGATAAATAGTCTGTCTTTTAGATTTTGGCATAAAATACCAGATTACTTTATGTTATAACATTAAATACGATCTTTAGAAAGTTATAAAAATTGATGGGTAAATAGGTCACCCGCCATGCTGACCAAGCGCAACCTTTTCAGCTAAATGTGTTTGTGGGTTTGACCCGAACCCTTAAGATTACACCCAAACCTGTAAGTAAAGTTCGTGTCATGTTTTCACATCGTGTAAGAAATACCCACCCCTATAAATAAGATGTTGCTTATTACCCTTATTCTTTAAGCCTGCCGTGCTTTTGAATTTTTCTAGATACTGCTTCTTAAGAATGTTTCTTTGAGACTGTCCTATACTAGATGTTAGTAAGGCGTAGTGGTTAGAAAAATCTTAGATTTAAAAGCCAATCAAATATCCGGTATATCTCACAAATAGAGATGGTATTATGGGCTCAGTAATCTTATGTGCAAATAAAATTAGGTTATGTTTATCTTTGACGGGTCAAACAGGTAAAAGAAGATTTGTTGAAAAGAAATGGGTCAAACAGATTGAAAGTCACACATAGTGTATTTGCTTGCATAAAACCATTCAGATCATTTCATTAAAAAAATAAATTTTGTAATCATATTTAACATGCTAATGATTAATAAAAAGTTAATGATTTTGGAAGTGCTTGAGGCCAGCCGCTTGATTTCAAACCATATTACCCAATTGTAGCCTGTACGCGTTTAACCCGCTACCCAACCTGTTTGACCCGCCCATTTTCCACATTTACCTAGAAATACCAACCCATGACCTAGTGGTCTAGTGGTAAGCTATGCAGTTAATATCGGTGATATATCGGTTATCGGTCCCCATGTCAAATATCGGTACCTATATTATTGGCGATATTGACCGATATTTGACTGATATTTCCGATATTTGACCAATATATCACCGATTTTCCCATATCAGTACCTTTCTTCTTAGTTCTACCATTCATCTTTCTTCTTATTGTTGCTATTATTGTTTTTAGTCTTAATTTTTAATTGTTAGAGTTTAATGTTGATGTTTTAAGTCTTAATCAGTTCCTCCATTGTTAATGTTTTGCAAGTTGCAAACGGTTAGTTTGTTATTGGTAGGAGAGTATACTTAATTGTTAGTGTCAAATTGCTATATATATATAGATTCTACATGATATTAAAATTACCGATATCCCACCGCGATAGCCGATATCTCAAATAGCGGTCGTTGACCGATATCGATATTTTACCACATTAACTGCTTAGGTAGTAAGGTGCTTGCCCCCTACCAAAAATTTAAAAAAAGAAAAACTAGATATACCCGAAGAGTAATCATATATTTATATTTTATCAGTGCAAGTAGAATTATTTTCATATGGGAAAACTAAATCAGTTATTTTCACAGTGGAGCATGAAGTTTTGGAGAGAGAGATTGGGAGACTGCGAGCCTTGTATAAGCAACAACAACCGCCGCAGCCACCACAAAGTCACCGGCGAACCGCCAGTCACGATAGACTTGATTTCCAATTTGCAAGCCTTACTTTAAAAAATAAAGACTCTAGCTCTGTCCTGGACCCTGTTTCTAGCCAGTCGCGTACCTGAACAAATATTACAACAGTCCTATGCTTTCCCTATGCAGTGGCGTGGTTTGCCCTTTGGGTTCGGTTTGTTGTTTGTGTGGGTCCGTTGCATCTTACTTGCACCTGGTGGTCATTACGCCGGAAACCGTCGTGTCTCCGGTTGGGAACTCACCGGAGGTGGAAACTTGGGAAAATGGTTCAACTTTTCATTTTCCCCTTTGGTTTCTTGGTGTTTGGTCAATAGTTGTTAGACTCGTTTACTCATCTCTTAATGATGGAATCTCCATGTGACAAGACTAATAATGCTTAATGAAGATAATCTTGCTTGTTATCGGGTTGTCGTGTTGTGCAAATGGTTTCTCATATCAAATATAGAAGATTTATGGTGATGAAATTAAATTAAGATATGAAAAGAGTACCAATAATTCCCATGTAGTGTTGTCAAGATATGTCATATTAAGATTTGGTAACCATCCATGTTCAACACCTTCCACATTAATAAGAACCGCTTTATCTTATAAAGAAAAAGAAAAAGTAATATATTATTTATAAAAATAGTATAATTATTTTTTTTTCACACATAATATATAATATTTAAATAAAAAATATTAGCTTTAAATTTAGATAATTATATAACAAGTGAACATAAAAACTCTACTTGAAAATAAATTGTAAACATTGCCTTGGCAACTTTTTGTCACAACTCTCACTTCTATTACTTCCAACACTCAATTTGAAAGTCTAGAATTCTATATTGTTTTCTTGAGTGATTATTTGTATACACTTTCAAATAAAATTATCACAAACTTATAAATAAAATGATCAAATAGCAAGATAGGAAGTGTTTGATGAAGCCCGTTGTAATATTATACATATTCAAACACCTATCAATATAAGGGAGAATTTATAAAGGTGATCTCTATCCTTTTTTAGTGATGATCACTACCAATATTAGGGAGAAGATAAAATGGTGATCAAATACCAGCTTAAAAACATATTTTAATAAAGACTACCTCTCAATTAAATCAAGGAATGTACATAAGATGGATCCTTTAACATCCACCCAAATTAATATACATTGACATCTCTTCCCTTCTTTTTATATATTTGCAAATTTTTTAACAGTTTCAAGAGAAAAATAGAAGATGAAAGATGCATCAAAATTAAAATAAAAATTCAAAAATAACTTATTCAACCTTGTCTCTCTTACTACATCCGGTTTCTTTTATCTAAGTTTCGAATTAAAGATTACAACAAAAAAATGCCTTTTATTTGAGACTAGTAGTTCTAGTGGCTCTTTATACCCGGTTCTCGTTCAAAGTTTGTATGTGAACTATAATATTTTTTGAACGGTGACTTAATTTTTAAATGACCCAATGTCATATTGTCTAAGCTGTCTAAACGGCGGCTCTAGCCAAGATCTGCCCATACTACATTGTCTTAACCGAGCCCGCGCTGGGTTGGTCAGACTTGGTTATGGCGTTCCCCCGGAAACCATACTGCCTCCACACGAGTTGCCTCGCTGAAGTAACAGCCGGATGAAAACCGGGGTGCGGCTCAGGATCGAACCCCCCTCGGTGGGTTTGTCACCATCATTGCCCAACCACTGAGCATAAGCCAAGATTATATCCACCTCAATATGACATAAGTGAAAATTGAACTATAATGGACGAATTTTACAAGCTCGTAATCTTATATATTTATGATGGGTAATATAAATTGTATTTTTAAATAGAAATATATTTAACACATCGAGTGCCTGATGATAACATACATGTGCCTAATGATAACACTATTTGCAGAACTTTATCATTGTTAGGGGCTAGATTTTTATTATTGTGAATCCCATATTCTGAGGTATTATCTGGATAGGTTATCTTTAGCGGATAGTGCAATGATTAAGAGGATGAAGGATCCTTATTATTTCTTATAGTTTTTAACCATCGTTCTCGATGTTTTCTTATGTTCGTATGCAGGATATCAACGAGGTGGACTGAGTCTAAGCTGGAATCTCGGGGATAATTTGTTATGAAGCTGCTCGTGCTTATTCCATAACGGTCATGGGAGTGAACATGGACTAGCATAATTTTCGGATATCTTGTTATCTTTAATTTTAAAGGGGTTGAACAAGTGTTGATAGCCATAACCACACTTTCGCATACACACACTACGAAGAGAAGCTTACAAACGCTCTTAGCAATCAGTCATTATAACACATCTGATCAACATCCGAAGTTGTAACCATTTTCATTGTTCAATATAGTTGGTAGTTGATAGTTTTCACCACCCGAGGTTTTTTGCCGGCGATCTACTAGTGATCAAGGGTTTTTCCTCATATAAATCATCGTGTATTAGCTTTAATTATCATTCATTATTCGTTTCATTCGATTAAGCACTCTGCCTCACAAACAACTTTGATTACATTATCCTTATACAGATTTTTGACAAAAACAATCATAATGATAACATAATTGCACATGATATTTAGATTTGTATTCTTTCAATTTATCATTAATATAACAATATTTTCAAAAAAAGAATGATGTTATTAGAGAGACTAATCGGTGTTGCTTATAGCAATGTATCTGGCACAATACAACGTTCGTCCATTTTTGTTATAAGTTTTGAAATGTTGTGTGACTACTACAACAAAGTGTCCAAGTTTCCATATCTGATTTGTTGTTGTAACTTTGGTACCTTTCCTCCACTACCTCAGTAATTCTAGTTCATTACACAGTGCTTCCAACTTTACGCATAATATTGTAATATCTTCGTGTAGTTTAACTCATGCAACTGTTCTTCCATCTAAAATTCATAAATTTTATTTTATTTTATTATTACTATTAATTATTAATTATTATTATTAGTTATTAAGATAATTATTATTAATATTAATATACCTACAATATGAAATGGCGTTACCAGTAAAGTTTTGCTTCTTTTAAATACGATCCTTAGAAGTTTTTTTTTTTGGTATTACCAGTAAAGTTTTGTTTCTTTTAAATACAAAAGTTTTTTTTTTTTTTTTACAAAATAACAATAGGGGTTTCTATTTTATATACATATGGTCCCTCAAAAAGAAACCATATACACTTTCTTTTACTTCAATACTAAATGATTGATTTCTATATATTTGTCCTTTTATCATAATTTTGCTTTTCTATTTTTTGTATTTTTTTATTTTTTGATTGTTTATTATTTTACTACAAGTTTAAAATTTACTTTCTTTTAATTGTTTCTCTTAACGTATGATTTGCAATGAAAAGAAACCCTATACACTTTCTTTTATTTTAATACTAAATGATTGATTTTTTTTATTTGTCCTTTTATCATAATTTTCCTTTTCTATTTTTTGCATTTCTTTTTATTTTTAAACTGTTTATTATTTTACTACAAGTTTAAAATTTACTTTCTTTTAATTGTTTCTCTTAACGTAATATTTGCAATGATGTAGTTTTATGTGTTTTTTTTTGATGTATCGTTGTTTTGTGTGTTTTTTTTCTACTCTTAGATTTTCAAAAATTACTCACCGCAACATGCCACTAAAAATATATGTTATCCCGTTACGTAGCGCAGGTTTAACTTACAATGATACCATTATTACCATCCGATGTAACTTCTTTTAGGGTTTTTGGTTGATGTGGAATACATTTGACATTTACAACTCTTCAACTTTCTAAAGACTATCTAATGTAGTTTTACGTGCTTATTTTTATGATTTGCAATGAAAAGAAACCGTATACACTTTCTTTTACTTCAATACTAAATGATTGATTTTTATTTATTTGTCCTTTTATCATAATTTTGCTTTTCTATTTTTTGCATTTCTTTTTATTTTTAAACTGTTTATTATATGAAATGGCGTTACCAGTAAAGTTTTGCTTCTTTTAAATACGATCCTTAGAAGTTTTTTTTTAACGTTACCAATAAAGTTTTGTTTCTTTTAAATACGATCCTTAAAAGTTTTTTTTTGCAAAATAACAATAAGGGTTTCTATTTTTTATACATTTGGTCCCTCGAAAAGAAACCCTATACACTTTCTTTTACTTCAATACTAAATGATTGATTTCTATATATTTGTCCTTTTATCATAATTTTGCTTTTCTATTTTTTGCATTTTTTTATTTTTAAATTGTTTATTATTTTACTACAAGTTTAAAATTTACTTTCTTTTAATTGTTACACTTTCTTTTACTTCGATACTAAATGATTGATTTTTATTTATTTGTCCTTTTATAATAATTTTGCTTTTCTATTTTTTGCATTTCTTTTTATTTTTAAATTGTTTATTATTTTACTACGAGTTTAAAATTTACTTTCTTTTAATTGTTTCTCTTAACGTATGATTTGCAATGATGTATTTTATGTGTTTTTTTTTTATGTATCGTTGTTTTGTATGTTTTTTTTTCTACTTAGATTTTCAAAAATTACTCACCGCAACATGCCACTAAAAATATATGTTATCCCGTTACATAGGGCATGTTTAACTTACAATGATACCATTATTACCATCCGATGTAACTTCTTTTAAGGTTTTTGGTTGATGTGGAATACATTTGACGAAAATTTTCGGGACGAAAATTCTTTCAACAATACCAGTAACGATAAATTTTCGGGGCGAAAATTCTTTCAACAAGGGGATGATGTGACAACCTGGAAACTTCTCATACTTTCGTGTACTATTGTTGACTAAATTCTGGTGCATGGCACTTGAAAACCTTTGTGTATGACACTTGGGAACTTCTTGTAACGTTGCGTACCATCATTAACGAACTAACTCTTTGTGCGTGGCACTCTAAACGTGTACGCTACATGCTAAACCGCGTTTACTCAATTTTCGGGACGAAAATTCTTTCAACATGGGGATAATGTGATATCCCGGGTTTTTCGGATAACTTAAAACGCGACACTTGTCGAATAATATATATGCTAAGTATTAAACGTGCACGAATTAAATGAATACGTGTTGTGTGTTGTGCGTTGTGTGAATTTTTAGTTATAGAGTAAGTATGATAGATATGTACACGAACTGAACCGAACCGCGACGAATCAACTTTGAGTTATTGTGACTCTAGGAATTAACGAAGTTTAAACTTTAAACCCAAGTCCTTGGCCGCGATATCAAGCCTAAGACCACAAATCTACTTCGTTCAAAACCAAACCAAAACAGCCCAAACATGTTTCGGCCAAGAACAAGATCAAACCCAAACCGAGATCAAAACCTAAAACATGTTTCGGCCAAGAACAAGATCAAACCCAAACCAACCCGCCCAAGTCCCTTGCGGCTGTGTGCAAACCCAAACCGTAACCCTATCCCTTGCGCCTATATATATATCATCCATTGCATGCCTTCATTCACATACACAAAAACCCTAGACAAAAACTGCCGTCGGCAGCCTTGTGATCGCGGACAGCTCCCTCCATTGCTCGTTCCTTCCTCCCGGTCGCAGCAGCAGCAGCAACCATCGCCATCTTCACCTCCATTCAGGCGAGAGTTCGGTCCTTGCTCACCTCTATTCAATCAACAAAACAGCCCACTTTATCATCATCTTCTCGGTCGCGATTTACCTTCAAGTCAAATCCATTCACATCCAAGTTTCGGCCGCTTACCTTGTCATTTAAGGTTAGGATCTATCTTTTGTTGCTAGATCATGTTCGGATATACGTGTCTTGAGTGTGTTGTTTTCGGATTTGCATAATAGAATGAGATAGATGATTGTATTGTTTCGGATATATATATATATGCTTGAAGGAATTGATATAAATGTTTCGGATATATATGCTTGAACGAATTGATCAGCTTGTTTTCGGATTATAAGTGCTGTAAATAATCGGCTGTTTTGGTGCTTGTTCATGTGCATGATTGTTTTCGGAAATCATAAGTTGCAAGTATGTTTTGTTTGTAAAAGTTAGAAGTAAGAACTAGGGCTTGCATGGATAGGTTATTAGTATTGGTCTATGATTAAAAATCGGTGCTTGATCGCCTAGATTAATCGCATGAATGGGTTACACGAATTAATGGTAACAATAATGCTGAAATAGGATGCTGAGTAATAGTTACAGCCAACTTCATCTGGCTGTAACTCGGTCGATAGTTGTCGAAAAACAGATTTTCTGATATCTAGGACGTAGAGATTTGAATAAGGAATCTAATGGCACTGGATTCATAATTTTCTGAAATCGTTTGATATTTTTAAAGGGCCAAACAAGTTCAGTAGCTAAAGCTGTGAAAATTCTGGAATTTTGTTGGTTGTTTATCAAGTTGGATTTTAAAATCAGTAGGGAGTTGAGTCATGATTTTTGTACAGCAACTAGGTATGGAAATTTCCGGGCAACTCCAACTGGAATTTTGTTAATTGGTCGATCGATGATTTTTAAATAAATTCTTTCGTGGGCTGCAGTCAGAAAGAGATAAATCAGACTGCAGCCTGGTATATTAATATTTATGATTAATTGGTAAAGATTTAGGACTTGGAAAAATTATATAAATTTCCATGGTATAAATGTCACCTACTGTAAAAATACGGGAATTTTTAGAATGTTGGAACCATTTTATAAAAATCCTAGAAAACAGCTGAATTATAAGTGCTAAGCTGAAATTTGAGAACTTGTGATTGTGTGCACCAAATTGTGGCATGAATTGACTTATGGTTATGATAAATTGTTTGATTACTATGATCACATGAGAATACTTGCATGCATGTTTGAGTGTTAGATATGTTGTTTGTGTGTATCACTTTGTGAGTAAATTGCGTGTGGAATTTGTATTGGTGTGTTCACACACTGACGTGGAATTAATTGGTTTGTTAGGACGCAACTAGCGGTCCCATCTCTTATAACATCTTTGCTACACTAACCGAGCAAATAAAGGTGAGTTCACGGCCCCTAACTTTATCCGGTTTTTAAACAACAGGGGGAGAAACATGTATACACTCTCAAACTCAATCTCTTTACGTTATACGAATTTAACGTCACATAACTATACGGTAACTAAGTTAATGTTAATGTAATGTTATGGTCACTAAGCAGCTTTATCACTTAAGTCCTCGACAATCTCCTCGGATCGTTAGTATTTGGGTTAAATAGCGGGGGAATTATAAGTAGTACTACTGGGCCCGACAAGCCCCATCCGAGCTAGTCGCGCTAGCCGACCTGGTATGGTCAACGGGTGAATAATTGGCCTAACACCGCCATGGTCATGTGATAGGCCTGGCAAAACGGAGGCACAACAGTCAGCTTCGATCGCGAACACTTAGTGACATGACTTTAGGCTAGCTACCTATATATATTAACATTGAACTTAATTACGAAACAACTTAATATTCCTGGTATGGAATATTGGAAACAACAACTTAATATTCCTGGTATGGAATGTTGGAAACAACAACTTAATATTCCTGGTATGGAATATTGGAAACAACTTAATATTCCTGGTTTGGAATATTGGAAGCAACAACTTATTATTCCGGGTTGGAATAATGAAACCAATACGTTATCCCAGGTTAGGGATAACGGGAGAAAACAAACTATAACCGAACAAACGAAATTTATGAAAACCTGTGAACTCACTCATCTTTAATGTTGACACTTGTTTCTTTACATGTTTCTCAGGACGCTAGGAGCTCTAGGTGCACGCACATGCATTGAACAAGACATCTTTTATCGAGTCTTATTTATTAATATTGTTTTGGGGATTTTTCATTTGTTTTGGCGTTTGTGTTGGCGCCGCTTCACCACTTATTTATGCTTCCGCTCAAACTTTAAAAACTGATGCTTCTGCTAAATATTGGTAACATAAAATCTACAACAAGTGATTTTGGAAAACGTATTAACAAATCATATAGAGTCGTTCGACGTACTAGTGTTTCAGATCCTGGTTTGTTCACACGCCTCGCGGTAAAACTCCGCAAGTGGAAATTGAGGGTGTGACAGATTGGTATCAGAGCCACTAGCTATAGAGAACCAGGTTTGCATTAGAAGTAGACCTAAACTATAGCTGATATCACGACACTAGACTTAGTTTGGCACCAAATTATTATATCTTGTTATGCAACTTGCCACAACCGTGTTTGGTAGATTATACCTTCATAATAAGAAATGAAAACAACTCGTAACTAACTACACGACCTAACAGGCAATGTCATCATCCTCATCGTCATCATCGTCCGACAGACTTACGCCACCAAGGGCACCAGGAAAGGCACCAATGGTGGAACCCATACCACCTTATGGCGTGGAGACACGCTCGGCAGCGAGGAAAAGGCTCGCTCTGGGGGAGGAGTCGTCGTTACGCCCAACTATTGCTGTACCGGTTGAACCGGTTAATCCTGTAGAAATAGGGATTGACATGCTTAGAATCCTGGTGCATACACAACAAAAACAGCTAGAAAGAATGCAGGAAACCATCCTGGCACAAGGATGGATGATCCGACACCTTACAGGAAAGACCGATTCGCTCGAGGAAGAGCATCGTACGAGCAAGATAGCTCGTAACACCATAGCCAGAGATCTGCGTGCTGAGCAGATAAGAGCCGACTGGCTGGAGGACAGAGTCCTGGAAAATAGTTGGAACATTCAGGAACTGCAAAATCAAGCACTTGCACCAGCACCGGCCCCTCCAGTGCCGATAGAGGAGGATCCAGAGGAGGATCCTGAAGAGGATCCGGAGGAGGACCCAGCTGAAGAAGCTGGAAATGCCGCACAGGATGACGGCAACGACAGTGACTTGGGGAATGGAGACGTAGACGACTGACACGTCTCGTTTATATTATTTGTTTTCCTTCAGTTTATTTATTTTCCCACTTGTGTTTAAACTTGAGACTTTATAGTGAATTCGTATGTGTGATTTGCACTTTTGTAAGACGTTAAAATTTCAGTTAATCAAGTATTTCTTTTGATTATTTAACATATTGAGTTGACATAACTTACTAATTATTAAAGTACGAAGTAGGATAACTATATTGGATATATAGACTTATCGGGGTGTGCTTGTGTTGTGTTTCGAAGATCTAAATGGCGACTGGAAGACGTGGAAACCTTAACTTGACGCCCGAAGAACTAGCTGCCATGATTCAGGAGCATGTGAACGCAGCTTTAGCGGGTGTTCAGAACCATCCGGCAGGTAACCATTATTAAATTTTCGCGTGAAAATCTAATAGTGAGGCTAGTAAAATTCCTTGCTGACTTCCTGTTCTCTGTCAGCAGGAGGGGGCTTTAACCCCTACAAGATGTTCCTGGACGCAAAGCCAAGCAAATTCTCGGGGCGGAAGGACCCATTGGATTGGTCCGCTGGATCGAAAAATCAGAATCCGTTTTTGAAATGTGCAACTGCCTAGAGGCAAACAAGGTCAAATACGCAGCCTCAACACTGGAAGATGGAGCACTGACATGGTGGAATGCCCAAGTCCAAACACGTGGGCTTATAGCTGCGAATGCAATGGCATGGGCTGAGTTCAAGGCCCTGATTAAAGAGGAGTACTGTCCACGAGACAGAGTGCAACAATTGGAGCAAGCTCTATGGAACCACAAGATGGTGGGATCAGAAATTGAAGCCTACACTGCAAAACATCATGACTTAGTATTCCTGTGTCCCGAATTGGCCAACACGGTGGAGAAAAGACTCGAGTTCTATCTCGAGGGTCTGGTTCCGGAAATTCAGGGTATGGTGATGTCTAGTAACCCTGTAACTGAACATCAAGCAATCCGATTGGCTCACAAACTCACCGATAAGGCGGTGGAACAGAAGAAGCTGCCAGCACGGGTACAACTGAAGTTACCCCGGACAACAAAAGAAAATTTGAAGACTCCACTGTTCGACAGTCTTCGTCATCACATCCGCAGCAAGGGAACCAGAAACGGTTCAATCACTACCACAGCCATCGGGGTCATCAAAATCAGCCCGCCGACAACAACAACAACAACAACAACCCGAATGCAAGCGGCTATGCGGGTCGAAAGCCGCAGTGCAACCGCTGTAATCTCCACCATAACGGCCCTTGTGCCGGAAGTCGCTGCCAAAGATGTGGCAAGGTGGGACATGCAGCAAAGGATTGTCGTGGGGAAATCATGTCCCGACAAAATCAGAATCAGCCCCAGGGTCAGCAGCAGGGTATAAACCGGGGATGCTATCAGTGTGGTAGCACTGCTCATTTCAGAAGAGACTGCCCACAGTTGCGTAACAACAACAACAATGGTGGAAACAACCACAACCACAATAACCACAACAACAATAACAATAACAACAATAATGGGAACGGTGGCACAGGAGGTGCCAAAGGTCGCGCATTTACTTTGGGCCGAGGAGAGGCCAGAAACGACACGAACGTGGTCACCGGTAAGTTTTCCCTTAATGAACATTTTGCTTCTGTGCTTTTTGATACGGGTGCGGATAGGAGTTTTATATCTGAGTCTTTTAGGAAGAACCTAAATCTCACGCTTAAACCATTAGAGACCCCTTATGTTATAGAATTAGCCGATGGTAAATCTGTAGATGTGACCCAAATCGTATCCGGCTGTCAACTCAAACTCGCGGGCCACACTTTTACCATTGATCTGATGACAACTACCCTGGGTAGTTTTGACGTGGTAGTCGGAATGGACTGGCTATCCGACGTCCGGGCTGAAGTTCTCTGCTTCAAAAAATCTATCCGTATTCCGCTCTCTAACG
This sequence comes from Scalesia atractyloides, assembly GCA_947069175.1. NCBI lineage: Eukaryota > Viridiplantae > Streptophyta > Magnoliopsida > Asterales > Asteraceae > Scalesia > Scalesia atractyloides. The sequence continues at coordinate 42,557,372 of CAMTDV010001632.1, forward strand.
ACGAAATCCTGACAGTACAAGGCGATAAGGCAAGCGCCGTCACCAACATCATCTCATACATGCAAGCGCAGAAGTATCTTCGGAAAAAGAATTCCTTCGCTTTACTCGCACTAATTACCGAACAGCCTAAGGACGAGAAACGTATAGAAGACATCCCTGTCGTCCGTGATTTTTCCGATGTATTCCCAGAAGAACTACCTGGTCTTCCACCACATCGACAATTGGAATTTGAAATCGAATTGGCAAGCAATGCAACTCCTATCGCCAAGGCTCCATACCGCCTAGCTCCAGCCGAGCTGCAGGAGCTGTCTACCCAACTTCAAGAGCTGCTAGAAAAAGGATTTATCCGACCAAGCGTTTCGCCATGGGGAGCTCCAGTCCTGTTTGTCAAGAAGAAGGACGGGACTTTCCGCATGTGCATCGACTATAGGGAACTCAACAAGGTTACAGTCAAGAACCGATACCCGTTACCTCGCATCGACGATCTATTCGACCAACTGCAAGGGTCAAGTTACTACTCTAAGATTGATTTACGGTCCGGTTATCATCAGCTACGCGTCAGGGAGGAGGATATCGCCAAGACGGCATTTCGCACTCGGTATGGCCATTACGAGTTCTTGGTCATGCCCTTTGGTCTCACTAACGCACCTGCGGTATTCATGGACCTCATGAACCGCGTGTGTAAACCATACCTCGACAAGTTTGTCATTGTGTTCATCGATGACATACTCATCTACTCCAAAGGTGAAGAAGAACATGCGGAACACCTACGATTACTGCTAGGGCTGCTTCAACAGGAAAAACTATATGCCAAGCTTTCGAAGTGTGATTTCTGGATTCGGGAAGTTCAGTTTCTCGGACATATCGTGAATGAAAAGGGTATCCACGTAGACCCTGCCAAGATTGAAGCCATCAAAAACTGGGAAGCACCTAAGACACCGACGGAGATCCGCCAATTTTTGGGATTGGCTGGTTACTACAGACGCTTCATCGAGGGATTTTCAAAGATCGCACAACCGCTTACTACCCTCACCCAGAAAGGCATCAAGTATGCTTGGGGTGACAAGCAAGAAGCAGCATTTCAATTGCTGAAGCAGAAACTTCGTAGTGCACCTATTCTGTCCTTGCCGGAGGGGACAGATGACTTTGTAGTGTATTGTGATGCTTCCATTCAGGGATTGGGATGCGTACTCATGCAACGCGATAAGGTCATCGCGTATGCGTCGCGACAGCTGAAGGTTCACGAGAAAAACTACACAACGCATGACCTGGAATTGGGAGCAGTAGTGTTTGCCCTTAAGATTTGGAGACACTACCTCTATGGAACAAAGTGCACAATCTTTACTGACCACAAAAGCCTCCAACACATCTTTGATCAGAAGGAGTTGAACATGCGACAGCGTCGCTGGGTCGAACTCTTGAACGATTATGAGTGTGCCATTCGGTATCACCCGGGTAAAGCTAACGTGGTAGCTGATGCCCTCAGTAGGAAGGAACACTTGAAACCTCGTCGTGTACGAGCATTACAACTCACTATTCATTCGGGGCTACCCGATCAAATACGCGACGCCCAGTTAGAAGCAGTTAAGGAGGAAAACATCAAAGCCGAATCAGTGGGAAAAATGGAACGCGATTGGGAAGTAAAGCCCAATGGAGCCCGGTACTTCATGAATCGCATATGGGTACCTCTCTACGGAAACCTCAGAGAGCTAGTCATGGATGAAGCTCACAAATCTCGATACTCTGTCCATCCGGGTTCGGATAAGATGTATCAAGACCTTAAAGCTGCGTATTGGTGGCCCAACATGAAAGCCGATATAGCCACCTACGTGAGTAAATGTTTGACTTGTGCAAAAGTCAAGGTGGAGTACCAAAAGCCATCGGGGCTACTCCAACAACCTGAGATCCCAGTGTGGAAATGGGATCAGATCTCAATGGATTTCATCACTAAACTCCCGCGAACCTTGGGTGGTTGCGATACTATCTGGGTGATTGTGGATCGTTTAACTAAGTCCGCACACTTCCTAGCTATTAAAGAAACGGATAAGATGGAGAAGTTGACTCGCATCTACATTAAGGAAGTAGTTTCTCGGCACGGTGTGCCAACGTCCATCATCTCAGACAGAGATGCTCGCTTCACGTCAAACTTCTGGCGGTCACTCCAGAAAGCGTTGGGAACCCGCCTGGATATGAGCACAGCCTATCACCCTCAGAGTGATGGTCAAAGTGAAAGGACCATACAAACCTTGGAAGACATGCTTAGGGCATGCGTAGTGGATTTCGGAAATAGTTGGGAAATCCACCTGCCTCTAGTAGAATTCTCATATAACAACAGCTATCACACGAGTATTTCGGCAGCACCGTTTGAGGCATTATACGGTCGCAGATGTAGATCACCGGTCTGCTGGGCAGAAGTCGGTGACAGTCAACTCACAGGCCCTGAGTTAATACTTGAAGCTACTGAAAAGATTGTGCAAATCAGAAACCGCATGGCGGCGGCACGAGATCGACAGAAAAGCTACGCTGATCAACGACGCAAACCGCTCGAATTTCAAGTAGGCGACCGCGTCCTACTAAAGGTGTCACCCTGGAAGGGTGTAATCCGCTTTGGAAAACGGGGCAAACTTAACCCACGGTACGTAGGCCCGTTTGTAATCTTGAAACGTATCGGACCCGTAGCTTACCAATTAGACCTTCCTGCCGAACTCAGTGGAGTTCACAACGTATTTCACGTTTCAAATCTGAATAAGTGCCTATCAGATGAAACTTTAGTTATTCCATTGGATGAGATCCAAGTGGATGAACAACTACACTTCGTGGAAAAGCCTATTGAGATCATGGATCGTGAGATCAAGACTCGAAGGCACAGCAAGATTCCAATCGTTAAAGTTCGTTGGGACTCTAAGCGTGGACCGGAGTTCACGTGGGAAAGAGAGGACCAAATGAAAAGCAAATACCCACATCTCTTCGCAACTGAGCAGCAAACTAACGATACCAGTAACTAAATTTTCGGGACGAAAATTCTTTCAACAAGGGGATGATGTGACAACCTGGAAACTTCTCATACTTTCGTGTACTATTGTTGACTAAATTCTGGTGCATGGCACTTGGAAACCTTTGTGTATGACACTTGGGAACTTCTTGTAACGTTGCGTACCATCATTAACGAACTAACTCTTTGTGCGTGGCACTCTAAACGTGTACGCTACATGCTAAACCGCGTTTACTCAATTTTCGGGACGAAAATTCTTTCAACATGGGAATAATGTGATATCCGGGTTTTTGGGATAACTTAAAACGCGACACTTGTCGAATAATATATATGCTAAGTATTAAGCGTGCACGAATTAAATGAATACGTGTTGTGTGTTGTGCGTTGTGTGAATTTTTAGTTATAGAGTAAGTATGATAGATATGTACACGAACTGAACCGAACCGCGACGAATCAACTTTGAGTTATTGTGACTCTAGGAATTAACGAAGTTTAAACTTTAAACCCAAGTCCTTGGCCGCGATATCAAGCCTAAGACCGCAAATCTACTTCGTTCAAAACCAAACCAAAACAGCCCAAACATGTTTCGGCCAAGAACAAGATCAAACCCAAACCGAGATCAAAACCTAAAACATGTTTCGGCCAAGAACAAGATCAAACCCAAACCAACCCGCCCAAGTCCCTTGCGGCTGTGTGCAAACCCAAACCGTAACCCTATCCCTTGCGCCTATATATATATCATCCATTGCATGCCTTCATTCACATACACAAAAACCCTAGACAAAAACTGCCGTCGGCAGCCTTGTGATCGCGGACAGCTCCCTCCATTGCTCGTTCCTTCCTCCCGGTCGCAGCAGCAGCAGCAACCATCGACATCTTCACCTCCATTCAGGCGAGAGTTCGGTCCTTGCTCACCTCTATTCAATCAACAAAACAGCCCACTTTATCATCATCTTCTCGGTCGCGATTTACCTTCAAGTCAAATCCATTCACATCCAAGTTTCGGCCGCTTACCTTGTCATTTAAGGTTAGGATCTATCTTTTGTTGCTAGATCATATTCGGATATACGTGTCTTGAGTGTGTTGTTTTCGGATTTGCATAATAGAATGAGATAGATGATTGTATTGTTTCGGATATATATATATATGCTTGAAGGAATTGATATAAATGTTTAGGATATATATGCTTGAACGAATTGATCAGCTTGTTTTCGGATTATAAGTGCTGTAAATAATCGGCTGTTTTGGTGCTTGTTCATGTGCATGATTGTTTTCGGAAATCATAAGTTGCAAGTATGTTTTGTTTGTAAAAGCTAGAAGTAAGAACTAGGGCTTGCATGGATAGGTTATTAGTATTGGTCTATGATTAAAAATCGGTGCTTGATCGCCTAGATTAATCGCATGAATGGGTTACACGAATTAATGGTAACAATAATGCTGAAACAGGATGCTGAGTAATAGTTACAGCCAACTTCATCTGGCTGTAACTCGGTCAATAGTTGTCGAAAAACAGATTTTCTGATGTCTAGGACGTAGAGATTTGAATAAGGAATCTAATGGCACTGGATTCATAATTTTCTGAAATCGTTTGATATTTTTAAAGGGCCAAACAAGTTCAGTAGCTAAAGCTGTGAAAATTCTGGAATTTTGTTGGTTGTTTATCAAGTTGGATTTTAAAATCAGTAGGGAGTTGAGTCATGATTTTTGTACAGCAACTAGGTATGGAAATTTCCGGGCAACTCCAACTGGAATTTTGTTAATTGGTCGATCGATGATTTTTAAATAAATTCTTTCGTGGGCTGCAGTCAGAAAGAGATAAATCAGACTGCAGCCTAGTATATTAATATTTATGATTAATTGGTAAAGATTTAGGACTTGGAAAAATTATATAAATTTCCATGGTATAAATGTCACCTACTGTAAAAATACGGGAATTTTTAGAATGTAGGAACCGTTTTATAAAAATCCTAGAAAACAGCTGAATTATAAGTGCTAAGCTGAAATTTGAGAACTTGTGATTGTGTGCACCAAATTGTGGCATGAATTGACTTATGGTTATGATAAATTGTTTGATTACTATGATCACATGAGAATACTTGCATGCATGTTTGAGTGTTAGATATGTTGTTTGTGTGTATCACTTTGTGAGTAAATTGCGTGTGGAATTTGTATTGGTGTGTTCACACACTGACGTGGAATTAATTGGTTTGTTAGGACGCAACTAGCGGTCCCATCTCTTATAACATCTTTGCTACACTAACCGAGCAAATAAAGGTGAGTTCACGGCCCCTAACTTTATCCGGTTTTTAAACAACAGGGGGAGAAACATGTATACACTCTCAAACTCAATCTCTTTACGTTATACGAATTTAACGTCACATAACTATACGGTAACTAAGTTAATGTTAATGTAATGTTATGGTCACTAAGCAGCTTTATCACTTAAGTCCTCGACAATCTCCTCGGATCGTTAGTATTTGGGTTAAATAGCGGGGGAATTATAAGTAGTACTACTGGGCCCGACAAGCCCCATCCGAGCTAGTCGCGCTAGCCGACCTGGTATGGTCAACGGGTGAATAATTGGCCTAACACCGCCATGGTCATGTGATAGGCCTGGCAAAACGGAGGCACAACAGTCAGCTTCGATCGCGAACACTTAGTGACATGACTTTAGACTAGCTACCTATATATATTAACATTGAACTTAATTACGAAACAACTTAATATTCCTGGTATGGAATATTGGAAACAACAACTTAATATTCCTGGTATGGAATGTTGGAAACAACAACTTAATATTCCTGGTATGGAATATTGGAAACAACTTAATATTCCTGGTTTGGAATATTGGAAGCAACAACTTATTATTCCGGGTTGGAATAATGAAACCAATACGTTATCCCGGGTTAGGGATAACGGGAGAAAACAAACTATAACCGAACAAACGAAATTTATGAAAACCTGTGAACTCACTCATCTTTAATGTTGACACTTGTTTCTTTACATGTTTCTCAGGACGCTAGGAGCTCTAGGTGCACGCACATGCATTGAACAAGACATCTTTTATCGAGTCTTATTTATTAATATTGTTTTGGGGATTTTTCATTTGTTTTGGCGTTTGTGTTGGCGCCGCTTCACCACTTATTTATGCTTCCGCTCAAACTTTAAAAACTGATGCTTCTGCTAAATATTGGTAACATAAAATCTACAACAAGTGATTTTGGAAAACGTATTAACAAATCATATAGAGTCGTTCGATGTACTAGTGTTTCAGATCCTGGTTTGTTCACACGCCTCGCGGTAAAACTCCGCAAGTGGAAATTGAGGATGTGACAATACACTTTCTTTTACTTGAATACTAAATGGTTGATTTTTATTTATTTGTCCTTTTATCATAATTTTGCTTTTCTATTTTTTGCATTTCTTTTTATTTTTAAACTGTTTATTATTTTACTACAAGTTTAAAATTTACTTTCTTTTAATTGTTTCTCTTAACGTATGATTTGCAATGATGTAGTTTTATGTGTTTTTTATTTGATGTATCATTGTTTTGTGTTTTTTTTCTACTCTTAGATTTTCAAAATTACTCACCGGAACATGCCACTAAAAATATATATTATCCCGTTACCTAGCGCAGGTTTAACTTACAATGATACCATTATTACCATCTGATGTAACTTCTTTTAGGGTTTTTGGTTGATGTGGAATACATTTGACATTTACAACTCTTCAACTTTCTAAAGACTATCTAATCTAGTTTTACGTGCTTATTTTATGTACGTGTTGGTATAAATTCAAGTTGGTTAACCTTTCGACAGGAATTTTCTTTCGCAAATAAGTCGTCTAAAATATATCACATTTCGTGCTTATATATGTATGTTTTCGGTTGGTCTACGTTTCGACATAAATTTTGTTCGGAAAAGAGTCGAGTCAAATATAATATGTTTTCATTAGACTATATAAATTCGAGTTACTTTACGTTTCGACATCACTGCAACGCGCCGTAGCATTCTTTAACTTAAAAAGCATTATTTTCTTACGTGCTTTTTTTGTATGTGTCACTTTAAGTTAAAGTCAGCTTACGTTTTAACGTAAATTTCTTTCGTAAATAAGTGGGGTCAAATATAACACGTTTTCGTACTTGTTTTTATGTATGTTTTCAGTTGGTCTACGTTTTAACATATATTTTGTTTGGAAACAAATCGATTAAAAAATAATACGTTTTTTCTTATACGGTATAAATTTAAGTTCCTTTACATTTCGATGCCGCAGCAACTAGTTTCATACATTTAAAGCTTATCACCAGTTTATATTATATAATAACCAGTGTATATATATTAAAAAAAATAGTTATAAATGATGCCCATTAAATTTTGTGTATATCCTCTTCGATTCATCCAAATTCACCAACCAAACTTGACTGCACGAACAAAAAATAAATTAGAATGTTCCTAAGAAAAAGTAATTTGACCAACTAAATCACAATTCGGTTGTCTTTCGGCCCGTCATCTGGTGTCAATTTTAATTTAATATGAGAAACATGGATTTACAACTTCTTTTTCAAATAATATAATACATTATAATGTAATATGATTTGTTTAGATGATAATATTAAGTCTTATTTGTTTTAAAGAAATATAACGTAGTTTAAAAATAACAAATTAGAGGTAGAGGTTTTTTTGAAGAAGAGGTGAATAGGTTCTTTGAAAATGACTAATGTTTGTAAGGTGTAAGGGATGTATCTCTATTGAGATTAGGCAAATTTTCCTCATATCTAATCATTTTATGCCATGTTATTTCCCTTTGTGTTCTTCACTCTTGCCTAAAAAATATAAGGGGTGCATGCCTAAAATAAGATTAGGCAAACTAATTTTAAAAAAAACATGTGATAGGTTGAGAAAATACTGGCCCCACCACTTACCCCTCTCCCTCATCTTTGCCGCAGGCGGTAACTCTTCCCCACAAAACTTTTACCAATTGGCATATCTTTGATGGCGGTGGACATGCCGTGCGGCATGTATCTTTGCTAATGCATTTGCCTAACCCACCCGTATACTCTAAGGTTTTAGCTTATTGAACTTTCTTTTTTTTAAAGTTGATTGTAAGACAATCTAAAGTATAAAAGAAATCAATACACATTAACACATAAGGGTTATAGTCGTACCTTGGATGTTAACAAATTCATCTTGGTATTCATCCAGAGTTTATATTTTTTAACAGGGGCGCAACATAGTGGGCTGGAGGGAGCGACCGACCCCCTAAACTTTTCGCTCAGTAGTGGAGAATATGTAATTTTCGTATAAATTTTTTGGGTATATACGTTTTCGACCCCCCGTTTTATAAAAATTTTTAGGCATATACGTTTTCGACTCCCTGATCGGAAATCTCAAGCTTCGCCATTGTTCTTTAATAACATCACACTAAGCAAGGTTACAGTTCTCTTCTAATATGACAGGATATACCTATCTATATTATGAGTGGATTTATAAAAATATTAGTATGAATTCATCAAACTCATTCTCTTGCTTTTGAATCTTGAGGTCAAGAATGGATTGATATAATCATTCAAGAATATGAAAGTATTTTTGTTTTTAAATATGCAAGAGATTATTTAACAAGATAACAAAAGGAGATGCTTGAATATCCAAGAGAAATAATTAGATAGGTCATTAGCAGTCGATCACAGTCGAGTTATGCATCGACCATGGATCCTCTAATCCGTTTGTCTTTTAAAGCTTAATCTCTTGTACATAGTCCAAACTTTTTTTTTATTATGACTGAACCTTAATCAATGTGAAAATCAATCAATATAAAGTAGGACCAGAGTCAACCAAGATGGAAAGAGAAAAAAAAAACTTGATGTGATAAGCATTGTTGGTTTGGCTTTGTTTCCCTACTTATTTGATTTAGCATTGCCTCGTTTGTGTAATTCAACTTATTTTGACTAGGCTCATATGAAAATAATTCTCCTAGAGAAGATCTTATTTACCATTATTTTGACATTGGGTTTTTCACCACTCATGGCTCTTGCATACATAGTAGGTTATGTGCATCTTTAGATGTGGTTAGAAGAAAAAAAATATAAATAAAAAGATACAAGAAAGAGAGATGCATGAAGAGTCATTGGAGAAGAAATACTTGATAATCCATATGTTGGAAACATATAGAGATAAGTTTCTCTACACGATTCAACTACATTTCTTTTATTAGTTTCCAAAAGGTCTAACACTATGATTTTACCCGGTGTAATCTCGGGCGTGTGGTCTTCTCCAGCAGTACAGACTGCTTCGGCTGTTGTACCCTGGGAGACAGACGCGTCGTCTTTAGTAGAGGAAATTATTGTATAAGAAGATGTGGTTCAAGACCTCGTTGAAGCCCACACAACGGACCATACAAGAAGACGCGGTTAAGGCTTTTGTTGAAGACAACGATTTGAATCTATTTATTTAAATATGTTATATTTCATATTTAATTTTGTATGATTTGTACATAGTACGGGTACTGTAATTTCCTATAATTATGTAAAGAGAGTATCTTTACAATTTTTATATCTATTCATATAATTTTTATTATAAAATTGTGACCCATGTCCTATAAACTTAAAACAGATTTCGTAAGATTGTTGATACAATTTTAAAGCCTTATGTTCTTTTAAATTTTATTTTGGGAAATATGTATGTAGTACAACTTGTTGTGTTTGGATTTATTGAGATTGGGTTATAATCTTAAATCCTATACCGTGGTACAAAACGAATAGTCTGGTTCAATCGTTTGGTTTTGAACGATCATGGAATCGTTAATTTTTTCTAACCTTTGTGTTAGAACGGGTTTATTAGTGTAAATCATACGTTTTTTTGTAAACGTTAAATTTCTCTAACTTGTGTGTTAGACCGGAAATTTATGGGTGTAAACTATACGTATTTTGTAAACGTTAAATTCTCTTGAGTGAATTTTCATGTCTTTAAATAAGAGTTTTATGTTACTTGATTAGAGTTTTATGTCTCTAATTAAGTATACTTAAAGTAGACTCTTTATCCACCATAGATTTATATGAACAAATAAGCTTTATAATGATTTTTTTTAATTATTTATTTCTACACGAGCGTGTTAGAATTGGGTTATTTATACAAACTGATATATTTTACAACGATTTCTGTATCGTTTGTTTCTAACAAGCTTTTAGAACCTATTGGTATGATAATGATTATTATAACATTTATTTCTAACAAATATGTTAGAACATATTTATTGATAAGATTTAATACAATTTTTGTAATTGTTTGTTTCTAACAAAAGTGTTAGAAACAGTTTATAAAAAAACAAATGATTTTTGTAACCATTTGTCTTATAGCATGCGTGTTAGAAACGGTTCATGAAAAGTGTTAGAAATAGTCTATAAAAATAGTTGCAAATGATTTTTGTAATCATTGTCTTCTAACAAGCGTGTTAGAAACGGTTCATGAAAAGTGTTTGTTTGGAAGCAATTTTTAGTTGTTTATTTTTAAACATGTGTATTATAAGTGACTTATTTATGTGAACCATATATGTTTTATAACAAGTTGAATTAACATTTATTGGAAATGTTAATATTTCTAACGCGCGCGTTATATTTTTTTCTCCATTTTAACATGATTGTTAAAAATGGTTAAATACAAATGCTTTAAAATGTTTTATGTAAATTTTTATATAAGTAATTTGTTGTAGAATTGATTTTTTGTGAATATAAACACACTAATGCTTTGCATGGTTAGAAATAAAAGTCATACATTGAAGTTGATGTTTAATTGGCTTCAAGAATTAAATCACCAAAAAGTGATGGTGTTGTTGTATGAGATTTATCATTAACTTTAATTTGTGATTTCTAAATTCAAATGGTCATGTTTTATATATATAAAATGACTTAAATTTTCTAACACATGTGTTAGAAAATGTGTATCACAAATACAAGGATAGAGATTGTTGATTATATAAGTCATAATGAATGGAAATGTTTTATGTAAACATTTAATTGCCTATGTGGTGCATTAAAAATGATTAGAAATTGTTGATATTATTAATATAATATATTGTAAAACTAAGGAAGTGTTTTAGAGTGATTTTTAAAACAAAGTTTTGCATAGTATTGATAATTGAAATGGTTAGCTACTCTTGCTAGAAGTAGCATATGATGAACAAAGTAACAATCTCATGGATATTATTTGATGGAAAATGACTTCGTGTTGTTGTGAACAAATTGTTCACTACTTAAATGTAGTCTTTGTAACAACTTGGTGTTGTTTTATGTAGAATTGTTCAAGTTTAAAGTTTCAACATGAAATGAGAAACTTGTACTTACAAGTGCATGGAGTCTTATTGAGGGAGTACCTCAAGACATGCCATGGAATGATATCGTTGCGAAGATTTCGGTTAGATGATAAAGTGTTGAAGAGAATAGCACTTTGAGATTTAATGTCTACATATCGTCTATGTTTCCATTTAAAATATATAAAGTGTTTGCCACTTATGATTTAATTTCGAATGTATTTTATTGCTTTGTGCTCAATATCTTCGAATAACACATACAACTTTTACAAGGAAATAAATTATTAATGTTTGTGACGTATGAATTATTTTTGTGGAAAATAATTGTAACGTCAACTATACATTGTTTAAAGAATATGGCTTTAAACAGATAGTACATGAAAATACTTGGACATAAACAACTTAAGAGTTGTTGCATTAACTAAAAGTCAAAGACGAAACATCAATGTGTAACCACATCACGAGTGAGTGGTGAGTGTATTGAGATGAAATACACAAACGAGATTCATGTCGAAATACTTCGTTAGAAGTCATTGAAAAATTCACAAGTTTGAATTCTAATATATGAAAGTAAAAGTACTATATGTTATTGTATAGCTTTAATAAATCTTACGAGATTTATACGTAGATGCGTTTACCACTTGAATATGGAAAATTTACCTTCATTTGGGAGAGCATCCTAAATATATATATCTCCTAATGAATAACAATAGATGTGTGCAAATCACTTATGGCAAAATTATGAATGCCATGTTGTTGAGTGTGGATCTAGTTGACTCTATCTTCCACATAATAGTGATTGTAAACGAGGAACATTCATCTTGTTGGTGACGAATGTGTTCACCAAGTGACTTGGATTAAGACTTATGTTTAAGTACTTATGAGTCAATAGTAAAGCCTTGGAGATCAAAGGTAAACAAGTTATGTTCCTTGATTGAATGATAAAATTTAGCTATGTGTTATATACAATAATTTATGAGACCTTTCTAAATATTGATGTTTTAGGATTATGAGTAAGTCTCATTATTTTGTCTTAACAAGGGATAATGTTGCAAAGTGATATTATAGTATCCTTGGGGCTGTGAAGAATCAGAATGATACATCTTCTGTTCACATGCTAAAGTATGTAGTCTAAAGCATGCTAGACTAAACTTGGTTAATTATGGTCTCGACGGAGACTAATTAATTCTAAATATTCAAATGTGTATGAACACAAAAAGAATTTGTGTATAGACAAAGTTGAGGGAGAATTTCATTCATTACAAGGAAAAGACATGTAACTTTTGAAAATTTTGTTTGAAAAAATAATGAGGAGAACTCTTTGTCTAGGCTTATTCTAGATGTTAAATTAGAATTATTCTAAGTTGGTGACAAACTTATGACAATGTCATGTGTTGCTTTGGTCAGCTTAAGCTAATGCAATATAATTAAATTCACTGATACAATGAGGTTGATCTTGTTCAATCATATGTGTATAAAGGCCGTCATAAGTGAAGTTATGGAAATTTTGATCAAATGGCAAGAAATGTGGGGGGATCCATTTAAAATAAAAACAACCCTATAAGGGTATGTAGAAATGGTTTTCGTTACTCCATCTGGATGTTATCCAATAACACTTAAATGTGGGGGTGTCTTGCATTTGTACCATAATATTTTGGCAATAAGGATTTTGTAATCCAATCTAACATTGCAAACAGACGACTAAGTGGAAGACACAAATGTCATAGTACATAATGGAGATGTGTTTGCCTTAAATTATAAATGTATCATTCTAAGACAAATATTATAACCAGATTCAGGTGGCCACTGAGGTTATAGTCTTAGAAATTGACAATAGGCAATGTTAACTTTCGAGTTACGAACACGTCATGACAATTGATCTCAACTGCAAAGTTATCTTCAGTGACTTGTTAATGACAAAGATAAGGATATGGATCCAACAACCTGAGGATTTATTAGAGATCAAATTGTGGAATGAAACTAAAGCCCATGGAAAAAGGGTGTGTGAAGGAAACCTAACTTAGTTGACTGGAGATCCCAAGATCTAAGTTCAACAGGACAAAGAATTCATATGCCTAAGGGTGGTCACTGTGGGGCATAACTGATATGTATAAGCTAGTATATATGGTTAAATATACCCCCTAAACGATAAAAGGGTGTTTAAATACGTCCTAGTTCATTCCTATGGAATTCAGTGACAAATTGTGAGGCTAAGCATATTATGTGGTAAATGATTTTGCGTAATCATGGTAACCATGATGTTTTTAATGATTTAAGGAGAATCACCTATGTTAGAGAGAAGTGGGGTCGCATCTAATGGAATTGGGGGCACAATTCCTGGAGCTCTCGCAGAACCAGGAAAGTGTTCCACGACCATTATTGGACACAACTATGAGGGGATGACCCGGCTAAGGAGAGTATTGTGTGAAGTGTATTGTCGTCTACACAAATGGGGGTTTGTTCAAGGACATCACGTCTACAAACCGTTAGGAGACTAAGTATGCTTCACAACGGAAAGTTCAAAAGGAACACTTACTTATCCGGCAATACTCAACTGTCGAGGTTACATTGGAAATTTAGTGTGTTTTGATTAATCTCCATTCATGTGGAGGATTGTTGGAAATTCTTAAAATGTGATGAATGAAAATTTACATATAGTGACAAACTTTTGAGTAGAGTTATTTATGTCACTTGTTTAGTTTTATATTAAAATAATAAACTCTTCATGTGGTGTATTGATGATAACTCTTGAGTAGAGTTTCTTTTATGACAATTGATTAGAGATTTTATGGCAAATTTAAGTTTCGAATTATGTTGGACTTTTAACCACCCATGGCTCTTGCATACATAGTAGGTTATATGCATCTTTAGATATGGTTAGAAGAAATAATATAAATAAAAAGATACAAGAAAGAGAGATGCATGAAGAGTCATTGGAGAAGAAATACTTGATAACCCATATGTTGGAAACATATAGAGATAAGTTTCTCTACACGATTCAACTACATTTCTATTATTAGTTTCCAAAAGGTCTAACACTATGATTTTACCCGGTGTAATCTCGGGCGTGTGGTCTTCTCCAGCAGTTTAGACTGCTTCGGCTGTTGTACCCTGGGAGACAGGCGCGTCGTCTTTAGTAGAGGAAATTATTGTATAAGAAGATGTGGTTCAAGACCTCGTTGAAGCCCACACAACAGACCATACAAGAAGACACGGTTAAGGCACTTGTTGAAGACAACGATTTGAATCGATTTATTTAAATATGTTATATTTCATATTTAATTTTGTATGATTTGTACACAGTACGGGTACTACAATTTCTCATAATTCTGTAAAGAGAGTATCTTTACAATTTTTATATTTATTTATATAATTTGTATTATAAAATTGTGACCCATATCCTACAACTAGTATATAAAAAGTGTAATAACTTTTATAACCCTTTTGTGGTTTTATTATATTTTACACAAATTTTGTTATATTCTTAATGCTCTTTTAATTATAGATGATTGGCTTCTTTGGATGTTGTGTTGAGCTTTATGTGTCCACAACCCTTACGGTCGTTTCATGCTTAAACCATGATATCGACCTTGTGATGTTCTCTTAAATTCACGGGCTTTGGTTGTTGAAGTAGTTTTGACCGAAATATTGGAGGTTGGTCCATGGACTATGAGATTGCTCTTAGAATATGATCTCTTGCACGTTGCATTGAAATTTGATTTTAGCATATGAGAGACATGTTTTATAAACATATAGATATTGTTAAATACTACGTAACCTACATAATTAAACATTTAACATTATCAAAAAGAAGTAGTTTATAATAGACTAAACGGTGTGAACTCAAACCTTATGACGACCCCCCTCCAAATGAAGGTTCTCACTGGCCACCAAGGCAGCAAAGTGGGTCCACCTTGCATGCATATTATTCCTCTCACAAGAGCCACTTTGGAGCCCTTGAAACGGTATTGGGAATTTTAATAGGCTGATGTGAAGGTGATGTTACTCCACACTATATATCCTTATGGCATATACAACATATCAAATGGATATATATAAATTATCTGTGTAGAAAATTAGTTGTAAATGTTGATTTTCAAAGAAAAAATGCTTTTGAGAGGCGTAAACTTTAGAGGAGATTCAAAAAAAAAAAGTTGAAAACAAAAATTATTCAAGAATATAATAATATTATTCAGTTGGATTTTCGACATATCAGTCTAGAAACAGTTCTTTAATCCAAGACTTCTTATACATCTTCCATGTTTTTTATACATTAAACATAAAAGCAATGGTTTCCTAATATTTTTACTTAAGAGTAGGTAAAAGTCTCCTTCTTCTCATACATCTTTATATTTTTTTATACATTTAAACAAACATTAATTAAAAAATTGAAACAAAACTCATTTTTTTATTAAAAAAAAAAAGTTTACCTATGCTAGTCTCTTTAAATGTATATAATAGAAAAAGAACAGCTAACAAACAGACATTACAGAATCAAGGAGGTGGGTGTCCATATGCATATCCACTTCAAAACAACAAACGACGGTAGTACTGTAGCAGGTAACCTTCCAAGAAGAGAGAAGGCTCCAGCAAACTTTTGTTGACAAAGTTGTTATTCATTAATTATTTTATATTTATATATTTATCTAATTATCATGTGTGTATATATAATTACAACTATATGTATTTTAAACAACACATGGTATGTAGTTTTTAATCATAATCATATGAAAGTAGTGAGATCCCCGCGCTTCGCGGCAGGTGCCGCTATCCTATCAAACCGAATCGAAACTGGCTGAACAATATCTGTATCGATACCTGTATTTATTTTTATTGTTTTTCCTTTCGATAAAACATCGTATCACTACTATACCATACCGAACCGAACAGAACATCGGTACCGGTATGCATTCAACTTTTTGGTTTTCTTTATGATGACAGATATCGTGCCGCTAGTGAACCAAACGAACAACATCGATTTCGGTAACACTTTTTTTTATTGTTTTCTTTCGATAATCTGACATTGTATCATACCGAATAACATCATTCTTACGGTTCCGGTTTCAAAAAAAAATACATTTATGCAACTTTGTATGCAACAACAAATGAATATCAGTACTAGACACCAGTATCGTGACAATCTGAACCGCTCAATACCGTTCGAACAACATTGGCGCCAGTACAGTGTTCCTTTTTTATCGTTTTCGGCCAATGTAAATCACATGTTGATTTCTATACCGATTGCATATATCGTATCGGTACTATAACGAACCAAACTGATATATAAATGTCCACAGTAACGTACCATCACAACGCGCGACCAAATAACTTGGCATGTTAAAAAAAATAAATGTTAATAAAATAAATAAACATAGATACGGATTTTGAATTTTTTTAAAAGGTTAACCAAAATAATTTGTTACGAAAAAATCAAATTGAATAATTTATAAGAAAAGTTAAAAAAAACAATACTAAAATATTATCAATTACTATTTGTTAATTATTACTAACAAATTAAATTAAGTAATTAATAAAATATTACTAAAAAATAAGTAATAAATGCTTAGAAGTTATAAACTACTATTATTGTCTAATTACATGTTATTAGGGCTATAAACGGACCAAATGAAAACGAACACAAACAATACCTTGTTCGTGCTCGTTTGTTAAGAAACATATGTGTCCATGAACTGTTCATGGATACTTACCGAACGAGATTTTGTGTTCATGTTCGTTTGTTAAGAAAATGAATTTGTTCGTGTTCGTTTGTGTTTGTTTGTTAATTTTAGGCAACAAATAAAAACGAACGTTGACGAACACAAATGAGCACAAACTAGTGTTCATGAACACAAATGGAAACAAACAAACACAAACAAGCGTTTATGAACATAATTTATAATACACTGACACTTATCAAATATTTTATTTTTTGGAATTTTGAAGTATTTGAATAAAATATAAAAAATAAAAACACTAATGAACTACCGAACATAAACAAACACGTTACCGAACGTTCACGAACATAAATGAAAAACGTGATCTCTGTTCATGTTTGTTCATTTAACTAAACGAACGAAATTTCTTGTTTGTGTTTGTTTGTTTAATAAATGAAAGAACACAAACGAACTTCTCGCTGAACAGTTCACGAACTATTCACCGAATGTTTGGTTCGTTTGCAGCCCTACATGTATTATTATTATTATTATTATTATTATTATATAAATCTTATGTTATCTTAAATCTAATATGGTTTAAACTTTAAAGTATGTAACTTGTGTACATATTATAAAATATAATTTGTATCTTTAAATTCCTATGATACATGAATCTATAAATTAATATATAATAATTAATATTTAATCAAACTTGATATATGAATCTTATGCTCGTTCATTAAACAAGTTACACAATTAACCTTAACTCAAGTTTATTTAAGCTTGATTTAATGTAAGTTAGTGAAGAGCCGATCTCGACTAACTAAATATGAGCTTGGTTACGGTATAAGATGTCTAAACATCAAAATTTTCTTTTAAGCAAGAATGGCACGTGGGCAGGTAAGATTTGAAGGAACAAAGGGAGAAGATATATAATTTCTTAATCATCATTATATATTATAATATTTTTGTGTAGTATTATATTACATCAATATAGATAACCAATTTTCAATCAAACTTGTATATGAGACTTGAGCTCCATTATTAAATAAGTGGCGTTTTAGTATCAAGTACTCTTGTGTATTTAAGCTCGAGTCGATCTAAGTTTTTAAAAAGTCGTTCTCGAATAACTCTAACATGAGTCCCATACAAGATGCATAAAAATTCAAAATTTTCTTTCAAGCAAGAATGGTGTTTGAAGGGGAAAAATAAAATGTTGATTAGTTTCTTTTATCATAATTATATATAACAATACTCATTATGCGGTTTATATGTTATATTATATAAATAAATATAACATAATCGTTGCTCTATACGTAAATTAAGCTTGTTATTAAACTAGTATTGGAGCCTGTGCTTCGAGGCGGAACGAGTATGTATTTGTTACATGATATATCAATGATATATTATTGATCATGCAAACTTTAATCTAAAAGATGGTAAAAAATAAGCAATCAACACGGTTAAGTAAACATGTCTAGAATTAAAAGATAACTTTAACTTTAATAAGGTAAATAAAAAATATTTAAATTGTTACCTGGTACATTGAAGGGTTAGTATACATCATGTAGGCTTTAATCTAAACGGCGGTAAAAATAAGCAAGCAACACAACTAAGTAAACTTGTCAAGAGTTAAAAGTTAGTTTTAATTATAATAAGTTAAATAATAATAATTAGTATTAAAACAATTAAACTTATAAAAAGATAAGAGAACAAATATTTGTTAAAAATAAGAATATTAACTTTATTAAACTTTAAGGGTCGTATAATAAATATATTAAAGTTTGGGGTTGAAACGTAAATCACTTATTAGAAAAAGAATTATTGTTAAATTTTTGTGAACAAATCTATTAAAGTTAAGGTGTATAAACACAAATAGTTTATATAAAAAAATTATTAGTGTTTAGGAGTCGTATAATAACTATATTGAAGTCAAGGATTAAAAACGTAGAGTAAATACAAAACTAACAATATTGTAATGTAATGCTATAATAAGTTATAGTCAAATTGAAAAAAGAAAAGAAAAAAATTTGATCAATTGGTTTTGTCATTTGTTATAAGTTTGATCTATAATCAACTTCAACTCAACCCAGCTCAAACTTATTTAAGTTCGACTTTGTTCTAGTTTTTAAAAAGTCACTCTCAGATAACTCAAATTGAAACCACTATAAGGGTGAACGGGGTGCATGGGTGGAGGTGAGCGGGAAGTGGAGTTGCTGCAAGTTTGATCCGTCGCCAACACTCTAAGTCCATGCGGTGAACTCAAAATTCGGTAAGTTGTTCCGCATGTGGGAAGAGGAGAGAGAGGGGGTAATGGTGGGTCCCACTCTCTTTCAACCAATCATAGTTTTTTCTTTTGTTTTTTTAGTTTTTAAGGAAAAAATATTTTGATGAACCACCCCTTATGATTAAGTATAAAATGGAAAGTAAAGAGGAAAGTTGACATGACATGTTTTAATTGGTTGTGGTAGAAGTTTACCTCTCCCTTTTATATGACCACCTCTCTTACCCTAACCCTAATTTCCCAAATATAATAAATAAAATAATAGAAGAGAAGAGAAAAGAAAATGAGTGGAAAGAAAAGATTAATTAAATATCATGTTCCCGAGTTCGAGAGAAATGAAAAGAAAACTAGAGATTTTATGTGTTCAAAATGTTTTTCTTTCAAATCTCTCCAATTTAAAAGGATTTAGGATGAAGGAAAATCACTTAAGTTTTCCTTTCATTTCTCTTTATTTTCTCCCTTAAAAAAACCATGAACACAATTTTTTTTTAAATTACTCCAAAACCCTTTCTTTTCCTTGGTTAGATGAAATTCGAAAACAGACAACGAAGATTTACAAAAATCAAAATTTTGTTGCAAGAATTGCACGTGGGGAGGTAGGGTCTAAAGGAACAAGTGCAAATGTAAGCTCATAAGTCATAAGTTCCAATGCATGTGGAATTAATTAAGATGCATTCTTCCCCATCAAATTAAACCCGACCAAGGCATATACATCCCAAACATAACATAATGTATGTACCCAAATGCAACTTCGATATACACAGAACAGAAAGATCACTGTCAATCTGCCTGCGTGAAAAGATTCCAAGATTCATGATTATTTAAATAATAATAATAATAATAATACCCACATCGATGCACAAAATGCGCAGCATTTTGAGATCACCCAACTGCCTAAATACTCTCAAAGTTGACAACTTTATTCAAAGATTTAGAATAAGAAGAGGTTGAGGTTGTTGATTGTGAGAATGGCGGAAGAGTTGATCAGGGAAGGGAGATCTTTGGCAGAAACTCCAACATGGGCTGTTGCTACTACTATTACTTTCATGGTTTTTGCTTGTTTGTTGGTTCAAAGATCAATATACAGATTTGGGAAGGTAAGTTTTCAGTTTTTTCATTTTTTCATTTTTTATTTTATTTTTGTTTAAGATTTGAATGGTTTATGGTTTTTGCTTGCCTGTTGTTTTTTTTTTTATTTTATTTTTGTTTAAGATTTGAATGGTTTATGGTTTTTACTTGCCTGTTGGTTCAAAGATTAAGTTACAGATTTGGGAAGGCAAGTTTTAAGTTTTATTTTATTTTATTTTTATTTTTTTCGTTCAAGATTTGAATGGGTTATGGTTTTTTCAAGATTAATCTATAGATTTGGCATTTGGGAAGGCAAGTTTCAAGTTTTTTTTTCATTTTTTCATTTTTTTGGTTCAAGATTTGAATGGTTTATGGTTTATGGTTTTTGGTTGCCTGTTGGTTCAATGATTAATTTACATATTTGGGAAAGCAAGTTTTGAGTTTTTTTCCCTTTTTTTAAATTTATTTTTAGTTTCTTAATCTTTTATTTTTGAATATTTTTGTATAAAATTTGAATGATTTATGCTTTTTTGCTTGCCTGTGGGTTCAAAGACCAATTTACAGATTTGGGAAGGCAAGTTATAAGTTTTTCCCTTTTTTTTAGAATTTTTTTTTGAACTTTTTACTGAGTATTTTGTATAAAATTTGAATGACTTATGGTTTTTTGCTTGCTTGTTGGTTCAAAGACCAATTTACAGATTTGGGAAGGCAAGTTTTCAGTTTTTCCCAACTTTTTTTTATTTTTGAATATTTTGGTTCAAGTCATAAATGGTTTATGGTTTTTGCTTCCCTGCTGGTTCAAAGATCAAAGTACAGATTTGGGAGCGAAGTTATGATTTTTTCCCAAAAAAAAATATATATATTCTTTTTCTGCTCAAGATATCAATGATTTATGGTTTTTACTTGCCTGCTGGTTCAAACATCAATTTACAGATTTGGGACTTGAGAGAGCAATTTTTTAGTTTTTACAAAAAAAAAAAAAAAATAAATCTAATACTGTTATTATTATTATTATTATTATATTATTATTATTATTTTTATTTAATTATTATTTTGAGTTTTTTTGTTCAAGATTTGAATGTTTTGTGGTATGCAGTGGTTAAAGAAGACTAGGAGGAAGGCTCTGTTAGCTTCTTTAGAGAAGATCAAAGAAGGTTGGTCACATTTTTGTGCTCAAATGCCTGTATTGATTGATTTTAAGTTCAGTTTGTTCTTAATAATTAGTTTAATTATGTTAATCACTAAATCTAATAAGATTTTTAATTTGGGTTGAGCAAATGATGTTGTGGTGATTCATCTTTTAATTGAAAAAAGTTAATCAAAATTCTAAAATACCTACAAAATAGGATGGTCCAATAAGGTTGATGCACTCTAGTACTACATTTGGACCATACAAATTTGAACTAGGTGGATAAATGCTTATAAGTAATAATACTAATAGCAAGTAAATTTATCACATTTCAGATATATATACGTATATACATATCATTAATGTTTATACTTTTGATTTTGATTGATGCAGAGCTTATGCTTCTTGGACTGATATCTTTGTTATTGGGGCAATGGGCACATCTGATCTCACAGATCTGTGTGGATTCCTCACTCTTCAGCAGTAAATTCTTTCTTTGCTCAAAGAAGATTACGAGATGGATAAAATGGTCGTTTTCAAAAGATTACTATCCTCCTTTTCAAACGAAACTGATATAGCTCCCGAAGGCCTACATGCTCATCCTTCTCATCAGTGTGGTAAGGTAAACATGTTTCATTGAGGTGGCAATATGGTTACCCTTTGTTCCAAAAACTATATATAATTTCGTATATATTAGTTTATTACAAAAAAATATATTTATTCCTTTTGATCTTTTTTTACGTGTTTTACCCAGAGGAATAATGACATAACCGGCATTGACACATTCATAAGTAAATATTGTTTTGATTTGTATTTGCAGGGACGAGAACCGTTTGTTTCTTATGAAGGTCTTGAGCAGCTTCATCGATTCTTGTTTGTTCTCGGGATGACTCATGTCCTCTATAGTTGTGTTTCGGTTGGTTTAGCCATGAGCAAGGTACATTGTTTCTTGAATCGCGTGAATTACGTCCATGGGGCATGGGCTACTACAACTAGCTTATATTAAGTTTCTAGTGTATGTATTTGTAGATTTACAGTTGGAGGAAATGGGAATACCAAGCAAGCCAATCAGCCCCCGAAAACTTGCAAGGTATGGACTAGAAGTTGATATATGGACCTGTTCGCTAACATGTCAAAATGGGTCATTTTCTGGTACGGGTCTAGTTGGGTCAGCCCAGACGTTTTTTTATCAAAGAATATTATATATATATATATATATATATATATATATATATATATATATATATATATATTTTGTTTTAAATAATTAGTTTGTCAAAACATGATAACAAAATTTATTATGTCATTAGTAACCTAATTTTTTCAAAAAATTGATTTAGGCGACTTGATGCATTAAATACACTTTGGAAGAAATTCAACCCGTTTTACTTTAAAAATTTTATATTTATTTAACCCGTTTGACCCATTAAATCTAACCCATCTGATAAATATATAAAAAGGCTGAAAATGCGATTTCACCAAAAAAAAGATATATTTTTTTCTAAAATGTTGTCTAGAGTCAAAACCGAAGTCAACGTAATGCTCTAGCAGCCAATAAAGTAGTGTAGAGCTGGATTTCATTTCCTCTTTTATGTGTATCTTACTTTCAATTGTCACCGCGTTAAGTAAACAGGACTGGAATCACATCTTCATTCCCTTTGGCACCATGTTATAATATTGCGATAAACATTACAATATTGCCTAGACGAATAATGATAGAAACTGTGTTCATTTGCTTGTATGTCTTAACATGTGATATTTGCTTCTTATAGCAAGAAAGATGAAGGTGATGAGACGCCAAGTTACTTTCATTAAGCATCATGCATCTCATCCATGGAGCAGAAGTCGGATTCTCATATGGATGGTATATATCAGTTTCAACATGTTTTACTGTTACGAGTAGATTACCTTTCTTCAACTGATACATATATAGATATATAATTTTTTCCCCTCGAGATTCAGTTTGTTGTGTGTTTTACGATGATAAAAGTGGATTACTTGCTGTAATTTTCAGCTATGCTTTCTAAGACAATTCAAAAGCCCAATGCAGAAGTCTGATTATCTGGCGTTGCGGTTGGGTTTCATCACCGTGGGTATTTGGCTTCATCTTCTTCCATCTATTTATTATTTATGTCTTCATTCTTGCAAAATCACCTAAATGGCAATTGTTGATTTCAGACTCATAACTTGCCACTCTCTTATAACTTCCACAACTATATGGTCAGAAGCATGGAAGATGAATTTTATGAAATTGTGGGAATTAGGTACGCCTCAATCCTCATCTTGTTCGTGCATCACATTTACAGTTATAATTTTTTATAAAATTGTGGAAGTTTATTAAATTATAATTTTGTATTCATTTTGCAGCTGGCCACTTTGGGGATATGCCATAATATGCATCTTTGTAAACATTCATGGTAATAGTTATCATCTTTTTTTTGTCGAAAACAAATGTACATAATTTTGTGACGCGTTCTTGATGTTTGCGGGTATTTTCAGGTCTTAACATTTATTTCTGGATTTCTTTTGTCCCCGCCATTGTAAGTTGATGTGTTCTTTGAAAAGGTCTATTTGGGTTGTGTTTATTAAAACGCGTCAAATAAAAAGAGTTAGCTAAAAGGGAATGGGTCAAACAGGTTAATGTAGCTGAAAGTCTTATTAATGCATACAACTTCCTAAATAATTTTTTTCAAAGGTTTAAAGTATTATTGTAATGATAGTGTTATAGCAATCATGATTAAAACGTTAGTTAGTTAGTTATAACAAAATAAATATTAAACAGACAAGACATGGTTGTTGACTTGTTGGTCAATCCAAGTCTGACCCAACCCGTTTTGACCCTTACGAAAATATATTGTTTCAATCCGAACCCGTTTTGACCTGTGACCCAACTCGCCTAACTCACCCATCTTACCACCCCTAGTTGATGTATCGATTTCTCTACTTGGTGTATTCAACATAAAGTTTTACTTTTTTTTGGTTAAAAGCTAGTGTTGCTGGTCGGGACAAAACTTCAGCATGTTGTGTCCTTGTTGGCACTTGAAATAGTAGAACCACGTGGCCCATCTGTTGGAGGAGCTCAAGTGAAGCCGCGTGACGAGCTTTTCTGGTTCGGTAAACCCGAAATACTACTGCGGTTGATACAGTTCATCTCCTTTCAGGTAAACTATTTCTCACAGATAATAAAAGGCCAAGATAACAATAGTATTTCACTAATAACTCATTATCTTGAAGTCAAAAAACAACCAATTTGACTCACAAAAGTCAACGGTCAACCCATACATTTTCAGCATAGAGAGTAATTAACTTCCTATGATTCTTACTCTTACATTGTTCATCTACAGAATGCTTTTGAGATGGCAACATTCATCTGGTCTTTGGTAAGTACACCCCCCCCCCCCCTTTTCCAGTTATCTATATTATATTGCGTGCACAGTTTTATGAAACCGTCATCTTGATTTGTGCAGTGGGGATTCAAACAACGGTCATGTTTCATGAAGAACCATGCAATGATAATTATTAGGCTGACTTGTGGGTATGTACTCCCTTTCAATACATTTTGTATTATATAGAACCAACCTTTGTGTTAAAAGAAAAAAACCGACACGTTATCGCATCTTTATCTATGGTTATATCATCTTTGTTTCAGGGTTCTTGTTCAGTTTTGGTGTAGCTACAGCACTGTGCCTCTAAATGTTATCGTCACACAGGTTCATATCGTACAACACCCATCAATCATATCAATTTTTTGTTGTGTTACGAAACTGATTATTACAAATCACATAGCGTTTGATAAAGTAATTTTTATTAGTAGGGGTGTAAACTAGTAGATCCGCTCGTGAGCTACTCATGATCGGCTCGCTAGGAGCTCGAATGGAGTCGAGCTTAAACTACCTTGAACCCAAAATGAAGCCTGTTTAATAAATGAGCATGAGCCCGATACATAGAGCTTTAAATTTATAAATACTACGTAAAAGAAACTAAAAATTGATAAACGTAATTATATAATTAATAGATAACAGACAAAACAAACTGGAACTTGTAAAATTATTCACGAGCAGGAATCGATGTGTAGACAGAGAGCTCAATACGAGCCGAGCTCGCTTAAGTTAAGCTCAGCTCCTTTACAACCCTATCATGCTTTACAGAAATCTAAAATCACTTATTTACTGCTCTTTTATTTTCCCTTTTTAAGTTTTTTCCGCATTTTTTTGTAGTTAAAGATGCCATTTTCTCTATAAAAATTTATTAAAATTGGTATAATGATAGAAAAAGAAAAATCATGCTCTAGTTTTATATATTTCTTAATAAAACTAACATTTTTATCTTTAAATTATTATTAAAACTTTAAATGAACTGTTTATTAAACAACTTAATATCTGATAACCATAAAATCAATTTCAAAACGCACATCTAAACTCCTGTATGACTTCTTTTTATACTTTTCAACTTAACCCAACATTTTGATATGTTTTTTTTTTCTCAGATGGGTTCTCGGGTCAAGAAAGCTCTGATCGCAGAAAGCGTTCGCGATTCACTTCACAGCTGGTGCAAGCGAGTAAAAGAGAGATCAAGAGCACTTCAGTCAGTCGCCACGCGGTCAACATGTTCTCTCGGGTCAACCATTGACGAGGGCGATGAAGCGATTACAGTTGCATCAGGGACTTTGTCTCAATCATCCTCCACAGCCACCCTTAACCACCTTGATGATCAGCAGGACTCCAATCCTCTGCCAGAACAAGAACTATCGTTCCGCATGTCGGAATATTTGTCGGATACCATGAGACATGTGGCCCCAAATGAGGACATTGAAGAGGAAGACGATGATGAAGGTAAAGTTGAAACTCTTGAAGAATTGTTCAGAAACATGCCCAGAAGTGAAACTTGAAGTTGTTCAACTGTATCTTGTGTACACTGCTGTGGGATTTTATGTTTTGTAAGTGTACTTTAGAATTAACTATAAAGAATAATAATAAAATATATTGTGGAATTATTTATATAAAATATAGGAAGAATATAATTCATACTTGAAGTTATTGTTGGGTTTTTTTTCTTTTATATATTGCCGCACAGATTAATGATTGTGTTTGAACAAATAACATAAAAAGAGGATATGATGGTAACAGATTATTTTTCTTTAAATGATTATGAGAAATCTATTAGTTTAAAATAAAACATATAGAATAGCTCACGTATTTTTGTGAAGTTTAACCAAAAAAAATCATGATCTAGGAAGAAAAATAACCAGTCTAGAACGTGGTCGTTGGTCCCATAGGAACGAATGAAGATCAAAATATGGATTCTAAAAATACACTTTTTGTTCGAGGGACCAAACTGTTACGACCGGTTCAAAACGAATTTTGGTACTTTTGGCAACATGTTATTCTATAACACCAAAGGTTTTAGTGGACACCAGATTATAATCTCTAAGAGCACTCGCATCACCAGACGACGTGCAGCCACCATCTCTCCTCCATGTCACAAGCTTCAAGAACGGATTATGTCCAAAAGGTAACATGTCAGAACAGGTGGGTAGAGTAACAAGTCAAAGTCCAAAATGGTAACAGGTCAGAACGGGTCACGTTAAAAAGGTATCAAATGACCAAACTTATCAATAACAAATAAAGATGTTTAACCACTGCTTGAATCAGAAGACTTGGAGCTCGAATTAACATTTCACGAAGAATCCTTCTTTTGAAATCCACATTCGAATCAAGTCAAATCATGCATTGAGGTAGTAGACATATTTCAGTTACCAAATTGAACTAAACGAATAGAACAAGTATATATAATAAACATCATCTGTTTTGAACAAAAGCTCACAAGCACATAAATGTACCCCCTCCCCACCACTTGTTCAAAGACAACCGCAAACTCAAAGCAAAATCCACACTACAGGAGACCAAAAATAAAACATGTGGAACCAAAGTAGCCCTTTTTTCCTGGATCATAAAACAACCTCTGAATTTAAATTTCTCATCTAACTTTTTACTACACTCCATGAAAAGGAAGGAACAAAAACTTATCAAACCTCCCTCAATCTCAGGAGTTAGGTATACTACTAAATTATCCACTGCCGGGCCTTCGGGTTCACATACCTGATGCAAGCTTCCATTCGGTATTCGCTGTTTACTACAAAGATCGGGGTCCAGTGTGGGCGGTGTTTTTCCTGTGAATGTGACTTAGTCGCACTTGATGTTCCTGTAGATCCTTCTGACGAACAGGTTTGAGCCCAGGTGACCAACAGCTCCTGCCAATTTTGTTAAAAAAAAAACCCTTCAGAATAGAACCTTTGGACATTATGCTTATCTTTAACCCCCTCAGAATAGAACCTTTGGACATCATGTTTATCTGTACCGGGTCAAACAGATAAAAGTAAAAGAAAAATATCTTTATTTTTTTATTGAAACTAAAAATCGATTTATACCTATTGTTTTATATGAAGTTGTAACATGGACAAAAAAGTGGTGGTTGGTCAACCCGTAAAATAATGACCCATTCCAAACCGAACCTGTTTTCAACTGCCCATGTGAGCACCTTTAAAAAATCAGGAACATCATAGCCAAAACACATTTTGGCAAGTATCATAAAACAAAATGATAACTAGAATGTGCAAATTTTATTCATAGAGCACATTTGAACACTAATTTTGATTAAATAAAATTGAAAATTTTGAAATAAAATCGGCCAAAAAAGAAAGGAAAAGTGGAATCATAGCTAAGTGACTCAACCAACTAGATGTGACAAAATGAGAGGCTGTTACGGATTTTAATTAACAGCTTGAAATAGGCTGAGTCAAAACGGGGATTTCTCATTTCTATAAATAATTCATGATTAATTAGGACGTATACATTTATTACAATGACATGAATAAAACATCTTAAAAAAGACAAGAGTTTGGGTAATCTTAAACCTGTTCCACTTTTTCTAATACACGACTAGTCCCAATGGTGTACCAAAATTTGAATTTGGTCCCCAGCTTTCTAAAAGTACACGGGATGGTCCCTGTGGTTTGCATTTTGTAAGGGAATTAGTCCCCAACTTTTTCCAAAAGTACATGGATGGTCCCTGTGATTTGCATTTTGTAACGCATTTAGTCCTAAACTTGGACATGTTAAAACCTTTAGATTTGTTGGCTGGGGACTAAATGTGTTACAAAGTGCAAACCACAAGGATCATCATGTACTTTACCCATTTACTTATTTTGACCTGTTATAGCCCAAAATGACACATATATAAGTACATGGGTTGATATTAACCCCTCTAGGGAAAAACCGAAAACTGAAAACGCATGTTTGTCTTGGAACGAGGACATTCAAATGATTAAATAAGGGTTAAACTTACCACATAGAATTCCTAATCCAAGGCAGAACATAGCAGTGTATCCAAAGTAGAAGCTAGTTTGGAAGAAGCCAGACATCTTAGTCTTGACATAGTAGTAATATACGGAATACAAGAAGACGTAAATAGCTGTAGACGCCGCAGAGAAGAATGAAGTCCATTGCCAATAGTAATTCTCAGCATTTAGCAAGAAATATGTTCCCACAATTGTCACACACACAGTCACGATTATAAGAATCAGAAATACAAGTAGCATAAACCCATACACATAGTAAACCTGTAAGATAAACAAACAACATAAGGAATCAGTATGCCTTCAATCATTCATTCGTCAATACAAACGCTAAACAAAAAAACATATCATTAGTTTGGTTTTAAAAGCGTGAGACACTTGGGCAATTAGGGTTCTGGAAGCTTAGCGTGAGTGGGTTTTTTTTAATCGAAACCCAAAAACCGACCCGAATAAAACTACCCGAACAAGATGGAACCCAAAACCCAATGGTAGTATTCGGGTCGGTAATTGGGACATTAAAAATGTTAATCGGGCTGACCTGATTAACCCGAATTACATAAAAAATGTCAACTATATTTATGCATACATATTAAAAAACTAGTCAGAATTTCCTCCCATATGTTCTGTTTTATGTTGTGAACATGATGTTTTGTTTCGTTGGTTGTTTGAGCAACTAAATGATTCGGTTCGGTTAATACGATTTAACGTTTCTTTTTAGTTTATATGATTGGTTGATCCACTTTGGTTGTATGCTTATTGTATTTGACGCTTTTTTAGTTAATAAATATGTTTAACGCATGAGTTTGAACGAAATATCATATTGGGAGTGTTTTATCTGACATTTTGTGTGTTTTACTTGATAATAATCATGTTAAGTTAAATTGTAAAGTTTGCGAAATCAACCGCCTAATACCTCAAATGCATTTTTTGTATTCTTCCGTCGCCTCATGCCCAAGGCATAGTTTTTTAAACCAAGCTCATTACATTACTTTTATTATTATCATTGTGATAATGTTGTTGGAATATAGATCATACCTTGTAATTCCAAAAGGAAGTGAAAACAAAGTACATCTCAATGAAAATGCTGCCAAAAGGAAGCAGTCCTCCCATGAGTGAAACTACAGACGGTGTGAGATACCACTTCTTCACAGGAATCGGGCGCGGAATAGTTTTCACACGACACGGGTTGTTGGGGGCCCCACTCCAGTTTCTTCCAACAACTGTGCCAAGAAGAGCAAGAGGGAAGGAAATAAAAGCCCAAATGACGAAAACAACCACCATTGTGCCAAATGGAATTGCTGCTAGAGATCCGTAGAATATTGCGATAGTGTTGAGTATGAAACCAATTCCAAAGCACAAAAAAGGAAAAAGTGATGCAGTCAGGATCATTGACTTTATCCAAGTTTTCCCTGAAAAAAATAAGCCATGATCAGAAAACAGGAGACTTAAATAATAGAGTAAATTGCCATTCTCGTCCTTAAGGTTTGGCCAGTTTTGCGACTTCCGTCTAAAGGTTTGTTTTTAAACATCTGAATCCAAAAGATTTGAATTCTTGTCATTTTCATCCTACTCGTTAACTCCATCTAATTTTCTCCGTTAAGTCAGGGGTATTTCCGTGTTTTTTGTTAACTTAAAGGGCAATTCGGTCTTTTTCACTTTATGTACAAGCATTTAAATACCCCTGACCGAATCCATTAGACCAAATTGCCCTTTAAGTTAACAAAAAACACGGAAATACCCCTGACTTAACGGAGAAAATTAGATGGAGTTGACAAGCTGGATAAAAATGTCAAGATTTCAAACCTTTTGGACCCAGATGCGGAAAAACAAACCTTTGGACGAAAGTCGCAAAACTGACCAAACCTCAGGGACGAAAATGGCATTTTACTCTAAATAATAAGAAATCAACTTAAATAAGATACACACCGCCATTGCGTGAGGACATCCCACCACTCACATAGCCAGAAACAAAAGAAGTGAGAGCATAGCAAACTATAAATGTTGTAACGATTGATCCTCGTCTACAAAACAAATAGTCATAGTTAATGTTCATATTCATTCTTGATAGATTGGTTCAGGACTATTTTTGTTACTTACCCGACATACAGCATTCCAATAATCGCAAACACGATGACGAGAAGAATCAATAGTGCCAATTGGGCACCTGTCCCAACAACCGCAGACAGCAAAACCAAATTACGAGGTGGCCGGAAAACATCTCCATGAACAAGTTTCCAACCAGATTCTTCATTGACATCTCTTTCCTGGAAAAAGATTTAACACAATACAATAATATATGGTGACCGAATTACTAAAATGACCCTGTTACTTAGTGTCATTACCAGGGTTTCGAGATCATCGTCTTCTCTGGCGTATTTTGCGTAGTCATTTCTAAGAGTCCGCATCAGTATCATTGAGACCAACCCAGTCAGAAAGATAACCATCATAAATGAATTGAATATGGAGAACCAATGAATCTGCAAGAAGACAAAAACTTTATTGCCTCATAAATGTTATCAAAATCAGATTTATAGACCTGTAAATGAACCGAACGTTCATGAACTGTTCGTGAATTTGTTTGGAGGGAAGTTCGTTTATGTTCGTTTATTTAATAAACAAACGAACATGAACACATGTGTTGTTGGTTCATTATGTTCGTGAACGTTCGTTATTTTTATATTAATTTAATAATACTAAGAAGTTATATTTATAAAATATATTGCCTCATAATGTTATCAAATCAGATTTATAGACCTGTAAATGAACCGAACGTTCATGAACTGTTCGTGATTGTTTGGAGGGAAGTTCGTTTAGTTCTTATTTAATAAACAAACGAACATGAACACATGTGTTGTTGGTTCATTATGTCGAACGTCGTTTATGTTTGTTTATATTTAATTTAATAAATACATAAAAGTATATTATAAAAATATAAACTTAAAAGGGGTTTTCTAACGACTTATATAAATATAACTAATTAATAATTGGGCTTTCTAGTCATAAAAATCGGCTTTCAATAGATTATCCTAAATAATCAACACTTTATATATAAACAGCTATTCTATGCCTGTTTATGTGTGATCATTTATGTTCATTGTGTTCGTTTATGTTTGTTCAAATTTGTTCATTGTATTGTTTTATGTTTGTTAAATTATGTTGATTTAAGTTTGTTTGATCATGTGCTTTTACATTTGTGAACTGTTCATTTAGGCTTTAAACGCACGAACATAAACGAACCTGCCCCTTTTCTTAGTGAACAAAAAATTTGTTCAGTTAAAGTTAAATGAACAGACATGAACTTGCCCCTGTTCGTGTTCATTCGGTTCATTTACATGCCTACAGATTTATAACGAAAAGCTTGTAACCAGAATAATACACAGGTTGTAGCATTCACCTGATGCTCAAAAAAATGGTAATCCAGGTAAACATCAAAACGGCGAGCAAATGTGACATTAGTTTCAGTCCACTTTACTGAATATGTCATGTCCAGTGCTTTACCAGCTTCCAAAGGTTTTGGGTTTTCTTGAGTTAGATTAACGTGAATGATCTGCAACAAAAAGAAACCATGGGTATAATACAGGTTGTAATGTTAATACACAAGATTACATACAAATGAAATGGTGCAGACCTGGTCTTTGTTGTATTGTATGGTGATATTCATATGTGTGAATAGCATATGCTTGCTATCGCTGTTCTTATCAGAGTGTAACTCACCCACAGAACCTATAATCCCGTAACAATGAGTGGTTAAATAAAAAAATGGGAATTATAACTGAAAAAACATAAACAAAAGAAGTTAAAGAGGGCTTGATTAATGCATACCCCACAGTGGCAGATCATCTGAGTTTGTATTCGACGCAGCCATGAAAAAAGAAAAGATAAGATAAGAAACGCATGTGAAACTTAAAAAAGTGCAACTAGAAAATTGTATATTTAAATAACCCCATGTATATATAAAGAACAAGATGCATACCCATGAATAATTCAAACCAGTAGTTATTCTCAATAGCCTTTTTAAACTGCATGGCTTTAAAATCATCAAGTTCCAGCTTGCAAACAGTCGTTTTATCCACATTCTCTGCCAGGATAAACGTATGTCATGAAACTAATTCACGTTATAATAACACAGCATACAAGAATACATAAGTTAATCTACATACTTTGAAACTTGACATCCATTTGGCTGTCAATAAGCTCATTTCCACCCAATACTTCACCCAGACCACCCCACTTGTGTGCAGCTTGAGCATGATCATCTTTACGACAAAACGGAAGACTGTAGAAATTGTATGTTTCTTGAGGATTATTGTAAGGCCCAACTTTATTCACCCAAAGAGTGACTTTTTCATCTGATTGAGACTGCAGAGTCGAACAATGATGAAGGTCAAAACAAAAGAAGTAAAGAACATTACATATTTAACTGTGACGTATACTATAGTAACTAAGGGGAAATCACAAGGCACATTCAACATGTTAATATGATTCACGAAAAAAGATCTTCGTATAAGCACAAGTTTCAAAGCAACAAAGAATCTCTTTCCAAGAAACATATCTATTCAAACAAACTGATATATATTACATTATTCAAGCATAAAGATGTGTTAGTATAACCACCATTCTGCACTCACAATCTCTTGCGAATGATATTATAATGTGTGTTGACTTTTATAACGTAGATTATGTGCACAGTAAGCGGTACTCAGTAGCTGATCTTCGGTCCTTCGAATTAATATACGTCAAAAGCTAATGTAATAATTAACAGTATTACTAGATCAAGATAGGAAGTAGCTAATGATCCTATATGAAGTATACAGTTGTGCCTTGGATCAATATCCAGTTACAAATGTATTCCAAGTCTAGTGGCTCAGAATTATTGTAACCGAGGCATGTAAGTTAAACATACAAATCAAGTATTCAAGTGCACGAATCCAGAAATCACAATCTAATGAATGAATCTTTGGATAACAAATGCACATCAGGTGATACGAGTGATCACCATTCAGCTGGTTTTTAATATCATTTTATTGCATTAAAAGAGGGTATGCAGTCCCAATCCCTTAGCCCATATTTTCACTATCAAAGTATTACATGTAACACCATTCTCAACGCTAACGTCTTCATGAGCGGGCTGCCCCCTTGATCTTCACACTGCACATCTGATGGGCGCCCTCACAAGCCTTGCATTTGAAAAAGTCTTAACTCCGTTAAGCAATTATTACTCTCTTTCTCACCAAAGAAGATGCAACATTCTCTATACTAAACCATCCCAAATTATCACTGACACAAGTAACTAATATTACTTAACAAGCTTTCTAAATTTTGTCCTATGAATAGACATAAGCAATTACTTTGTCAAAAGCTATACTCAAACTATACTAGAAGTCAAACTCTAGCAACATAGTTCGCATCCAGTATCGAATCACTTAGCATTTTTTTCACCGTTGCCAAGATCACACATCAAATTCCCCAAATCACACACAATCAGAAACAACTAACACCTTGCCCTACCTACACAACCTCATCCACACAAATCAACCACAACAATCTCAAAAAAAAACAAACAATTTTCCACCACAGATCCAAATTCAAAATCCTAGTCCACCACAAATCTCATCTCCTAACTCCAAATCCACACAAAACAAACAAAATGCACACACACAGATCTATCAATCAAACTGATCTACCAATCTATCAACCAAATCATCACATTCCAAATCAAAAAACTAACAGATCGAATAACCATGACGTAAATAAAAAAGTTGTGGTTTGAAACAGAAGTTAACCTTGTGATCATAATCGGAACCGAACACCGGCGATGCAAAGAGAAGAACGGTGACGAAGAGTGCTGCAACGGCGGAGGATCTGACGGAGGGCCGCATCGGGATCGCCGGCGATTGCGGTTGCGAATGTGAAGATGAATGTGTGTTCGATCTGCGTGAGGGTTTCAAGTCTTGATAGTTTTGTAGTTCGTGTGTTATATAATTTACTTACAATTCACACAGTCAACGATATCATAAGATAAATAAATAAATAAAAATATATTACGAAATTGTTATAGGTCCTCGATCTCTATGACATGATTGTATTGGAACCAAGATTATGTTATAAAGTATAAACTGGAAGTAAGGTTTGTTTTGTGGAGAAAAGTGCTTGGATACTTTCTTTGGTTTGATTTGATTTCATTTAGTCTTATATTTTAAAATCATAGCTATACTCTTCAACTTTGACAAATTCGTTATGGGATAGTCACTGGCATGGATGAGGTTTAGTTTTCTTAGTTAAGTTGATGTGAAATGACAAAAATACCCTTACTGCTAAAAATAACAAACAAAAGGAGTTAATACAAACTAATTCAGGTCGGGCCCATTTTATTTTAATTAAAAACGTAAAATAGTTCCATCATCTTCTCCATAACTCCACATCCACCCCTCAACCACCTCCTCCACCCTCTTGGTACCACCACCATCACCTCCACTTCCACTACCGTCATCACCACTCGCCACCACCACCGCCACAACCACCACCGGTTTCACCTCCATCACAATATCCTCCACCATCACTGATTCAATCTCCACCACCGTCATCGCCGCCACAACTACCTCTATTCATTTCATATTGTAAGCTTTTCTTGAAGCATTTAAGTGAATTATGATATGATTACATGAATCTTGGTTGTTTTTGTTTACTAAATGAAAATTTTATGGGATTTTAGGGATTTGGGCTTCTAAGGTTTGGGTGTTAAAAGGAAACATAAATAGAGAGAAGAGATTTGTTCAATGCTACTTTACCAATTTGATGGGTTCAAAACCATATACCGTTAAGACTTGTTCATACAGAAATATACATGTTAAAAATTTGTAGAATGCTACTTGAATCATGAAAGTTGTGACTTGGAGATGGCAAATAATGGAAAGATGGTGGAGAAAGTCAACTTTAGTTTTCGTTTCGGCGGTGAAACTGGATGGGGTTGCCAGAGATGACCAGTGGAGGTGTATGGTCCCAAAAACTTTGTGCCTGTGCGAGGAACCATACCCTCAACAACATACTACAAGAATGACCTTGCGCACATGTAACACCCTGTAAAATCATGTCCAATAGTATAGTGACACGTGTCGTATTTTAATATAATCTATTAAAGACCAATAAGGACTAAAGGCGTCAACATGCTCAAACTGAGCCTCTGAGTGACGATCCGATGTCAACATGCTTAAAACTTGGCCTCTGAGTGACTGATATGTCAACATGCCCACCCTCTGAGTGACTGATATGTCAACATGCCCAGCCTCTGAGTGACATCCGAGTTAACATGCTTATAATAAGCCTCTGAGTGATCCTTTACGAAGCCCTAACTCTCATATGAGCCACTAGTTGGACGAGAGAGATTAATTCTGAAAATACACTAATGTTGGACAATGGAGGGATTATGTATTACCTCGTAAAATTCGTGTTCGGTAATATACCAACACGTGTACATACCCTCGGATCATACCTTATTAAGTTAGCCACTCAACTAACCCTAAAACAAGTCCAATATTCACAAAGATTTTATATATAACTAACCGTAACCTACGGTCTATTGTTGCTTAAACAAAACAACCCTGACCGTAAGCTACGGTCTGGCGACCGTAGCCTACGGCGAGTCACTGAAGCTTTAGATTTACACCATTTTAACTTTCACAAAATGATCCGAAGGCCCCTAGACTTCGTTATTTTCATATTTCTCGTTTATTCAAGCCACCTTTAGACACGAACGTCTCTCGGTTGAGACGATATATTTTTATTTACCATCCTCGAGCATTCCGCTCTTTTACCAAACCTTTAACTTTACTAGTTTGGTAAATTTAACCTATGAAACCATAAGTGTTCGTATCATCACGTATAAGCTAGTAAACACTTTTAAGTCGTAAAAACACCTAGTGTGACACCCGTTAACGTTCAGTTATTCATACTCTTCTTCAATACATCTCGTGTTGATCGAAAAGAACTAGTTGTGTCATTATGTCATGAAATATAAGTCAAGGGACAATTCATGACATTTAACAAAACTATTTTTGATGGACTAAATGTGTCAAAAACCCCAAATCTTTGTGAGGATGCCACCTAGCCTGCAAATTGCCACACTCCTCCAGCTCTTGACACCTAATTGGACACATGTAATGATCATACAACACACCTAACACATGGCTCCATCTCCTTGCACTTCTTACACTATAAATAGCCCACTAAACTCACTCATTCTTTGCTCATTCACTTCTTCTCCTCTCTATTACACTCTTGGAAGTTCCTGGCCATTTAGGAGCTTCCCTTTGATTTCTAAGTTTCCCTTGGATCACTTGTAAGTGTTCCATCTCTGCTCTTTTCTTTTTATAGGCTTTTAATAGCCAAAAGTCAAGCATTTTCGACAAATGCCTTGACTTTCAGTTAAGACCATTATGGTCTAGCCATTTTTCGAAATGAACATGGCTAAGTGATCGTAATTAGAAAGGTATTGAACCCTTAAAAGGGCACCTCCTAAGGATCACGTTTACTAGGTCAACTGACGGGTCAAAGTTATTTTATTTTAAAGTCAAACGGGTCAGATTTTATGAAAATTATAATCTGAGTTCATATATGTTATAAATATGTTTTTGACACTTAAACAAGTTGGTAGTAATTATTAGAACATGTGGGAACATGTTCGATCCGTCAATTTCAGTCCTAGGGTCGGTTCGCAACTGAAAGTCGCGAAGTTTTACTTCTGCTTTGACTTTCGATTCTGACCCGATTAAATTAGTTTACTTCCGACTTATAGTCATATTATGATCGTAATGCAATGTAGCATAACCCTCTGAGGTTATATTACATGATCATAATCCTAATATGAGTTTATGCACAAGTTCCGTAAAATGTCAAATTTTGACTAAAATGCCATTTTTACATAAAACAAGGTTTTAATCAACAATGAACTTGCAAATAAATTACCTGCTGATATGTCAATGTAATTAACATATTATGATGTTAATATTCTGATCATAAACTGATTTTAGTATAATATCGCTTCGGTGCATAGTTTGGTCTTAAACAATAAACCACACTTATGTGTGCTATCTTACTAATATTATATCACAAATTAAGTATTTTTCCAGAATGTTTATGATCATAACATCAGAATACACGCAAGTTCCTTTTATACGACATATAATTACCAAAACGCCCTTATGAGGCATAATTTCGTTTCAAAACCTTTTCGGGCATATAAGTTGATATCCTACTGATATTACAACTTATTTAAAGTATAATGGCATATAGATCTTATCCATGACTTATCCGGTTACCTGATATCGCTGATATGCGTACGGTTAAATATATGAAACAAATTTACGGAAATTAACCAAAACGGGTTTAACCTTGTCATTTAAGTCTCAAAATCCAGAATGTTTATAGTTTACCCATATTATACAAGTCAAGGTACTTGTTGGGATTAAACTACATTCTATCCAATCATCGTTTAATCTAGCGTCATACGTTTTGATCAAGTACGCTAGTCAGTCTAAGTCGATAACTTAAATAAGACCGTTAGTATTTAATTGGTTAGTTTATGCCATAATCCCAGACTAGAGACTTGCCGGTAAATGCTATCTGCACTTAGTACTTTTGTGTACGACTGAATTATAAAAATAAAAGAAGACTAACTCAGGTAAATACTCTCAACTTATTTCCCCTATACGGCTTGGGTTACGATAAATTATTACCGCTTGGTCGGAAATGGAATCAATCAAATGCCGGGTGCGGCTAGTAAATCCGCATATTCTGTTTTAATCAGTTTTGTTTGATAACTTAAACATTGGGGGTTAACTATCGTGTCCTGGATATCCTCGGCTCATTACAATAGAAATGGCCACAACCTTAGCGCGGGCATACACCCGATAGAGGCTCAATAATGCATTCCCACAAGGTTGGGAAGAATTGACTCCTTCGTGAGTCCAAAGTGGTGTGTACGTTAATCATGTCTCGGTCCTCGTACCGGGCCCTATATGTATGCACAAACATGTAAATCTGTTAACAAGGTTGGACGATTAACTTTCCCAAGTTATAAAAGCTTTTGTGCTGATACGCACTTAAAACATATTTTAAATGTTTTCAAAATGAGTCAGTTGGGTGTATTTCCAACGAAAGCTGACGTATTTTCAAAAGACTAAACTGCAAGTACAATACGAAAATAGGCTGGAAGTGCTCGGTAGTGATAGAGGATCTTGCAAACCCTAGATCTGCCCAAAGTCTGTTTTATATTATTTCCATGTACAATTTATGATCCGCCTGTGGATCTTATATTACGAGCATGTATATTATTTTGTATTTCGAACATTTGGTTTGTAATAGTAATTTTACTCCAAGACTTCCGCTATGTCGTGTTTAATTTAATATGATGATTATCAACTGGCGTCACGATACTCCCCACCTGGGCCCACCGGTGTATGGATTTGGGTTGGAAATCCGAGGTGTGACAGGTTGGTATCAGAGCCAACGTTTGAGAGAATTAAACACTAGCCTTCTTGTGTTTAATCTCAAAATTACACAAGCATATTCCTTAGACTTCCGAGTCTAGACATTGACCTAGGAATACTCATCTCATTATTAAGTTATTATTATTGTTTTTTACTTGATTTTAACAGCAAAATGCCACCAAGATTTACAGGTCCAATGAGGGGAGGACCAGGCGCATCCCTTCACAACCTCACGACTCAGATTCCTACC
Organism: Scalesia atractyloides; assembly: GCA_947069175.1. Lineage (NCBI taxonomy): Eukaryota > Viridiplantae > Streptophyta > Magnoliopsida > Asterales > Asteraceae > Scalesia > Scalesia atractyloides. The sequence goes on from CAMTDV010001632.1 coordinate 42,596,888, forward strand.
AAGATTCAGGAGATTCGTCTCCTTGGCAACCAGCGAGACACTTTGTCTCTCATAGATACTCGCCTCCACATTCCCAAAATTTATATCATTCTCACCAATTTACTTTGCTGACACTCCTTCACACCACTCCCTAACACCTCCTACACACGACGATGTTCATATGGAGCCGGTGGAACAACCTGAGCCGCCAAGGAGGAAATGAGGAGCACGTATGTTGGTACGTGCAGGACAAAGGTTGGGATCGCTGCCACCTTTGCCCAAAACCTTACCCCCACCATTCAAGAGGACCCACAAATGGGTGGACCCTCTAATGTTTCACATGTAGTGGAACCAACACCAACACCCGCGGTTCAACCATCACCATCGGGTTTTAACAACCCTATCCCAACATATCTAGATAATCCTTTTAACCCGTCTACATCGGTAGACTATCAAGCATGGTCGCAAGACCCCTATATGCAAGCAGTTATGCACAATACACTTTACCCGTCTCCTTTCCCACCTGCTTATCCACCGACTAGATATCCAACTTATGGGTACCAGTATCCGGTTATGCCACAACCACAACCTCCGCCACCACTTGAGGCCATTAACGAAGCCTTAGAAAGAATGAAAGAAATGCAACAACAAGCGGAGAAAACGGAGAAGAAGACAAACAAGTTCTTCAAGAAACTCTCCAAGCTAGTTAAGGGAAAGACGGACGAGTGAAGTCTCTTCTAATTATATGTAGTCCCTGCGAGGACATTGTTTTTTCTTTAGTCCCTGTGTGGGTACTTTTATTTCTTTAAAGTCCTTGCATGGACAGTTTATTTCATTTCTCTAGTATTGTAATTTCTATTTAAAATTTAATGAAGTATTTTGGAACTATATATATGTATTCATCCTCTTCAAACTAGCGTCTCATTTTTACTCGAAATTTATGCTCTGCTATATAATTCCAAAAGACCTTAATAGATTTGATTATGCCAAGTGGCGTAGACCACACATTTGGCCAAGAAATGATAGTTAAGTACGAAGGGGTCTTCTATCAGGACAGTTAAGGAAAGTTATCCTTCTATCCATAGGTCGGGACTAGGTCCAAACCTCCAAGGTCGTTAAGGTCGAAGGTGACTGGGACCATTAATCAATCATTAAGGTACTCTTATATAACATTAAAGAATGTTCATACTCCTGGTAGTGTGGCTTGAGGAACCACACTAGCCGTCCAAGGTGACAGGCCAATGTGCCTAATTTATGTCCAAGGTGACAGGCTGATATGCCATGAATTACATCTATTATGATGTAGGCCAATGTGCCCAATTTATGTCCAATGTGACAGGCTGATATGCCCTGAATTACATATGTTATGATGTAGGCCAAGGTGCCCTATGTCCAATGTGATAGGCTGATATAATGAATTACATCTGTTATGATGTAGGCCAATATGCCCAATCTATGTCCAAGGTGACATACCAATGTGCCCAATTTATGTTCAAGGTGACAGGCTGATATGCCATATGTATTATGTCCTAAGTGACAGGTTGATATGCCATATATATATATATATATATATATATAATAATATATATATATATATATATATATATATATATATATATATAAATATTATGTCCAATGTGACCGGTCAATGTGCCCAATTATTATGTCCATTAATAACAAGCCTATGAGCTATATATAATTGTCTATATGTCAAGGACAGTTGTGACATTACGATCCACTGTCTAATAATATATGGACCTTGTCCAGATTGTAATTTTCCTTTGATGGTCCTATTAAGACCTAGGCCAAATATAGATATGTTAAGCCTAAGAGTTGTGATGTTATTCACACTAGTTTAGGCAATGGATTGTTATATCCAATGTTGAAAGCCAATATGGTTGATATACCATGGCTAAATGAAGATTTTATTGGTATACAGAACCAAAGCTTGAAGATGGCTAACTCAAATGAGGCACAAAGTAGCCACCGGATGTTACCTCTAACAAAGCTGAAAACAGAGATATAGATAATGAAAATTTTCAAGCTCACATTGATGCGGCTGTTGAGAAGGCATGGGAAAGGCCATAGAGAAGCTTAAAGAGTCGAGTGCTACTCGCTCTAGACAATTGTCAATTACCCCATCTTCAGCTCATAAAGAGAGCTGAGTTCACTCTTCAAATGCGAAGAGTGAACCAAAGAAACTAGAGTTTGCTGATAAGTATTTTGTCTCCTATAAGCCCTGAGACTTTAACGGGGAGAAAGGAGCTATGGAAGCCTCGCAGTGGCTAGATGAGATGGAGACAATTGTAGATTTCAGCGGATGTGCTGATAAGGATGTGGTTAAGTACGTATCGCAATCCTTTAAGGGCGATGCCCTAATCTGGTGGAAAGCCATGATTCGATCTACAGGTAAGGTATACCTGTATAATCTGGGATGGTCCAAGTTTATGGACCTTGTTAAGGAAACTTACTGCCCACCCTATGAGGTGGAGAAATTAGAGATAGACTTTTTGTCTCTTTCAATGAAGAACCTAGATTGTCGGAAGTACGTTTCTGACTTTAACTCCCTATCTAGGTTAGTTTCCTATTTGATCACCCCCGAATCCAAACGCATTGCGCGTTTTATATATGGATTGACGCCCGAGATAAAGGGCATGGTAAAGGCTGCTCAGCCTAGTACCTATAGGTCCGCTGTAGACCTATCTCTCTCCCTCACTTTAGATTTAGTGAGGCAAAAGTCAGTAAGGACTGAAACTGACGGAAGAGGAAACGGGAGGACAATAACTCCCAGAGGTTCAAAAAGAAAGGAATTTCGGGTTCAAGAAGAACCAACATGCGTCTAATGACAAACCCCTGTGCTGGAACTGTAAATATAGACATTGGGGACAATGTAGTATAAATCCACAGACTAAACCTTGTGGTATCTGCAAGAGAAAAGGGCATAAGACCAACGAGTGTAAGGATGCAATTTGCTACAACTGTAATGAAAAAGGGTATATCACATTCAATTGCCCTAAGAACCCCAAAAATAATGATGCAAAACCTGGAGAGGCCAAGAAGGGGAATGCCCGTGCCTTTCAGATGAATGACAGGGAGGCCGTTAATGACAACAATGTCATAACAGGTACATTCCTCATTAACAATATTTACGCTAGAGTTCTTTTCGATTCGGGTGCGGGTAAATCATTTGTTGATCATAAGTTTAGTAAACTATTAAACTTACCCATAAGAACTCTAGATAAAACTTATGAGATAGAACTTGCCGATGGAACCTTAGAATCAGCATCTTCCATTCTTGATAGATGCTCTATATCCACTAAGAATCATTCTGTTCCTATCTCTTCCGCTAATGAAATTGGCGGGGTTCGATGTAGTCTTAGGCATGGATTGGTTTCGCATAACCAAGCCCGCATCGCCTGCGATAAGAAACTCATCGAAATTAAAACCCCATCTGGTGAAATGCTCACCATCCTTGGAGACTCGTACTATGGATTGCCAGACAAGGTGTTGTTATTTAAGGAATCCAAGTGTTTGAGGAAAGGTTGTGTCATTTACATGGCACAATTTACTATTAACGAGCCTAAGCCGAGCATTGAAGACCTCCCAGTCATTTCAGAGTATCCTGATGTGTTCCCTGAAGAATTACCAGGCCTACCTCAAGACAGGCAAGTGGAGTTTAGGATTGACATCCTACCACGGTCATCACCCGTAGCTAGAGCTCCATATAGGCTAGCACCAACCAAAATGAATGAGTTAAGAATTCAATTGGATGAACTCTTGGAGAAGGGCTTTGTTCAGCCTAGTTCCTCACCTTGGGGAGCTCCTATCCTTTTTGTTAAAAAGAAAGACGGTTCAATGCGAATGTGCATCGACTACCGAGAGCTGAACAAGTTAACAATCAAAATTAGATATCCTCTGCCCAGGATCGACGATTTATTTGACCAACTTCAAGGGGCTAGTTATTTCTCCAAGATTGATTTAAGATCTGGATATCATCAGCTGAAGGTTAGAAGTGAAGATGTTCCTAAGACTGCCTTCAGGACCCGATCTGGTCATTTTGAATTCTTGGTGATGCCTTTTGGGCTCACAAATGCACCTGCAGCATTCATGGATCTCATGAATAGAGTCTGCAAGCTATATCTGGATAAGTTTGTCATTGTCTTCATAGACGACATACATATTTACTCTCGTAATCAAGTGGATCACGAGAAACATCTTCGGTGCATCTTAGAACTGCTAAGGCAAGAGAAGCTTTATGCTAAATTCTCTAAGTGGGAGTTTTGGCTTAGAGAAGTCCAATTTCTTCGACACATGATAAGTGAGCGTGGTATCCAAGTGGATCCCACCAAAATAGAAGCCATAATGAATTGGGAAGTGCCCAAGACCCCATTAGAGATTCGAAGTTTCCTAGGATTGGCCGGTTATTATAGGAGGTTCATTGAGAACTTTTCGAGGATATCCACTCCTTTAACTACCTTGACCCGTAAGAATGTTAAATTTAATTGGGGTCCAAAACAACAAGAATCTTTTGAGATTCTAAAACACAAGTTGAGTAATGCTCCTGTGTTATCTCTACCTGAGGGTATTGAGGACTTTGTCGTTTACTGTGATGCCTCACACACTGGCATGGGTTGTGTGCTAATAAAAAAGGCAAAGTGATTGCCTATGCATCACGACAACTAAAGGTGCACGAAAGAAATTACACCACCCATGATTTGGAATTGGGTGCCGTTGTATTTGCACTAAAATTGTAGAGACATTATTTGTATGGCACAAAGTGTATTATATATACAGACCATAAAAGTCTCTAGCACGTGTTCAATCAAAAGGAATTGAACATGCGACAGCGTCGATGGATGGAAACGCTTAATGATTATGACTGCGAGATTTGCTACCATCCAGGCAAGGCAAATGTAGTTGCTGATGCCTTAAGTTGCAAAGAACAGGTTAAGCCTATAAGGATTAACGCTAAAAACATTGAGCTCAAAAATAGCTTAAATGAGAAGCTATTAGATGCGTAAAGGCAAGCCTTATTAGAGGTCAATGCTCCTAATGAGGGATTAGGAGGAGCTGTTGATCAATTAACGCGTGGAAAAGACGGATCCTTCGATTAAATGATAGAATCTGGGTTCCATTTTTTGGAGGACTTAGAGATCTAATCCTCCAAGAGGCGCATAATTCGAGATACTCAGTTCACCCAGGTGGTGACAAAATGTATCAAGATCTGAAAAAGAACTATTGGTGGATGGGATTGAAGAAATCCATAGCCACCTATGTATCCAAGTGTCTGACGTGTTCATAAGTTAAGGCCGAACATCAGAAACCGTCAGGATTTCTACAACAACTTGAAATTCCCACTTGGAAATGGGAAATGGTAACGATGGACTTGATTACCAAGTTACCTAAGACCAAACGTGTTTATGACACGATTTGGGTCATCGTTGATAGGCTGACTAAGTCAGCACATTTCTTGCCAATTAAAGAGATCTATAGTTCTGACAAATTGACTAAGTTGTATGTGGACAAGATTGTGTCCCTACATGGTGTGCCGGTACCTATTGTATCTGATAGAGATACTAGATATACATCCCATTTTTGGAAAAGTTTCCAACAATCTTTAGGCACAAGATTGAACTTTAGTACGGCTTACCATCCGCAGACTGATGGTCAAAGTAAGCGTACTATTCAGACTTTAGAAGACATGCTTAGGGCATGTGTGATTGATTTAGGTGGAAGCTGGGATGATCACTTACCCCTAATAGAATTCTCCTACAATAATAGTTATCATACGAGCATCAAGGCTGCTCCTTTTGAGGCCTTGTATGGGAGAAAATGCCGAACGCCCATGTGCTGGGTAGAAGTTGGGGAAGCCCAACTATCAGGACCAGAGATTGTCCTGGAGACCACGGAAAAGATTGTGCAAATCCATGATCGTCTCAAAGCTGCCAGGGATAGGCAGAGGAGCTATGCTGACAAGAGGCGTAAACCTCTTAATTCCAAAAAGGGGACAAAGTCATGTTAAAGGTATCACCCTAGAAAGGTGTGATGCTCTTTGGAAAGAAGGGCAAGTTAAGCCCAAGATATATCGGACCATTCGAAATAGTCGAATGTGTCGGCACTGTAGCTTATAAGCTCAGGTTGCCAGAGGAGCTTAGTGGAATTCATGACGTGTTCCACATCAGTAATCTTAAGAAATGTCTACCCGATGAGTCGCTAGCAATGTTGCACAAGGATGTGCAAATTGATGAAAACCTGAGGTTTGTTGAGAAACCAATTTCGATCGAGGATCGACAGGTTAAGAAGCTCCGAAAGAAAATGATACCTATAGAAAAGGTTAAGTGGGACGCCTTCAGAGGTCCCGAGTATACGTAGGAGGTTGAGTCCACTATGCGACAAAAGTACCCCCATAATTTTGAATAAAATCTCGAGGTCGAGATTTCTTTTAAGGGGGTGAGGATGTAACACCCTGTAAAATTGTGTCCAATAGTATAGTGACACGTGTCGTATTTTAATACAGTCTATTAAAGACCAATAAGGACTAAAGGCGTCAGCATGCTCAAACTGAGCCTCTAAGTGACGATCCGATGTCAACATGCTTAAAACTTGGCCTCTGAGTGACTGATATGTCAACATGCCCACCCTCTGAGTGACAGCCGAGTCAACATGCTTATAATAAGCCTCTGAGTGATCTTTTACGAAGTCCTAACTCTCATATGAGCCACTAGTTGGACGAGAGGGATTAATTCTGAAAATACGCTAATGTTGGACAATGGTGGGATTATGTATTACCTCGTAAAATTCGTGTTCGGTAATATACCAACACATGTACATACCCTCGGATCATACCTTATTAAGTTAGCCACACAACTAACCCTAAAACAAGTCCAATATTCACAAAGATTTTATATATAACTAACCGTAACCTACGGTCTGTTGTGGTTTGAAACAGAAGTTAACCTTGTGATCATAATCGGAACCGAACACCGGCGTTGCGAAGAGAAGAATGGTGACGAAGAGTGCTGCAACGGCGGAGGATCTGACGGAGGGCCGCATCAGGATCGCCGGTGATTGTGGTTGCGAATGTGAAGATGAATGAGTGTTCGATCTGCGTGAGGGTTTCAAGTCTTGATAGTTTTGTAGTTCGTGTGTTATATAATTTACTTACAATTCACATAGTCAATAATATCATAAGATAAATAAATAAATCATAGCTATACTCTTCACCTTTAGTCTTTATATTTTAAAATCATAGCTGTACTCTTCAACTTTAACAAATTCGTTCTCAGATAGTCCCTGGCGTGGATGAGGTTTAGTTTTCTTAGTTAAGTTGATGTGAAATGACAAAAATACCCTTACTACTAAAAAATAACAAACAAAAGGAGTTGATACAAACTAATTCAGGTCGGGCCATTTTATTTTAATTAAAAACCTAAAATAGTTCAATCATATTCTCCATAACTACACATCCACCCTCAACCACCTCCTCCACCCTCTTGGTACCACCACCATCACCTCCACTTCCACTGCCGTCATCACCACTCACCACCACCCCCGCCACAACCACCACCGGTTTCACCTCCATCACAATATCCTCCACCACCACTGATTCAATCTCCACCACCGTCATCGCTGCCACAACTACCTCTATTCATTTCATATTGTAAGCTTTTCTTGAAGCATTTAAGTGAATTATGATATGATTACATGAATCTTGGTTGTTTTTGTTTACTAAATGAAATTTTTTATGGTTTTTAGGGATTTGGGCTTCTAAGGTTTGGGTGTTAAAAGGAAACATAAATAGAGAGAAGAGATTTGTTCAATGCTACTTTACCAATTTGATGGGTTTAAAACCATATACCGTTAAGACTTGTTCATACAGAAATATACATGTTAAAAATTTGTAGAATGCTACTTGAATCATGAAAGTTGTGACTTGGAGATGGCAAATAATGGAACGATGGTGGAGAAAGTCAACTTTAGTTTTCGTTTCGGCGGTGAAACTGGATGGGGTTGCCAGAGATGACCAGTGGAGGGGTATGGTCCCAAAAACTTTGCGCCTGAGCGAGGAACCATACCCTCAACAACATACTACAAGAATGACCTTGTGCACATGTAACACCCTGTAAAATCATGTCCAATAGTATAGTGACACGTGTCGTATTTTAATATAATCTATTAAAGACCAATAAGGACTAAAGGCGTCAACATGCTCAAACTGAGTCTCTGAGTGACGATCCGATGTCAACATGCTTAAAACTTGGCCTCTGAGTGACTGATATGTCAACACCTGCTCAACTTTCGGCTAATAGCAGGTCCGACACCAGGGCAGCTGCCTTTACATATGGCATCATTCAACATTCGACAAAGCATACCTCCTGCAGAGATCATTTAATGATCGATGTAGTGGTACAAAACGGATAACCCTGGTCGTCTGGGCAGGGCCCAAGGCCCATTAGCCCATCTCCTAAACCCCTTCACTTCGGCTATAAAATAAGGGTTGCACCATAAGGTAAAGTAATATCTATCATCTAATATCTATTGGCTACCTACTTGCTTACCTTGCAATTACCAAATACTTGTTCTCACTCCGGAGTGTGGTCACGGAGAAAACCCCCTTCTCCCGTGATGAGGCTAACGGCGTTGTTAATTTTGCAGATCAGCTCGAAATGAGATCACCCAGAGGAACGAACGAGAGACAACCTTTCATGCAGAAAAACTAGGCTGTAACTAAGATATCTCCGGATACCTCTAGGTTCAGACCAATGTTTCCTCATTGGCGCCATCCGTTATTTACTCTCTCACATTAGTTTTCTCGTTTCGTTTTTTCTCAAACCTCACGTCCAAAATGGCTGACTTTCCATCCAGCATACCACGAGGTCCTCGAGCGGAAGGCAAGAACCCAGTTCATGCCTCTCGACTCGACGAACAAGTGGAAGAAGTCTCTTCCAGGAACGCCGGTGCTCAGAAGGCGCTGGTAGTGTGAACATCCCGGTAACCACAGAGTACAAATGGAGACTCCTTGCGTACCAATCACTTCGGTTTTGCTGACGGGTGAAACTCCGATGTCTTCGTACATCAAGTCTCAAACAGCTCTAAACGTCGTTTACGCGCAGCTCTGCGTACAAGCCAACACTCCCGCTGCGCCGATGTAGCCAACTACTCACGTGCAGGCTACGCCTGTACCACGAGTTCTCAACTACGACTCGCCGGCTAGAGCGAGTGTTCCATCACAACTCCATCCACAAGAAACGGAGTGCTCTCAATCGTTGCCTAGACATGAGTCTCCTACTCAGAGGCGAGCGTCCGTACACTCTCGACCAGGCCCACATCCTCTATGGGGCAGGACATGTAGCCCGAGGCGGACCGTACTTATGGCAAGGGTGATAGCACTTGCACCATAGGCTGTATACAACCCGGAAGCAGAGTACAACTACAGTTTGATCTACAGGTCGGCTGAAGCAGCCGAACACTTAAAATTTATCAAGGAGATCGCGCTTGCACCATTAAAGCGTGCAAAACTTCCCTCCAACATGGGAAAATACAATGGATTGACCGACCCATATGATCACCTGCGCCTATTCATCGGCGCAGGATGATTGGAGGTTGTACGCTGCCTAGGTGGTGTCACTTGTTCGTCCAAACCCTTATAGACGCTGTGCGCCTATGGTTTGACAACTTGCCCATCGGCAAGCTTGCGTCATGGAACGATCTCAAAGACAAGTTCCTTACGCATTTCAGCCAGCAAAGGCGTTATGTCAGAGATTCCTCTGATGTAATGAACATTTGGCGGCGTGACAATGAAAGTCTCGAAGACTTTATCACCCGCTACAATAAAGAAGTGCTGGAAATTGGGGATGTGCACGAAGACCTGATTCGCGCACAGTTCAAGTACGCTGTCTGCTGCGACAAGATGATCAAAGTCTTGTCGGGCACTACTGGACTCCCCAAGAGCTGGGAGAAACTGATGGCGGCTACAAAGGTATACGCGCAAATAGAGCGCAACCTAAACGCCAGCAGACCTCCCCTACCGCACTACCGTCCCCAAGATATGAGCAAGAGTTTTGGGAAGAAAAATAAGAGTTGGAAGGAACACAACCAAAACCCTCCTCACTCAATGGTCAACGCACGCGTGACCATAAATAAGATTACCGCCCAGACAACAATTAAGCAGGAAAATCGAGATCTTCAGTGGACACCGCTGACGAAAACACCAGCGGAGTATAAAGTAGACAATAAGATAATAGGTTTGCTAGTGTGTTGCACGGATAGTTAATGAAGCCTTGATATTTGAACATGCTTAGATAATAGGTAGCGTCGCCTTAGTGTGGCGTGCACTATTCTGATGGCTGCGCTTGTGCACTGGGCCACACTGGATCATATTGACAAATGCTCTTCATCTTCTTATTGCTAGGGCCTTCTTTGCCGCGAGTAATTTGGCGTATCTCCTTACGCACATTTTGAAGTAAGTGGGAGAGCTTCCCACTTTTCAATGCTTTTTCGATCTCCATGCGCGTATGCCCCGTATCTTTGTGGTAGTCACAACAAAGGTTGGGGTCTTGACCTTTTTTATTGCGCATCGGCGGGGGAGAGAGAGCGACTGCGGTCTGTTTCGTGCATTGCCACATTACCAACAGGTTCCGAAGAACTGGCAATCAGCCGTTGTAGATTTGGCATTAAGTTTGCAGCAACCGAAATTGGAATCCGAGTAACCCGCAAGATTGAAGTCGTCGTGTCGAGGATACCACAAGCCGGTGCTTGGACATTCCTTCAAATATCTCATGATACGTTTGACGGCGAGCAAGTGCGAATCTCTTGGATTGGAATGAAAACTGGGGCATAGGCATGTAGGATACATGATATCAGGTCGAGAAGTTGTTAGATACATCAAGGATCCGATCATGGAGCGATATAAGTTTCATCAACTTTGACTCCATGAACGTCTGGACAAATGCCATGATTTGGAGCTAATGGGGTAGATGCTGGTTTAGTTCCTGTCAAATCAAATTTCTCTAATATGTCATGAACATACTTCGTCTGATGGATGAAGATACCATCAGGCAATTGATCAACCTAAAGTCCTAAAAATAACTTCATCTCCCCCATCGCACTCATTTCAAATTTGTGCTTCATGACTTCTTCAAAGTCTTTACACAACTTATCATTTGTCGATCCGAAGATGATATCATCCACATATATTTGTACGATAATCAAATGTCCATCCACTTCCTTGGTAAAGAGGGTAGAATCTACAGTTCCTCTGAGAAAGCCGTTGTCTAAAAGATGTCATGACAGCGTTTCATACCAAGCTCTCGGGCTTGGTGTAGACCATATAAGGCTTTGTTCAAAAGGTAGACTTTGTCTTGTGTATGGGATCAACAAACCCTGGTGGTTGGCCGACATAGACCTCCTCTTTAACTTTTCCGTACAGGAAAACAGATTTGACATCCAACTGGTACACCTTGCAACCTTTCCAAGAAGCAAAGGCCAAGAATATGCGGATAGCTTCTAGACAAGCGACCGGGGCATAGACTTCTGTGTAATCTATTTGTTCTTGCTGATGAAAACCTTGTACCACGAGTCGAGCTTTGTTGCGGATGACTATCCCTCTGTCATCATGCTTGCACTTGAAGACCCATCTAGTGTTTATATTTTTGTGATGATCTGGTAGGTCAACAAGCTTCCACACTCACAGCTTATGGAATTGAAGCAATTCCTCCTGCATTACCTCCACCCAGCTTTCTTCTTTTAACGCGTCTTTCCAGTTTCCGGGTTCTACCTGCAAAACAAAACAACTATTAGAAAGTCTGATTTGTAATGGAGCAATACAAGTATAAAAACAGCTTAGATCCTTATTGATCTGATTGCGAGTTTGCACCCCTGTTTGTAAGCTGCCAATGATATTCTCCGATGGATGATAAGAAAGTGTCCTCAGAAACACTTGTTGTGAGGCTTGACTGTTAACACACGATTAAGGGTGTAACACGCTGATGCGACTGCTTCGCCCCAGAAACTAATTGGAAGTTTTGAGTCAGTGAGCATGGTTCTGGCAGTCTCGATCAGTGTGCGATTCTTACGCTCAACTACTCCATTTTGCTGTGGAGTATAGGTAGCGCTGAATTTGTGAAGAATCCCCTTTTCATTGTAGAATTCGAGTATCCTTTTGTTCTTGAACTCGATACCATTGTCACTGCGGATTCTCTTGATAGGCAAGTGATACAGGTTTTCAAGTTTCCTGAAGAGAATCAGTAGACTTTCAAACGTTTCATCTTTGCTCTCCAGAAAGAAAACCCATGAGAATCTTGAGAAATCATCTGTAATGACCAGGCAATATAGATCTCAAGAAATGTTATTGATGTTTACTGGCCCGAAAAGATCCATATGAAGCCTCTCTAGTGGTAGCTTGATAGAATTTAGAAGCTTTCTTGGGTGTGATTTCTTATGTTGTTTCCCCTTTTTACAGCTCAGACAATCATCAGATAACTGAAAGTTTTTCAGATTAACACCCTCCACCAGGTCGCTGTGCACTACATAATTCATCTTTCTCAAATGAATATACCCCATCTTCCTATGCCATAAGATAGACTCCTTCTCGGTTGCTTTAGAAACAAAGCACTGGACCTTCTTTGATGTTGTAGATGCTACACTCATATCAAGAACATAAAGATCATTCTCTCTTGGAGCACGCATAAGAATCCATTCCTCAGGAATCTTGAATCCCGGCTTTAAAATCAAGCATTCTTTATCGGTGAAGTGCGTTGTGAATTTTTTGTCACAAATATGCGAAATAATGAGTAGGTTGTTCTCAAGTTCCGTAATGTAGTTCACTTTATCAAACGATACCACTCCATTCGTCAGAACACCTTCATCTATGATTCTTCCACCTTGCGTTCTGGCAAAACCTACGTAACCTTCTCGAATAGCTTTGACGTCGTGCAACAACGCAAGCATCCCAGTCATGTGTCGGGAAGCTCCACTATCCATAATCCATTTAGACATGATCGATCGCGGGAGCCCCTGCACACATGAGGAAGAAACTATTTAAACAAAGAAACCCAAGCCTGCTTGGTCTTGGGTGGGTTCAGAATCTCAAATTTTAGACCTACTTTGTTTTTACATTCTGTTTTGGCTCGGTTTTAATTGGAACGTATGGTTTCAGTTCTACCTTAGATGATTTGACTTTTGCAACCCATGTTTGCATTTTAAATTTGCCCTTTTAGCATAAAACTTTGAATCCAATTGACAATTCTTGGTGGAATATTCACCAATTTCAAATTTAGAATTACGTTGAATCGTTGATTTTGCAATTTTATAGGATTCATTGTTTCTTTTTAAAATTTGCTTTGGTACAACCATAGGTGCCTTTTGTTTCTCATCCTTGGTAGACCTGTTAGAGTTAGAAACAAGTTTTGGATATTTTTGTGAGCAATGTCGTGCAATATGCCCAACATTTTTACACTTGTAACACATCCTACTGTCTTTACGGACAGAGGAATCCAAAACTTGTTTTCTTTTCTCTTTTTCTTTGTTGAAATCATCATGGATTGTGTACCGATGATTTCTTTTTCTTTCTCCGTAGTTGTTCCAAAAACAAAGTTAACTTTCTTTGTAAAGTTTAACTTTTGAAACTTGTTGTTTGATCTTTTCTTTTGAAAACCTAAACCCGCCCTCCTGTTCTCAGGATAACCTCTATTTCTTTGGTGGTAGGGTTTGTTAACACATTTTCATTTAGAGTAAAATGATGTATCTTGTTTATCTAAATCAGAATGGCTTACCTCAACAAGCTTGAACAACTTTTCGACACAATCCAGATTGACATTCTGGATTGGGAAATCTTCATCAGAATATAGTTTATTAGATCCATGCATTTTGTAAACAATAACGTTCAGATCAGTGTTTAAACTATTTTCCGATGATTCGACATCCGATTCAGATTTCTCAGATTCTCCTTTTAAAACATTTTCAACCATTATTTTAACCAACTCAGAATCACCTTCATTTTCAGAGAAAGTTACGTCAATGTTCGTAGGCAGCTCGTTTGACTGTTCAATTTTCAATTTCAAATTGAGCGCCTTTTCCACCCCTGATGGCTTTTTACAAGCATAGCTATTCCACATGGGTGGTGGAACACGAACTTGCACCCTTGTTTTCATCATTTTTAGATTCTTCTTTATTTTCGATCTTAGGTAGAATATGATCAATGACGTATGAGCTTGTGGAATAACTGATTAACAATTTGTTAACCCGTTCTATTTCTATTTTTATTTTCTGAAGCTCACTTTTTAGCTCAGCGATAGTATTTAAATGAATATTAATGGCCATTTGCTTGTCCATTACTGTCGATTTAAGCATTGAAAGTGTTCCGTCATTTTCTCTAAGTGCTTTTTTATATTGTTTAACAGATTTGCTTAATTTGTCGTAAGCTTCTTTAGTTGATTTATAGTCACTCGACAAATTATCTGTTAGACATTTGAGCTCATTATATCGTGTGTCTTTTACAACACATTCACTGCATGGCTCTGCACATTTCAAACATGGTTTTTCTATCACAGACTCATTTTAGACTCATTTACCTCTTTTACGTTTGCCATACATGCTTTGTTGGTCTCATCAGTCAACTTCTCCATCTTTTCATCAACTATCTTTTCAACATCAGCCTTCTCTGTTCTTCACAAGATGATCGATGACTCGGCTCAAATAACCTGTAAAAGTTTTCAGAATATCATTAGGCAGGTAATGTTTAAAAGCACTGTTTAACAATTCCTCCTCTTCTGACGACGTGTGATAATAATCTTCAGGAGCCTCATCAAAAGATGCCTCTAATTCTTCTTCTTCTTTTTCTTCTTCTTCTTCTTCTTCAGGTTCTTCGATTATTTTTGCAACCAATGCCAAACTCTCATTCTTGGAAATGTACTTATTCCAGTTAAAGCCCTCATCCTCCTGAGTAACAACAAGAGCTTTGTCATTTGAGTTCGATGGTCCATCCTCGATTTGAACCATTCTCGTTCTGGGCTGTGGACGATGATAGATGGCCTTCTTGTAGTAGTCGTCGGCAAACGGTTCTCTATTTGGACATTTAAAACATGTGACTTTTGATTTGTCGAAGCCAAGCTTTCCATCTAATCCACCCAAATTCTCTTTCCGGTGATTTCCATGAAGTGTTGCGGTCATCTAACGATAGAAGCCATACACCATTTGATATCGATCAACTCCATCTCCACCGTATCAATCTGATCATAGTCCTCTCTGGTCATTTCTGAAATTCCAATCTTTCTTGCTACAAGACTGTCATAAGATTCGAGAACCGAAGCTAATAATGACATATGTTGCTTGGCAGTGTTCTCGTTGAAGTTTTGTGAATTCTAGAAATCAATAGCGATATTGCACTGTAATACCCTTTGAATAGGATTTGATTGACTATTCTGGTTGATCTGGGGATTGCTCAAACCATGTGATGACTGTGGGTTTTGAGGCGTGTTCGGGTTGACCGAAGCAAAGGATTGAAAACCACTGTGTTGTTTTCACAGTGGGCTCGGTGTGTTGTAAGCGTTGAAGGCAGTTTAGATCTTTGGAGACTGTAATACAGATTAACGTCTTGTTGCACTTGGGCGCCTTTGTTCTTCGCCATTTTCTGCATTTCGAGTTCGTGTCCCTCCAATCTCTCAATGAATCGAGGTAATGAGAAATTACCATATTCAGTTCCATTCTTCAAAATGGTCAAGTAGGTAGACCATTCGCCTTGTGGTAAGGAATCCGCGAGTTTATCAACTAATTCTTCATTCATCTTTATGATTCCCATTCGCTTCATTTGCACAACTAGATGACAGTATCTTTCAATTAGTTATTTCATTGTCTCTCCTTTGATCAAAGTAAAGATGTCAAATTCTTTACTTAACAACGCCCTCTTCCCTTTTCGTAACTGTGCACTACCCTAGAATTCAACCGAAGAGCATTCCATAATGATTGTGCGTCATCATCATGTTGTAACAGCGCCAATATGTCTTCCTTGATGGTTTGTTGTAAAATGTTCGTCATTTTCTTCTCATTTATGAACTTCTCTCTTTCAAAATCCGAGAGTTGAGCCAATGACTTTTCGAGACCGTTTTCTCCAACAGGAGTTGATACTTTTCTTCGATGGCAAACCAACAGGTAAAATGATTCGCCTGAACCAAATTCATAAAACGTTCACTCCAACTGTCAAAGTATTCAAGGTTCATCAACTTTGGCGGCTTTGTCATTGTACCCATCTCATTCTCGAGGTTCATATTTTGAGATGCGGTAGTTGTGACCGCTGATGCAGCAAACGCGTTATAAAACTCCTCTTCCATTTTTCTGCAAAGATTTTAGAAACACACTTTTGAAAAACTAACTAGAATGATAAAATTTTCTTCGTGCGGATAATAGAACAGTTCGTGCGACCAAGATTGGTTCGTAAGACCAAGATTGGTCGTACGACACAGAGATTCGTGCGAATGAGATGATTCGTACAAATAAGATACTTGTGCAAACAAGATGTTCGTACGAATGAAAACGTTTGCTCGTATGAGTGAGTTGTTCGTACGAATGAATGCCTCGTGCGAATCACAGTTTTAACCCTTTAACTTGTAGATTTTAGGAACTTCTGTTTACTCGTTCGTACGAATGACTTAAATTGTACGGACAGTTGTTCGTACGAGTTGTCTCTCTACCCGTACGAAACAACTCAAGTCATCAAACGGATGAATTTTACCAAATTTGACATGATTAAGTTCAATTTTAGATCCGAAATTTTTAAGGATAGATTAGAATTGATTTTAACGTGATATCCTAGAATCCTACTCCATTTTGTCCATGAATTCGTCCAATTCCGAGATCTGTTTGGGAAAGTGTAGTAGTAGAAAGCTTCAATGGTAAATCTGGATCTGAAACTGTTGGTAATATGCAGAACATTGATGTTTTTCAGCAGATTAGGCCTCAGGCTCTGATACCACTTGTGAGGGGGGATCGCTCTCCTCCAATAAGCACCGGACCAATCTGACTCAACCAACAAAGGCGGAATTCATTGTTAGTGAGGTTGACAAACAAACAAGTGAGATCTACTACTTAAATGCCTTGAATATATTGATATACGTGAACAAGTAAAATTCAAGTAAACAATTCAGCAGGGCTTCGCCACACCAACAGGATTCCAGTTACTGACATAACACTCCTCTATTTATAGGTCGACATAACTCGCACAAGAGGGTGTGAAACTGGGTGTGACTCGTGCGAGTGGAGCCTCGTACGAGTGATAAAGTGTCACTCGTACGAGTCATACAACTCACTCGTACAAGTCATTTACAAAACAAATAAAACATATATAAACTGACGTTATAAGCACTATATACATAAACAACATATCCTAGATGCAGGCAATAGACATTATGCACCAACAAAGGTGTAGTGCCAATAGGTGTCTTATGAGTCGTTCGATAGGCCCATAAGGCATCATTCAACTTCATTGACCAATCCTTACGGTTCGGTCGAATGGTGTTTTGCAAAATTTCCTTAATTTGCCTATTAGACACTTCCACTTGACCACTTGTTTGTGGATGATAGGGGCTAGCAATTCTATGGTCACCACCATACCGTTTTAGTAATTTCCCAAAAATAAGTTCTTAAATGAGATCCCCATCACTAATAATTACCCGAGGTATTCCAAATCTAGAAATAATATTAGTTTGCACAAAATTACAAACAACGGTATGGTCATTTGTTTTGGTGGCGATTGCTTCAACCCATTTAGACACATAATCCACCACCACCAAAATGTATAAATTCCCATGAGAATTTGGGAATGGGCCCATGAAATCGATTCCCCACACATCGAAAGTATCGACAATAAGAATCGGTTGCATGGGCATCTCATCCCGTTTGGAAATTCCCCCAATTTTTGACACTCAACACAGTTTTTTGCAAAATTGAAAGCGTCTTTAAAAATAGTCGGCCAATAAAGGGCACTATTGAGCACTTTATGCCCCGTTTTGTGACCACTGAAATGGCCCCCACAAGCAAAAGAATGCAAGTGCATCAAGACACTCGGGATCTCCTCATCGGTATAAATCTCCTCACAACTTGATCCGGACATGCCTTGAATAAATTCGATTCTTCCCACGTGTAGTACTTGATTTGAGAAAAGGAAATGCAATGTCTTCCTCCTATCCCAATGAGCCGACAAATCACCTGTCACCAAATAATTGATAATAAACCAAGGTAATATTGAGACTTTAAGAATATGCTCATCTGGGAAGGTCTCATTAATCTCTACATGAGAAGAACCCTCTTCCACCAACAACCGAGATAAATGGTCCGCCACCACATTTTCGCTACCCTTCTTATCCCGTATTTCCAAGTCAAACTCTTGTAGTAAAAGGACCCATGAATTAACCGCGGCTTTGCATCTTTCTTCTCCATGAGGTACCTGACAGCAGAATGGTCAGAATATACAATCACTTTACTACCCCAAATGTAAGCCTGGAATTATCCAACGCATATACCACCGCAAGTAGCTCTTTCTCAGTTGTTGTGTAATTCAATTGAGCATCTGAAAGTGTCTTACTTGCGTAATATATGGCAACGGGTTTCTTTTCTACCCTTTGACCCAAAACGGCCCCCACCGCATAATTACTTGCATCACACATAATTTCGTACGGTAAATACCAATTCGGTGATTGCAAGATTGGGGCCTCAACCAATTTCTTTTTCAGCAAGTTAAAAGCATTTTGACAATCTTTGTTAAAGTCAAACGGTTGGTCTTTTAACAATAAATTACATAAAGGTTTTGTTATATCACTAAACCCCTTTATAAACCGTCTGTAAAACCCCGCTTGACCCAAAAATGATCTAATGCCCTTAACGCTCGTGGGATATGGCAAAGTAGAAATAACTTGCACTTTTGCCCTATCAACCTCTATCCCACGACTTGACACCACGTGTCCCAACACAATTCCCCCTTGAACCATAAAATGGCTCTTTTCCCAACTGAAAAACAAATTTTTCTCAACACATCTTTTTAATACTTTCGAGTTGGTCAAGGCAAACATCAAACAGTGACCAAAAATTGAAAAGTCATCCATGAAGATTTCTAAAGACCCCCCACCATATCTAAAAAGATACTCATCATACACCTTTGGAAGTTGGCGGGGGCATTACATAACCCAAACGGCATTCGCCTAAATGCAAAAGTACCGTATGGGCAAGTAAATGTGGTCTTAGCTTGATCTTCCGGATGAATAGCAATTTAATTATAACCCGAATACCCATCAGGAAAAAATAATATTTTTGACCCGATAACTTTTCAACAATTTGGTCAATGAAAGGTAAAGGGAAATACGCCACCCGGTTACCAGCCGAGTGGCGACCTCTTCACCTGTGTCGTTTAATGCCTGCCTTTTTGGGAACAGTTTGTGTAGGGCTCACCCATTGGCTATCAGAGACGGGGTATATGATACCCGCATCTAGCCACTTAAGTATCTCATTCTTGACAACTTCTCTCATGTTAGGATTCAATCTCCTTTGTGTGTCATGAGAGGGAGTACTACCATCTTCAGTGATGATTTTGTGCATCACTACGGAAGGGCTAATTCCCTTCAAATCAGCAATGGTCCACCCAATTGCGACTCTATTGGCAAGCAACACCTCCATCAATTTCTTCTATTGCTCCCCGGTTAGATTTGTTGCAATGATAACTGGTAGCGTATTGCCCTCACCCACATAAGCATACTTCAAATGCTTAGGCAACACCTTCAACTAAACAGTGGGAGGCTCTATCAATGACGGCTTCAACTTAGTGTCAATCTTCTCGGGAAGGCTTTCCACTTGGTGTGTCCAAGGTGGTCTTCCTTCCTTCACCGCCATCACCTCCATCTTCTTCTCTTCCTCATCCATGCTCCGATTCGTTTCCGATTGTAACCTGTCGAACATGAAACACTCCTCTATTCTGTTTTCCTCATCAAGACCCATGTCACAGAGAGGTATACACTCGTCAACAACGTTCGCCATATGACATTCGTCATTAACTAGAGGATCCGTTAATCCGGAAAAAAACATTTAACCGCAACAGAAGGTTACCAAAAGTCATGTCGATCGTACCCGTTTTACAATTAATTTGGGCATTTGATGTTGCAAAAAACGATCGACCGAGAATAACCCTAGGTTGTTTGGTTAGGGTAATCAAGTACTAAGAAGTCCACCGGATAGTAAAAGTTCTCGACCTTGACAATTACATCCGTGACTATTCCACGGGTTAGTTAGGAGTCAAGTCGGCTAGCACTACAGTAGTGTTTGCCGCTCGAAGTGGACCAAGCTCATATTGGTCATACAAACTACCTGGTAGAATACTCACACTAGCACCAAGATCCAAGAGTGCCCTGGTCATTTTAAATTCTCCAACTTGAATGGAGATGATAGCCGCTCCCGGGTCTTGCAACTTGGGTGGAAGTGCACCCGAAAGAATCGAACTCACATGTTCGGTTAAATCTAGTTTCTTTGGAAACTTGTGAGTTCGTTTTTGAGTGCACAAGTCCTTCAAGTACTTAGCATATGATGGGACTTGTTTCATGTCATCCAAAAGTGGTAAATTGATTTTAACCTGTTTAAAAATTTTCCACATTTCTTCTTGCTGGGGACCTCTTTATTCACCACTTTTTTGGATGGTCCCAACAAAGCTTCGGGATATGGGGCAGTATTAACCTCCACACTCTTTTCCTTCGCTTTCGGGACAGGGACGGTCACAACGGATGTATCTTTATCATTTTTCAAAATATTTCCTCTTTGACCCATTTGACCGTCAACAATCTCATCATCACTAGCCTCTTCCACCACTCCTTCGAAAAACTGGGGTGGTGGTGACACAACACCATTATCAATGACTCGACCACTACGTAACGAAATTTTATTAATTGGTACCTCACGTGTGTTCTTCGAGCTGGACCCTTGATACTTAGGGTTCACTATAGTGTCACTAGGCAATTTTCTGCCACTTCCACGCATCTGTGCTATCTCCTCCGCAAGTTGACCCACTTGCTTCTCTAAAGCTTTATGTGATTTATCACGTACCTCAAACTCCTTTTGCATTTCCATCTTTATTTCTTGATTCGAAGTTGTAATAGCATTCATTATTGCATCTACCTTCGAACTTAAAGAGTCTTCACCACCCATTGGAGGATTAGAGTTACCCCCTCCATTACCACCTTGGTTGTAGCCCCTTTGATAACCACCTTCACGGTCCTGATAGCTTTGGCTACTTCCTTGGTTGTAATTCCTGTGGTAACCCCCTTGGTTACATCGAACCTCCTTGATTCCCACTTTGGTTACCCGTTTGAAAGTTAGGATTCATTTGATTTGAGGCATTCCCATAACGAATGTTCAGATGGTTTCTCAAACCCGGTGATAAGTGTTAGAATTCATATCGAATTGTTTGTGATCACCATAAACTTGATTCACCTCCTCAGTAGTATGTGCCATGCTGACTTGACATTCCTCGATTCGATGCCCAATATCCCCACAATCTTCACACACCGCGAACTGTACCGCACCAACTTCCTTCTTCTTCATTCGGGCCAACTCCCGTTCCAAAGTAGCAATTCTATCCTTGGGTGCTCGAATCAAGATCGGGAAGAGATCGAGAAATAGGATGCTTCTTAGATCGGTCAGCCATAGCAACCACTTTGGAATTCTTGCTCATCCTTTCCAAGAAATCCTAATCGTCTTCCTCATGATTGTTCAACAATGTTCCATTGCTTGCCGATTGCAAATATTTGTGATCATCGGCATCCAACCCCCTTACAAAGCATTTAAGTAACTCCCACCTTGGAATTTGATGATGATGACACTTCCTAACCAATTACTTGAAACGTGTCAATACCTCATGTAATAATTCCCCCGGTAATTGCCTAAATGACCGAATTTCATCTCTTGCATCATCGGTCTTTGCAATTGAGTAGTATTCATCCAAGAAAACTTGTTGCATCTCCGGCCAAGTGTGAATACTGTTTGCCGGAAGTGTGAGAAACCAGTGCTTAGCTTTGCCTTTTAAGGAAAATTGAAACAACCACAACTTCCCTTCTTCTAGCGCAAAATCATGGCCTCCAATAGTACCACATATGGCCGAGAATTCCGCCAAATGTGTATACGGCTCGTCATTCGTTCTACCGTTGAAGTGGGGTAGGATGTCAATGTAATTCGGCTTACAATCAAAATCCCTTCTCCCCCGAGGCGTAGGGACAACAGGTGAATCATATTCCATGACCACCGGTCTAAATCGACCATTAACACCTCGTGGAGCTTTTTGATGCATTTGACGTCTTGGACCATTGACCTCTTGATTCATTGGCCTATTATTGACCCTTAGGTCCCCACTCCCATTTCCACCTTGATTTCCACCGCCTACAAATTGCGGAATTCGGTTACGGTTACCGTTGTTATTGTTGTTGTTGTCGTAATCCCGATTCCGTCGATCATTTCGTGGTTGATGGTTATTCCCGTAGCCGTCATCTCTACAATAGTCAGGACCATATCCATCGTTCCCCACAAAATTGGCATGTTGATAGCCAAAATCTTCATTCTCAAACCCTCGAGCATCATAAAAATTCCCCATGTTGTTGTCTCCCCATTCATCATCTACAACCCTTTCATTGTAGTTTCCACCATCGTCCGAATATTCCGAGTGGACGGTCACATGTTCTGGTGATTGATAACCGGGAACACTATATGGTGCATCATCGGGAATATTATTTCTTAAATCTTCGAGATCAAGAAATTGGGCTTCATTTGTGGGATTGCCACGGCTATGATTAACCCCACAATTGGCGTTAATATTTCGGTTGTTAAGATTGAGGTAATGGGTTTTGTCGATTTTGGTTTGGAGGTAGAGGTGTGGGTGTACATTGGCGGTTATTTTAGTTTCGGCTACGAGCTTGGAATGGTGGTGTTGGTGGTCTTGAGTTATTACCACCCCCCGATTGATGGTTTTGAGTGTTTTGGTTTTGGGAAGGCTAATCGTAGTATTGGTTTTGGTTGTTGGGTTCGTTGGAGTTTTGAGGATCCATTGGAATGGGTCCAAAGATGGTGTAGGTGGTGAGTTGGTGTTGGGTGGATTAGCGACTAACTGGTTGGCTAGGTTTCTTCTAATGATCCGCTCGATCTCCTGTTCGAACACTAACGACGAGGTCCTCCTGAAATTCCGTGTATGCATGCACTACCTGGAACCTGCACAAGTAACACACCCGCGTAGCACAAAAGCAAAGACGATATAAAAGAACAAGCACTTTAAACAGTTAATCACAAAATCAAACAAATCCAAATGCAAAGTGCACGAACTCCCCGACAATGGCACCAAAATTTGATCGGAGTGTCGCGCCCCGGTCAAAGATAAAATTTATAATCCCAAGTTTTACCCTTAACGATGTGTTAGTGGTAGTAAGGGGTCGAACCACGAAGAGTTTGTGGTTTGCGATGGATGCAATTGATTTTTAAGGTTGTCACAACTTATGAAGCTTGCTATTTTGGTTATTTGAATATTTGTTTGTTTGAAAGAATATCGGAATGATCCGATAAAATTGTTTCCAATTAACTAACTACGAAAACTTAAACGATTGCAAGAAACTTGATTGATTGATTAGAACAAATGAAAGAACAAGGTTCTCACCCGGTTCAACAATTGTAGGACCTAGGGTTGCTACTCGTTTTAACTTAGTTTAATTGAATTAGTTCATTAACGGTTTTAGAATCACAAGGTTAGGTGCAATTGCTATCGACGTTCAAGACGGACCACAATGCACTTTGTTACCTCGGACAAGTAAATCCTATCAAAAGAAAAAGCATAAATACGCATATTCATTTCACGAAGTCAAATTTCATAACTCACTCGACAATTCGTAAATTCAACACAACGTAAGACAATTATCTAATGATTCAAATGCAATTCAATTGTCACAAACCAAGTATTTAACAAATAGTAAACCCTAGAAACCCTTACAAAAGTTTACATCAGGGTGAAACCCAAAGAAATTAGCCGCTCATGGTGAACGGGACTTGATCAACGAGTGATGAAAGCTTGAACATTAACATCTTGAGCTTGGTGATGATGATGGATGGTGATTAGGGTTTAGGTTGATGATGAGGATAAACGGATTGAAGGATGGATGAAGATAATGATGATAGTGGATTAGGGTTAGGAATGATGAGGATGATGGATTGGATGATTGGTGTGGATTGGTGATGCACAAGATGAAGCTTGGATGATTCTTGGCTGCAAGAACAAGTTCAAAAATCTCCAAAACCGTAACTCCCTTTGAAAAACCCAAAACACAAACTATAACTCATCCAAAATTGAATTTCAGCGACAAGAATTTAGGAGGGGCGTCACCGACGACCATATGGGGCGTCGGCGACGGCCCCTGGATCTTCTGGTTTTCCTCCGCCACACTAACCTACTGTCTACGACCAATTTTTTCCGATGGGACTATCAGAGGGGCATCGGCGAACGGCCCAGGGGGCGTCGGCGACACCTTTCTAATTCTTGGTTTCCTATTCTTCCATTTCGCGATCACGGATGACCCGTTTTCCGCCCCGATGCTCCGAAATGCTCCGGAATAGCTCCTTAAACTCCGTAAACCTGTAAAACACAACTCTAATCAAAAGTAGGCTATTCGAAACTAAAAGTTACGTAAAACATTCACTTAAGCTTAACAGGAACATCGGTTTTCGACAACGCATCAAGAGAATCATACCAGCTTTTAATCTTGCCAAAAACGAGTTTTTGTTTAAAATATCAAATTAAATAAATAGGTATTCTACTACAATTATCGGTATTGTTATCCACGTAAGCTCAGCTTATCAGATGTAATCATGAGTATGATTAATGTATGAATTATACTTACTAGCCGGTGTTCAGCCACTTCACGACACGTTCCCGTATTAAGACATGCACGAGAGAAAATCTTACCGGTGAGTATACTGCTTATCATTTGTTTTGACATATAGATGTGAGATACTCACTTATTTTGATTGAAAACAAGCCCTATGTGATTAAATCACTTATTAATGAGGAACTTGATTTTCATATGCATGCAGGGCACAGAAGTAAGTCCGTGAACAGGTTAGTACCATCGTACCGACAAAGAGACGAACTTAGCTCCCGCATAAAGCTGTGATATATTATCACTTATTGTTGGGTGACTGTGATATTTTTATCACTTATTGATGGTCGTATGCAGTATTTACACGTATGTATGGTATCATGGAAGTTCTAGACTTGCCTCCTCATTATTATTCGGTAAAAGATTCAACCATGATACACAGATGATAAGCAAGCATAAAGACGACATATCTCAGAACCTCGGCATACTATCAAACGAAATTTCGGTACCAAGACCATATGCCAATGAATGGTTCCCACCTGGCTTTTAGTCCGTTAAGTTTATATCAACCTGCACATTTTATCTGATTGTGAGCATACCGATACATCATTAGTAAAGCTACTTATCAATTTTCGTTTTATGTCTTTGACCGTATTTGACAGATCACCGGTGTATCATCACATTCTCTTATCTTTCCAGGAAACTCATTTTTTATTTTTGGATTTTCTATTGTTTTTGTATTTTTCCAAATTTTTCTCCCCCTTAACTGCAAAATGTAAATAAATAAAAACATAAATAAATAAATAAAAGACATATTTTTGTATTTTTGTATTTTCTCATGTTTTGTATTTTCTTGAAGTTTTCTCCCCCTAAAATATAAAAATAAAAGAAAATGGAAAATCTTTTTATAATTTTAGTTTTGAAGAAAATATTTACGAAAACGATTAGCCAAGAATGATTTACTCGGGTTTCACCTTGATGCCGTTGACCAAAGAAGATAATCAAAACGTGATTTATCAAAAGCTTTTGTAAACAGGTCTGCACGTTGGTCATCAGTGTGGATTTTAACAAATTTGATAAGTTTCTTTTCATAACAATCTCGTATGAAATGATACTTAATCTCAATGTTTTTGGTTTTGATTGATGTACAGGATTACGAGTGATCTGTAAAGCAGCTTCATTATCAACATAAATAGGAGTAGTTTGAAATTCAAAACCGTAGTCGTGCATTTGCTGTTGGATCCATAAAACCTGTGAGCAGCAACTAGAAGCTGAAATATACTCAGCCTCACAGGTTGAAGTAGCTACACAAGTCTGTTTTTTGCACTACCACGTGACTAGGCGATTTCCTAGGAACTGACATCCTACTGATGTTGACTTTGCATCGATCTTGCAGCCACCATGATCAGAATCACTAAATGCTATCAAATTAAACTTATCATCCTTAGGGTACCAGAGACCAATGTCCGGGCGACCCTTCAAATAACGAAAGATTCTTTTCACAGCCATCAAATGAGAAACTTTTGGACTTGACTGGTAGCGAGCTAGAAGACATGTTGGGTACATTATATCGGGTCTTGAAGCAGTAAGATACATAAGAGATAAAGAGATGGTTCCACATGTTCACCCATTCCATCAGGAGTAATCCCATGATTTTGAGCTAATGGAGTTCCCAAAGGCTTCGAGTCTTCCATTTGAAATTGTTTGAGAATATCCCTGACATACTTGGTTTGATGAATGTAAATCCCTTCCTTAGATTGATGAACCTGCAAACCTAAAAAGAAAGTAATTTCTCCCATGGCGCTCATCTCGAACTTCTCTTGCATTACCTGCTCGAATTCTTTGCACATTTTCTCGTTTGTAGACCCAAAAATAATATCATCAACATATACTTGTACCAGCAATAAATCCTCATTCTTTTCCTTGATGAAGAGAGTACAGTCGATCAATCCACGTCAAAAACCATTCTTGAGAAGATAGGAAGACAACGTTTCATACCAGCCCGTGGAGCTTGATGAAGACCATATAATGCCTTATTGAGAAGCCAACCTTGTCAGGATGGATTGATCTTCAAAACCAGGCGGTTGCTCAACATATACTTCTTCTTCAACCACACCATGAAGAAATGCACTTTTCACATTCATTTGATAAACTGTAAACTTCTTGTAGGACGCATAAGCCAAGAAAATTCTTATGGCCTCAAGACATGCTACCGGTGCATAAACCTCATTATAATCAATGCTTTCTATCTGATTAAAGCCTTGGAGAACCAATCTTGATTTGTTTCTCACAACAACACCTCGGTCATCCTTCTTACACTTGTAAATCCATCTAGTACCAATCTTCTTGTAGTTGCCGGGCCTGTCAACCAATTTCCACACACCCAACTTCTGAAATTGCTGAAGTTCCTCTTGCATTGCTTCAACCCATGAGTCTTCTTTCATTGCCTCCTTCCAAGATTTTGGTTCTACTTGGCAAACATAGCACGCAAAAGACTAATCATTCTGTTCCCTAGATTCTTTAATTTCTATATACAAACCAGCATTCTGGTTGTTCCTTAGCTGATTACGTGTCCGCACTCCACTCTAGACATCTCCTATAATATTCTGTTGAGGATGGGTAATATGGATTCGGGTTTCAGGAACATCGGGAACTCGAGAATTTATACCCAAATTGTTGATATTCATATCAATAGCTAGGTCGATTGCTGGAATCGACGAAGATGTAGATGCATGACCTTCAGTCGTCCCTGATTTTGCACATTTGATGTGACATCAGAAATTCCACGAACAGGAGCAGAAGTAGCCTCATTTGCATCATGGAACTCATCATCTTCTGAAGAAACATTATAATCAGCAGCATCTTCAAATTCCTCATTTTGAATAATATTATTAACCGAAGTAGACACTTGAGGGTTAACAATAATTGGTCATACTAATGACGAGTCAACTGCAGTATCACTTTCAAGTAGCATTTAAGCCGCTGCAGATGCATCATCAAAAGTTGGCAGATTGAAGGAGTCAAACAGTTCATTGTAGTCAAACATCCAAGGAGCACCCGGAGCTCTTACTGATTCAGCATAGCTTTGAACCTTAACTTCACGCCATTCCTCAATCTTTTTCATTGACAAATTCCACACTCTGAAATTAGGAGTAGCATATCCAAGAATGAAACATTTGATAGCCTTTGGATCGAACTTACCATGTGGATCAATCATAGTGCATGGAGCTCCAAAAGGTTCTAAGAAAGACACATCTGGTTTCCTTTTATACAACAATTCAAAACATGTTTTCCCATGCCTTTTCACTGTAAGAACTCTATTCATCGTATAGCATGCAGTAGCCACAACCTCCCCCCAAAACTGAACAGGAAGTTCTGATTCTACTAACATAGTTCTTGCAGTTTCGATCAGAGTTCTATTTTTCCTCACAGCGACACCATTTTGTTGTGGAGTGTAACGAGAACTGTATTCATGTAAAATTCCCTTAGAAGAACAGAATTCATCCATAACATGGTTCTTAAATTCAGTGCCATTGTCGCTTCTGATCCTCGTTATCTTCAAATTGTACAAATTTTCAAGTAGCATGAGGAGATTTTTGAGGATTTCAGGAACTTCACCCTTGTGGGCCATAACATTCACCCATGAAAATCTTGAATAGTCGTCAGTAACAACTAAACAATATGCATCGCCAAAGGTAGTCTTATGTTTCATAGGTCCAAAAAGGTCCGTATGAAGACGTTCCAGAGGCATATTGACAGTGTTTATTTTCTTCATAGGATGAGACTTTCGAGCTTGCTTTCCCTTTTGGCACAAAACACGGTCATCTTGTAAATAAAAGTTCTTCACTGGTACACCATTCACAAGATTATTTTTCACTAAATAGTTCATTTTTCTCAAGTGAATGTGTCACATTCGTCTATGCCAAGAGATTGATTCCTTTTCAGTGGCTTTTGAGACAAAACATGTGACTTGTGCAGACATAGTAATAGCTTGGCTCATGACAAGAATACTCATTTATTCTTGGAGCCGACAAGAGAATCCATTCTTTGGGAATCTTGAAACCAGGTTTCAGCACATAACAACCGGCATCATCAAAATGAACCATGAGCTTCTTATCGTAGATTTGAGAAACACTCAGAAGATTGTGATCAATTTGACGAACATAATTGATCTTGTCAAAACTAACAACACCATTGGAGATCATTCCTTCTCTAGTGATGTATCCACCCTTATCTCGAGCAAAAGCAACATAACCTCCCCTACTGCTTTTCACATCATAAAGGAGCCTTAAGTCGCCTGTCATGTGCCGTGATATTCCACTGTCAACAATCCAATGACTATTTACAGTTCCTCCTGGAACACCCTGCACATTACATTACCCGATTAGTTTGAGATGGGGACCAAGCCTTAGTGGTCTTGGGTCGACCCTTATCATCAATAAATGTGATTTCTATTTCTTGATGATTTGGAAACTTTGTGCCTCCCCCTGAAACATTACCAGTTTTAGGTTTCCAAGATTGTTGATGTTTACCAAATTGACTATTATTTACAGATTTAAATACTTCTGGTTTTATATAACTTGATGAACTTGGTTTCTTTTCTAAAACATCCGATTTTAATGTCTTCCCAATTATTTTAACTTGTTTACGTCTCTATTTTTCTTCTTGTTCCTTAACAATACGTTTGTCTGTGAACGGGGATCGAGCTCCCGAAATGAGCAATCGACCTGATCACACTCAACTAGCAGAGGCGGAATTCATTGCTAGAGAGGTAGATATGCCAAACAAGATAGAAATTACTGTTTAACTGCTTCTGATCTATTAAAGACGTTCAAGTTACAGACGCAAGTCAACAAACTGACAGAGCTTTGCCGTATGAAATGATAAATCCGTGACCAGCTCTAATACAACACTTCCCTATTTATAGGTCGACATGACTCGTACTGAAGTGCGTGCACTAACAAACAAACAACTATGATTCGTACGAAATGGTATTTCGTACGAGTGACTCACTCGTACGAAATCAGTATGTTTCGTGCGAATCATAGCGTACAAACATATAAAATTTACATTTTCTCAAATATATATTTACTTGTAAACTTTATAAACATTACAGATGTATCCTAGACGTAAGCAATAGACATTATGCACCAACAAACTCCCCCTTGGATGTTGCCGTAGTCTGGATAATCTTCAAAACTTCAATTTGATTTGACTTTAATGCCCAAAAAATCTCTTTAACGATTTTCAACGTTCCTCAGAAGCAATAGGCGTTTGATCGGTCAGAGGACGTCGCTTCAAAAACTGAAAACTCCTTAACAATGCTAATCTTGAACGTTCAGCGATCCGGGCTTCCTTTTCTTCAGTTTTCTTCAACTCCTTCTTCTCAATCTTTATCCAGGTTGTCTTCCAATTCGATCCTGAATGAATATCATTTGCAAAGCACACATTTACGATCTTTTGAAATTGAAGTGCTTGCTCCCGATCCTTTTCTTTAAAACTGATCTTGCTATAAAATAAACATTCAATGTCTTTCTTCGAACAATTTACTAGCCACATGGGGTCTAGTACTCGAATGCCTCGCCACAACCCAAATATTCTTTTGTGTGCTATGACGGCTTCGGTTAATTCCTCAGTTATCTTCCACGAATCTTCATCTGGGTGTACACCAATAACAGCCTCACCTGTATTAGAATCGTAATGTCACCACTTGAAGATCGTATAGAAATCTTGCTCCATTTTGATCATCGGCATGTTTTTCAACACCCGTGGTTTCTTCACAATCAACGTAATATCTTTCCCTTTGTCACTGGATCTTCTTTAATAATACGACGCGGATAATGCGGTTTCCAGTGAACAAAACCATGTTTCGCTTCACATTTGATCAATCTCCACAACTTTGATCATGGAACTTCATCTTTGTTTGCACAAGTTCCTTAATGTCCCAATATGGCAGAGTTTTGATGTCACTTAGATATCGGAAGTATTGAATCCCAAATTCTCTCTGAATAGCATAAACATTCAGCTCTTCAATCCAACCCCAACTCAAAATATCCCAAAGAAATATCAGCATCTAAAAAATGCCAGGGGTCTTTTAAACTTTCGCTCAGCTGGACTCTCCCTAAACCATTTCTTCTTTTGTTCGATAATCTCAGTTGTAGACATCTTTCAGGAATCGTTCCTTCTTTAACAGCTTCCGATACTTTCTTTTGTAACATCTCAGAGCTATCTATGTAAATAAATCGATAAACGTTGGTAAATCCTCTATACCCTGAACGACATCATTAGCATCTTCATCAGAGTCACTTTTAATGACAACGTTATCATATATGTTTACATCTTCTATTTCTTCAAAAACATAAGCATTTGGTTCGAAAGCATCTATCTCATTCAGTTTGTCTTCAAAGTCAAAATCGAACTTTTCTCCACTAATTCCGAGCATTTCAGCTATCTCTTCTTTCGAGTAACAATGCACAAACTCTCCCTCTTCAACATCATGCTCAAGATATAGAACAAATGGCTTTTGCACGACAGGAACAGAAGATGTAACATTCTCTGTGAAAATTCCTGCCTGCTGAGCATCTATCAATTCATCAACTTTGTTTATCCCTTCCTCTTCAGCAATTTGGTTCTCAGAATCATCAAAATACTCGGAAAGATCAACTAATTCATTAATATTTGAATCTATTACACGAACACCCGATCCACCCACATTATCATCATCATTACCATCATCCGAATCACTAGAATCTTTATCTTCAACGTCAACTTCTTCAGTATCTTCTATCTCTTCCTCCTTTTCTTTTTCTTCAACCGATTCTTTACTATCTTTTCCCGTCTTTTTCATCAACCACTCTCGATGTCGTTGGGAAATATCCAGAAAAGCTATATCAACATCAACAGGCTTTCCTATCAGAATAAAATTCTTCGGTTCCTCATACACTACGATATCCTAACACTGTACTGGCCCAGATTCAGCTTCTGGCACAGCTTCTTCAGTCACAAAATCCTCCACAATCTTACCCTTACCTTTCCCTATCGCATCAGATTGTTTTTTGCCAACCGTTCTCGCTCTGCAACTCTTTCTCTTGCTTCTTCATGTTCAATTTCATCAATCGCTGCAGATATACCAAACTTCTTCTCAAGAATCTTCTCAAATACATCCATCCTTCGATTAATTCTCAACCTTTCTTCTTCGTACTCAGTCATTCTCAATCGTAATCTTTCATTTTAAGAAATAATACTTGCCATCATCGCTTCGAGTTGCTGTTTATCAACGATTAAACCTCCAATTCTTTCAAGCATCTCAAACTTCTCTACCGTTAACAAGTTTATCTGCTCTTGTAATTCAGCGATGCGCACAACGTTCATCGTCACTTGTTTATGCAAATCATCAATTCTAGGATCATCAAACCGAAACTCATATCCTCCTGGTAGATCGTCTAAATTAATCTCGTCAAATAATGCAGCTAAACAGTTGTGTTGTAGGACGAGATTGCGGAGCATGAGATGGTTGAGACTGTTGTTGAGCCGATTGTTGTGGTGCTGGTTGCTCGACAGGCTCTGGATCAGGCATAGGTTGTTGAACAGGTTCTTGCACAAATTGTTGCGGTGTTGGTTGTTGCTGTTCAGGTTCTTGTTCATGAACTGGTGGTTGTTGCGAAGATATTTCTGGTTCAATATGTGGCTGATCTGGCTCGGGATGCATATAATGTAGTGGAGATGGAATACTCTGTGTTTGTTCCTCCACATTTGCTTCAGTAGTTTGCTCAGCACCAGCTTCTATTGGATGAACAATCGGAGATATGCGTGCTGCAGATCTTTTCATCCTTCTTTGTCTTTTCTTGACCGGAGTTCTAAAACCAGATTCAAGCTCAGATTCAGACGGAACGTAAGTAGTATCGTCTTCGCCTGTTGCCTTTCTTTTTCGTTCTTCGGCTTTACGCTTCAGCTCATCTTGACGTTTCTTTGCCAATTTCTCCGCTCTTTTCTTTTCTCCTGCACGTCTATCCTTTGAATCGATACTAGAAGATAGTACTTCTTCAGCTGTTGTCTTTTCAGCTCCGAAAGCCTGACGTTCTATATCTTTTGCCATTACTGTTTCTTCAATCTCAGGTTCATCCCTCAACCCTAAACTTTCAGCAGTAGATGCAACTTTTCTCTTTCTTCCTTTGTATGTAGCCTTACCTCCTTTATCTCCGTCTTTCACAAACCACGGACTTCGCTTTGCCACAAACAAAGATAATGATTTCACTTCCTCCTCATCGTCACCACTATCGTCTTTCCTCCATTTTCCAGGTGCGGGTGAGATGTAATCTTTATTCAGAATAGCACAGAACATCGGTTTAGCGGACTTCAAATGTATGTTCATCTTCGCAGAGACTGAACATCCATATGCTCAAGTTTAAGCACATCATCAGAAGATTTCTTCAAGTCAGGATGTAAATAGTCTAATATCATCTGTATAAACCTCGGGTACTGCAAAAATCTCTCCTTCTGAATGTTTTGGATCATCTGAGTAAATATAACTTTTGAAAAATTATAAGGAAGATTCAGCACCAACGCGGTAATCGTGCACATCTGATAATCTACTAAGTCATCAAAACCACCCTTCATGTGACCCAAACAATGAATAATGACATGTGCCAGATATCGAAACGGCGCGCTTAGATTTCCCTTCTTGAAAGGAGCAGCATTCACAAAACCTGTATATCCCATCCTATAAAAACATCCTTTCACCATATATTCAGTAAAGCCCGTTGGATCATCCTTGTTATCTTTAAACTCTAACACTTTCCGAATTAAATCTTCAGTAATCTTAACTTGAATATCCACATCGTTAATCTTCACTGCTGATATAATGGCATTGTCATCAAGACTATATTCCGTAGCATTCCAGAAATACTCCACATGTGACAAATATACAGTATGTCTATCTATAATCGCTTTCGTCACTTAATTCTGGCAAGAAAATCCAAGATACTTCAGTACGCAACTATTTCTGGGATTTTAGCATCTGTGATACAACATATGTTATGTACTGGAGAAAATTCGGATCTCTTTGCCTGTTCAAGAAAATAACATACAACCGTTAGAAAATTTTCAAACTTTCAATAAATTTTTCACTGATTCGTACAAAAAAAACTCTTTATTTCGTACGAAATACACATATAAACAAAAAAGTTGAACTTTCAAAGTTTTTATCTCTTGGTTCGCACAAAATCCTATGTTTCGTACGAAATATGCAGACAAGTTTTGAACATTTTAACATTATTCTCTGTCTCGTACAAAAATTCTGTTTCGTACAAAATTTTCATCTGATCAAAATTGAAGTTCAGAATATTCATACGTTTCACTTGTTTCGCACAAAAATTCTTCACTTAACCAATTAAACTTTGAAATCTCATTTTGTACATAACATTTCACTCGTACCAAATCGTCATCGTCCCAAAATTTGTCCAAGTGTAATCCGAACCTAAAACTTGTTGTTTTTAGCAAATTGATAGTTGATTTTCAGGTTATTAGATCCGATATTAACGATTTTGCGGTCAATTTTAAGTTTTACCGGTCCAATTTCCCTAGATCTAAGTTTTAGTCCGAATCGTATGAAAATTTGACATTATAACAGTGAGATCGTGATGAAATTACCTTGCCCATTGTAAGAGGTGTGCAAATCAACCTCAAAAATGTAAATAGTAAGCACAAAAACCAAGAATCGAAGTTTCAGAGATGAATCGCACAAAATCTCTCTGAGTCGCTCAACAGTGCTCAAAGAACAGAAATCTCATTTTTGTGCGAGACAATGGATATTTATACTTACTTTGTTGCGTATGAAAACTTGTAAATCGTACCAAATGTATTCCTTTGTTTCATACAAAAACGACTTAACCACATGAAACTTGATTTTGTACGAATCAAATCTAAAAACTTTAAACTTTTTCAATTCCAATTTTTATTTTTTAATTTTTCATTCATTTTCGCAAAAAAATTATCTGTTTCAAAAATCCACTTGACTAACCAAGTCCAAGTTAATGACCCTGGTTATCCAATTTGCCTTCCAAGTCCAAGTTAGTGACCTTGGTTGACCATATTTGACCAAACAGATTTGTTTTAACATGTAAAGTTTCAAATTAATGAACTTTCTTGACATTTGAGTTAACTTTGTTAAAAATTAGCTCCCAACCCATGATTCCAAGCTTTCCTTAGCAAGATGTTGCTATGAATCCAACCATCAGTGTTTTTATCACCGGTAAACAAAAATAAAACTATCAAGCTAAAAAAACTAAAAATCTTTTTGGGTTTTTAAGAAATTTTTCAAAGAATAACATTTTGTGAATTTTGTGTTTTCAGAGGATCATTTCAAGCATTCATATAGGTCATCAGTACCGTTAGTCTAGACACACCTTTTAAGCTTTTAAACAAATTTACCTAGATTGAATATATTTATCCATTTAAACCTCTTCTCGTTTCTCAACTGTTTCAAGATATGTTAAGGTATTATTAGAAACATGAAATAACTGTGGTTCCCATCTCAGAATATACTCCCGTATCGAGATTCCCATAATGTCATATTACAAGTGAATATATCGAATTGATATATGTATATAGGGTGAATGCGAGACCTTGAGAGCTCAGGTTAGTACTATCGTACAGACAAAGAGATGAAGGCTCGTCTTTAGGTGGTGTTCCATTAAGGAATCTTTTGTACTGCAAATGTCATAAATGCTTAAGACATAATCATTTTATGCAGCTTTCGGGGAAATAATGCGAAAGTATTATATAAGTTCTAGGCCATTGCTTCCGCAAAATCAGAAGAACTCAAATACCCCAGATATCAATCAAATATAAAGACCTAGTATCGCAGAATCTGGCATTCTCTCAAACGAAATTTCAGAGTACTAAGTCCGTATATCCGAGAGATGTTAACCCACAAGTTAATCAGTTTTTGTGTTTTAGGTTTATATCTTGATAACAATCTACTGAATGAGTGAAGTCTATTGGCATATCCATAGTAAGACTTGCTTAAACACTTTAAAACAATACAATTCTTTAGCATACTGTGACTATCATTTTTAATTTACTATGATCACTCTTTTTACACAAAACTCTTTTTGGTTTTTTAAATGTTTTTGTATTTTCCTCAAATATTCTCCCCCAAAATCAAAAACATATTTTTGGATTATTTTAGAAATTATAAGAAAGAATGTACAGAAAAACGTTTACCTGATGACAAATTCACATCAAGTCGTCATCACCCTCAAACTCAAACTCAAAATCATCTCCTGAGATCATATTTTTTAAACCATTTAGCTTTAACAAATTTTTGAATCTTGTTTTATCAAAAGCTTTGGTATAAAAATCTGCTTTTTGGTCATCAGTGTGGATTTTCTCAAATCGTACCAACTTTTTCTCGTAGCAATCACGAATAAAGTGGTGTCGAATCTCGATATGTTTAGTACGTGGGTGTTGACATAAATTTTTGGTGATATCGATCGTGGCCTGATTATCTACATATATAGGCGTATTAAGAAATTGCAAACCGAAATCTCTCATCTGTTGTTGTATCTAGAGAATCTGAGCACAACAACTGGAATCCGAAACGTATTCAGCCTCACAGGTAGAGAGAGCGACCGTTGTTTGTTTCTTACATTGCCACGTTACCAAACGGGTTCTGAAGAACTGGCGGCCGGCCGTTGTAGATTTTGTATTTAGTTTGCAGCATCCGAAATCAGAATCCGAGTAACCTGCAAGATTAAAATCATCATGTTTAGGGTACCACAAGCCGGTGCTTGGAAAACCCTTCAGATATCTCATTATGCCTTTAACGATAAGCAAATGTGACTCTTTTGGATTAGACTGATAACGGGAGCATAGGCACGTTGGATACATGATATCTGGTCGAGAAGCAGTGAGATACATCAAGGATCCGATCATGGAGCGATATAAAGTTTCATCAACTTTGTCACCGATAAGATCTGGACAAATGCCGTGATTTAGAGCTAACGGGGTCGATGCTGGTTTAGCTCCTGTCGTATTGAATTTCTCCAATATGTCATGAACGTATTTCGTCTGATGAATGAAGATACCATCAGGCAACTGATCAACCTGAAGTCCTAGAAAGAACTTCATCTCTCCGATTGCGCTCATTTCGAATTTGCGCTTCATGACTTCTTCAAAGTCTTTACACAGCTTGTCATTTGTCGATCCAAAGATAATATCATCCACATATATCTGTACGATAATTAGATGCCCATCGACTTCCTTTGTGAAGAGGGTTGAGTCTACTGTTCCCCTGATAAAGCTATTATCCAGAAGATGATTCGATAATGTTTCATACCAAGCTCTCGGGGCTTGATGAAGACCATATAAGGCTTTATTCAAGAAGTAGACTTTATCTTTGTGCACTGGATCAACGAACCCCGGTGGTTGGCCGACGTACACCTCCTCTTTCACTTTACCATAAAGGAAAGCATATTTAACATCCAATTGGTACACCTTGAACCCTTTCCACGAGGCAAAGGCCAAGAATATGCGAATTGCTTCAAGACGTGCAACTGGGGCGTAGACTTCAGTATAGTCTATCCCTTCTTGCTGATGAAACCCTCCACTAAGTCGTTATGCACAAGAAAATTCATCTTTCGAAGATGAATGTGCCCCATTTTTCTGTGCCATAAAATTGACTCTTTTTCGGTAGCTTTGGAAACAAAGTATTGAACTTTCTTTGACGTGGTAGAAGCAATGCTCATGTCAAGGACATATAAATCATTTTTTCGCGGAGCTCGCATTAGAATCCATTCTTCTGGAATCTTGAAACCGGGTTTTAGAATTAGACATTCTTTATCATTGAAATGTGTCGTGAACTTCTTGTCACAAATTTGCGAGATACTAAGCAGATTGTTCTCAAGTTCAGCGATATAGTTCACTTTATCAAACGATACAACTCAGTTCGAGAGAATCCCTTCTCCGACAATCCTACCTCCATGTGTTCTAGCAAATCCAACATATCCTCCTCGATTAACTTCATTGAGCAGCGCAAGCATTCCTGTCATGTGGCGAGACGCTCCACTATCCGTGATCCATTTTGACAATATCGAATGTTGGAGCCCCTGCACACATGATCAACAAAATTTATTTAAACAAAGAGACCCCAGCCTGTTTGGTCTTGGGTGGGTTTGGAATGTCAAACTTTGGACCCACTTTGTTCTTTTCAATCATTTTAAGCTCATTGTTGTTTGGAATATAAGGTTTGAGTTCAATCTTGGATGAATTGATGTTAACAATTATAGCAACCCATTTCTGTGTTTGTGATTTAGGCCTTTTGGAATAAAATTTTGAATCTTTTTGTTGAATTTTTTGTGATGTTTCACCAATTTCAAACTTAGATTGAGGTTGAATAATTGGTTTAACATTTTGATGAGATTCGGTTTTTCTTTTAAGAATTTGTTTCGGCATTACCACGGGTGCTTTTTGCTTTTCATCTTTGGTGAATTTTTTCGGAAAAGAAATTGGTTTTGAACTTTCTTGTGAACAATATCGTGCGATATGTCCAACTTTCTTGCATTTAAAGCATGTCCTGCTGTCTTTATGAACAGAAGTATTCAAAACTTGTTTCTATTTTTGTTTCTCTTTTTCTTTAAGAAAATCATCATTTGATTGAGTACCAATGATTTCCTTTTCTTTCTTGGTTGTTGTCCCAAATACAAAATTCATCCAATTTTTGGGACCTGTTAGTTTTATGTTGCTTCTGAAAACCCAAACCTGCTCGTTTGTTTTCTGGATAATCTCCATTTTTTCGATAGTAAGGTCGGTTATCAGTTTTTGATTTAGAATAGAAGGATGAATCATGTTTATCTAAATCATCATGACTTACCTCCATCAGCTTGAACATTTTGTCAACACAACCTCTTTTCACATTCTTGATGGAAAATCCTCATCCGAAAATAGTTTATCAGATCCTTTCATTTTATAAACTATGACATTAGGATCATCATTTAAACTATTTTCTGATTTGTCATCAGATTTTGACTTCTCAGACTCAGCCACTTCAGATTCATTTGTTAACACTTTTTCAATCACATTTTCTACCACTTCAGACTCACATTCACCATCATTTTTAGTGTAAGTTATATCGATATCCTCAGGCAACTGTTCGGTTTTCAATTTAAGATTTAGCGCCTTTTCCACCCCAGATGGATTTTTGCAAGCATAACTGTTCCACATGGGTGGAGGAACTCGATCATAACTTTCACTCTTTGTTTCACCATTTTTAGATTCCTCGGTATTTTCAATTTTGGTAAAATGTGATCTATGACATATGAGCTTGTGGAATAACTAGTTAACAGTTTGTTAACTCGTTCAGTTTCAATTCTCATTTTTTCAAGCTCACTTTAGAGCTCAGCAATAGTGTTTAGATGAATATTAATTGCCATTTGTTTTTCCATCACTGTTGCTTTAAGCATCATAAGTGTTGCATCATTTTCTCTGAGTGCTCTATTATATTGTTTAATAGACGCACTCAATATGTCATATGCTTCCTTTGTGGTTTTGTAATCGCTTGACAAATTGTCTGTTAAACTTTGCAATTCAGCAAATCTTTTGTCTTTCACAAGACACTCACCACATGGTTCATCACACTTTGAACAATATTTTTCATTCTCAGATGATTTGTTTACCTCATTTCCATTCGCCATGCACGCTTTAATGATGTCTTCTTTCAGCAATTCCTTTTTCTCATCCACTTTGACATCTTCAACCGGTTTCTTTTGCACTTCATCTGTGAATGTTGAGTAGGTGCAAAATATCCTGCAAAAGTTTTTAAACATTGTTAGGAAAAGATGTTTGAATGGACCATTCAAAAGCTCCTCTTCCTCTGATGAAGTATGATAGTAATAATCGTCATCCTCAGGTTCTTCATCAAATAATGCCTCTGATTCTTCTTCAGGTTCATCAATAATTTCAGCCACCAATGCCAAACTTTCTCCTTTCGAAATATACTTGTTCCAATTAAACCCTTCGTCTTCTTGTGTAACAACCAAAGCTTTATCATTAGACTCGAGTTGTTTCTCTTCTATCGGCACGATTCTTGTTCTTGGCTGTGGTTGGTGGTAGATCGCTCTTTTGTAATAGTCGTCTGCGAAAGGATTCTGATTCCCTTGAACCTCTTGGTTTGGACATTCTCTTTTAAAGTGACCTTTCTCCCGACACTTGAAACAAGTAACTTTGGATTTATCAAATCCAAGTTTCCCATCCAAACCTCCCAAATTTTCTTTACCAGTGATTTCCATAAATCTCTGTGCTCATCGAACGATCGAAGCCATGCACCATTTTATATCTATCAACTCCATTTCAACTGGATCAATTTGATCGTAGTCTTCTCGTGTCATTTCAAAATTACCAATCTT
The DNA here is from genome assembly GCA_947069175.1 of Scalesia atractyloides. NCBI lineage: Eukaryota > Viridiplantae > Streptophyta > Magnoliopsida > Asterales > Asteraceae > Scalesia > Scalesia atractyloides. The sequence continues at coordinate 42,637,143 of CAMTDV010001632.1, forward strand.
TCCACAACAAGACTATCATATGACTCAAGAACTGAAGCAAGTAGAGACATATGTTGTTTTGCCGTCTTTTCATCAAAATTTTGTGTGTTCTGAAAGTCAACGGCAATGTTGCATTGTAGAATTCTTTGACTTGCATTGGATGATGGAGTGGCTTGATTGTTCTGAGATTGATTTGATCCGAAAGAAGATTGTTGACTAGAAGGTGTATTTGGATCAACTGTTGGGTATGATTGAAAACCAATTGACTGAGTTGGAGGTGTGCTTGGTGAACTATATGCACTGAAAGCAGTTTGAATCTTTGGCGCTTGGATCTGGGCAGCAGAACTGTTTTTTAAATAAAGATTAACATCTTGGTGCATTTGAACAGTCTTGTTTTTGGCCATCTTTTGCATCTCTAATTCATGACCTTCCAATCTCTCGATAAAGCGAGGCAACGAGAAATTACTGTATTCAACTCCATTCTTCAAGATGGTTAAGTAAGTCGACCATTCACCTTGTGGCAGAGAATCAGATAGCTTATCAACAAGCTCTTCATTTGCCTTCACAATTCCCATTCTCTTCATATGAACCACCAGATGACAGTATCACTCAATTAGCTGCTTAACCGTTTCTCCTTTGATTAATGTGAATACATCAAACTCTTTGCTTAATCATGCCCTTTTGCTTTTGCGGAGTTGAGCACTACCTTGAAATTTGAGTCGAAGAGCATTCCATAAAGATTGCGCATCATCATCATGCTGCAATAAAGCCAAGATGTCTTCTCTGATCATTACTGAAGAATGTTCATCATCTTCTTTTCGTTGATAAATCTTTCTCGTTCAACATCAGAGATTTGGGCAAGGGTCTTTTCAAGCCCATTTTCGCCAACTGGTGCGATGTATTTGCCTCGATTGCAAACCAGCAAGTTAAATGGTTAGCTTGCACCCAGTTCATAAACCTCTCGCTCCAATTATCAAAGTCTTCCCGATTCATAAGCTTTGGAGGTTTAGTCATTGTTCCCAATTTATTCTCTAAATTGATGTTTTGAGCTGCTGCAGTGGTAACAACCGATGTGGCAAACGCATTGTAAAATTCCTCAGACTTTTTTTTCTGCAAAAAATTAGAACACAATTCTCGAAAACAAAAAGATCAGATTAGAAAAAACTTTTGTGCGGTCAAAAGAATTTTGTGCGAAACAAATAACAAAGATTTTGTACGAAACAGATTTTGTACAATTCAAAAATTTTCTCACAAAAACCACAATTTCTTACGAATCAGTTCATTTTTTACACGAAACAGGTGTTTTAATTGAATGAATTTTTGTGCGGATGAATTTAGTACGAATCAAAACATTTAGTACGAATCGAGTTTGAAATTCTGAAAAAAAATTAAGATTTTATGAAATTTTAACTGATCCGTGTGAAAATTTTAAAGCTGCTGGTTCGTACCAAAATTAAAACAACTGTATTTCATGCGGTTCAAACTTCAAACTGATCAAATTTTATCAATTTCAACATGATTTAGTTCAATTTTATGTTCGAATTATGGTATGGATTGATTAGATTGAAGATTAACTTGAATTACTAAAAACCTAGTCCATTTTGTCCATGAATTCGTCCGAAATTTGTCCAAAATCCAGCAAAAGTAAGAAAAATGATGAGGGTGAAGATATGTACAAGTCTGAACAGTAACTACTTGTTGTCTATCTGTAGATCAGATCTCATGGCTCTGATACCACTTGTGAACGGGGATCGAGCTCCCGAAATGAGCAATCAACCTGATCACACTCGACTAGCAGAGGCGAATTCATTGCTAGAGAGGAAGATATGCCAAACAAGATAGAAATTACTGTTTAACTGCTTCTGATCTATTAAAGACGTTCAAGTTACAGACGCAAGTCAACAAACTAACAGAGCTTCGCCATATGAAATGATAAATCTGTGACCAGCTCTAACACAACACTTCCCTATTTATAGGTCGACATGACTCGTACTGAAGTGGGTGCACTAAAACAAACAACTATGATTCGTACGAAATGGTATTTCGTACGAGTGACTCACTCGTACGAAATCAGTATGTTTCGTGCGAATCATAGCGTACAAACATATAAAATTTACATTTTCTCAAATAAACATTTACTTGTAAACTTTATAAACATTACATATATATCCTAGACGTAGGCAATAGACATTATGCACCAACATTGTCTTGTTTAGGTGTCACAGATCGATGTTGGCAATTCTTTTCAGGAGGGGCTTTTTTAACAAACTTGGGTTTTGCTGGGTTGGTACAGTTTTTGATTATGTGGCCAAACTCCCCACACTTAAAACATGTTCTCCTTTCAACAAACTTAGGAGATCCCATTTGATGACTTGATGTTGAACTTGTGGGTCTAGAGGTACTTGGTCCATCTTCACACCCATTTGTGTGTTGAGTGTAATTGTTTTGACTGTTACGTTTTAAAATCTTGACTTGATTTACAAAATCAATATTTGACATGTTTTCAAAAATCTTGATTTTATCAGTACCGGTTGAGCCCACAAATTTAACATTCTTCCCCTTTTTCTTGTTGTGAGCTCCTTTAGCTTCATCCTTTGGTTGTGACACCTTAGGTTTTTCAGCTCGCTTTTCTTGTTGTCTACTTTTAGAAGCGATTAATGGTTGTGGTTTGATTGGATTCTTCTTTTCAAAAAATTTGGTTGTTGAATTTTTAAAAACTTGATCAATTGAAGTTGGATTTACATTTTTGATCGGAAAATTCTTGTTTGAGTAAATTTTCTCATCACCAATCAAAGTATACAACACATTATCGTTTTCAAATGCAGACACAGTTGTCTTGACAGATTCAATAGGATTACTCCCTTTATTTGCAACAGACTGCTCATCGGGAGTAGCAGAAATTTCTACTCCTTTTTCTTTATCAGGAGATGGATCCTGATCGATCTTGTCTGACTCATCATCTGATGAATCATCCTCCTCTATTATAGATGGGTTTTGATCAACAACTGATGATGAGTTCTCTGTTCTTCTGGATTCTGAGGAATTGTCCAGCTTAAACCCTAATCCTACCGCAAACTCTTCAGGATTAAGAGGTACAGATGGTTCAAAGCGTGGCCTTTCCTCTTCGTCGGGCAATTTGGTATTGTGTTTCAATGGTGGTGAACACGATTTATACCCAATGCATTTTACATCTCCTTTAAGTTTTTGAATGTTAATGATGTGATCAAGCACATATCGGGAGTTAGAATAACTCTCCAATTTTAGCTTAATTGCATCATGTTCGCATTTAGCAATGGCTAACTCCTTTTTTGTTTCTTCAAGGATATTAATGTAGTTATTAATCCATGTTTGCTTGTTCAAAACTGTTTTTGTTAATTCAGAAACGCTTTTCTTAAGAGTCTCGATTACATATTTGAATTCTTTTTCATTTCGAGTTAAAGCCAGATTTGCCTCTTTGTATTTTGACAGTTCAACTACTAGGCTTTGATTGTTACTGTTAATTGTTTCAAATTTAGTTTTTAAGTCAGCACAGTCATTACATATGCTAGGAGTGTTGGATTTTACCTGACTTGTTGAACCTGCAACATTAGACATAAAAGCAGTGTGATTAGAGAAAAGTCCATTGTTGGCAAAGAGTTTCTCCATTTCATTTGATGCATCTTTTGCTTTCTTTATCAACCCAGACTTTTGACTTTTCATCCTTTCTGCTTCATTTAACAACTCATCGACCTCAGCATCAATCTTTTCCCTGACATCTGAATCTGATCCATACCCGCGCAAACTTGAGTTTTCCTCTTCAAAACTTCCATTATACCCAGAACTATTGTGAACGGGGATCGAGCTCCCGAAATGAGCAATCGACCTGATCTCGCTCAACTAGCAGAGGCAAAATTCATTGCTAGAGAGGTAGATATGACAAACAAGATAGTACTTACTGTTTAACTGCTTCTGGTCTATTAATGACGTTCAAGTTACAGATGAAAGTAAACAAACTGACAGAGCTTCGCCGTATGAAATGACAAATCCGTATCTAGCTCTAACACAACACTTCCCTATTTATAGGTCGACATGACTCGTACCGAAGTGTGTGCACTAACAAACATCTATGATTCGTACGAAACTGTATTTCGTACGAGTGACTCACTCGTACGAAACATGCTTCTGTTTCGTGCGAATCATAGTAAACAACCATATAAAATTTACATTTTCTCAAATAAACATTTACTTGTAAACTTCATAAACATTACAGATATATCCTAGACATAGGCAATAGACATTGTGCACCAACAACTATCATCATTATCATCAGAAGAGTTAATACTGTGAACATGTTTGATCTGATTGATTATCTTAGCATAACACGCAGTTCCTCCTTGATTTTCGTTTCCCAACTGAACTAACCAATCGCATCCTTCATCTGCTTGAACTACTAATGCTCTGCTTATGTTGTTTGAAGGCCCAGACTGATTGGAGTTGTTCGGGTTATTAACAGCTACTATACTTCGTTCATTGTTAACTTGAGTTTTGTTGGATGGCCGTGATTGATTTCAGAAAGGGTTATGATTTCCTTGCTTGCTAGGTCGAGTACATTCACGTTTGAAATGTCCTTTTTCACCACAGTTGAAGCAAGTAACAGCATCTTTATCAAATCCATACTTTGTGTCTTTCTTGCTTTCCAAACTTGTTCTTCTATTTCTACTCATGTAGTCTTTTGCTCTTCTGACCGCACTTGCAAATGCCCATTTAATATCCATCAACTCCATCTCATCCCTGTCTATTTGTTGATAATCCTCATTAGTCAAGTTGATGTTTCCAATTTGACCGACGACTAGTCCACAGTATGCACTAACCATTGTGTTCAGAAGTTCCAGGTGTTCCCGAGCAACTTCTACACTGACCTTGGAAAGATGTGAAGGAAGTCTGACGGTATTAGGATTTGCAGGTTGAAAGTTGTTACCATAGAAAGCTTGTTGAGAAGCTTGTTGTTGAACTTGAAGTGTAACAACTTGTGGTTGTGGTAGAAAGGCTTTAGGATCAAACACTTGACCACATGTTTGAGTACTTGAGCCAGTAGATTGATCTGTTTGAACTGGTTGTGGTAGAAATGGATTAACATTTGACACAAACGATGTTTGGAGTTTTGGTTGTTGAGTTGTACTAACGCCTGTGTTAATACCTCCAAAGTACATTTCAAGGTTTTGTGGAACAGGAACTCTTTTTTCTTTTCGAATTTCCTCTTCATTTTTGTTCTCCAGTTTCTGAACAAATTCAAAAATACTGATCACATCCAAAACACCTGTGTGCTTTAGCAAGTCAATGAATTGACTCCATTTTGGTGGTAAGGCATCAGCAAAATGCATTACAATCTCTTGTGGAGATGCAATCACTTGGTATGAATACATTTCACTAAGCAGATGATAGAAACGGGTTGTCATATCGCTTACTGTTTCATTTTCCATGAACAGAAAACCTTCAAACTCTTTCTTTAGCAGATCATGTCGTATCTTTCTTGTTGCAACATTTCCTTCCCCTCTTGCTTCCGAAGTATCCCACAAATTTTTGGTGGTGGTACAGTACACAAATTGATGATAAATATCCTTATGAAGTGCTTGTGTAAGGATAGAAAATGTCTTCTTTTCTAAATCATAAGCCTTTTTATCATTTTCATCTAAGTTGGCTAAAGAGGTTGGGTTTGATCCTGCTTCTTTGAGAGATTCCATGTAAGGTGTAGTAAAACATGTCCATAGTTCTGTATTTTGACCAAGAACATATGTATGCAAATGACTTTTCCATGAAGGATAATCGTTCATATGGTTCAATTTCGGTGGACGGTTGTTACTTCCCATTTCACTCTCGCTAATAAGAAGAGTCTGAATGCTTTGATTTTGATTTGCTACACACGCCCATTGATTAGCAGTAATCATGGCTGTTTGTTGAGGCATCAATGATTTAACCCATGAGGTTGCGGAGCATTGTGATGAGTCTTGGTTTGTGCTTGAACTACTCCCCCAATCCCAAGGATTTGTACCCATATTGTTTGTTTGTTTATAAAAAATTGCTTTTAAAAATTTTAAAATTCCAAGGGTTAAATAAAAATTTTCTTGTAAAGGTCCACGGTTCTCAAAAACCTCAAGGTATCAGATCTCACGAAAAACTATCACAAATAACCTAAAGGACACGAAAAACTAAGTTCTTCGTACAAATCACTGTTCTTCGTACGAACTAGGTTGTTCGTAGGAGCAACTGTCTTTCGTGCGAGCAACTGATACTTCGTGCGAACAAGGTTCTTCGTGCGAGTCAATTGGTCTTTCGCACGAGCAATCTTGTTTTTCGTGCGGATGGGTTATTCGCACGGAAGTTTTTCGTGGATGTTTGGTTTTTCGTTATGTTTATATCACCAAGGTTAGTTGATTATTTCATGCCTTTTGCCTACTGGTACATCATATGATGAAACTGCTATCACACTTAAGCAATTTTCTTTTAATTTCAGTGTGACAGTCTAACTTGCTGATGTACTATCATTTCTTCTTTTTCACACAATGAAAACTCATTTTTTATTTTCTATTTTTTTATGTTTTTGAAAAGCAGTAAATTTATCTACAAACTATTTTTATGGAAAAACTTTTAACTTTTCAACTTACTCCCCCTAAACTCACACACTAACTAACACTCTTTTTGGCTTAGGGATAATTCCGCCCCTAAATTTTTGTTTTTATGGAGTAAAGTTTTAATATTACAGAAATTTAAACACAAACAGACTCCCACTTCAACCTGAAAAAAAGGTTTTTCACTTTTAGTGAACCAGTATCAAACACATAAGTAAATAATTCGTTACCATGTGTAACCTACTATTCACCTCAGATGATTTACAGGAATAACCACTGTTGAACACATCAACAGTCCTTCTTGGTCATCCTGCACACAATCAACAACTTAGTTAGACTGGGGGACCCAAGCCTTAAAGGTCTTGAGTCGTCCAGATTCATCAACCACTGAAACATCCATCCAATATCCATTACACCCTACTGGTGTCTTGGATGTCTGCCAAGTTGTTAGACACGATTTATAATTTTTACGAGATCTTTGATCGTTAGACTTCCAATAAACTCTCGGATTTTTCGACCTTTGAAAATTATTATCTCGAAACCTTCTTCTCCCATTATCATAATCTGATATTTGAAAAAGTTTTGGATTGTTTTGAACATTCGAGTTACTAAAACCCCTATATTCGTTTCTTCTTTGAACATTTCGATTACCAGCAGTCTGGTATCTATTTGATATCCATAATTTTTCCTTGTAAATTAATTTGATTGTCCATTAACATGACTTGATTTAGGAAAAAATTTTCTTGGACTATCAAATCTTCTTGATGTTGAAGATTTAGGTTGAAATCTTGGTTGATTTGTCTTAGAACTTGGTTTAACATTCTTATTTGACCCAACCTGATTTCCATCCTTAACCTTAACCTCAGTCTCCACTTGCTTCCCTTTTTTAAAAGGACAACAACTAGCCACATGTTCTTTGTTGTGACATTTATAACAGGATCTCTTATTAGAAGTTTTCTTTCTGTTAGATACCTTTTTAAATGATTTGATTGTTTTGTCTTTAGTATCCTCATCCACTTTATGAGGTGTACTATTAGACCTAACAGATTCTTTCAAAGAGCCTGGACTATCAGGTATGTCAACTGTTATCGGATCCACTATAGCTGGTATAGTAGGAACAAAATCTGTTAGCTCATTTTCATTTGGTAAAAAGGAGTAACCCTGATCCTTAGAAGATGAAGCTTTACTAAACCCCACTCCTGTTTTATCACTACTCCTTTTCAAACTTTTCTGAATTTGAGTCCTGACTACCGAGGATTCTCCAACTTTGTCTAACTTTCTATGAAGTTCAACAATTTTGGCATGTGCACCAGCCAATTCTGTGCACTTTTCAGAAAGCTCGTTAGTCTTATCCTTCACAGTTTCACGAGCCAAATCAATGATCTGTAAAAGTTCAATGACTTTGCTGCTCAAACTGATGATTTCTTGTTCATTTTAATTGAGTGTATTTAAAAATTTTGACTCCCTTTTACTCAAAAGAACATTTGACTCTTTCAGTTTTTCTAATTCAACTAACAGAATTTTGTTTTGCTCGATAATTTGTCAACTTTACTCTGTAGTTCAGTGCAAGTATGACTAACAGATTGAAATTGTACCTTTACCTCTGCTGTAAGCTCATCTGTATCATCCATGCACACTGTAGCTTTTACATCCTTGAGTTCCATTCTCTCCTTCTCAGCTTCCTTCTTCTCTTCTATCTTAGCAACTCCTTCATCAATCTCCACAGCTGCAGTCTCAGTCACACATGTACTATGTCTTGAAGTACTCTGATAACGTTTTTCTAAAGCTTCCCACAACTCTCTAGACGATTCATACCTATTACAAATATTTTTCATATCAACTGGCAAGGACATCTTTATCGTAGCTAAAGCCTTCTTCTCAGCATCATATACACGTTTCTCAGAATCTTCCATCTTCTCATATGAGAGAACCATAATTCTTCCATTAACTCGACGTGTGGGAGCAATGTACCCATCGATCATATAATTCCACATCTTAGTATCTTCACTTTGAACAAATGCCTCAAACTGCTTCTTCCATTCTACATATTGTTCAGCATTTATCAGCTTTGGCCAGTTTTTAACACCCTCACTTAGATTGTTCAATTTGCCCATCTTTAACACGCAGCTACCAGTTTAAATGGATTTTGGTATACTAGTGTCAAAATCCAAATCTAACCCGCAGTTTATCGTAACTAAACCGTTAAAAACGTTCAGAAATTTGTTTGAAAAGTGTGATTACCAAATTGTACCGTTAGACTCGTCTCGACGATACGAATCTAATGATATATAATGTCCGATAGTGATTTTTTTGGTCCTAAAAGTCACACGAGCCTAACCGTGCAACCGGTTTATCAAGAATGTTTATGGATCAAATTCTATGTCCGAAAACGTTTAACTCCAGTTACGTCAGCTGGTTAACTTTCCACTTTCTTAATCCAAACTCGAAACAGTGTCAAATCCGGAACAGTAACTCGGATTTACAATCCGAAATGACAATCCGGAATAGTAATCTGAATTGTTAATCCAAATTGGTGATCCGAAATAGTGATCCGAGATGAAATCCGGAATGCATTATTCTGATCTGAAATGGAAATCCGGAATAAACTATTCTGATCCGAGATGGAATCCGAAATAGCTTCTGATCCAAAATTCAATCCGAAATGAATCGAAATGGGTTTTTCAGATCCAAAATGGGCTTTCCCGATCCAAAACGGAATTCGAATTACACTTCTGATGATCCTAAATACAGATTTCTGGTCCGAAATTCAAGTCTTCAGTCCGAAATACTTTGCTTTTTGATCCGAAATGCCTTTCTTCAATCCGAATTCCTGCTGTTTATCCGAAATCACTGCAGAAACCCTAAAAACAGTCGTCAAAACCCAAATTCAGCCATCACAAACTTCAAGAACAGCCTCCAAAACGCCCAAAAACCCAACTTTTTCTGTTGTTACGATTCTGAACCGAGCAAAATCAAGAGCCGAATGCTCTGATACCAATTGTAGGTCCCCTAGTCCTTATGGATCTTCACAGAATCGTCTATCTAATCTAGAGTACGGAATCCCCTAGATCAGATTTCACATAAATAAGAACATGAACAAGAATAAATTCCTTCAAACTGTCTTCTATTGATTATCTAACACAATGTAATTACAATCAATTCAAGACTCTCTAGAAATCTCTCAGCCAACTCTCTGTAGATATCTCTCACTCCTCTCTATTCTGTTTTACCAACCCCAAACCCTAATGCACAACATGTATATATACTACATGTCAGCATACTAGGCTTTATACTGGGCTAGGCCATTCTCCAAGCCCATTACAACTTTAAACAACCTAAACACAAATGCTAAGCCCAATACAAAATATTCAAAGACTAAACTATTAACTATTAAGCTGTTGTCACAAATATGCACCAACACCCACTTTGCATCTATATGTATTAATTAGATTTCTTTAATGCTTTAAATGTTATATTTTAATAATAATGGTATTTTAGTCATTTTACACCAACTTAACTCAGAAAACTAACCCCATATACGGGACTATCCGAGAACGAAGTTGACAAAGTTGGGGATTATAGCTGTAATTTTGAAAATGTGGGGACTAAAGGTGATATCAGAGCAAACCACATGGACTATCTGGACACTTTTCTCTTTTTTGAATGAATTGGAATTGAAATTGCATAATAATTAAATTATGATTTGAAATTTAGGTGCTCGTTTCACATAATTGAATGAAATCGGCGTTAAATTAGAATGTATATTTTGTTTGTTATGTTGTTCGATTCTAATTCCTTCTTTCGTTGAAACAAACAACATAATAAATGAAATTTACATTCTACTTTCATCTAGATTGTATTTTCATTTTGTTATACGGATACATAGTAAGAATGTAAAAAGGATTTTGTAGGTAGTGCATTGATGGATTAATGGGAAACAAAAGCTTAGAGAGGTGGACGGTTAAATTATCGTTATTCATATTACATTTATAACGCGTAAGCCCTCGGTTCAAACCCGACAAGGGGCTTTGTTTGGTTTTTTCAGTTGTAGTATTTTCATATGAAGAATAGCGATTTCTTAATAGGAATAAAAAAGTAACCAACTGTATAATATTATAATCTAATGAGTTATATTATATTAGTTATCACGAATCATGATAAAGCTATATGTACAAGTGTTTTTATATGATCCTCGTAGGTCTCCACATACATCTTGGTTTTTATTTAAAAACTTTCTTCCATATTTAACATTTTTTCTAAGTAATTCATTGTTTAGTTTCAAACTTATTAAATCTAAAATTAAGCCAAGTCAAAGTTGTTTAAAACTGAACTGAATTACATGTTGGTTTTGAGGGGTTTTTTTATGTCAAAATTTAATTGGGTTTTTTGTTAACGTTTTAGAAATCTGAATTTGGTTTGAACAAAATAAGACAAATAAACTTATATTAAATAATAGATATTTTAATTTTGTTTTTGGCTTCGATTAAAGTTTAAACTCAGTCTTATTTAGCTTAACTTGATCAGTAACAAAAAAATGTTAAAAAAACGATTTATTCAATAAAAAGGGAACCGAATTCGAATTTGTTTTGTGGTTTGGTTTGGAACTTTTTGAATCGGCTTGATTTTTGGCTTGACCGAAAAATTAAAACTGAATAAACCGAAACCCTCAAATTGTTCACAATGTCTTTTTTTCTAATTACAAAGCATTTACTAAGCTAAAAAGATAGATATACTTAGATGGATTTTGCTTGCTCTCAACTGAATTAGCTAAAACAATAAACATTTTTAGTTTATTTATAAAAATTGAAAAGTAGACTCTCATTCTACTTCATTGCCATTTATCAGTTGATCATGACTTATGTCCATTGTTATTATATGTTGTATTCTCATATGTCATGTTACTCCAGTGTCATTATTGTTAGCTATGTAGTCAATAGTGAGTTATAGCACAGCTATAGCGGTGAGCGGTGTTATAGCACGGCTATAACGTTTAGCGGATATACGAAAACATAGTGGTCCCTTATAGCTATCCCATTATCGCTAAATCCAATTATTGTACCGCTATTTTGAAACCCGTAATAGCATTGCGTTTAGCGGTTTTGCTTATTTCAGCCCAAAATTAAGGTAAAGCTCACATTAATCAACTTTTTGTTTATAAAAAACCCAAAATCCAATTATTGGACCGCTATTTTGAAACCCGTATAGCGGTCATAGCATTGCTTTTAGCGGTTTTGCTTATGTCAGCCCAAAATTAAGGTAAAGCCCACATTAAACAGCTTTTTGTTTATAAAAAAAAACCCAAAATTAAAGGACCAAACCCAAAATTAAACCTATATCGAGACTAAAAGTCTTCATTTGCTAGATTGTTCAACAAATTTAAACCTAAATCTCTAAATCGCTCGATTTCCTCAATTTATGTTTTGAATTTTGATATTACTACTAATATTTTGCATGATAATATGATATTACTATGAATTTTGATATTATTATTAATATTTTTTAATATATATAGGATTAGGATAATTTGTGAACAGATTTTTCATAGTGAACTGTGTGAACTAATCTGGACCATTGATCTCTTTTTTAATTGTCAAGGATATGATTGTAATTTAAGTTCTTATTTTAGGTTTTAATTTTTTTTAAAAATCTGAACATGGCAGTCACATGGTTTCCTAAATTATAGTTTTAATCAATTCAAAATAGTTTTTTTTTTATCTTTTAACTTGATTTCAGTTACAATCTATATCAATTTCGGATTTTATTCAAATCTGATTCAATGTGTTGATCAATTCAAATGACAAACAAATACAAAATCATTCGAACAGTTTTATAATCCCCATAATTTTTCCACTTTTCGATCTTATTGTCTCGTTATTATGGACGAACCAGTAAACAATATGAACAAGACAGCCGTAAATGTTGATGAAGACAACGTTCAGATAAACGATAATGTTTTCGTTACGACATTGGATCGACCAGGTGCGATTTACTATCTTGTTAAGTTTTTTATTTCTGTGTTTTTTGTCTAACTTTTTTTTGATCGACATGTGTTTGATTAGGTGTTTATATAATTGCGTCCGTGTTCCATCCAAGATTTTCTTTTAAGTGTTTTAGCATACATTTTAGTCGTTAGTTAGATCACTAAAGTCTTAATTAATTGTAACACCCTGTAAAAATCATGTCCAATAGTATAGTGACGCGTGTTGTATTTTAAATATAGTCTATTAAAGACCAATAAGGACTAAAGGCGTCAACATGCTCAAACTGAGCCTCTGAGTGACGGTCCGATGTCAACATGCATAAATAACAGCCTCTGAGTGACTGATATGTCAACATGCTTAAATCGTTGGCCTCTGAGTGACTGATATGTCAACATGCCCAGCCTCTGAGTGACATCAGAGTCAACATGCTTATAATAAGCCTCTGAGTGATCCTTTGTAAAGTCCTAACTCTCATACGTGCCAATTGTTGGACGAGAGGGTTCAATTTTGTAAATATGTGAAAGTTGGATAATGGAGGGATTAAAAATGTCAAACATGTTAATTTATAGCTTTGAGCGACCTTTTAACGGACCGAGAGCTTGACAATGTCCGGGCATAATCTCGGGTGCGCCAAGTATTGGCCACGGAGGGCTAAAAGTGCCAAAAAGGTGTTTCAGAAAGGTTTAGAGGGTTCTAAAAGTTAAAGGGCTAAAAGTGTCAAAATTTAAAACTGGCTAAAGGGCGGTCGCGGGCTGCGAGAGACTAGGCCTGGGTCTCTCGCGGGGCGCAAGAAGGCCTCTCCTGCGGAAAGTTTTGCTTGGCTGCCAAACAAAGCTCCAAAAACCATTTAATCGAAATAATGGATTCCCAAACTGCTATGCCACGTTTTGGGACACTTGTAAGCTCCCTCTTACACCCTAAACACCTGGCATCACCTCCTTTGAGTTCTCCAACTATAAATAGGTGCTCAAGTTCACCATTTCAACTTGAACCTTTCTCAATTTCAACTCTTCTCCCTCCTCTGGAGTTCCTAACTGAAATGAGCATCCAACATAGCTCTTTTTCACCCTAGAAATCACTTGTAAGTGTTCCTTCCTTGTGCATTTTCGTTTATAGGCTTTTTTAGCCAAAATTCAAGCGTTTTACAGAAAACGCTTTGACTTTCGGTTAAGACCATTATGGTCCAGCCATTGTTCGAAATAAAAATGGCTAAGTGATCGTAATAAGGTAGGTGTTAATCCCTATAAAAGGCACCTCCTGAAGATCACGTTTACCAGACCAATTGACGGGTCAAAGTTATGATATTAAAAATTTATGTTATGAAACCTGTTTTGACACTTAAACAAGTTGGTAATAATTATTAGAACATGTAAGAACATGTTCGGCTCGTCAATTTCAGTTCTAGGGTCGGTTCGCAACCGAAAGTCGTGAAGTTTGACTTCTGCTTTGACTTTCGATTCTGACCCGATTTAGATTAGTTACCTACTGATCTAAAGTTGCATTATGATCTTAATATAATGTAGCATAGCCTTCTGAGGTTATATTACATGATCATAATCAGAATCTAAGTTTATGCGCAAGTTCTATAATTATGCCATCTTTGACCAAAATGCCCTTTTTGCATAAAACAAGGTTTTAAATTATAATGAATTTGAAAATGAGTTTCCTAATAACGTAATATTATAAGTAGGATTATTTGGGATTTTAAACCGAGTTATAAACTGAGTTTTCAAGCAAGTCCTTAAACTATGCAGATAAATGACGATTTTAGCCCTTGTGGCTCATAAAATAGTTATAATCAAATCTTTTCAAGGTCAATCTTTTACCTACTGATATGTTATATTAAATAACGTATCTAAGACATTTTAATCTGACCCTAATGTCAGTTTTCATTAAACTTTGCATAAGACATGATTTTACGACATAAGCACCGTTTCGGCGCATAGTATGGTTTTAAACCATATTAATTGACCAAGACTTGTTACCTACTGATTTTAAAACTTATTTTAAACATATTTACAGTAGGTACATGTTATAAACTCAGAATCCGAAATAATTTATAAACTATGTGTAAAATGACCAAAATGCCCTTTGGTGCATAGTTTGGTCATAAAGGATAAAATACACATATAATTGAAATCCTACTGATATTATATCATAAAGAAACTATTTTCTAGAATACTCATGATTTTAAACTTAAATTATATTCAAGTTCCTTTTATACGGTATGAAATTACCAAATGCCCTTATGAGGCATAATTTCGTTTTAAAACCTTAACGGGCATATAAGTTGATATCTTACTGATATTTTAACTTATTTAAAATACAATGGCATATAGAGCTTGTCCATGACTTATCCGGTTACCCGATATCACTTATATGTGCACGGTTAAGTATATGTACTATTTTATGAAAATTAACCGAAATGGGTTTAACCTTATCATTTTAATCTCAAAATCCAGAATGTTTATAGTTTACCTATATTATGCAAGTCGTAGTACTTGTCGGGTTTAAACTACATTCTATCCAATCATCGTTTAATCAAGCGTTATACGTTTTGATCATGTACACTACTCGGTCTAAGTCTACGACTTAAATAAAGACCGTTAGTATTAATTGGTTAGCTTATGCCATAATCCAGACTAGAGCCTTGCCGGTAAATGCTATCTGCACGTTAGTACTTTTGTATACGGCTGAGTTATTGAAATTAAAAAAAAGAAGACTAGCTCAGGTAAATACTCTCGACTTATTTTCCCTATACGGGCTTGGGATACGGTGAACTACTACCGCTTGGTCAGAAATGGGATCAATCGAATGCCGGATTGTGGCTAGTAAATCCGCATATTCTGTTTTAGTTAGTTTTGTTTGATAACTTAAACATCGGGGTTAAATTACCGTGTCCTGGATATCCTCGGCTCATTAGATTAGTTAATGGCCACGACCTTAGCGCGGGGTGGAGGCATACACCTGACAAACGCTCAAATGAAAATTACCCAAGACATTGGGATAACTCCTCTGTGAGTTCTAAGTGGTGTGTAATTAATCATGTCTCAGCCTCTGTACTTGGCCCTGTATGTATGGACAAACATGTGAATCTGTTAACAAGGTTACAAAGTAACTTTCCCAAGTTATAAAAGATGTTGTGCCCTGTGCACTTAAAATCATTTTAAAATGTTTTCAAAATGAGTCAGTTAGGTGTATATACCAGCGAAAGCTGACGTATCGTCAAATGACTAAACTGCAGGTATAATACGAAATAGGCCGGAAGCTGCTCGGTAGTGAATAAGTGGATTTTGCAAATCCTTAGATCTGCCCTAAAGTCTGTTTTATATTCTTTCTTGTACATTTTTATGATCCGCATGTGGATCTTCTCTTACGAACCTGTATATTATATTATTTCGAACATTTGGTTTGTAATAGTAATTTTACTCCAAGACTTCCGCTGTGCAGTGTTTAATTGACAATGATGTTTTCAACTTACGTCACGATACTCCCCACCCGGGCCCACCGGTGTATGGATTTGGGTTGGAAATCCAGGGTGTGACAGGTTGGTATCAAAGTCAACGTTTGAGAGAATTAAACACTAGCCTTTTGTGTTTAATCTCAAACTTACATGAGCACATTCCTTAGACTTCCGAGTCTAGGCATTGACCTAGGATTACTCATTTCATTATTAAGTTATTAGTATTGTTTTTTAATTGATTTTTAACAGGAAAATGCCACCACGTGTGAGAGGACAAAGTGGAAGAGGAAAAGGTCCAATGGGGGGAGGACCATCGGGGCGCATCCCTCCTCAACCTCACAACTCAGATTCCTACCAAGAATTAGGAGATTCGTCTACTTGGCAACCAGCAAGACATTCTCATAGACACTCGCCCCACATTCCCAAATTCTTACCACTTTCACCACTCCTATCATTCACACCATTCTCATCACTCCCATTCACATTCTTACAATGAAGAATTTAACCCTAACCATTACTTTAACACGCCTCCAGCCGATCAAAATCAGTTGGACCAGCCAAACCCTATGGACGAGGACTCCGTCCCGGAGATGCTGTCGTCGAGATCGAATACGCATCCCATAGAAATTTCAAGCGATTCGAACTCTTATACCGGATCGCCCTACCAAGGTCCTAACGAGTGGGACCGATATTGGAATCAATTTACCTTCACCCACACACCTTCCCATCACTCTCAACCACCTCATGTTCAAGAAGATGTCCACATGGAACCGGTGGACCAACCTCAACCACCACCTGAACCACCAAGGAGGAAGCGTGGAGCACGCATGTCAGCACGTGCAGTACAAAGGTCAGGATCACTGCCACCTTTGCCCAATTCCTACCCCACAATTCACGAGGACCCACAAATGGGTGGACCCTCTAACACCTCACCTGGGTGGAACCAACACCAACACCTACAGTTCAACCATCACCATTGCGTTATAGTAACCCGATCCCCACATATCCAGATACGTCACGATATATTCCTTTTAACCCGTCTACACCGGTAGACTATCAAGCATGGTCGCAAGACCCCTATATGCAAGCAGTTATGCACAATGCACTTTACCCGTCTCCTTTCCCACCTACTTATCCACCGACTGGATATCCAACTTATGGGCACCAGTATCCGGTAATGCCACGACCACAACCACAACCTCTGCCACCACTTGAGGCCATTAATGAGGCCTTAGAAAGAATGAAAGAAATGCAGCAACAAGCGGAGAAAACGGAGAAGAAGATAAACAAATTCTTCAAGAAACTCTCCAAGTTGGTCAAGGGAAAGAAGGACGAGTGAAGTCTCTTCTAATAATATGTAGCCCCTGCGAGGACATTGTTATTTCTTTAGTCCCTGCGTGGACATTTTTATTTCTTTAAAGTCCTTTCATGGACAGTTTATTTCATTTTTCTAGTATTGTAACTTCTAATTTGAAATTTAATGAAGTATTTTGGGATTATATATATTATATATATATATATATATATATATATATATATATATATATATATATATATATAGTATGTATGTATTCATCCTCTTCAAAACGAACGTCTCGATTTTACTCGAAATTTATGCTCTGCGATATAATTCCAAAAAGATCTTAATGGTTTTGATCAGCCAATTGGCACAGACCACACATTTGGCCACATTATAAATGATAGTTAAGTATAAAGGGGTCTTCTATCAGGATAGTTAAGGGAAGTTATCCTTCTATCCAAAGGTGGTGGACTTAAGTTCAAGCCTCCAAGTCGTTAAGGTCAGTGCGACCGGAACTATTAATCAACCATTAAGGTACACTTATGTTAACATTCAGAAATGTTCATACTCTTGGCAGTGTGACTTGAGGAATCACACTAGCCTTCAAGGTAATGGACTATGTCCTAACCTTATATAGCCTATGTGATCAAGTTTGATCCTAGTAATATCATCAATGCGATGATAATTAAACATCCATCAGGGAAGTATTACCCTTGGGGCTATGATTAAAGCATTCATTAGTGATGTATTGCCCTTGGGGCTATGATTAAAACATCCATTAGTGATGTATTGCCCTTGGGGCTATGATTAAACATCCGTTAGTGATGTATTGCCCTTGGGGCTATGACTAAACATCCGTTAGTGATGTATTGCCCTTGGGGCTATGATTAAAACATCCATTAGTGATGTATTGCCCTTGGGGCTATGATTAAACATCCATTAGTGATGTATTGCCCTTGGGGCTATGATTAAACATCCATTAGTGATGTATTGCCCTTTGGGCTATGATTAAAACATCCATTAGTGATGTATTGCCCTTGAGGCTATGATTCAAACATCCATTAGTGATGTAGTGCCTACGGGCCATATTCATGTCCATTAGTGACAGGCCTATGTGCCATATCTTATGTCCATTAGTGACAGACCTATGTGCCATATCTTATGTCCATTAGTAACAGGCCTATGTGCCATATTTTATGTCCATTAGTGACAGGCCTATCTGCCATATATTATGTCCATTAGTGAGAGGCCTAAGTGCCATATTTTATGTCCATTAGTGATAGGCTTATGTGCCATATGTTATGTCCATTCGTGATAGGCCTATGTACCATATTTTATGACCTTCGAGACAAGCCTTTGAGCTAAATAAAACTGTCAAATTATAAAAATGACAGTTGTGACAATGCGATCCACTGTCCAATAATATATGGACTATGTCCAAAGTGTAATTTGCCTTTGATGGTCCTATTAAGACCTAGGCCAAATATAGTTATGTTAAGCCTAAGAGTTGTGATGTTATTCACACTAGAGTAGGCAATGGATTGTTATATCCAATGTTTTAAGACCAAAATGGTTGACATATCGTGGCTAAGTGAAGCTTTATTGGTGTATAGAACCAAAGCTTGAAGATGGCTAACTCAAATGAGGCCCAAAGTAGCCACCGGAATGTGGAATCTAACAAAGCCGAAAACATAGATATCGATAACGATAATTTTCAAGCTCGCATTGACGCGATAGTTGAAAAGGCCATGGGAAAGGCCATAGAAAAGCTTAGAGAGTCGAGTGCAATTCGCTCTAGACCATTATCGGTTACCCCATCTTCAGCTCATAAGGAGAGCTCCGTTCACTCTTCAAATGCGAAGAGTGAACCAAAGAAAATAGATTTTGCTGAAAGGTCCCGTTCTGTTAAAGAAAGATGTACCTATAAGTATTTCGTCTCCTGCAAGCCCCGAGACTTTAACGGGGAGAAAGGAGCTCTAGAAGCCTTCAAGTGGCTAGATGAGATGGAGACGATTGTAGATCAGCGGTTGTGCTGATAAGGATGTGGTCAAGTATGTATCACAGTCCTTTAAGGGCGATGCCCTAATCTGGTGGAAAGCCATGATTCAGTCTACAGGTAAAGTACACCTATATAATTTGGGGTGGTCCAAATTTGTGGACCTTGTTAAGGAAACATATTGCCCACCCCATGAGATGGAGAAATTAGAGACACTTTTTGTCTCTTTCCATGAAAAAACCTAGACTGTCGGAAGTATGTTTCCAATTTCAATTCCCTATCTAGGTTAGTTTCCTATTTGATTACCCCGGAACCCAAACGCATTGCGCGTTTTGTTAATGGATTAGCGCCCGAAATAAAGGGCATGGTAAAGGCTGCTCAGCCTACTTCCTATAGGTCTGTTGTTGACCTATCTCTCCCTCACCTTAGATTTGGTGAGGCAAAAGTCAGTTAAGTCTGAAACTGACGGGAAGAAAGAGGGAAGATGACAACTCCCATAAGTTTAATAAGAAAAATAAAGCGAGATTTGGGTTCAAACGGAACCAAGGCAAAACGGCTGTGATGCCAACATGCAAAACTTGCAACCGCAGACACTGTGGACAGTGTAACTTTGGTTCACAGACCAAACCCTGTGGCATCTGTAAGAGAAAGGGGCATAACACCCTAGAATGTAAGGATCTTAAGGATGTCGTATGCTACGTCTGCAATGAAAAAGGGCATATTAAGACTAACTGCCCTAAGATTCTTAAGAATAATAATGCAAAGCCTGGAGAGGCCAAGAAGGGGAATGCTCGTGCCTTTCAAATAACTGCAAGAGCGGCTGTTAACGACGAAAATGTCATAACAGGTACATTCCTCATTAACAATATTTATGCTAGAGTTCTTTTTTATTCGGGTTCAGATAGATCTTTTGTTGATCATAAGTTTAGTAAACTATTAAACCTGCCCTTAAGAACTCTAGATAAAACTTATGAGATAGAACTTGCTGATGGAACAATAGAAACAACATCTTCCATTCTTGATGGATGCTCTATATGCATTAAGAATCATTCCATTCCTATTTCTCTTTTGCCAATGAAATTGGCGGGGTTCGATGTAGTTTTAGGCATGGATTGGTTATCTCATAACCAAGCCCGCATCGCCTGCGATAAGAAAGTCATCGAAATTAAAACCCCATCTGGTGAAATGATCACCATCCCCGGAGACTCACACTATGGACTGCCAGACAAGGTGTCATTATTTTAGGCATCCAAGTGCTTGAGAAGAGGCTGTGTCATCTACATGGCACAAGTCACCATAAACGAGCCTAAGCCAAATATTAAAGATTTACTAGTTATCTCGGAGTACCCCGATGTATTCCCAGAAGAATTACCAGGTCTACCTCCAGACAGAAAAGTGGAGGTAGACCAATTGACGGGTCACGTTCGGCTCGTCAATTTCAGTTCTAGGGTCGGTTCGCAACCGAAAGTCGTGAAGTTTGACTTCTGCTTTGACTTTCGATTCTGACCCGATTTAGATTAGTTACCTACTGATCTAAAGTTGCATTATGATCTTAATATAATGTAGCATAGCCTTCTGAGGTTATATTACATGATCATAATCAGAATCTAAGTTTATGCGCAAGTTCTATAATTATGCCATCTTTGACCAAAATGCCCTTTTTGCATAAAACAAGGTTTTAAATGATAATGAATTTGAAAATGAGTTTCCTAATAACGTAATATTATAAGTAGGATTATTTGGGATTTTAAACCGAGTTATAAACTGAGTTTTCAAGCAAGTCCTTAAACTATGCAGATAAATGACGATTTTAGCCCTTGTGGCTCATAAAATAGTTTTAATCAAATATTTTCAAGGTCAATCTTTTACCTACTGATATGTTATATTAAATAACATATCTAAGACATTTTAATCTGACCCTAATGTCAGTTTTCATTAAACTTCGCATAAGACGTCATTTTACGACATAAGCGCCGTTTCGGCGCATAGTATGGTTTTAAACCATATTAATTGACCAAGACTTGTTACCTACTGATTTTAAAACTTATTTTAAACATATTTACAGTAGGTACATGTTATAAACTCAGAATCCCAAATAATTTATAAACTATGTGTAAAATAACCAAAATGCCCTTTGGTGCATAGTTTGGTCATAAAGGATAAAATACACATATAATTGAAATCCTACTGATATTATATCATAAATAAACTATTTTCCGAAATACTCATGATTTTAAATTTAATTTATATTCAAGTTCCTTTTATCGATATGAAATTACCGAAATGCCCTTATGAGGCATAGTTTTGTTTTAAAACCTTAACGGGCATATAAGTTGATATCTTACTGATAATTTAACTTATTTAAAATACAATGGCATATAGAACTTGTCCATGACTTATCCAGTTACCCGATATCGCTTATATGCGCACGGTTAAGTATATGTAACTATTTTACGAAAATTAACCGAAACGGGTTTAACCTTATCATTTTAATCTCAAAATCCAGAATGTTTATAGTTTACCCATATTATGCAAGTCGAAGTACTTGTCGAGTTTAAACTACATTCTATCAAATCATCATTTAATCAAGCATTATACGTTTTGATCATGTACACAACTTGGTCTAAGTCTACGACTTAATAAAGACCGTTAGTATTAATTGGTTAGCTTATGCCATAATCCAGACTAGAGCCTTGCCGGTAAATGCTATCTGCATGTTAGTACTTTTGTATACGGCTGAGTTATTGAAATTAAAAAAAAAGAAGACTAGCTCAGGTAAATACTCTCGACTTATTTTCCCTATACGGGCTTGGGATACGGTGAACTATTACCGCTTGGTCAGAAATGGGATCAATCGAATGCCGGATTGTGGCTAGTAAATCCGCATATTCTATTTTAATTAGTTTATTTTGATAACTTAAACATCGGGGTTAAATTACCGTGTCCTGGATATCCTCGGCTCATTAGATTAGTTAATGGCCACGACCTTAGCGCGGGGTGTAGGCATACACCTGACAGACGCTCAAATGCAAATTACCCAAGACGTTGAGGATAACTTCTCTGTGAGTTCTAAGTGGTTTGCATTTAATCATGTCTCGGTCTCTGTACTTGGCCCTTTATGTATAGACAAACACAGTGAATCTGTTAAAAAGGTTACAAAGTAACTTTCCCAAGTTATAAAAGATGTTGTGCCCTGTGCACTTAAAATCATTTTAAAATATTTTCAAAATGAGTTAGTTGGGTGTATTAACCAGCGAAAGCTGACGTATCGTCCAAGACTAAACTGCAGGTACAATACGAAATAGGTCGGAAGATGCTCGGTAGTAAATAAGAGGATCTTGCAAATCCTTAGATCTGCCCTAAAGTCTGTTTTATATTCTTTCTTATACGTTTTTATGATCCGACTATGGATTTTCTATTACGAGCCTGTATATTATTTTATTTCGAACATTTGGTTTGTAATAGTAATTTTACTCCAAGACTTCCGATGTGTCGTGTTTAATTGACAATGACGTTATCAACTGACGTCACGATACTCCCCACCCGGGCCCACCGTTGTATGGATTTGGGTTGGAAATCTGGGGTGTAACATTAATAAACAATGTTTTTGGTGCAGGTTTGATTGCGTTTTTATTTGTTCATGTAATTTGCTGCAAGTGCATAGAGTTACAATTCAGTACATGTGTGTATAGTTGTGAACTACGTTGTGTTTGTAGTTTTGCTGTGGTCGTTAGTTTCGCTGCAGATCAGTACACATGAGCATATTTGCTATTTTGCGTTTTGTATATCTGATTGTCTGGTTTGCTTTAATTGTCAAGTTTTTACAGATCAGTACACATGTGTACAGTTGCATTAGTATAAACCATGTAGTTGATGTATGCGATTTGTATATGTCAGCCAGTAATCATGAGCATATCTACTGTTTTTGCGTTTTGTATATCTGATTGTCTGGTTTGCTTTAATTGTCAAGTTATTACAGATCAGTACACATGTGTATAGTTACATTAGTATAAACCATGTAGTTGATGTCTGCGTATTTTATATGTCAGCCAGTAATATTGATGTATTTGTGAGTTGCTAAAGATAAGTACACATGTGAACTGTATGTTATTAATCTCACAGTACACATGTGTATAATGTTTTATCCAGAATCATGTTTTAAATCGGTGTGAACTTGTTTTATTTTTTTTTACAGATCCCACTTTACAAATAACACTACTCAAAGTTGTAATCTTACTTTTTTATAATCAATTTTTACTTTTTTGCGTATTAATATTTGCAGTATCAGTTGCCAGCAACGTATACGAAACTCCTAATGGAACTAGGTACTGGACACCAACCGTCCCTCCCGGATTCAAACCATTTAGATTTAGTACCATTGAAGAAGCTATTGCAATGTACGAAGAGTATGCACAACTTGCCAGTTTTGGAACCCGTCTTGGAACTTTGTAGAAGGAAAAAATAGGGGACATAATTGTTACAAATAGGCGATATGTCTTATGTTCTAGAGCCAACAAACCTAAACGGAAAGATAATATGGCTGAACAAATCAACTCTTGTTCTCCAAAAAGACGGTTGAATGTTAAAGTTACAGATTGCAAGGCATGTGTTAAGTTTGTCAGTATAAAAATTCATCTTACAAGATTTATGACTTTGTAGAACAACACAACCATGGGTTTACTACACCCGAAAATCTTGATCTATCGCTGAAGCGGAGGAAGCTTGACTTCTATACACAAGAGTTCATAGCAAAATGTCGTAACACTAATCTTGGCCCTACCAAGTCTCACCAGGTACATGTAGTTTTAAAAGGTGGTCATCATAACGTGCATGGCAAGGTCGTCGACTACAAGAATTGCGGGCGTGATATCCGAGATTTTATAGGTGATAGAGACGCCCAGATGATTCTTGACAAATTCAAGGAACGCAATAGAAACAAAGAAAACTACACCTTTAACACCCATATTGTTGATACCGAACTCCGGTTAATTTTTTGGTGTGACGTTGTTTCTAAATCAACCTACGACTCATTTGGTGATGTTATTGCATTTGACGCAACGTATAACACAAATATGTATGTGTTATATGAAAATTCTAATCAATGATTTCAATTTAATATACATACTAATATGTTTTTGCAAAATAGGTACGATATGATTTTTGTTCCTTTCACTGGAGTCAGTCATCACAAAAAATGCATTATTTTTGGTGCTGGGTTGCTGCATAATGAGACTATCGAGCCTTATACGTGGCTGCTTCAAAAATTCCTTGAGGCACACAATGGTAAACAACCCATGTTAGTACTAACTGATCAAGATTGTGCCATGAAACAAGCGATAGGAAAAGTCTTTAATAAGTCAATTCACAGGTTGTGTATGTGGCACGTTATTCAGAAATTGTCGGTGAAGGTAAGAATTCCGAACGAAAATTAAATATTATTACACATGTGCACCATACTGCAAATCAATATATATATATATACACACACACACATGTGTACTGAACTGTACACCTAATTAATCTTTGAATTTTACATGTAGATCAAGGGGAACGACAAGAGGAATGCAGAAATAAAACAGAAGTTCCACAAACTCGTTTGGAATGTTTATATTAAACCAGAAACATTTGAGAATAGATGGCACAATCTAATTGCCGAATACGGGTTGGAAGACCATTCGTGGTTTTCTGATATGTATTCTATTCGTGAAAGTTGGATTCCGGCATACTCTCGCGAGCTACCTATGTGTACGTTGATGAAGACCACATCCAGGTGTGAAAGCGCAAACCACCTGTTCAAATCTAATTCTAGTTCTCATAATACATTGGTGCAGTTCATGTTGTGTTACAACACATCAATCGATGGGCTACGAAACGAACAGAGGGAACTAACATATAAAACGGACACCACTAATCTGGAATTTAAAACCAATTGGCCTATTGAACGTCATGCAAATGATATTTACCCAAGGAGAATTTATTTAGATGTCCAAAAGGAAATATTGAACGGCAAGGAAAATTTTTATATCGCTGAACGATCCGTATCCGATGGTGTAAGCAGCTTTGTGATTGCTCACCAAGACCACATGAAAGAAGTTATAAACGAGTTCAAGGTTTTTATTTTACATACAGTAAATTTTTGTGTGTTATCTCACAAACATGTATAAATTATACTCGCAATATATCCCCTAACTTATCTGTTTTGCATCATTACATCACAGGTTATTTTTAACAAACAAGATGTCGTTGTTTAGTGTGAATGCATGGGGTATACGAGAAACAGATATCTATGATATCATATTTTCTGCGCATTTGACCACCATAATGTACATAAGATGATACCAAGTCCGTATATTAACCCAAGATGGAGGAGAGACGCTTTGCCTACTAGTGTACATAGAGTTGAAAACAGGTTATCTGTAGATCAGAGTTGTAGTGGAAGAATATGGCATAGAATCCTTGACAATATGGAAATGTGTCGAGATAGAGTTCGGCGTAGGCTTGACAAATTCGAGGAACTAGATGAGCAAGTACAATTGTTGAAAGATAAGGTTTTTAGAGATGTGCCCGCAGATCCGGAACTTAAAAAGAAGGTTTTAGTTTACCAGGAAATTCTTGATCACACTGAACCAGAGGAGGTATCATCTACGGCTCCTAGGAAAATACGCAACAAAGGATGTGGCAAGCATAAACGTCCAATTGGTTCACGGAGAAAGCATTAAAAAATGCAAAAAACATAGAAGAAAATGCAATTATTGTGGCAAGAGGGTGAGATTGTATGATAAAAGAAATTGCCCACTTAAAAAAGGCAACATCACAAAGGATGATTCGTCTACTGAAGAAGATGGCGACGGAGAGGATGATGAACTAAACGAGTACGATGACGGAACCGACACAGGAACTGATTCGCTTTTGCAAGATAGCGAAGATGATGATATTAATCTTTAACTTTAAATTACATCGTTCGATGCAACTGATACATTATTGTTTGTGTTTTTTGACTTCACATATTTTATTACATCATATTGTTAAAATTCTATAAGTTGTTACTGGCTAACGATACCAAGTTTGACATGCTACTATTATTACACTTACATGCCATACACACGTGAACCTCAACTTATATACACACATGTATCAGCATCATATGAAAACATTACAGCATTTTGTCTCTAATAAGTTTATGTTATAAAAATACTTGTTTACATGGTCCGTTTCTAATCCAATGAAATATTAAAATCTGGATAACAATCCGAAATACATTAGTACATTATTATACTGCAAACAGAAGAGGTATGCAGAATGTATAATTTAAACATTAACATACAACAACACCTGTGTATTCTGATGTTTTGTGTATTATTATATACAATACACGTGTGTATGATGTTATGATTATACAATCATACACACGGTACCCGTGTGTAACCTGCTTTGACTAATATAAACGTCAAAGGAGTGTATAATGCTATTATGATGCATCACCAAAGACAGTTCATATACGTATCTTTTTAGACTGATCATATATCTATCTTTTATACAGGGACTATTGTAGCATAAAAACACATAAACCAGCTGCAGCAACCTAATTCGGCAGATGCAGCAACATTTTTGGTTTGAATGTGTACATCATTCGGCAGCTGCGTCATTAATACAAGTCACGACGATGTATCCGCCAAATTATAACGTGTGTAACCTGCTTTGATTAATATAAAAGTCAAAGGAATGTATAATGCTATTACGATGCATCACCAACGACAGTTCACATACGTATTTTTTAAGACAGATCACACATCTATCTTTTATACAGGGATTACTGTAGCAAAAAAACACATAAACCAGCTGCAGCAACATAATTCGTCAGCTGCAACAACATTTTTTTATTTGGACGTGTGCATCATTAGGCAGCTGCGTCATTAATACAAGTCATGGCGATGTATACTTACAAATGTAAATAAAAACCAGCTGCATCAACATAATTCATATAATCCATAATGTCTAAAAAATTATACGTTTGCCGGCAATAATACGACCATTATCCATTATAAAAATAACAACTTCCATACATCAACGGAAATAAAAGGCCTTCTCAAACTCTTCTGCTTCCGCTAATACACGTTCACGGTGGATGTTTGCACTCGAAGTCACCAACTTAACGGCGTATTTCTTTCGTAGCTTTGTCAAGGTTGCTTTTTTCTGTCCATGCCCTAGCGGTAATCCAAATCCCATTTACCCGCAGTAACCCCAAACCAAGTTTCCATGTGCCTCATAACAAATACCCCACAATCGACCGTGTTCCCAACACTTTTCCAAGGAAAGTCTATGATTTCCGGGACTGCATTTTCAATCTGCCTTGCTTTTGTGTGATTCACCAGTATCAGATACTTAGTGAAAATGTCTTTCTGAAAGCAAAATTTATTGACAAAAATAAATAAAACATTTTCGAAAACGAAAACTCAAAAACCAAATAAAAACATAAAGAAAGGCTTACAACTTTGTACGGAGTGCTTTTCTTGAAAAAGATTTCATCATTAATAAGTTGAACTAGGCTTTTAATTGCAGACATGTAATCGATCACCGTTATTGCTGGCCTTACAAGATCAAAGCAAACAAGGTAAAAATGGCCGTACTCAATAATTGGGAAGCTGATTACGCAATATGTGGACAAACTCATCAATGATGGTTTTTTGTCTACCACGAGGAATAACGAACTTCTAAACTTTTCAACACGCTCCAGATCTCCATATGATTCATTCTTCAACATATCTTCCGTCTGTAACAATAAATAAGCATCACTAAATAAAACTCAGAATATAATTTATGACTTCAAGATAAATATATAACAGTTTTATGGTAATCTCGGTCAACTTACAAAATAGTCTGTATGGCAAAACAAACGCGGCTTCGATCCTTTTACTTTATCCTCACCATCAAAAACATTTTCTCCAGCAATTTGTTGATTCTCTTCATGGTTAAGCATTGACGCAAAGCAATTTATAACTCCACTATTTACCCACTGGCTAGGTTGCAGGTCCTTCAATTGGAAATGGTACAGCCCAACTGTAACATTTGTTGTAAAACGGGTTTCCAAAACCCGCTCCGTTTAAAATTCAAGTATTTATTAAATGTTTCGTTACGCATTTATTCATCTTACAATTTGAGTTAATAAATTTTTATGGTAAATAAATAAATTAATTATAGAGTTAAAATAATAAATAAATAAAATAAAGTTTAAAAATAATAAAAATAAATACAAAGGGGCAACCGGGTTTGAACCCGGGTCCCCATCAAGCACACGCACAGCTTACACCACTCCACTACACACACACATCTGATTCATTTCAAAATCAAATAAATCTTATATTAAGAATAGCACGCTATACCAGTTCAAGCTACCCGCCCAGACCACATCTGTAACTCCAAGAATTTCATCAAATCACCGTTTCAATCTAGAAATTTAAGCTGCAAAACTGTTTCAAATCGCACATTAAGGCTCAATTATGATGCAAATCAATTATAAAATCATTAAGAATCATCAATTTCTTGACCGAAACAGACAAAAACGGAAATCAATTTAAAACCACTTCTTCTCTATAAATAGCGATTCACAATCTTTCTGTTAAACTCGCTCATTCTCACAAACCTCTCTAAAATCTATCTGTCTTCAAATTCTACTTCGTTGGAATCTTGTGTTGTTGTCGGAAGTATTGCCGGAGAAGTCGGGCCATTTTCTTTTTCGGTACAACCATCTCTTTAAACCTTTTATTTTATGTGTTATTGATAACTGGAGTAATTAACCAGCAAATACAAAACAGTTTTAGAATTTAACAATTGGGTATGATTTATGGGTTTTTATGGTGAAGAAGATGAGGTTTATAATGTGTCTAAGTATAACTAAAATTAGAAGTTTAACTGGGTTAGACACACAGTCCAGCAGTGGACTGTGTGCAATTACAAAACACACGTCCCGGGTTCGAGTCTCACACATTACCGACTTTCAGAAATAAAATCCAATTTTTTTAAATCTATTCAGATCACCCCTTAATTAGTATATATAATTAATAGAATTCAGTGTTTAAATGGGTTAGACACACAGCCCAGCTGGTTAGGCTGTGTGCACACGAACAGTAAGACGCGAGTTCGATCTGGCTTATGAAACTGGTTTTGGGCACTTTATGAAACCTTTTTAATAAAAATAAAATAAGGTTTAAGCTAACTAGTATATATATATATATATATTATATATATATATATATAATTAAAACAGAGAATATTTCGGGTTAGACACGTAGCTCAGTTGGTAGAGCTGCGTGCACGTATACGGGAGGTCACAAGTTCGAACCTCACACGCTACCTATAATTCCTAAGTCAAACCGGTCGACCCGGTCCACCTTGTAAAAGGGTATATTTTTTAAATACCATTTTCTTTATTATTTTAATTAAAAATCATTTAAAAATGCTAAAAAAATAAGATTTTTAAGTTTAAAAATTGTAATAAATACCACAAAAATAGATCTAAAAATCTAATAAAAAGCACTACTTAGAAATATTAATTTCAAATAAAAGATATATATTTACCGAATTATTACGTGATTATTTAGGTTAGTTTTTCTCGTCGGTTGAATCCTAAATCGTGCGAAATCATCATCAATCCCAAGAAACGCACCCACTGTGAGTGAATCCTTACAAATTCCCTTTTTATTCATGTTTTAGGGTGTATCGTGTGTCGTTTACATATTTTCGTTTATTCAAACACTTGTGCTACTACCATAATATGATCTAACGTGATATGAAATGTTTGTTTGTTGTTATATGTGGTTACATTTTCTCATTTCAATGCAATCATTCAGGCCCATCAGTTCCTCGTTGGATACGAGTTGAGCATCACGTGCCTCATTAGATTGGCTCCGTTTGATTGAGCCTTGATCTCACAGTTCATCATTTGTCATGCTCATGTGTTCATTGTTTGATGTTATGTGGTTTGTGGATGAATTTACATATACGCTTGCTCATATTTGGTTTATGCACATTTTTATTTAATTAATCAATACAACTAATTCTTTCAAATGTTTAAATGAGATTCACTCGCCAACTTTTGTTGACCCAAATCTTTATTTTACACATGATACAGGTGGTCAGGCTGAGGAGAGAAACACTTAGGATTTGGCTTTAGAAGAAGAATAAAACATTTCTTGTCTAGAACAATTTTCTTGTGTTTACTTATTTTTATGTGTTTGTTGGGATACTCTCTTTTAAATTTGAATTAATAAATATGAAACCTAATTATAGTAAATGTCATGAGCTTTGATGAAAACCCAATCATGCTCCAACTTCTTTTTTCGCTGCGGGTCAGGGTGTGACACCGACTCCCGACACCGTTTCAAATACAAACCGCCTGTTCACAAACATATCTTATTACTTCACATATATTATAACGTTACCCTGCATATAGGCACATGTATTTTCTCTTTTCGCTACACAATCTTATAACTTCACATGTATTATAACATACAAAGTACACATGTGTATACTGATATGATTGTGTATTATTATATACACTATACACGTGTGTATTAGGCTATGATTATACGTTCCTACCTACGGTGCCTGTGTGTAACCTGTTTTGATCAATATAAACGTATGTGTCTTTTATACAGGTATATAAGAATTGATTTAATTTTGTGTTTCTACGCATTTGTCGCTGCCACCTCTGTTACTTCTTTTTCATCCCTTGTTTTGTCCGACCCTTCGGCTACCCTTTTATTCCTTGCTTTTGCTACCCTGTTTATTGACATTAAACATCTAGATGGCATTAAAAGTTTTCAATCAACTAAGACAAACATACAAGCTTACAGGCAAATCCAACAAATACCGACTTAACAAAAAAATTAAAAACAAATAAAAACGTACATCTTGTCATCGACAGAAGTCGACAAGTATTTCCATAACAGATTGTCCTTCTTGCTTAACCAGCTATTAACACTTACAACTCGCACCAAAAATGGGGATTGGACATATTTCGATCCTATCTTTTTTCCTTTTGCCTTTTCCGGGGGATTCAACATCTTCAGTAACATGTGTTACATTTTCGACATTGTGTGGCACATTCTCTTGATTGTTAAGCTTATCCTGTGTAATACCAAGGCTGAACGTTGGTATTTCATCCAGCCTTTGCGTGTCATACACACCAGAAATAATGTCCTCAATCACTTCAGTGGATTTCATAAAAAATTGTGTTGCTGGAGAAGCAATGTGTGGTTGGGTAACATTATCTCTATGCATGTTTTGGCCAGTGGTACTCTTCGCTTTTCCTTTTTAGTCATCCACACCTTCAACAACATTATATTAAAAACATTAGTAAGGTTTACACTAAACTATACGTAATAGATAAAACCATATAAAAAAGTATACAACTTTTTAATTTCCAGGTTCTTTCATAACGGGACTTGAAAAGCCATCTTTTTCTCCGGGAGTATCAAAAGCTGACTTGTTAAAAATTTTCTTATACCTCTCTACAATGGGTATAACAGACTCATGCGTTGGATATCGCGATGTATGTTCTTTTATTCTAGCCTCCAGCTACGTATTCAAAAAAATAAAATAAGAAAACCAAATAAATAAAATAGATGGATAAATAAAATATTTAAGCCCATGTCACTATACCATTGTAATGAAAGAATAACCACAAATGTTAACATTATCATACCTCTACCGACGACCAATCTTGCGACACTTTTTTCTCCCAAAATCTTCCTTCGGCATGTCAGCCGCCCCTTCTTCACACACTTCCTCATCATCTTCAACGTCATATAATTCTCTTAACTCTCCGAGCCCAAAACCTCCATTTCTTAACTCTTGATCCTTCCTCTGGTTCATCAAATCATACGTCCAAAATTTTAGTGGAGCTTTACGCCATTCATGTTGGAATCCAGGACAATTGGTTGCATCCAAATACAACAGCTGATATAATAAAAAACTTAAGTAATTACAACAAAAAAAAAACAAACAGTAAAAAATATGTTTAAACTATAAGGAAACACCTGTGTAATCACCCTATAGAACACATGTGTATATACAAATTAAAATGCACAAAGGTTAGATAAAATATTATAA
Source organism: Scalesia atractyloides (assembly GCA_947069175.1). NCBI lineage: Eukaryota > Viridiplantae > Streptophyta > Magnoliopsida > Asterales > Asteraceae > Scalesia > Scalesia atractyloides. The sequence continues at coordinate 42,669,577 of CAMTDV010001632.1, forward strand.
TTAAAACATTTACAACATACCACAAGATAAGTGAGAGGTCCTAAAGTACACCTTTGGATCGCATCTGACCCAATCATCTTTAAATTTTTTAACTGCATCCACCACAAACTGGCACCAATCGTGATCCTTGAAGCTCTTTTCGTGATTAAACAAATCTAACATGTTATACATCACACTCCCGTTATTTGTGAACCCAATTATTGTTGAGATAAACAGTAGCACAAAATCTAATATGAAGATCTCTTTATCTTCATATGAATCTGCCCTAATCTTATCCAATATATTCTTAAAACTAACTGGAAGCTTCTCAAATCTTGATAATCATTTATCCTTCAACGGATGCCCAGTATCATCTATATTCTTTTTTAAAACTTTTATATTTCCAGCAGGTACCCCTAATATTTTTCTAACTGACTCTTTGTCCACCATAATGTGCCCTTAACCCAAACTAATCCTCATGTTAGTTGTGTCTAACATATCTACCACAAAATGTCCAAGATGAGTCGTAACTTCTCTTACCTGCAACATCAACAATTTGCCAAAACCGATATCCTTGACCATCTTTTTCTGCCAAGGTTTCATCACTGGATAGCTTCATACAGCTTATTAGGTGACATCCTCACCCTAATTGATGCCAGTCCACCTTGAACTTTCACCCGTTTTTTCCGTTGTACACTTCCTTTTTTCGGTTTTTTTCGTACGCCTTTTCCGGTAGTTGAAAAGTTCACCTGTAACATTATCAACCGAAACTTCATCACTTACATAAAAAAAACACCATTACATTATATACAATAGAAAATCTTAATGGATACACTTACAAATTTGTCTCAAATATACCTCCATCTTCTTTATCAACCTCACTAACATAACTCTGCTCATCATCCAACAAGCCCTTGGTTTCCATCGTCTCAATAACTATTTACAAAAAAATATACAAAAAATAAATACACAAATCATAGTACAATATGTATACTTGACAAAACAAACCTTACCTTCCTCTTCTACGCTTTCATGGTCACTAGCTATATTACGACTTGCTCTTCCACGTTTAGGTGAATTATCAACTTTCACATCATCTGCTAATAAACCGTTTCAGTTACTACAATGTTAAACCCTCTCAAAATAATTGAGTAATACACATAAACCGATCAATGATACATGTATCCAACGCAATGTAACATAGTATATGACATAACAACTACTATTTATTTGTAGAACCAAACCTGTTGCTTCTTTCTCAAGATGCTCGTCGTTTCTTTTAAGTCTTTTTCGCCTTTGAATCTTGAATTGACTAACTTTAACATCTACAACCAACCAAATTAATTAACTGTCGTATTAAACAGGCCCCGTATAATTTTATTTTTATTTATACATTCAAATGCTTCACAACACAAATTGGAATAAACAAAACAATCAAACCTTCTTCATCGCCCGTGAAAGGGACTAGCATTGCTTGCACATTTTCCTTTTTTTCTTCTTTGATGCTTTACTTTTTTCCTCCCTTTGATTTTCGGATGCATTCTACTTCGTTCCATATCATGCGTCCTTTTTCCCCCTTGTTTACGTCCTTTTTGACATTGTTGGTTTCCAACTTTTTTCCATCCACACATCCTTCACTCGCAACACATTAACTACAACTAAAAAATTTAACACAAATCATCTGCCATGTTCTGAACATCACCTGTACGCATCTTATCGTCTTTACCAACTTCATGTTGCACCTTATTCCGAACCCCTGTATGACTTTTGGTTACTACCAAAACAGAAACAACAAAAATAATTAAAAAATAAAAAAACCAAATAATTACTAAATTAGATTCCATTGTCAACTAAATGTTCCTTTTCCAATTATATACATATTTTTTTGTAAACACATTTTTCACCAACAAAATCTTTAAATTATCTTTACCTATTTCGTCTTTATCAGAGTTTGCTTCCTCGTCTGAAAATTGTATAGGGTCATCAATAGTATTACTAAACTTACTCGCCTTTAAACGAGCTATTCTTTCGCTCCTCTAACCTACATGATTAAAACACTAATATTAGTTAAACTTTTCGACAAACTCCTAATATATTACTATAGATATTTTTTTCATAAGTAGGTTAACAACTTAGGTTTCCTAATTTGCGAACAAACTTTTGTATCCACAGAACTAATCAACTATACACTGCACAAATACCAAAAGCATATGACCGTACATTTTAAATTAATGTATTCCAACAAAAAGCATTATAAATAAATGTAACAATATTGCCATTGTTTATTCTATGAACAATATAAAGATATCATATTAATTATCCTAAACCTTGAAAATTAATATACCATTTAACCGACCCTAAACACTTATATATTAAGATAATACACATGTTTACTATCCATGTCTCTGTTTATCCTCAGCCATCATCGCGTTTAATAACAACCTAACAATCCACTTTTCAAAACACAGAATTATACATCACCCAGGTCGGCAAGATTTACATAATACACTCAACATTAGGGCCAAAAATCATTAAACAAAGAAATACACTCTGCACGCAACGCAACTAGTCGGTAAATTTTAACATACACATTTAACCGACCCTACAAACAAAAAGATTAACATAATACACATGTGTACTCTAGCATGCCCTTGTGAATACCCAGCCTTCATCGCGTTAAAGAGCGCCCAAACAATCCATTTTGCCCAATAGACAGAATTCCCAAAAAATCCACTTTGCCCAATAGTTAGAATTATACATCACCCAGCCGGCAAGATTTACATAATATACTGAACATTACGGCCAAAAGTCAAAGTAAAAGATATACAGTCTCCACAATACACAACCACTCGACTAATTTTAACATACTCATTTAACTAGCCCTAAACACTTATAGATTAACATAATACACATGTGTACTGTAATATGTCCCTGTGAATCCGCAGCCATCATCGCGTTTAATAAAAACCTAACAATCAACTATGACAAAACACAAAACTATACATCACCCAGGTCGGCATGATTAACATAATACACTTAGCATTACGGACAAAAAACAAGAAACACAAATTTACACTATGCAGAAAACACAACCACTCGCTAAATTTCAAACCCTAACTAACAAAACTATGTTCTTGTATGTCGCCGGAATTCATACTTACAGTCGACGGTAAGGAAATCATCAAAATAACTACTAAAATTATCTATAAATTACCTTTTTTTCGTCCGCTCGATTGAACTTCAAAAAGCCTGCACCCTTCACCCAAATCTTCTGTCTGCTACTTGATATTCTGAAAAATCGAAGAACTCAGTATATGGGGGTAAGAAATCGGTAAAGAGGAAGAGTTTTTGGGAACAATAATGTTGAAAACAAACTACGCGATTGTGGGGGGATACGAATCAGCTGGTTAAGGGAACCATTTTTTGTTTCCTAAATTAAAAGAGTTCTCCATATTTAAATTTACAAGTCTACCATTTTTATTTATTAAAAGTTAAAAAGACACATACTTAATTACAATTATGCCACTAATAAAAACATAAGGATGTTCAAGATCAACGGCCTAGATCAGTTTGCACAGTTCACTCCTATAATGTTGTTCACTCTTGATCCCTACCCTATATATATATATTCAAAAAATATGCATGATATAAAAATTACCGCTATACTATCGCTATACCATATAGGGACCTTGACCGCTATTTAATTTTGAACCGCTATAACTTCATAGGTTGTTTCTCTTATAATTTGTTATATGTCCATGCATCGTATTCGTTGTTGTATCATGAATGCCTCTACTCTCAAGTTTGTTATTCTAACTTACTCTTTATTATTTAATATTTAATGATGGTGTTCGAAATTTGTCTCTCGGTTTACCATGTTTTCTTTCTGCAATATTTAGGCTTTTTAAAAGATTTTTATTTGTTGATTATCTAGTCGTCTATTGTGCACATCATGATACATGTATATATCAATATCAATATCAATTATGATCATCAATAATTCATATCACACGATTTACTATTTTGAGATTCTGACTCTTGAGAATTATTATGGATGCTTTCTCAAGGATGAAAAGGTTCGTTTTATATACATATAAAGGTTGTTGAAAAAAATATTTTTTCCATCATACTTTTCTTTTGTGGACTTATTTTCGAAAATTGTTGGTGTCTTTGATAGTTAAGACAAGTTTCTTTGTCTCTTTCACTATTTATGGCAAATGTTCTAGATTCATATGAACTATCTCTTTTTGTGAATTACTCGATTTATAATCTTTCTTTGGATAATTGGTAGTACCAAATGTTTTTATATCAATTTTTGTATTTGTGATTGTGTGATGATTGATAAGGATTTTGATATTAAAAGATTATCATGGTAATGATGAATGATCATCATTTCATGTATTTGTTTTTCTTCTTTTGATCGTAGCTGGCTCTGAAGTTACCCGCTAACTCCCTAAGGGTGAGAACAAGCTCTTAAGCCTCCTTCAAATTTAAAATCATCATTTCATAAATCTTATTATAAATGTGCATACCAATCAACTCATATAAGTAAGTATTTTAAATATTACTTTTAGATAGGAAATGTATAAGTTCATTAGGCAAAATGTTGGTCAAAATTGTTGGACGAACCCTAAATGTACTTTTGTTGTTATAAAGCCCTATCATATCTTGTTGTAAAATCAGAAAGAACCATGCGCACTACAAAGATCATATACATGAGGCGCACAAACTATGGTCGACCCGATGTAAAACGAAGGATGTTTATATAGATGTCTGATACATAGATATTTGGTGTCAGCTTTAAGAGAAATAAACTCAATGGATTATTCTTATGCTCTATTTTTTCAAGGGTCCCTTACTCTCTCATATTTTTGTATGTATGTGTGTAAAAGGCTTGAGGGGTTGTGAAGGGTATGCATCCAAAGGCATTGACATTTGATTAAATTAAAAATAATCATGATTGTGATTGAAAAATAGTTTGCGACCCTGGTGGTTTCTTAATTAATTTGATCTTCCAATTTTTATTTGGTGTATTTCTCTCCAAACTACGGTTCATTAACCATGTCAGTTGTCATGATTGGCAACAACAATGTGGTATGTGTTTGTTAAAAAAGACGTATTTTAAGTGATAGTGATTAATGAAAGGTATGCTTTTGGTTTAGACGGGCATTATAATTCCATGATTTGTATATAAGTTGATCTTAAGTTGTTTTGTTTTGCTTGAGACATTCATCAAGGTCTATGGTATGTGGTGTAGTGGTGACATAGTTAATGGTCTTAAGTCTAACTATATAATAAACATGTAAAGTTGACTTATAAAACCAATCAAACTAAATGAACAATTAATAAGATTAAAAGACCATAGAAAATTTTACTAAAAAACACAACGGAACATTTCACCTACATTGTACACATCAGCTAATTGCCAATATGAAGATTAGCTTGGAACATGATAGCCAAACAAAATAACTTGTAACTCATAAGCCCTAACACACAGTTGTAAAACAACAATCACCATTAAACAATATAGATCACAACTTCGACAAAAAAATTGAACAACATTAAACAAATCATAAGTTCCATGAAGATCAGGAGCGGACCTAGGTGGTCCAAGCAGGTTTATTCTCAGTATACATAAGATATAATCTCAATTACTCTCATAAAATTTGGACACCACCCAATAAAAGAATAGTGTCACCCTCTATTACCGAGGTTGGTCGTAAGTGACTAGTATCAACTTATGATAGCGGAAGCAATAATAACATAACATAGAAAACAAGTCTAAAACCCAGTTACACGACCAAACTGTTTACGAGACATATGTATCCCAAAAATTGTCTAATAATAATTCACAGCCATGATAATTAAGTTAAATTGTTCAAGACCATCATAGTTACATTCAAAACTAAAACATCATCAACAACCTTGAACTAAACATCATAACTTCCATTGCTATAAAATATCTGTCAACACAAATTATATTGGGGAGCAAGGGCGTAGCTTTGTGGGGGCGGCCAACCCTCCGAACTTTTCACTCAGTAGTGGAGAGTATGTAGTTTTCGTATAGAAATTTTTGGGTATATACGGTTTTGACCCTCCCGATTTATAGAAATTTTTGGTATATACGTTTTCTTACCCCGGTCAGAAATCTCAAGCTTCGCCACTGTTGGTGAGTATACTAGTTTGTCTACATAGCAAGGGTGTAGCTTTGTAGGGGCGGGAGGGGGCGGCCGACCCTTCGGACTTTTCGCTCAGTAGTGGAGAGTATGTAGTTTTCTTATAGAAATTTTTAGTATATACGTTTTTGACCCCCGGGATTTATAGAAATTTTTGGTATATACGTTTTCGACCTCCCGGTCAGAAATCTCAAGTTTCGCCACTGTTGGTGAGTATACTAGTTTGTCTACATGGCATCTATAAGAATGAGCCTCAAATCCACATGTTTAAAGTATACTAAATCATGTAACATACTAGCATGCAATAGACTAGATACAATGCAAAGTTTTGCACTAGCATAACCTTGTCACTAAAGCAAATAAGGCCGTAAAAAATAACTTAACAATGACCCACACAAATGGGGCAGTGTGCTAATCCTATAGCACTATACATGTTAAGGGAGACTTGCAAAGTTAATCATAGATAACTAAGCATACGATTAATCTAACATGTATCACATTTATCATAACAAAGAAGCATGTTTAAGGATTTAGTGTTCAAACAAGTTTGCACATATATATGTGTATGTGTGTTTAGTATGGATACATGTTGCAACTCAAATAGTGTTTAAAGCGTAAAAAGGGTCAAGTATGAACTCATGGTTTACGAATAATTTCCATAATATGCGAGTGAGCGGATTTGAAGGACATAATCACCAAAGTCATCCTAAAAACGTAAACAAAGGTGTATGAGTATAAGGACTTGTAGATTAGAAAGTAAGCGGAATTTACAAGTATGAAAATACGTAAAACATGTCTTGCTTAGACACTTATTTGGACACTATTATTAGTTTGTGTTTTTCATAAGCGTTATACACCCATTAGAAGCCAAAATAAGGAATCTAAGACAAAGATATTCTCCACCTTAACACATAACATTCAACCATGAATTGGTTAATATTATGGCTTGGTTTTGGAGGAACTATTATATATGTATTATTATGTTTATAGTCATGTAATAGTCAAGCATTAGAGGTAGGGTAATCCACTAATGCCACACCCCGTATTTTTAACCAAACACCGGTGGGCCCGGGTGGGGAATATCGTGACTTAAGTTGATATCATCATAGTCAATTAAACAGCACAACGGAAGTCTTGGATTTAAATTATTATTACAAACCAAATGTTCGAAATACAAAATAATATACAAGCTCGTAATAGAAGATCCACAGGCGGATCATAAATTGTACAAAGAAAGAATGTCAAACAGACTTTGGGCAGATCTAGGATTTGCAAGATCCTTTTATCACTACTGAGCACTTCCAACCTATTTTCGTATTGTACCTACAAGCTTAGTCTTTTGAAAATACGTCAGCTTTCACTGGTAAATACATCCAACTGACTCATTTTGAAAACTTTTAAAATAAAATGTTTTAAGTGCGTATTAGCACAAAATCTTTTATAACTTGGGAAAGTTGACCTTGCAACCTTGTTAACATATTCACATGTTTGTCCATACATACAGGGCCCAGTACAAAAACCAAGGCATGATTAACGTACACACCACTTATGAACTCACGAAGGAGTTATCCCCAACAAGTGTGGGTAGTTGCATTTGAGCGTCTGTCAGGTGTATGCCTACACCTCGCGCTAAGGTCGTAGCCATTATCAAATGTAATGAGCCAAGGATATCCAGGACACGGTAGTTAACCCCCGATGTTTAAGTTATCAAACAAAACTGATTAAAACGAAATATGCGGATTTACTAGCCACAATCCGGCATTCGATTGATCCCATTTCTGACCAAGCGGTAATAATTTACCGTATCCCAAGCCTGTATAGGGGAAATAAGTCGAGAGTATTTACCTGAGCTATTCTTCGTTTAAACGCAAGATTTATTAACTCAATCGTACACAAAAGTACTAAGGGCAGATAGCATTTACTAGCAAGTCTCTAGTCTAGATTATGGCATAAGCTAACCAATTAAATACTAACGGTCTTTATTTAAGTCATAGACTTAGACCGACTAGCGTACTTGATCAAAACGTATAACGCTAGATTAAACGATGATCGGATAGAATGTAGTTTAATCCCAACAAGTACCTTGATTTGTGTAATATGGATAAACTATAAACATTCGGATTTTGAGACTTAAATGACAAGGTTAGACCCGTTTCGGTTAATTTTCGTAAACTAGTTACATGTGCTTAACCGTACGCATATCAATGATATCGGGTAACCGGATAAGTCATGGATAAGTTCTATATGCCATTATACTTTAAATAAGTTGTAATATCAGTAGGATATCAACTTTTATACCCGTTACGGTTTTAGAGTGAAACTATGCCTCATAAGGGCGTTTCGGTAATTTCATACCTTATAAAACGTATTTGAATATAATGTAATGTTATGATCATAAATATTCTGGGAAAATAATTAATATAATATCAGTAGGATATTAATTATATGTGTAATTTACCTTTTATGACCAAACTATGCACCGAAGGGGAATTTTGGTCATTTTACACATAGTTTATAAATTATTTGAGATTCTGAGTTTATATCATGTACCTATTGTAAAAGTATTTATAATAAGTTTTAAAATCAGTAGGTAACAAGTCTTGATTGGTAAATATGGGTTAAAACCATATTATGCGCCGAAACAACGTTTTTGTCGTAAAATGGCAATTTGTATGATGTTTAATGAAAACCGATGTTAAGGTCTTAGATATGTTATTTAATGTAACATATCAGCAGGTAAAAGGTTTACTTTGAAAATATATGATTAAAACCATTTTATAAGCCACAAGGGCTTTATCGTCATTTATTGACATAATACAAGGACTTGTTCATAAACTCAGTTTATAGTCTGATTTGACATCCCAAACAATCCTACTCAAAATATTACATCAGTAGGAGACTCATTTTCAAGTTCATTATCATTAAAACCTCTTTTTATGCAAAAAGGACATTTTAGTCAAAATGGCATAATTACGAAACTTGTGCATAAACTCAGATTCTGATTATGATCATGTAATATAACCTCACGGGGTTATGCTACATTATATTATGATCATAATGCAACTTTAGACCAGTAGCTAACTAATCTAAATCGGGTCAGAATCGAAAGTCAAAGCAGAAGTCAACTTTGCGACTTTCGGTTGCGAACCGACCCTAGTACTGAAATTGACGAGCCGAACATGTTCTTACATGTTCTAATAATTATTACCAACTTGTTTAAGTGTCAAAAAAGGTTTCATAACATATATAAGATCAAATTATAATATTTCCGAAAAATGGTTTGTTTGACTTTTTAATATCATAACTTTAACCCATCAATTGGTCTAGCAAACGTGATCTTCAGGAGGTTCCCTTTATAGGGACTAACACCTACCTTATTACGATCACTTAGCCATGTTCGTTACGAACAATGATTGGACCATAATGGTCTTAACGAAAGTCAAGGCGTTTTCTGTAAAACGCTTGACTTTTGGCTATAAAACCTTATAAACGAAAATGCAAGAGGAAGGAACACTTACAAGTGGTTCCTAGGATGCAATAGAACTAAGTTGGATGCTCCTTTCAGTTAGGAACTTCCAGAGGAGGGAGATAGAGTTGTGAATGAGAAAGGGTGCAAGTTCAAATGGTGAACCTTTGCACCTATTTATAGTTGGAAAGCTTGAAGGAGGTGATGCCAGGTGCTAAGGGGTGTAAGAGGGAGCTTACAAGTGTCCTAAAACGTGGCATAGCAGTTTGGAAGACCATGGTTTCGATTTAATGGTTTTTGACAACATGTGTGGAGGCCAAGCAAAAATTCTGCAGACATAGGCCTCTCGCGCCCCCCGAGAGGCACAGGCCTTGCCTCTCACGCCCCTCGAGCGCCCCATGGCCAGTTTCAAAGTTTGACACTTTTAGCCCCTTGACTTATAAAACCTTCTAAAACACCTCTTTAGCATATTTGGCCCTCCGTAACCAATATTTAGCGTACCCGGGAATATGGCCGGACATTGTCGAGCTCTCGGTTCGTTAAAAGGTCACTCAGAGGTATAAATTAACATGTTGACACTTTTAATCCCTCCATTGTCCAACTTTTATATAATTATGGATTTGATCTCTCTCGTTCAACAAATGGGACATATGAGAGTTAGGACTTTGTAAAGGATCACTCAGAGGCTCGTTATAAGCATGTTGACTCCGATGTCACTCAGAGGCTGGGCATGTTGACACATCGGTCACTCAGAGGCCAAGTTTTTACACATGTTGACACTAATGGTCACTCAGAGCTATGTTTTAAGTATATGGACACTAATGGTCACTCAGAGGCTTGGTCTATGCATGTTGACATCAGAAGATCACTCAGAGACTTAGTTTGAGCATGTTGACGTTTTTAGTCCCTGTTAGTCTTTAATAGACTTACAATAAAAATACGACACGTGTTGCTATATAATTGGACACGATTTTACAGGGTGTTATAACTAACCTCAAGAATTTCACCATTGCTCAAAGTCACCAACATAGTTGATGATTTGGATGATCATGAATATAAGAAATAAATAAACTATTTATCTTGCTAAGTAACCAAGTGAGGTATAACATAGACAAGTGCTTCCAACATTGCGTGATTGGAGACTTGGTGAGGTCTCATTTTATTATTTGTGGGTTACTTAGAGACTTGCAAGAACATAAAAGGGAGGCATATGAACCTTAAGTTTCTGGAATAAACCTTAACACAAGTCCTTCAACATAGAAGTTTGTTGGTGACTTGGTTTAGTTAGAAAATATTCCAAAAAAAGTAAAGATAAAAACAAGTATAAAAGGTTTACTAAAAATCCTAACTTGAACCTCAAAAATAGTAGTTTACCATCTTTGTTTACCTTGTAAACATGTGGTAATACTCCTAGAGGTTTTCCAAGTGTAGGGAAAAATAAAACACAAAAAGAAAATGTAAAGGAGAAAGACCAAAAATCAATGTTTTGGTTCTTGAACTTTATGCCCAAAGTTGCAAGAGTGGAAGATTAGAGAGTGTCTAGAGAGTGATTTGAAGGTGGTGAAAGTGTTTAGAAGGTGTTAGGGGTGTGTGTTTATAAGGGGGATAAATGGTTGGGGTTTTAATAAAGGAGGTTGAGAGTTAAAATGAGGGAAAGTTCAAAACAACAAGTTGTTTGCGTTTTCTACCATCAGACACCCCCCTTGCGGACCGCAAGGGGGTCCATACGGTCCGCAAGGACTCTCAAAAAGTTCAAAATTTCATTTTGGTCCTTGGAGTTGTTTGGTTGGTTATTTGATGCAATAAACGTATAGTTAAGCATGTTTTTAGGGTTTTACGATGTATGTAAGCATGTATTATAACATAACACGTATGAATAACATTTTAAGGAAAATATAATCTCAACATATGACTCGTTTTGAATTAAAAACGCGTATTCATGATTGTTTACGTATATTGCCAGAATAATTAGGAAAAAATAACATAAAAGGTGATTTCCAATTATGATCAGGTTTAGGATTACCACGGATAGAAAAAAGATACGAATTACATGAAAAGTGGACAAAATTAAAAATACGGAATGTTACAGTCGCTTTCATGGCAATGTCACCAACAGTTCTCTCCTCTATATATAATTCAGTCTGTAATCTGAAAACGTAACTCTTAGAGCTGAAAAGCATAAGAACTTAGAGAGAGAGCTCGCCTAGTGAGGGGGAGTTAGCACCACCAGCAAAGCAATCATTGTTTGTTTCTACCACCTACTAATCCTCAACGACACCACTAGTAGCCGGACACCTCCTCCATTGGTCCTATGATAATATTTTATGTTTCAGTCTAACTTTTACAATTTAACATGATGTAACACACATGTGTACTTCATTTTTATACACAAAAATATTCGTCATTCACATTGCCCTCGATTTAAAAAAAAATACACACACATACCTCTCTCCACCAGCAACTACCACCACCACCGTCACTATCACCACCGCCATACTATCGTTATCTTACCGAACCTTTCATCGAATGAATTGATCTTACAACGATTAGTTTCTTCTCTCTAATCCTAATTTTGTTTCATTTACTATTCAGTCGTATGGTAACTTCAGTTTCCCCAAATTAATGTCTAGTTAGGTCTTCGATGTTTATTTTGTGGCTTCAAATGTATATATGTGTCTAGAATTTCAATAATTATATCTTATCATTGTTTTTACGTCATAGATGTTGTTACCTCTTGATTTTGATGTTGATGTCAGATAGGGCTAAAGTTGAGTGATTTTTGACATGGTAGTTGAGGTTTTTTAGTAGTGGTATTTAAATGTTGTTTGAACTTAATTTGCTTTGAACATCATTTCATATTATTGCTTTCATGTTGTTAGTTTTTTTGGTGTTCTCACGCTTAGATCGGACCGGCTGGTCTGACCTGTTGAACTAGGATTCGTGAACAAGAACAGTTTGGTTGATATCTTTTGGGTCATCTTCAATTCAAATGACGGTTATAGCCGGCTCCTAGCTAAATTAGCAAACCGTTAAGAACGGATGGACCAAATTAATGCTTAGATTGGAAGCTTGGCCTTTATTTTATAGAGATGAAAAGTGGGTAGTGTTTCGATTGTAAAAAGTCTGTGGTTTGCAATTCTCAGCGATGTGGGGCCAATTCATAAACGAAAATATGAATAAAATTTATTCGAGCTATAGGTTTCGAACTTAAGAACTTATAAAGGAGTTTAGAGAATTTGAAAATTACCAACCCAACCAACTTGTTATTCATGCTTATCATTTGACTTGGTAATATGTATATAATTTTGGTTGGATTTATTTTCATTGTACCTAAGGACATTAAACATGACACAAAAAAGTTATATCTTTTAAAGATAAAGAACTATGAAACTTATTTTTTTTTTGGTATATTCTAATAAAAGGATAGTTAGATTAGATTTTTATGTTATTGAAATTTTCTATATTTTAAAATATATTTTAGACTATTTATGATGTTATCCGGTTATTCTTAAATCAGGTCCGAGTGATCCGACCAGTGAACCATTTAGGCAAGCGGTTCGTTGTCCGGTTCGATCATAAAAACATTGAGTTTTTTGAATAGTTGAAGTTAAATCTTGTTTTATCATGCTTTGTTAAAAGTTCAAACCATAGTTACCAAAGGAACTAAGCGCCTTTATGTTGAATATTTTGCCATCAATATTTTGCTCTTTCTAGTGATGTCAAGTCTAGAACTTCACTTTTTGTTGCAGATTGTTGTCTTACCGTCAAAACTGTTACTAGCTCAGATACTCCCTTTGTTAGACAAGATAAACATGCTTCCAAAATTCACGTGTTTCAATGCTCTTCTTAACGCCTTTATCTTTTATTTTCACTATTTAGTCCACTAAATAAGTTATGATATGAAACGTCATAAAATATAAGATTTTGAAAGGTTTTGGAAGCTTTGTGAAACTCAAATCGTCTTCTAGTAACTATACCAAACCAAGCCATTTCAGTTTCAACATAAGGTTGCCTCCAGAACTATGTATGCATTGGATTGATGGTAATGAAGCAAGTTACTACTTACTCTAGCCATTAAATATATAGTATCATATTAGTTTTGTGCCATCCCTTTATGAATGACTTTTGAAATTGGTTAGTTAGGAGTTTTTCGTGAATCTTCACCCCGTTTGCAAATAATGAAGGACATACTCATTTCCATTGATCTTCTTGACAATGTTAACCTGAATCAAGATCTAATAGAAAAGCTTCGTCAATACAAGTATCATTCTCTCTTTAGTCTTTACAGATTGAAAGGAAGATAAAGTCATATATTGGACATTTTTAGTACCATAATATGAATAATCAATATGCAGCAAGTTTGATAGAATTAGAGATGAAAATTTTGACCGATTTACCTACGAATAGGTTGATTTGGGTTGTGTTTCATCTCATCTAGTTGATAGTCACTCTTAAGTCTATTAAATTCTAAATCATTTTATTTCAAGATTTAGGTTATATATGTAAATAATATTTCTATGGAATCTTATTTAACGCAAAAAGGTGGAATCATAAGATAACGTCGTATATTGGACATTTTTAGTACCATAATATGAATAATCAATATGCAGCAAGTTTGATAGAATTAGAGGTGAAAATTTTGACCGATTTACCTACGAATAGGTTGATTTGGGTTCTGTTTCATCTCATCTAGTTGATAGTCACTCTTAAGTCTGTTAAATTCTAAATCATTTTATTTCAAGATTTAGGTTATATGTAAATAATATTTTTATGGAATCATATTTAACGCAAAAAGGTGGAATCATATTTCAAGACCTGGCTCGCCTCATAATGAGTGCCACAAAAGGTAACCCCTTTTAGCTTAAAACTGTTTTGGCCAATTACCTAACTCTCCCAACCCATGCATTCTGCCACCTCAAATTTTTTATTTAAGTCATCTACAAATGAGAACATAAACCACATATTTTGTCTCTCCATCTCTTTATTTGCTTAAGTATTTAGTTGCATTCAAATTGACAAGATTACCATACTTGCCACCTGATATTTGTTTGATTGTTGTTATCGTAGGCTAATGTTGAATAGACAGATTTAGCAGCTTGAGAGAATCTTCAATTGTCACACCCTAACCAATGGTGGAAACATCGGAGTGAGATGAAAATGAGATTGCAAGAGACTTCATAACGACTATTTGCGACAAGTTATTAATAAATGGAATTTCATTTCATTATTAAGGCAAAAATACAATGTTAGGAAACAAATACAACAACTTGAACAAATAAACAAAAATACAACAAAAGTACTAAGTTAAAGCGGGTTTCTAGTCATCTGACTAGATTCCTTTCAACATCTCATAATCAAGTTCCTGCAATACATATTAAAGTACATGTCAACACATAAAGTATCGGCAAGCATACAAGTTTGTAGTACTATCATAACTATAAACGTTTTAAACAAATCCACATGACATAATCGCGAACTAAGAATTAACATAATGATACTAGCATGCAACTTATAATTATCAACCCAAAGTGTCCTACTAGTGTTATAATGTCGTCACAAGGACAAGATCGCTTTGTATAACTTAACATGACCTAAAGAATACGGGAAACATGTTACTCCTTTAGCACTATACATGTTAAGGGAGGCTCGTACGAAGTTAATGACAAGTATAAAGCAAATAAGTATTCTAGCATGTATGAGTTATAGCATCACGCATCAAGCATGTATATTGGATTGTTTGTTTGTGTCAAGTATGTTTATAAGTGTATGTGTACGCTTTTGATAAGAATAAGTATTGCACCCAAAAAGTGTTGAAAAAGTAAAAAGGGTCATGTACACTCACGGTTTTGCTAAGCTTTCCGATTAAACGCGAGTTGACGAGTTTATGAGAGTGGAGCACCAAAGTTACCCTACATTGGGGAAACGAAGGTGTATGAGTATTCGGATTTTGTGGAAAGTTCGAATTCGGAATTAAGTATAAAGAGTATATGTACACGAAAATATATATTGTCTAAATACTCGTTTGGACACTAAGTTTTCTTGTGTTTTCATGGGTCGTAACTTGCCCATTAGAATCACAAACAAGGAGTCTAGAATGAAGATAATATAACCTAAGTTCATGACATCTAACCATAATCCAGTTAGGATCAAGAATTCGATTAAATATATATTATATATTATAAAGTATAGTCCAACATGTATAATCATGTATTGTCATGTTAGTCAAGCATGGAGGTGGGATGATTAGCATCCATTAAACCTCACTGTATGAATTCACCAAAGCACAAGTTTATCAACATAGTGGATAAACCCGGTTGGTCATGAATTATAATAAAAAAATAAGATAACTAACCTACTAGGATACTAAGTAGCCAAATAAGAACAAGCCGGGCGTGTCATACCCAACATGACAAATGTTGAAGGCGAGGCAGGGTTATCTTACTCTGATTCTTGGAAGCTACTTAGGTATTCTCGCCACTAAAACAAGTGAGGTAGGTGGAATCATGGTTGGAAAGCCAAGGCTTTCATTGTTCACACCTTCATCAAAACACAAGTCTTTCAACTTTGAAGGTTGAAAGCTTGGATGGTTCCTACACTTTGAAGTCACTTGGGACTTTTTAGGCCATAATTTTACAAAGGTTTTGAGCCTTGTTTCTTGTGGAAATCAACCACTACACAAACCCACAACTATGAGCTTAGTTGGGAGCATGGTAGGTACAAGATTCCACTAAGTTGAAGTAAAATATAATCTTGATTTATGTCTCGATATTAAATTAAAATATGTATTTCACGATTGATTACGTATTATGCATGTATGATTAAACAAGGTTGATACAAAAATATGATTTCCATTATGATCAAAGTCTAGAGATTACAAGCATTGAAATGAAATAAGAATACAAGTTTCTAAATATAGAAATGTGAATAAAACTTTCTAAATATGGAAAGTACAGAAAATGCGAAGCGTTACATCAATCTTGCTCAGTTAATGAGAAAGGATCCAAATAAAATTTGTACCGCCACCACCAGAGCTTTAACTTGTGCAAGTTACCAAAGAAGAAATGAGGATTGGCAAAGGCGATTGGGCTAAAGTTCGGGTGGTTTAACATGAATGTAGTTTAAGATTTCAAATAGTGTCGTTTAAATGTTGTTCAGACTTGGTTTGCTTTCAACAACACTACATAAGCAAACTTTTGAAGACCTCATTCATGTCTAGGGATGGTAATTGAACTTGAACCTGATAGGTAAACCTAGGGATGAGGATTTAGTATTGGGTACCAGCATCGAATTTCCCGTACTGAATTATTTTCGGTACCGATTCGATACCCACTTTTTTTGGTTTTCAATACCAGTTCGGTATGGTACCATTATTTTACCGAATTTTGCCTTCAAATACCGTTACCAGTACCCATATTTGGCGAATTTTGGTACCGGTGCTGGTACCGAGCTCATCCCTATGTAAACCGAAAACCTGACAAAGTGACCGGGTTTGGGGTCGGGTTAGGGACCGGGTTTGGGGTCGGGTAAAGGACCGGGTTTGGAGTTTTTTTTTATTTTTTGATGGTTTGGGAGAGTTTGGGATTTTGTGATATACCCATTTACCCGACAAAGTGACCTGTTTACCTGATTATATACCAAATATAATAACTTTAATTTTTTAAATATTTAAGTATATGATATATATCAATTATTAACATACACGAATTTTCTCATCTATGCGTTTTAGTACTTTTTTATATACAGTTTGGTATTTTATTTATATAAATATGAATTGTAGTTATTTGATATATTTTTATAGTGATAATGGTAAATGTAGTTGATTAGTAGTTACCATATGGATACCCGATGGTAATTTTTTTATATTAACATGTTTACATGAATTCTGCAGATTACCTTATGGTAACTACATGATAGAAACCTAAGGAGTTTTGGGACATGCTTATCTAATCAGGATTGGTGTTGGGATTACATAAACCCGTCTTAAACTTGCCTCATTGTCATCCTTATTCATGTCTAACATAAGGATATTGTTAGGTAGTTAAGTTCATTGCTCTCAAGTTGTTACTTTCTTGATGTTATATCTTTTTTTATGTTGTTTGTAATTGGATTCAATATAGATATACTGGCTAGTTCTCTTAACAATGATGCTTAACCTAGTACATGTGTGTGTGTAACTAACCAGACCTAGCTATTGGGGCGGCCAAGCTGGGCAGTAGCCTAAGGCCCAAAATTTGAAGGGCCATGTAGAGTTGTGTAGGTTAAGTATTATTAAAGGCCTAAAAAATAACTATGACTGATTCCTGTCGACGACCAGTTCATAGAAGCCCAAGCACAAAATAAAGGCCCAAATGCTCAATATAAGGCTCAAATGATGAATTTTTTAAACCTAATAAAATACAAGATACCATGTGCGTGAGTGGGGCTGTAACGCTAAAAAATCCAACGGTCGTTATTCGTATCATAAAACAATCTAACGACATTTCAGTTTCAAAATTCAGATTTTTTGGCTTTTAGGTTTGATTGGAACAACAAATCATCAGATCATCATTCATTCATTCAAACGACCTTATAGAATCTTCTAGGGTTTCAGCCTTCAGGCATGAATTTGTAAAATCGATTAATAGAATGTAAAGTTTTTATTTTTAGACTAAACCTTCAATCGTTGATGTTTAGATTTACTGATGTGTAATTAGATGAAACTTTGATCTTCGAGACTTTGATGTTTAGTTAAAACTTTGAATCTTTAAATTTTGATGTTTAGTTATAACTTTGATGAAACTTAGAATATTTGATGTTTAGCTAAGATTAAGAAATAAATGTAACTTTGAATCTTTGATGTTTAGATTTAGAATTAGATGAAACTTACATGTTTTAAAGTTTGATTTTTTTGTTCTAGAAATTATGCCTATGATTCCTAAATACAAATACGTATACAGCAGTAAAAAACGTAAAAAGAATAAGCTAGAGGAAGAAAAACAAAGGCTGACAAAGGGCGTATACTCAAGTTTTCTCAAAACTAACTAAAAGTTCTAGTTCTAATGTTGATAAAAATAATGTAGATGTTAATGTGGGTGAAGATAATGTGCGTGTTAATGTGGATGAACCTAATTTGGGTGAACATAATGTTAATGTTAATTTGGATGAAGCTAATTCGGGTGAATATAATGTTGATGTGGATAAGGATATAGATGATGTTACTGTTAATGTAGATGAAGCTAATGTGGGTGAAGATGATACTAATATTAATCTTAGTATTGTTAGTTTTGATCCTAGAAATCAGGATAGGCTTAATCCTAAAGAGATTTGACTATTGTATTCGAAAGAGTTTGGCAAAGTCATTTGTTTCTGTTGTGAACTTTTTAGACACGAGTATACAAAAGGTGGGTTGGATAATGAAGGATATTCAGATTGGAAGCATGCTTCTCAAGGTCTTAAAGACCCGGAAGTTAGCTTTGAACATCTCAAGCATATGCCTCAATGGTTTGAAATGCATCAAAGGTTGGATAGCAATGAAACCATTGACAAAGTAGCATATAAGCAACTCAAACAAGAAAAATATTGGAAATAAGTGATTTTTAGGATTAATGTCTTGTGAAATTTCTTGCTAAACATGGCTTAGCTTTTTTATGGGTCAAATGAGAAGTTGTATAAAAAACAATGAAACTTTTTGGGATTGGTGGAGATGTTAGAAGAGTTTGATCTGATTATGAAAGAACATATGTGACACAGTATGAATGATGAACTCCATATACACTATCTTGGTCACAATATCCAAAACGAGTTGATACAATTTTTTGCTGATCAAGTTAAAACATAAATCATCAAAAGGATAGAACAAACAAAGTATTAATCCATCATACTCGATTGCACACCTGATATAGGACACCAAGAGCAAATGTCCATAATTGTGAGGTATGTGAAATTTAACTCTAATTATGTGACAGTCGAGGAATCATTTTTAGGTTTTTTGGTTGTTGATGATACCACTGGTAAAGGACTTTATGATGTTACATTAAGGAATTAAAGTCTCTAGGTTTTGATACTATTGATATGCATGGTTAAGGCTATGATAATGGGGCAAACATGAAAGGAAAACATAGTGGAGTTCAAAGTAGATTTTTAGAAAAAAAAAAACTAGAGCTTTATATAGTGTTTGTGGTTGTCATAATCTTAATCTTGTGTTGTGTGACATGGCTAACACGATTACTAAGTCTATATTTTTTTTGGAATAATACAACGGATATGTACTATCGTTGCGCATGTTATTAATAGGTGGCAAATTTTGAAAGAAAACTGTTAAAAGATTGACTCTTAAATCATTGTTTGTCACTCGTTGGGAAAGTTAAGTAGATAGTGTTAAGCTTATTAGAACTTAACTTGTAGATGTAAGAAAAACATTGAAAGAAGTTAAGGACTCGGATAAAGATCCTAAAATTCAAAGCGAAGCTAAATCATTTAAAAAACATGAGGTTGGTGACTATAAATTTTTTGTACAAATCGTCATTTGGTATGAAATATTATCAAATGTGAATGTGGTGAGCAAAAGGTTGCAATCAAAGGATGTGGTTCTTGATGTTGCTATTGATGAAGTGGACATATTGATTAAATACTTCAAAAATATAGAGAAGTGGGGTTTTCTAAGGAGATTAATGAAGCTAAAGAAATTGCCAATGAATTGGGTGTTGATGTGGAATTCCCTCAAAAATGTGTTATACGTAAGAAAAAAACAGTTTGATAAGAGTTCAAGTGTAGAAGAGGTTATATTTTCATTCGATAAAGATTTTAAAGTCAACTACTTTTTATGTATTGTTGATCAAGCTATAAGTTCTCTTGAAACAAGATTTGATCAATGCCAAAAAGTTGAAAAATTATTTGGGTTTTTGTCCTCTAAAAAGTTGAAGACACTTGTTGAAAAAAGATCTCAAGTCTTGTTGTTTTCGTCTTCAAGATGCATTGAAATATAAAAAAGAATCGGACGTTGATGCTAATGAACTTTATTTGGAGTTGAAGTTGATTAGGACATTCTTACCGAGTCACATTGTTAGCCATATTGATGCTTTAAACAATATCACATGGCTCGGTCATTGTCCTGATGCTGTGCTTTTGACAATTCCAGTAACAGTGGCATCAGTGAAGAGAAACTTATCTAAACCGAAGTTGTTGAAGTCTATATGTTATCGTCAATGTCCCAAGAAAGACTTAATAGATTGGCGATGATATCTCTTAAAAATGAAATATTAGAAGGTATGGAATATAAAGACTTGATCGAGAGCCTTGTTTCCAAAAACGCTAGGAGAGCCTCACGATTTGCTTAAGTAAGTTAGTTCGAACATTTTGTTACACTAGTATCGTTTTGTTTATTTTATAAAATTAATCAATTATTGTCGTATTGTTGTTTTTTGATATTTAAAATGATAAGTTTATATTATAGAAAGGGGCCTAAATTTTTTATCTCACACGAGGCTCAAAAGTTTTATTTTTATCGTTTTCGGGAATGGCTCTAAAGTTGATATATTATCAAGCAAAAAGTGTTTTAAATAAACAATGCGTAATAAGATGTGTGGTGGGATGTGTGTGGACTGCGAAGTGTCATATTTGGGATGATCTAAGTGTGGGAGATACACTGTGTGTGGTAAGTATAGTGTGTTATATAACTGTAGACTAATCAAGAAAGGCTGACTTGTTTTTATGTGTGTTTCAAGTTGGATTTAAGTGAGTTGTGATAGGAATTGTAATAATAATAATAATAATAATAATAATAATAATAATAATGTAATGTTTTGTGAGTTTTAAAGTCTTCGGTGTGTGACAAGTAAATCGAAGCCGAAGTAACATGCTTGGGTGTTGAGATGTTACATAAGCGGTCTATAATTAGTTGTGCTGGTTATGCAAATAACAATGGTGGTGTTAATGACCTTGTCACAAGATAATGTTTTCTCTATGGAATACATATTAGCAGCTTGGTTACACACATGGATATTTATCTATTCTATGGACCACGTTAGAGACTTGATGTATAAGGTTAATGAGCATCAAGTTGTGACACACCTTCAAGCAGAAAATATATATGTGTGTAGCATTTCCTCAAGCTGGAACTATGACAACACGCTTGCTATAAGAAATAAGGGTTGTGGGTCGCATATAAACTACTAAAGTCCAAATGTGAGCAAGATATTAGTAAGGTTGGAAAGAAGGCAAGTAAAAATGACTAACGTGTTTTAAGGATAGACATAACAATCCTCAAGGTCAAATCATAAGATGATGCGATTGTAATATTTAAAATACAACCTTAACATATTTTGGTAGTTTATATGTATTCCTTACCAACAATTTAGTGAATGTGGATTTATGTACTTGTCTCGATCATTTGGATTGTTTACATATTGTATGAAATATGATTGAATATTACATAGCGTTTTATTTCAATTTTATTCAATTCCTATATTATACTAAATTACTTATACATTAATTAAAAAATAACTATGATTTTAAATGTTACACAAAATGACACTTATAACAAAATATTGCATCTCGTATTTTCAACATAATACATATGCACAATTTAATTTAAGATGAAGTTATCATTTAGTCTTGACGTTATGAAATGTTTTGGATCATTGGTAAAGCTTTTTGAAATGGAAATTTGTATATCATTCGCTATTTTAAGGTTTAGAGAATCATGAAAGTTTATATGGATGCTTTCTATAGGATCATTCAAAGAATATACAATTTTACAAAGGTATATGTGTTCTCTTTGTTATAAACTAGTAACTTTCCCCGCGTGATGTGGCAGGTCCAAATATAAAATAACTCGGAATAGTATAGTAAAGATCCGAATTGTTTTAAAATAAAAGTTACGTCAATACGTAGATAAACTGAAGATATACATAAAAATAAGAACGGTAACGTATTATATATCGCCCAACTTATTTGCGAAAGAAATTTAAGTCGAGCACCAACTTGAACTTATATCGACACGTACATAAAAATAAGTAAAAATTTGTGTTTTTTAAGTTAAAAATGGTATTGTGCGTTGCGGCGGCGCCGAATGTAAAGTAAGTCAAATGTATAAAGTCTAATGGAAACATATAATATTTGAACCGACTTGTTGTAAAACAAAATTTATGTCAAAACATAGATCAACTCAAAACGTAAAAAAAGGCAAAAAACATATTATATCTGAGCTTACCCATTCTCAAAGAAATGCAATGAACTTGAATTTATACCGACACATACATAAATATAAGCATGTAAAAAATGATTATAAAGTTTTTAGAAAGTTGAAGGGTTGTAAGTACCAATACTAATTGGAGGGGTATGGTCCCAAAAACTCTGCGTCTACGTAAGAAACCATACCATCAATGACAACATACCATAAGAATAACCTTGCGCGCAATGCGCAATGGTGCGCCATTCTTGGAACCAACAGGTTGCCTAACAAGCCTTGCGCGCAACGCGCAACGGTATTGCAACCTTGACACTAATAGGTCACACAACGAACCTTGTGCACTCCGCGCAACGACAAGTTAGACTGACACATGCCGGTCACACAACGAACCTTGCGCACTCTGCGCGACGGCAAGTTAGACCTAGTAATGCAGGTCGCACAACGAGCCTTGTGTATACTGCACAACGGTAAGTTAGACCTAGAAATATAAGTCACACAACGAACCTTGCGTACTTGGCACAACAGTAAGTTAGGCTTATAAGCGCAAGCCCCTTGACCCTGCACGAATCAAACAAACCCTCTAGCCGCGAGGTCCTAAAACCTTGCACAAGGCAAAGACCAACATGAGAGCAGCTCATAGTCTTGAGAGCAAAAGGACTTAACCCCTACAACTTTGCGCTGGCCAGAACACTGAAAGCCACGCGAAAGGGAAAACGCAAAGAGGCGTTGACTACATACAAGGGTACAAAGTGGCAGAGTTGTTATCCAGTGGTTGCTTGGCAGGTTGTGTCAGACTGCGTCCATCAACAGTAATGCAGAGGCCAGACTGTACACCAACCAAACTCACGCCAGTGACTGTCACACATTCTCCACTTTCGGCTGATGACAGGTCTGACACCAGGACAACTGCCATGACACGTGGCTCCATTCAACATCCGACAAAGCACACCTCATGCCAGAGATCATTAATGATCGATGCAGAGGGACAGAACAGATATCCCTGGTCATCTGGGCCGGGCCCAAGGCCCATCAGCTCATCTCCTAAACACACCTATCTTCGGTATAAAATAAGGGTTACATCACAAGGTAAAAGATATGTTTTCCAGCTTACTCACTAATTACTACTTACTTGCTTATTATTTGCAATCACAAATACTTATTCTCACGTCGGAGTGTGGTCACGGAGAGAAACCCCCCTTTCTCCCGTGACGAGGCTAACGACCTTGCTAGTTTTGCAGATTAGCTTGAAGTGAGATCACCCAGAAGAGCGAACGAGAGACAACCTTTCATATAGAAATATTAGGCTATAACTAAGATATCTTCGGATACCTCTCGGTTCAGCCGGTGTTTCTTCATAAATCTTGAAGAGTAAAAAATAAAATAAACAAAAACTTACTAAAAGACAAAAAAAAAAAAGAAAATTATAGAGTTTTTAGAAAGTTAAAGAGTTGTAAGTGCCATTATGTGTAGAAAGTTAAATACTAAATAAAAAAACTTACTAAAAGACAAAAAAGTTGCGAAAGAAATTTAAGTTGAACATCAACTTAAACTTATACCGACACGTACATAAAAATTAGTAAAAATTTATGATTTTTAAGTTATAAATGGCACCGCGCGTTGCGGTGGCGCCGAAACGTAAAGTAAATCGAATTTATACAGTCGGATAAAAACATATTAATATTTGACCTGACTTGTTATAAAACAAAATGTATGTCAAATCATAGATTAACTCAAAACGTAAAAAAAACATATCTGAGTGTATTCATTTTCAAAGAAATATAATCAGTTTGAATTTATACTGACGCGTACATAAATATAAGCATGTAACAATGATTATAAAGACTAAAAATGAAGGGTTGTAAGTACATATACTAAATGTTGAAGCTTAAAAAATAAAATAAACAAAAACTTGCTAAAAGACAAAAAAATTATAAAACTTTTAGAAAGTCGAAGAGTTGTAGGTGACAATACGAAATGTTGAAGGGGAAAGATTAAAATAAACAGAAACTTATTTAAAAGAAAAATAAGAAAAAAAAAACTTAAAGGTGGACCAATAACCAGCTTCCATGCAGTAGCATGACACTATTGACCCAACTTCAAATTGTAGTTTTATAAAATAATAATATTATTATTTTAGGCATTATACCAAGATAACATGTATTTTTATGAAATTATTTAGAAGTAATGATTAACAATTTGTTGAAGAATCACATGCCTTTAATATTGATATAAAACTTATGAATAAAATGTTAAAATCATCCTTGAAGTTTGGACATTTTTATCTGTTATTCAAAATAAGAATTTTTTGTAACTTGACCTCAAAGGTTTGAACTTTATTTTCATTTTTCATCCAAATGACTGGCCCAAAAAAATATACAAAATAATAAACGGGTAAATTGCCAAAATCGTCCCTGATTTAATTGGGTTAGTCATTTGGATGAAAATGACAATAAAGATTAAACCTCAGGGGACCACTTACAAATAATTCTTATTTTGGATGCAACACATAACATTGTTCAAACCTTTTGAATGATTTTAGCATTTTACTATACTTATTTTGTTTTTTTACACCTTATTCAAAAGAGTGCAACTTCCCAATCATGGGTTGATAATCTCGCATGTTATGTATGTGGACAATGTTATGTTCATATACGAGTAGTGTTATTCCGATATGATTAATCTAACTAGGATCCTTTAACGCTTCTTTGTGGCTTCGGGCCTCAAAATGAACTTTTACACAAGTGTTTTTGTGATAATGATTTATTACAATAAAAAAGCATACGTGTTATCAATTTTGATTAGGACATAGGGTATGCATTGCAGCCTAACACTCGTTCTGCGGGTGTGGCATAGTGTCCATATCCCCGGAAGTGCCATACCAAGGTTCCAACCTACAAAGACCTTTGTTTTTCATTGCATGCATCACCAAGTGACGCTACAACCATACATTAGGACACACTAAGGGGCCACATATCGCGACATAGTGTTCCCCGATGACAACATTCTTCCACCTTAGCCCCTAACAAAGCAATAACAGATGTTTAACAAATGGTCTTAGGCTATCACTACAACTATAAATGTCAGTTATATGTAGGGCTGTTCAAATTGCTCGACGCTCGCTCTAAAAATGTTTGGAATTTGCTCGTTCGATTCAGCTCGATTGAAAAAGGCGCTCGGTCCGGATCAGTTCGGTTTGTAAACAAACGAGCACGAGCAAAGGTCCGCCAGTTTGGTTCGGCTCGATTCATTTCTTCATATATATATATATATATATATAGTAAAATAACTAGAGGCGCATTTTGGTCTAATATTCAAATAGAGGCCATTTAAGTATAGAATTGAAGATTGACATCAATACTCCATTGTCCATTTAAGTAATTAAGTCAAAATGTCAAATACTGAAATGTGAAACGTCAATCAATACTCAAATCTCAACCGCCATTCAATTCAAAAGTACATAATCATAACTAGAACCCCGTATTGACCATCATTATTCGAATTCTCCATTACCAAGACGTCAACTCCCCAGGGTTTTGCTTCAGTAGGTTCATTTGATTTCGAAGTGATTCATCTTTGCGCTCATATGGTATTGGTAGAACCAGTTGAATGTTTTTTATAATCCTTGTTATTTGTTAAATTTATACTTATGATCTAATTGGACGAAACCTTAGGGACGAAAACTGCACTTTACTCTAAAATCTAACATCCCTATCATCACATTCCTATTTTGTTATACGATGCTCGATATTCGCTCGGCGTTCGTTCGAAAAAAGCTCGGATTGAAAGATGCTCGTTCGACTTTGGCTCGTTTGAGAAAACGCTCGGTTCGGTTCGGATTGGTCTGTAAATGAACCAAGCATGAGCAAAGGTCCGATCGATTTAGTTCGGTTCGTGAACAACCCTAGTTATATGGTAGTTTTGATAGCTATACATCTAACCCGATCATATCATTGGATCGTATTCGTGATAAGCTAAAATAAAAGTATTTTATTCCACCAACTATGAGATTTACTTTGACATAACA
This sequence comes from Scalesia atractyloides, assembly GCA_947069175.1. Classification (NCBI taxonomy): domain Eukaryota; kingdom Viridiplantae; phylum Streptophyta; class Magnoliopsida; order Asterales; family Asteraceae; genus Scalesia; species Scalesia atractyloides. The sequence continues at coordinate 42,696,390 of CAMTDV010001632.1, forward strand.
TAAGTTGAAATGAAATTGTCTTAGCACTTGTTTCTATTTTAACTTTTTAACTGAATTGGGAAGAGGTGCTCATCAATGTATCATAATTAAAACGTGACATCAAACCTCCAATTGAAACATTGTTGTAAAAATAATAAACATTCACAAATCACAATTAACATCTACAATTTACAAAGCCTTCAGTAAATTCAACGGTGAAGCTTCCAAATTACACAATTTAGTATCGCGCACAAATATCCCGCCATTTCACAGACCCCTTCAATTTCAAACACACACATCTCCACCAGCCACCACCACCACCACCACCGCCGCCGACGCCGAGTACCGTCATCTTACCGAACCTTTCATCGGTCAATTTGACATTACAGCTGTTAGTTTCTTCACTTAAATCCTATTTATTATTCAATTATACGTTAGGTCGTACTGTAGCTTCAATTTCCCCAAATTGATGCCTAATTAGGTCTTCGATGTTGATTTTGAGGCTTCATATGAGAATGTGTGTGTAAAACTTAAAAACTTACACCTGACCGGCAAATGTTCGTTGTTTTAGGTCATAGATACTTGTTATGTATTGATTTAGATTGTTAAATCAGGTACTTTAACTGGTGTAAGTTATCAATGAAGAAATTAGGATTGATGTAGTCGATAGGGCTAAAGTTTTAGTGATTGAACATGAATGTAGTTGAGGTTATTCTATTATTTGAATAAGTTTTATCAAAATTCGGAGGCCGAAATCACTAACGTAGTATCGTAAACTGTATTTGGCTCTGGCTTAATTTGTTTTCAACATCAATCAGTATATGGAGAGCCCAACCATATGGCAATGCTAGCATATGTTAAGTTAGTTAAATCTCTGTGGCTGCTTTTGCTTTCAAATTGCTAGTTTCTTGAAGTTAAATCTTGTTATATACAGTTTGAGTATCTAGATTATCTGTCAACTGGCTACTTCTATTTACATTGATGATAGTTAGAGGTGTTATGTTTTAACCTCTAAGTCGACTTTGAGGAAAATCACACCATTTATACACATGTTTGCTTTGGTTTTTTTTGCTTATGCGTGTTGGGTTTAATACCTTAATGTTATGTAGAGATATTTCGCAATTGGCATCAAAGGTTGCTTTTATGCTTCTTGTGTTGAATGACAAGATGGTGGAACTTTTTTGTTAGTAGATGATCATGCTAGCAACTGACAGGCAAAGCACATGAGGTAAGAACTATACTTGCTTAATAATTGTAATTCTGTATTTTTTCCATTTTTAATTGTTTCCTGTTTGTTGAATTTTAGTGGAAGCGATTTTGGTGGTGGTTCTAAACATGTGGACAAGATGACGAGAAATAATTGGTCTCAACATGCCAAAATCCATAATAATTTTTCGAACCAAGATAAATTTTTGAAATCCAATTTTCTTTACTCTCTGCCAACACAAAAACCGTGTGTTGAAGGAGCAATGGCAGCATCTTTAAGGTATGTTTTCTGCTGTTAACAAATTATATTTGTTGCATATGTTAGGTTTTGTTGGGACTTCTGTACTATCTTACTTTAATGCTCTGCATATATTCAGAGAAACATGTCTCTTGCTCAGCTTTATCCTGAGCACTTTCATGTAGATTTGTACACTTTATCCCCACCTCATTTCGCTTCAAATGGTTTTTGTTATTGCCTTATCGGTAAATACTTTGGTTCTTTCATACCCAACTTTTATTTACTAATTTGATAATCTGCACATCATCTTGGTGCTGTTATCCATCTGTTTCACATATTTGTTTGTTTCATGAGGTATTTAAATGCATATACTCATCATCCCTTTAGAAAGCTGAGCATATCATCTATTTTAGGATGTTTTTCTTTTTTCATTTCAACTACTTCATTGGCATCTCTGTAGTTAGCATGTGTCCAGGCTAGCGAAGTTTCTATCAGAGCTCGGAACTTTACTTTTTATACCTTTATTGCAGATCTTTGTCTTGCCAGTTTCAAAATGCTACAAACTCACAGAGTCCACTAGCTGAAAAGGTAACACATATTTTCAAAATTAACATGTTTTCAATACTAATTCCTTTACGCTTTTTGGTAGGCTTGGCAAGCGTTTTCCAACCTTAAATTGTCTTCTAGAAACTATATTAAACCTGGTAAAAGCAGGCCAGTAGCTAATAATAACGGCGGTACTGCCTATTTTCAAGATGTTAGAAGACCTACCCAACAATACTTCTCTGATGTAAATAACAAAAAAATGGGGCAAAATCAAGCAGATCATTCCAATGAGATCAATAATGTTCAGCACAGTGAGCCCAGGCCTATGACCAATCCGTTTGCAGCAGCTTCCACTTATGCATCGAGTTGTGGTGCTGGTTATAGAAACATGAACAGCTCATACAGCAATGCCACAAATTCAGGCCATTGTTACACCACAAATGCAAGCCACTTCACAGGATTTGAGGAGACTGATGCTCGTGGGGTTGATGACGACGATGATGATATTCTCCTGGTAAGTCGTGCTACTAATTTAATAATTCCAAAATTGGACAGTTTTTTTGGTTCAATTCTTAGTTGTAAATATTTTAAGCCTTAATTATGAAACCGGCCATAAAATAGCCTAAACATGTTTAAAACTTCTAATATGGTATATTTATACTGTGAGTCTTGTTTAAAAAAGCCCTCACATATTAACCGCTTTGTGAGGTTCGAGGCTCACCCTTTGTGCCTTGAGTGCGCCTTGTGCCTTCGACTATCCAAAATAGTATTACAATAATAATCTAAACTTTGAATAGATATATATAACTATTTTGTTACGATTTAAATAGGTTTTAGCTGAGTTTAGAAGTTCAGGGACTGGAAAGGTAAAAGTGTCAATTCATTTGTAATATGGGCTAGTTCTGTAACTAGCTCATCCTAGTGATATCAAGTTGTAAAGTAGTCCGTTAGTCGTTAACTTTGTTAGTTAGGGCTATATGCAATCAGTTGAAAGAATGAATGAGATAGCTAAGACTTGACGACTTTCTCTCTGTTTTCTCTCTCTAAAATTGTTCGCTATCTTATTTATGAGGTTGTGTGCATTAAAACATGTTGAGACACTCTTAGGCCATTTGTTTGGTTCTGTTTTGGCTAATTCTCTGGTTTTATCTGTTTGAGATAAAACCGTAAAAGTTAAAATACAACTCAAAATGGCCCATATATAAGTAAATGAGTCGAAATTGCCTTCTATATCACCTACTATATAGCTAACTCAAATTGGCCCCTGTAGGTCTACTTGTCTATCCAGATTACTCTTAAATAACAGAAAATAAAATTGAATTTTTGAGTGATTGTTCACATTTGATGTATCTTATAGTAGCTTTCTTTTATCATCACGTAACTTCAAATTTCAGAATCTTGATGTGGATCAAATAGTATCCCAACACTATCAATCAGCTGGCACACCGCAGTCATCAGTCACTCCAGCTATAAACAATAACACTGCAAGACACGACGGCACAAGTTTGCCTCCAGAACTGTGTGTCGACTGCACTCATGGCTTTAAGGCAAGTTACTAACTTACTGCTTACTCTAGATATTTAATATCATGTTAGTTTTGTGGCGTACTTTATGAATAACTTCTGAAACTGTTCCAGTTAGGATTTTGTCCTGAAGCTTCAGACCATTTGCAAATAATGAAGGACATGCTCATTTCCATATCAAATGATCTGCTTGACAACGTTGACCTGAATTCCAGTCAAATAGAAAAGCTGCGTCAAGATAGGTATCATTCCCTGATATTTAGTTGCATCTGAATTTACAAGATTACCAGACCTGTTACCTGATATTTGTTTGGATGCTTTAATCATAGGTTAATGTTGAATAAGCAAATTCAACAGCTTGAAAAATATCTTCACTCTCGTTTAGTTAACGACAAAGGATCCAAATCAAACTTTGCTTCTACACAAACTACCGTCACCAGAGCCTTTCAGTACGAAAGTCCTCCAACACTTGCTTCTAGGGTTGATCCCATCAGACTTGATAATCAGTTTTACATGAATAACGAGATAGACGGGTCTAATAGATGGAATTCACCATCAGTATCATATTCATATTCCTCATATGGTAATAATAATATTAGTATATCTTCAGCTCCTGCGGAGAGAGAACTGTACATCCCAAAGTATGTGGAAGTCAATTATATTGAAGGTTCAAATGACAAAAGGTGGAGTAAACGTGATTTGCCATGGACCAAAGAGTTGGAGGTATGTGGTACTGATATGGAACCGTAATTTGATAATATCTGAATTAATAACCGCTGAACCGGAGCATAGCATTGGCTCACAGCCGGTTGGGCCCAAATTGGACCTCAAACCAGACCGAAACACCTGTTCTGGTTTGGTGCATTGTGGTTCGGGTTTGGTAGTCCTAAGCAGTTAGTGCGGTAAAATATCGGATATCGGTCAAGGACCAATATTTGAGATATAGGTTATCGTGGTGGGATATCGGTTATCTTAATATCATGTAGAATTGACATGTATAGCAATTTAACACTAACAATTCAGTATACTCTACCATTAACAAATTAACCTTTTGCAACTTGCAAAACACTAACAATTGTAGCAAGTGAAAACTGATTAAGACTTAAAACACCAACATTTAACACTAACAATTAACAATTAAGACTTAAAACACCAATAGTAGCAATAAGAAGAAAGACAAATGTAGAACTAAGAAGAAAGGTACTGGTAAATAGCGGTGACATATCGGTCGATATCGCTGATAATATCATAATATCGATATTCTGACCGATATTTGACACCGATATTTTACATGGGGACCGATAACCGATATATCACCGATATTAACTGCATACTAGTATTTGTCCTGAGTTTCACATACTTCTTTCTGGACATATAGCTATATTTTTGGGTGATAATTGTTTCTTGGTTCACATCAGGATAACAACAAGAAGGTGTTTGGTAATCACTCATTCCGACCAAACCAAAGAGAGGTGATTAACGCAACAATGAGTGGACATGATGTTTTTGTTTTAATGCCAACTGGAGGTGGAAAAAGCCTGACATATCAGGTGATTTTTGCTAATTGATTTTCTATAATCATTTCATCTTTTTTACTTCTGGAATTTAGATTTATTTGTTTTGAATGATGCTGGCTTCATTGCAGCTGCCTGCTTTTATCAGTCATGGTATAACATTGGTAATCTCACCACTTGTTTCACTGATCCAAGATCAAATAATGCATCTCTTGCAGGTATGCATTTGATTTTTTTTTCCTGTAAACATTTACTAATCATCTGGATTGGGTAACTTTATTATCTTTTTGGTTACGACTTAGGCAAACATTCCTGCTGCTTACTTAAGTGCGAATATGGAATGGCCTGAGCAACAAGGGATTCTAAGAGATATTTGCTCAGAGCACTGTATTTATAAGCTGCTATATGTCACCCCAGAGAAAGTGGCAAAGTGAGCTCTTATTATGTTCTATGGTGTTTACTTTAGATTGATTATACAGAGCAAAATAAACTTAATAACAATTATATAATGAATATGAACAATCTTACAACTGTAAGCAAGTCTAACATAAAAGAAAAGCAAAAAAAAAGATATAGTCTAAAGTCCTTATGATATATCTACCATCCTACTGCTACATTTCTAACTAATAAATCAACTCGTACGTGAGTACAGAAGTGATTTTTTGCTGCGCCATTTGGAAAATCTGCATGCACGAGAATTGCTAGATAGAATTGTCATTGATGAGGCACATTGTGTGAGCCAATGGGGGCATGATTTCAGACCAGATTATCAGGTGACACCTTCATCTGCTTTATTTTATTCACATTGCACCAAATTTTGGAATGTTTTAGGTTTTTAAACAAGGGTACTATGTACAGGGTCTTGGTATCTTGAAGCAAAAATTTCCAAAAATACCAGTTTTGGCATTAACTGCAACTGCTACAGCCAGCGTTAAGGAAGATGTTGTGCAGGCTCTTGGTCTCGTTGATTGTGTTATTTTTAGGCAGAGTTTTAACCGCCCAAACCTAAGGTATGATTCAAGTCTAGATATTGTATTATCATGAAGCCAATACTATGGTGGTACCTTAACCCATTTATAGGGCCAATTTTGTTATGTTATATCTCCAAAGGGTGAAAGCAGTTAAACTAAAAGATTTAACTAAAAAAAGGGATGGGGAAAATTGGTTGAGCGAGTCAAACAGGTCATTCACAAGATATTAAAGTGCACAGAACCTCCTAAGTCGTTTTTACTGTTTATTAAAAGAAGGGGCAATTTCATATACACCCCTACAAACTTGCAAAAATATCATATATTCTTCTGCAAAATTATAAATATCATATATACCCTTACAAAATAGTTGAAATATCATATATACCCAATTTCTTAAAAAACAATTTAATAAAAGACAATTTTACCCTTATTTTTCTAAAACTTTGGGATCTCATATATGACCTTTAACTTCAAATATTATATTTACTCATTTCTAGGTTAATTTATTTAGCTGAAATATCATATATGGAGAATACTATTGTTTATCGGAAACAAATAAAAGCGAGTAGAAACAAAATTTAATCTTAAATTCTGTTATATAAAAATATGAAGTTAAAAGATGAGCATATATGAAAACATAGAAGTTAAAAATAAGGGTAAATAGATTATTTAGTAGAATGTTTTTAATAAATTGGGTATATTTGATATTTTAACTATTTTGTAAGGGCATATATGATAATTTTTAGTTTTTGTTGGGTATATATGAGAATTTTCAAGTTTGTAAGGGTAAATATGAAATTAATCTTTAAAAGAACTGCAAATATTTGTTTTTAGTAATGTAGATTTTGGAGTCAGATTTATTATTTAATGTTATAGTAATTTATAGAATACAAAAGACTTGTGGGTCGGCCACCTGACTCTTGCAATTTTGGCTCATACTAAACTTACCAGTTATGACTTATGGCCTTCTACCCACTTTGGCCCGTTAACCCACCATTGCCACACTTACTGTACAATGTGTTAACTTTTTAATTATGCTAATATTGCAGATTTTCGGTTATCCCTAAGACGAAAAAATGTCTGGAGGATATTGACAAGTTTATCAGGGACACTCATTTTGATCAATGTGGAATCATCTATTGTCTATCAAGGATGGACTGTGAAAAAGTGGCTGAGAAGTTGAAGGTTTTGTGTTCTATATGATTTCTTTTTTACTGATGAAAATTTTAGGATGTCAATTGTAGCTTCTCATGTGGAGAGATGCTTTCTTTTGCAGGAGTATGGGCACAAAGCAGCATTTTACCATGCTTCAATGGACCCTGAGCTGCGTGCATCAGTTCAAAAGCAGTGGAGTAAAGATGAAATTAATGTAATATGTGCAACTGTGGCGTTTGGAATGGGTATGATTCAACTTCTAGTTACTACTTACTAGTCATATGAATAATGGAGGTCGAAAAATGGATGGGCTAGGTAAACGGTCAATATGTACAGTTCATTGGTACATGTAAACGGGTCGGGTCGGATTGTTCAGAAAACTTTTTTGCTTCATTTTGAAGTTAATTACAAATAATTAGCTTGTCAACTACCCTTAACGGACACATTCATATTTAATGGATCAAATATGTCATCTCTAAATTTCAGGGATCAACAAACCGGATGTTCGATTCGTCATTCATCATTCTCTTCCTAAATCAATCGAGGGCTACCACCAGGTATTCTGTTACAATTTTTATTTCAGTTGCTTTTTAGGTTGATCATGAGCTGAATACTCTGTAACTGTATTGCAGGAGTGTGGACGGGCAGGTAGAGATGGTCAGATTGCTTCTTGTGTGTTGTATTACAGTTATAGCGATTATGTAAGTTATATCTGAACACAACATTTGCTTGTTGGTTTTATATTTAGTTTAGAGTCTAAATTCAGTTTTCAGTTATTTGGTTAGGATATTTAAATTTCTATATGTTCTATTAATGACGGGCATTTTTTTTTGTTTTGAAGATACGGGTCAAGTATATGCTTAGCTATGGGGCTGCAGAGCAAACCCCCTTCACATATGGACAACCTCGTACCGGTTCCACAAATTCGGGAAGGCTAGAAACAAATTCTGAAAACCTTTTACGAATGGTTCTAGCCATTTCTCTTCTAACTTCTATTATATTACAATCGTATTTGTACATCAACTTATGGAAAATAAACATTGTCTTTCACAGGTTAGTTACTGCGAAAATGACGTTGACTGCAGACGATTTTTACAACTTGTTCATTTTGGCGAAAAGTTTGATTGTTCTAATTGCAGAAAAACATGTGACAATTGTTCGAACTCTCGAACCCTTGTGGACAAGGATGTCACTATGATAGCAAAACAACTGGTCAGGATCATATGTAGTTTTATCTTTCTGCAACATGTTTTATTGCACTATTTTTTTGTTTGATGTCGTAAGAGTTTAAATAACCCGAATCAACCTATCCTTTTGCAGGTTGAGTTAGTGAAATCATGCAAACAACAATTTTCATCATCTCACATCTTGGATGTCTTCAGAGGTTCCATGAGCCAAATTGTAATAGTCACTACTGGTATTGTACTTTACTTTCACGTGTTTGTAACCATCTTGTTAACTATATACTTTGGAAACGGCAGGTGAAAAGGAACAAGCACAATTTGTTAAGTTTACATGGTGCTGGAAAACATATTGCTAAGGGGGAAGCCTCACGTGTTCTACGTCATCTTGTTGTTGAAGAGATTCTTGTGGAGGATGTAAAAAAAAGTGATCTCTATGGATCCACATCATCAGTTTTAAAAGTAAGTTTTTTTTATATAAAAGTAACATTATATATTTGCTTAGCTTTTAATGGGTTGTATTCTGTGCAATACATCTCTGTTCGCTGTTTGTTTTCTATTATGTTTATTTAATATGTATAGTTGCTTCTATATCATCAGTTTCTCACATGCCTATGATGTGTGTTTTTGCTTTTTGTTATGTGTTGTTTATAGGTAAATGAACAAAAGGCTTTTACTCTACTTGCTGGTCGGCAAACCATAACCTTAAGGTCCGTCTCTTCATTTACACCCGATGTTTTTAAACTTATTTAACCTTCTGTGAAACTTACAGAAGTCAAAAACAATAACGTCGAAATTGTGGACTTTTCTGTCTGTTTTTAGCAACTGTCAAGCAAAACTTTACGATTTATCTGGACAGGTGGCAAAACGGGTTGCGGGTTGGGTAATAATTTTCGAGTACGTCATATGTTGTGTCGATTAGGTTTTGAGTACTTGCAAAACACTTTTTATCAATTTTTGTATAGTGTCAAAATGTCTAAAAGTTATATTATTTTAACAATATTCTAGTTGTTTTCAAATAAAAACAATTTAGGATGTTTTATGCATTAAGACCTTTTCTTAAGCTATGCAGTTAATATCGGTGATATAGGTCCCCTAGCAAAATATCGGTCAAAATATCGGTACCAATAATATCAGCGATATTGACCGATATAACCGATATACCACCGATATTTGACCGATAAAACCGATATATCACCGATATTACTGAATTATCAGTGTTAAATTGTTATATATATGAATTCTGCATTATATTAAAATTACCGATATCCCACCTATATCTCACCGATATCTCACCGAGATAACCTAAATCTCAAATATCGGTCCTTGACTTATATCCGATATTTTACAGCATTAACTGCATAGTTCTTAAGTGACTTTCGACCCATTTCATTTTTCTAAGGCAGCTTAAACCCGTTAAGTGATACATGGATCGAAACTGCGATCTCTACTATCGTTATACCATGAAAATCAGTCAACAATGCAAACCATTTCTCATGGTTGTGGTTCGGTTAACATGTAGATTCCCTTCTGCTGCTAAAGCATCCAAAACTTATACAAGCGAGGCAACCCCAGCAAATGGGCCACTAACATCATCAAAGAAAACTCCGGTACAAGTAGATACTCCTGCTTCTGCTCAACCCCAATCAACAGTAGCCTCGGTAGGCTGATTTTGGTGCCAAAGTTTTCCTTATAAAACATTTTATCTATCTGTAAATTCCCTGAAATAAAAATACTCTTTAACTATTTTATGTTTATGTTTTTACAGGGTCTTTCAGCCAAGTTATTTCCAGCTTTGCGAATTCTTCGAAGAAATCTTGTTAAGGAATCAGATACTGGTGTCTACGCATACCACATATTTGCGTAAGTCTACATTCCATACTCATTAATCCCATTTATGTGCTAATAAAAGTGGCCCTAAGCATAGATTTTAGATTTTAACTTTATTGGATCATGATTCTGTACTATAAAGTAGTTTTGCTAACTAAGGAACTATCTTCATAGTCAACTGTTCTTGATTTAGGGACACAACACTGCACAATATCTGCAAAAGGATGCCCAGAAGTAAAGAAGAACTTCTTGAAGTCAACGGCATTGGCAAGTAAGTTTTTTGTAATTCCAATTAGAAGGGTGATTTTGTCCTATTCGCATATGGGTTGGTTGATTTGGTTAGGGTTGTTCACAGTCTGGTTTGACCATTTTTTATTAGAGATGCACAAATCTGGTTTCTATAATACCCTGGAACCGGGTAGGAACCGAGTATGGGTTTGGTCAACAAAGTCAAGAACTGGGTAGGGTAGGAACCGGTTCCAGGTACATTTGGGTTTTTGACCGGGTAGAGGTGGAACTGGGTCCGGTGGTTCCGGTTTTTTCTAACCCCGGGTCTGGAACTGGTCTGTACCCTCGGGTCGGTAGGGTATGAACCGGTTAGGGTACTCGGGTATTTTGTGCCTCTCTAGTTTTGATGTAATTTGTGGGTCGAATTGCTAGCTTGGTTTTAAAAACAACAAACGAAACCAGCAGGGTTTGGTGAATCATCCGCTTTTAGTGGTTTGGTGGTTTGAATTGATTTTTCTTTAAAATCTAAAGTTTGTCTTATATGGTTCATGTTTATAATACATAGAGAAATTTGTATATTCCTATAAAAAGGCTAACCAGATGGTTCAAAATCTTAAACCGTTGGCTGGATTGTAAAACCATCAAACCGCCAACCTAACCACATGAATCTTCCAAACCAGTCGACTTGCTTAATGAAAATCGCTCAAGAGTACATACAGCTTTCTAAATCCATTTCTAAAGATCTTGATTATTGTTGTAATTCTAATCATAATTGAAACACTGTAACTAGAAAATTGACATAAAAATGCAAATTCTAATGACAACTTAACACAGGGCGAAAGTAAGCAAGTATGGGGATAAAGTTTTGGAGGTCATTGAAGCTACCATAAAAGAACACTATGGTGAAACCCTGCCCGATGATATAGAAAATAAACGTAACACGAATATGAACATAGATTCGTATGCTTTCGAGGGGCGCATTCTTTGACAGGTGGCAATGGCAGCAGTGCCAATAGTTCTGATTCTGCAAAGAGAAGAAGAAAGACAGTTTTAAATACATATGATGCATCAAGAGACGAAGATGATGTCTTGTGATTCGTGCAAGCACTGCACGTTCTAAGAAGAGGGTAGTGGAGAAACCGAATCCGATCGTTGACCCTGTTGACTATTTTGATGAAATACCTGATGAAGTTCTTGACTTCTGTGATTCTTTTGATAATAATGTTTCAAGTCAAAAGGCTGAACAGAATACCGGGGGACGAGTACTACCTTCTTGGTGAATGTTGATGTGGTTTCTACAAATGTTGACCCGAACCGTGATAGAAGACTATGTGAACCCGCTTTCAAGGCCTCGGAAAAGTTTTATCCGTTCGTATAGGAATTTTGTACAGTTGATCATGACATTCTATTTAAGAAATGTGTTCTTGTAATTGGTCGTGGGTCGGGTTTGGTGGGGTCATATTTATGTTGTAAAATCAGTGGTAATCAGTTTCTTCCTCTGAATGACATTTTATGATGGAAACGGAGCCAAGTAATACAAAGGGGTAACAACAAAACGGTCTAGTGGTTCTGGCAACTGTTGTAGTTGAGCATATGTTGACTAAGTCAACGGGAGTAAACAGGGTCATAGATAGTTACATGAGCTTTTGGACGATCATTTTTTTAAAATTTTATTTTGTCCTAGACGAAATCTATCATTGGGGATCCCTTGATATCAATTTGACGAAGATTCAAGAACTTAAAAACTTGTGTATATTTACGGTATTTGCGCTTTAGCTTGATTGCAGCTAGTGCGCCATTTTTCTTTTCACTTTCTCTTAGTCTAAGTATTGAAGCCCCCTGCTGGGATAGGATATTTGAAAAAAGCGTAAGTTTGGAACCCTATATACAAGGGGATGGCCTTGATCCCGCTTAGTGGTGCCCCTCTGGATTATTGTTGACTCAACATTGATTTCGTGATTGAGTCGGAGGGTTATGTTGTTCATACGACAATGACTGTTCACTTTGAAATTTGAAGCATCATTAAATCTTTTTATGTGTGTTACTACACTTGTTATTTACATCACATTACATAGGTGTTGGTTTTGACCCAACGTCAAATTAACCTTTTGTGACAATTAGATAATATTAGATTTTAGGGTAAACTATAGTTATTTTCCTTAGGTCAACAACATCGCCCATTTAGTTTAATAGTTCTAATTTGGTTTTTTAGTACTTGGGTTAAGATAACATTTTTAAGTTAAAATAACTCTTTCGTTTCAATTAAGCCCTAGACTTCTAACATCGATTTTTTTTGTAAGCCTAGACTTCTGACACCGAACTTTTTTTTTTGTTATTATCTTTAATTGACATTAATGCTGCTGAATTAAATATATACTAAACAATAGACGTAGTGCTTAAAACTAGTTTCCTACTCTCTTTTATGTTTTTCAGGTATTAGTGCTACTAAATATACCTCCTTCTCTCACATACTTACGGGTGGGCCCCATGTGGGACCGATACTTTTACTTTCACAAGAGAGGATATAATTAGTAATTAAGGGGGTGTATTTAAATTAAGCCTATCAAAACTAAGGGGAGGGATCTCAGTTGATTGAATGGGTTTGAATCGCCTCCAGCCTTTTAATTTGATTTCTGATTTCTTGAAAGCCCCCAAAACGTCTTGTAATTTGACGGATTATACAACAGAACTAGTGGGTGATGATAAGAGGCTTGGGCTTAATGAAGCCGAAAGTGAAACCGCATTGACTGAAAAAACAAAACTAGAACAATGAACTAAAATGATTATTTTAGTCAAACCACATAGACTAAAACCATAGTTTGTGTGCTTGGGGTCACATTTATAAATATTGCAAATATGATTAAATTTACAATCTTACACCTAATGTGTTAAGGCGACAATAAAACTAAAACAACCAAATATGTCAAGTTAAAGCCTAACAACCCATGTTTAGGTTTGGATTGTTCTTACTTCTTAGATCCCACTTCCGCCTGTTATAACAACTCATTATTAAATTTCATATGCCAATTCATGTTAAACGATGTTAACTGTTATTTTTCTTAAATAACTAAAGAAAGTTGACATCCCTATTAAGGAAAGTAAGCCGTTGTTTTGTAGCCTCTTAATGATTCTATTAGTTTACTTAAACGGTATCTCTTAATAGTTTATGGAGCCTCTTAATGGGTAAGTTTTAGAAATATGCTTACCCATTAAGAGTCTACCTTTTAATCGGTCTAACTTTTAATAGCTCACCACAAGATTGCCAAACCGCCCTTAACCTAATAGTATCAAGCGTGCAACTTTTTAGTCCAGACGGAGCCTTGATGGTGTTGCCATGTATTGTGTGACTCCCGAAAAATCGCGGCGGAATGTGCACACATGGGGTTACATCATTACATATAAAACATAAGGTTAAGCAAACCCTAAATAAAAATGTGGATACCGTTTATTAAAAGTTTTACAAATTACAAGGATTATGTTTTGGAACAAAAATTATTGCATTTAGCTACAAAGTGCATGTCCCAAATAGAAAATCTTTCAAAAAGGTATCCCTGTAATGCATGTGCTTGCTTAAATCGATTCCATGACATGCTCTAATACCTGAAAAACATGCTAAAAAGTGTCAACACATTGTCTGGTGAGTTTATATGTTCAACTCAAAGGTAAATTTAAACCAAATTCCCCTTTTAAAACTTACAAAATCTTTTCCTAGGAATTCTTGTGAAACATCCCTTGGATTATTTTAGAAAGCTTTATAAATCTTTTCCACCGAATTCTCTAAAGGTATTACCTAAAATATTCGGAAAACTTTGTAAATCATTCCCTAAGAATATTTGCGCAAATCCTGGCACATTTATTGTCACACCCCAAAAACTTCGCATCGGAAATACAAACGTGGAGGTGACTGAGGTTGGTACCCATACGTGTCTTAGTGGACGATGCATCATTAATTTTGGGCATACAACTTAATTAAAACATAAAGTTTAAAGCTTAAAGTTTCAAACACTAACCGCAGCCACGCCATAGTTGTTTGATCCTTATGGATCTTAGTACACTTGGTCCTAAAAGTAATTGTAAAAGTTGTCCAAAACATTATTTATTATGACTTGCATCATCACCACAAGATATGCCAAAATCCCGAAGCCGAACTCAAGTACCTGAAGAACACGTAAAAATCAAGTGTCAACACAAAGGCCGGTGAGTTCACATATTCAAATTGTAAACAATTTGTTTAAGGAAAACTTTCTTATGGTGACACGACCTTTATGGTACCAAGTGTGTGGTCTTCACCGACCATAAGAGCCTACAACACATCTTTAACCAAAAAGAGATCCACATGCGTCAACTTCGATGGGTGGAGTTGCTTAACGACTACGACTACGAGATTCGCTACCATCCTGGTAAAGCGAATGTCGTGGCCGACGCTCTTAGTTGCAAAACTCACGTGAAGAGTATTCGTTTTTCCAAATTATGAGCAACCTTCAAGACGAAATTCGCGAAGCACAATACTCGTCCGTCAATGAGAATGACTTGTACAAGGAGATGAAGTGTGTGCTGAAAACCAACCTGTATGTAACACTTCATAAAATCGTGTCCAATAATATAGTGACACGTGTCATATATTTTTTATAAGTCTATTAAGGACTAATAAGGACTAAATGTGTCAACATGCTTGTCATATATTTTTTATAAGTCTATTAAGGACTAATAAGGACTAAAGGTGTCAACATGCTCAAACTAAGCCTCTGAGTGACCATTAGTGTCAACATGCTTAAACCGAGCCTTTGAGTGACCGTTAGTGTCAACATGCTTAAACTTAGCCTCTAAGTGACCATTAGTGTCAACATGCTTAAAACTTAGCCTTTGAGTGACCATCAGAGTCAACATGCTTATACTGAGCCTTTAAGTGATCCTTTATGAAGTCCTAACTCTCACACGAGCCACTTGTTGGAAGAGAGGGATTAATTTTGTAAAGATGATAAAGTTGGACAATGGAAGGGTTAAAGTGTCAACATGTTAATTTATACCTCTGAGTCACCTTTTAACGAACCGAGAAGCTTGACAGTGTCCGGGCATACTCCCAGGTACGCTAAATGTTGGCTACAGAGGGGTAATTATGCTATTAAAGGTGTTTTAGAGGTTTTATAAGTTGAGGGGCTAAATGTGACAAATTTGGAAAGTTCCCATGAGGCGCTCGCGAGGCGCGAGAGACACTGGCCTGGTCTCTTGCAGGCCACCAGAGTCCTGTGTTTGTAGAAAATTTGCTTGGCCTCCACACATGTTGCCAAAAACCATTTGATTCGAAACCATGGACTTCCAAAATGCTATGCCACGTTTTAGGACAGTTCTAAGCTCCCTCTAACACTCCCTAACACATGGCATCACCTCCTTCAAGCTCCCAAACTATAAATAGGTGCATTAGTTCATCACTTGAACTTGCACCTTTCTCATTTTTCACTCTATCTCCCTCCTCTGGAAGTTCCTAACTGGAAGGAGCATACAACTTAGTTCCCTAGGAATCACTTGTAAGTGTTCCTTTCTCTTGCATTTTCGTTTATAGGCTTTTATAGACAAAAGTCAAGCGTTTTACGGAAAACGCCTTGACTTTCGGTTAAGACCATCATGGTCCAACCATTGTTCGTAATGAACATGGCCCTATAAAGGGCACCTCCTAAAGATCACGTTTGCTAGACCAATTGACGGGTCAAAGTTTTAATATTAAGTCAAACAGGCTAGTTTTTGAAAATATTATAATATGAGCTTATATATTTATGAAACATGTTTTGGAACTTAAACAAGTTGGTAATAATTATTAGAACATGTGAGAACATGTTCGACTAGTCAATTTCAGTTCAAGGGTCGGTTCGCAACCTAAAGTCGCAACGTTTGACTTTTGCTTTGACTTTCGATTCTAACTCGATTTAGATTTGTTAGCTACTGATATAAGGTTTCATTATGATAGTAATATAATGTAGCATAACCCCATGAGGTTATATGACATGATCATAATCAGAATCCGAGTTTATGCACAAGTTCCGTTATTATGCCATTTTGACTAAAATGCCCTTTTTACATAAAATAAGGTTTAATCGATAACGAACTTAAAAATGAATTTCCTACTGATGTAATATCATAAGTAACATTATTTGGGATATCAAGTCAGATTTTATACTGAGTTTACGTACAAGTTCTTGAATTATGTTGATAAATGACGATAAAGCCCTTATGGCTCATAAAATGGTTTTAATCATACCTTTCCATATCAAATCTTTTACCTACTGATATGTTATATTAAGTAACATATCTAAAATAATTAAACCTGATCTTAACATTAGTTTTTACTAAACTTCACACAAATCTTCATTTTACGACATAAACGTCATTTCGGCGCATAGTATGGTTTTAAACCATATTAATCGACCAAGACTTGTTACCTACTGATTTTAAAACTTACTTCAAATATTTTTACAGTAGGGATGTAAACTCAGAATCCCAAATAAATTATAAAACTATGTGTAAAATGATCAAAATGCCCATTCGGTGCATAGTTTGGTCATAAAAGATAAATTACACATATAATCAATATCTTACTGATATTATATCATAAATTAATTATTTTTCCAGAATACTTATGATTATAAATTTTAAAATATATTCAAGTTCCTTTTATACGGTATATAATTACCAAAACGCCCTTATGAGGCATAATTTCATTTTGAAACCTTAACGGGCATGAAATTTGATATCCTACTGATATTACAACTTATTTAAAGTATAATAGCATATAGAACTTGTCCATGACTTATCCGGTTACCCGATATCGCTTATATGCGCACGGTTAAATATATGTAAACTAGGAAATTAACCGAAACGGGTTTAACCTTATCATTTTAGTCTCAAAATCCAGAATGCTTATGGTTTACCAATATTATACAAGTCATAGTACTTGATGGGTTTAAACTACATTCTATCCGATCATCGCTTAATCTAGCGTTTATACCGTTTTGATCCTGTACGCTAGTCGGTCTAAGTCTATGACTTAATTAAGACCGTTAGCATTTTAATTGGTTAGCTTATGCCATAATCTAGACTAGAGCCTTCCGTCAAATTCTATTTGCACTTATTTCATTTTGGATACGACTGAGATATTAAATCTTGCATTTTTAAAACCAAGACTAGCTCAGGTAAATCCTCTCGACTTATTTTCCCTATACGGGCTTGGGTTACGGTAAATTATTACCGCTTGGTCGGAAATGGGATCAATCGAATGCCTGATTGTGGCTACTAAATCCGCATATTCCGTTTTAATCAACTTTGTTTGATAACTTAAACATTGGGGGTTAACGACCGTGTCCTGGATATCCTTGCTCATTACATTAGTTAATGGCCACGGCCAAAGCGCGGGGTGTAGGCATATACCTGACAGATGCTCATGCTAAATTATTTTTACCCACTAGTTGGGGATAACTACTTCGTGGGTTCTTAAGTGGTGTGTACGTTAATCATGTCTTGGTCTCTGTACTGGGGTCCATATGTATGGACAAACATGTGAATTTGTTAATAAGGTTACAAGGCTGACTTTCCCAAGTTATAAAAGATTTTTCGTGCCCTGTGCACTTAAATCCATTTTCAAAATGTTTTCAAAATGAGTCAGTAGGGTGTATTACCAGCAAAAGCTGATGTATTTTCAAAATACTAAGCTTGCAGGTACAATACGAAATAGGCTGGAAGCTGCTCGGTAGTGATATAAGAGGATCCTGCAAATCCTTAGATCTGCCCAAAGTCTGTTATACATTTTGTACATTTTACGATCCGCCTGTGGATCTTCCATTACAAGCCGTCTATATATTATTTTTCGTACTTTGAACATTTGGTTTGTAATAGTAATTTAAACTCCAAGACTTCCGCTGTGCTGTGTTTAATTGACTATGATGATATCAACTTACGATATGATATTCCCTACCCGGGCCCACCGGTGTTTGGTTGTAAATCCAGGGGTGTGATACTGTATCCAAATCCAATGGTATTCTTTACTGCCTCGATCGTGCCTGGATTCCGAACCGGACAACCTCCGTGACTTCTTAATGCAAGAAGCTCACAAATCCGGATACTCTATTCATCCTGGCGCCGACAAGATGTACCAAGGCCTTCGTATGTCTTATTGGTTCCATCCTCCTGGTATGAAGAAGGATACCGCTACCTACGTTTCGAAATGCCTCACCTGTTCCAAGGTAAAAGCTGAACATCAGCGTCCCTCTGGCTTACTTGAACAACCAGAAATTCCAGTATGGAAATAGGAGAGTATAGCTGAAGACTTCATCACCAAACTCCCTCGTACTTCATCTGGTCATGACAACATTTGGGTAATCATCGACTGTTTGACCAAATCCGCTCACTTCCTCCACATTCATGAAGATTAAAAAGTCGATAAATTGGCTCGTATCTACACGGATGAAGTCATTTGTCGTTATGGTATCCCCATTGACATAATTTCTGAACGTGATGGTCGTTTCACCTCGCGTCTTTGGAAAACTTTTCATAAATCTCTCGATACTCATCTTAACCTTAGCACTGCTTTCTATCCTCAATCCGACGGTCAAACCGAGCGTACTACTCAAACTCTTGAAGATATGCTTCGTTCTTGTGTAATCGATTTTGGTGGCAGCTAGGATATACACTTGCCTTTGGTAGAATTCTTGTATAATAACAGTTATCACGTTAGTATTCAAATGGCACAATTTGAAGCATTGTATGGTCGTAAGTGTCATTCGCCCATTTGTTGGCACGAGATCAGAGAAGCTCAAATCCCCGGTCCCGAGCTCATACAAGAGATAATAGATAAGATCCTACAAATCGTGATAATCTCCTCAAAGCTAGAAGCCGACAAAAGAGCTACGCTGACAAACGACGCAAGCCCTTGGAATTCAATGTTGGTGATCATGTACTTCTCAACGTATCCCCTTGGAAAGGCGTGGTTTGATTTGGTAAGAAAGGAAAACTCGCTCCTCGCTTCGTAGGTCCTTTCAAGATTCTCGAAAGGATTGGCAAGGTAGCGTATCGACTAGATCAACCTCAAGAACTCAACAATGTTCATTCGACATTTAATGTGTCGAATCTAAAGAAGTGTTTAGCTGAAGAAGGACTTTAGGTTTCACTCGGCGACTTACAAATCAACGAGTCCTTACACTTTGTGGAAAAACTTGTCGAAATCATGGACCAAGGAACCAAGCAACTTAGGCGCAATCGCATCCCCATAATCGGGTTTGATGGGAAGGCAAACGTGGGGCTGAATTCACTTGGGAACTCGAGAGTGAAGTGAAGACTAAACATCCGCAACTTTTCATTGTGTCTTCCTCTTGAATAAATTGGGACAAAATTTCCTAAAGTATGGGAGACTATAACGCTTCACATTTTGTACTTTCCTTATTTAGCATGTGTAATCGTATTTCTATTTATATAAACTTGTATTCCGTGTCTTGTTTGTAATTCATTTCCATCTTTGTACTCCGAGACGTTGACCATAATGAAAATTCATACTTTAATTATACTTGATATGTGTGCAATCAATCATTTGAATACATACTTTCATGCAAATAATACTTATTATACGTATGATACTCTTACGTTACAACATCATACTTGAAAATCGGTTAAAATACGTAAAAACAGCCCAAACTAACACACCCATGCGAGTAGGACCCCTTCGGACGATGTGGGTACTCACTTCGCACGAAGTGATGGTCAATTTGTATGAAGTGAACACTTCGCACGAAGAGCCACTTCGCACAAAGTGGAGCTGGCATCAACTTTCTCTATAAATGCAACCTCACTTCACTCCTTCAAACTTTCCGAAACTTCACTTGTTCACACTGAATTTCTAGACTTTTGGCAGACTATTCTCAACCATTCTAAATGAGTTTTAGCTCACTACTATCTTTGTACTTGTAAATTCTTCTTTAAACTTTCTACCTTTTTCTTTTGTACCAAGTGTGAAGGCTGAAACCAAGTTCAACATAGATGAACTTGCATTCTTGCTAGTGTGCGAATGTTGGGAGCCTTGGCTTTCGGAATTAAGTTCCACACCTCACTTGTACATTTTTTTCGTATCTTTCAATTTTTGTACATTCATGACCAACCGGGTTTATCGACTACGTCGATAAACTTAGTGCTTTGGTGAATCATATAACGAGGTTTCATACATCCTTGCTTGACCTCTATGACGTATCTGACAAACTAAGGACATAAAATATATATATATATATATTAAGTACTTCTCTTATAAATCTGGTCAAGGCCATGATACTATCGAATTATGATTAAGTGTTATGACATCGCACTATTCTGCCTTGTTCCTAAACTTCTCATACATAGAAATCAGTGTCGAAACGAGTGTTAAACGAGCTACATCATTCATAACTATCCACTTTGCACGGAGTGAATAGTCACTTCACACGAAGTAAACAGCCACTTCGTACGAAGTGGCATTTTCTACGTTTACTTTTCGTAATTTCTTTACTTTTAATTCCGAACCCAAACACTCCATCCAACTCAGAACACTAACACCCTCTTTTTCCCCGTGTAGGGTAACTTCGGCTCTCTGCTCGTCACAATAACGACTCGTGGTTTGCTTGGAACGCTTTGCAAAACTGTGAGTATACTCGAATCCGTTTTCATCTTTGAACACTTTTGGGTGAAACGAATGTATCCTATCAAAATCACTAAATCACGATACTTATGCTTAAACAGAAAATGACATTAATCATACATGCTTACATGAATACTTGCAAACTTGTATATGCTAGAATCGAATGCTTTATGTTATGCCATTAACTATGTACAAGCCTCCCTTAACATGTATAGCGCTATAGGATTAACGCACCGCCCGTATTCGTGAGGTCATGTTAAGTAAACAAAACGGTCTAGTCATTGCTATGGTTAGATTACGCTAGCGGTAAACTTGGGTTGACATGTATAGTCGCATTGCTAGTATGACATGTTAGTTTGAGTATCGTTTGTGCTATGTGGAATGTTGAAACTTTTATATTATTTAGTACTAAAACTTGTATACTCGCCAATGCCTTGTGTGTTGAACTGTACTTTAATGTATGTTGCAGGGATTTGATGACGATGAAGATGCATGGAATTTAGTAGGATGAACTAGAAACCCACTTTAAATTTAGACGTACGAAGGATCGTGCTTCTTAATTATGATGTTGTACTTTTTTTTTGATGTTGTACTTTGTTTCTAAATATTGTATTTGAAATAAAAATGAAATGAAATCTTGTTATTTAATACTTGTCACATTATAGCGTTATGACGTCTCGAGCAATCTATTTCGTCCCACACCGATGTTTCCGCCATCGGTTGGGGTGTGACATGCACAGTCTTAACTCCTACTATCATGGCAACACTTAAAATATCACATTACACATACTCATATCCACATATCATATCATAACATGCAAAGTTCACTCTTGAACAACCCATTTTCATGTACGTTGAAATATGCGCATTTTAACGTTTCGGTAACGTTTTTGGGCGTCGGAAGTCATGTATGACTTGCCAAAAACCATGGATACTTAATAGAAGTTAAATACTATATTTATCATAAAAATATAAGTTTATAACCTGATCTACAATAGTTTTGCAAAAATCACTTTAAAAGCCGATTGCTACCGTTTTTAACTCATAGTCTTGTATCGAACTTTACTATAATCATCCCAAATCGTCATGACTTCATATTTTAACAAAACACATGTTATTTACTGAATAAAATGGTACTAATATACATATTAGTGCATATTTCATGTAAGTCACATAAAACATGCATTTTCACCCATTTTATCACTTTTCAAGCTTTATGTACAACATGCAAAGCTACCAAACTTATGACATAACTTCATATCAGCATAACACATCATATAGCATCATTTATCATGTTAATATTATGTTTTAACTCACTTTTATCATATTATTTCAAGTTCACCAACTTATGATCATTTAATCAACATATATACTTATATACAAGTACCGAATGCATGATTATCATATCACCATCATCATCCAAGAATTTAAATGCACCTAACATACATTTATTTCATTTTCACATAATTCAAACATCATCTTCGTCTAATCATCATTAAATCATTGCATGTATTCATCTTTTACATTTATGAACATCCAAACAAAAACCCACATGTACATGCATATATATTTATATACACGACACACACATATATACTTCAAAAACCCACTTTTTACATATTCATCTTCAATCATATGAACTTTATCAAAAACCCTTTTTGATCATGCATGCAACCATCTTCCAAGAATCACATCAATCAAGAACCAACTAAAATCAAAAAGCAAATACCCACATACATACACACTCACGGCCACACACACATATGTATACACTTCCATTTTATTAAAACCATTTTAGATTTCATGTTTGTGAAGAATTCCAAGCGTTTGAGAAACCTTCTATCATCATCATCATCATCAAATCATTAAGAATCAAGAACATAAATTTTAAAAGCAAGTTTATACCTTACAAGAACTTAGTAGGTTTTGATGAGATTTTTGATGATATGGAGCTTGTTCTTCTTGGAAATCACCTTGAAAACTCCATTGGATCTTCAATCACCCTTGAAACTAAATTAAAATGGACTTTATCTTCAAAGAAAGCTCAAAGTTTTGAAAATGGTGGTGGTGTGTGTGTGTTCGGCCGAGAATGTGAGTGAGTGGTTTGTGGATTTTGAAAAATAGTTTTATGGAAGTATCTTGAATTTTAATGATTGCATGTAGGCTCTAGTTTCAACATTTGGCAAGTTGGAAGGAAAAGAGGAAAGGTGGGCACCCTTTTGGGTCACCACCTATGTATACACACATTCTCACGAATACACACACACACACATATATATATTATACATGCATAACCAGGTATTTAACTGACTACCGGGTATTTTGTCTCGCATTTTAATTGTGTTTTAAGGCATTTTAAATTAATTTATAATTCTATAAAAATTAACTTGCCATAATATTGTTGAATAGTATATTATTTGCCTTGACTGGGTTCATCGTTTATATTTTGTAAGATACGCGCGGTATTGCGCCAACACGCTTAAATTGACAAAACAGTGTTTCTAAGCATTTTTCTTAATTTTTCCTCATGGATATGATTAAAAAATAGCATTTTAATCATGCTGTGTTTTTAGGATTTTAACATTAATCGGGCGGTCACTGATGTTTGTTTCGTGTTTTGTTTGTTACGCGATAAGCGTTTATCTTATTTTTGCCAACATAATTTTTAACAAAGTTTGAATTTACCAAAACATCAAATACCATCAATTAACACCAAATTTAATAAAATGTTGCCTTTATTCATTGCTAACACGTGTCACACTAGTAAGATACACACTCAAAATAACCGGGTGTCACATTTATCATGATAATTTTTCCTTTATAAAATGGATAAACTTTTACACTAATTTTCCTATCAAGACACTTAGGAAAGTTTACTACGTGAAACTTCCTTTTAAAAGCAAAGGTAAATCAAGCGCAACTTCCCTTTTTAAAAACCCTTAGGCAAGTCTTCTCCTCAAAATTCCATTTTAGGCTCGTGATATGTAAATTTTCAAACCTCAACTTTTCGGATTCATATACCAACTAAGAATATTACATATATTATTAATACCATAGGTCATAATCAACATAAGACATTAGTTTTCCCTAATAACCATTTTGAAGCTATTTCCTGCACTGAGACTAGAGCGACTGGCCGCGCATGGGTGATCAAATACGATAGATCTATCAATCTTTCTTTCTGCCCTCTTTGAGGTAAATGATCATGACAGTGGGGGAGGTTCTATGGAGGTACCACTACGGGCACAAACTGGTGCCATACTTATGCATAATATGTAGGATCGGTGTTTGACGTGTAGATCTTGATAAGACATGATTTGAAGATGTATTGATATCTATGGATCTTGTAATAAGTGTGGAATCCAAATCACAAGATTGTATACACTATGATTTCCAATATATCTTCTCATATAAATTTCGGCAGCATAACGACGTCTTTACAAAATGTATCAAAAAGCTCCAATATGAAAGTTATGAGCTCATGCACACAAAGGTCCTATATATAGATCTTTGTCCTCTGTGCGTAGGAATCCTATGCTTGAGGCACTCATACGCGCGTATGAGTCCTTTACAATATCAAAATCAAACTTTAACGTTCTAATACATGATACTACCTATAAACAAAACAAACTCTAACTAAGACGTAGGCATTAGACATTATGCATCAACAGACTCCCCTTGGAAGATGCCATAGTCTTGTCTTGGTCTTCAAAATTTTCAATCTTTCATACTAGAAACCCGCTTCCGGTACTCTTTCTAATGTTCTTTGAAATTCTTTTCCGGTCTTTGATTGGTGAGTGGCGGTTTCATGTACTTAAACCTTGAAATAGATGCTTCCTTCATCCTTTTAGCTATCTTTCTGACCTTTTCTGTTCTTTCTCATATTCCTTCTTCTCTAATTCCATCTAATTGCTCTCCCACATTCGTCCTGAATGAATCTTGTAAGCAAAACATATCCTAACAACCCTTTGGAACTGCATCGCTTGTTCTCGATCTTCGCGAGCGTAGAAAATTTTGTTGAAAAATAAGATCTCCATGTATTTGTCTGACATGTTCACCAACCACATAGGATCATAAACTTTGATAGTTCTCCAATCTTTATCTTCACATACTACAATCACTGCCTCCCTATCTTCTCATCATAATACCACCACTTGAAAAACATATAGATATCCTGCTCCATCTCATGAAATGGTATTACTCTCAACACCTTTGGCCTTTTGTACTTCAAAGTGACAACATATTTACCTGTTTCTGGATCTAATTTAGTCTTTGATACTATGCATTTCGGTTCTTGAGGCTTCCAATGTTTGAACCCGGTATGAGCTTTTCTCTTAATAAACCAGAATACATGCTAATTGTACTGATTGACTTCATAGTTGATTATCTTTAATCTGCACAACTCCAACATCCCACCAAGGTAAGCTCTTAATGTCATTTATAACTCTGAAATACTAAACACCGTACTCTCTTTGAATATCAATCTTCTTTACCTTAGGCATCCAACTCCAACTAATGATGTCACCCATAGATATATCCTTGTGTTTGAAAAACATCAATGGTCGTAAAAACTTCCTTTCATCTTTCAATTTCTTGAACCATTTTACCCGTTGAACAATTGTATTAGCATCATTCACATGAGGAATATTTCCTTATCGTTCTTTAACCTTTTTTTCAACACACCTTCAACTTCATCGGAAAACATTCCATTGAATGTTGAAAGACTGTTTGTTGATATTATTAGCATATCTTACTTCATCATCTTCAAAATCATCCTCAATCTCAACTCTGTCATATCATTAGCATCGATTAACAGTTCAAATGTGTACTTCTCTTGTTTATCATCATTTTCAATATCTTCAAGCTCTTTCTCAAAATCAAATTCAAAATCTTCTTCAGATATTCCACACAATCTTGCTAACTCCTCCTTGTATAATTGTCCACGTATTCACCTTCCTCTAGATCATAATCCGCTCCAAGAAATATACCAGCTTTTAGACTTGCAGGAACTGACGTGAATGGTACTGTGTCCATGATGATTCTTGTAGTTTCCTCACTGAACACATTTAAAGCTCTTTCTATATTCTTATCTCTAGTCTCCCCTTGACCTTTATCATTATCATCGGTCTGTTCAATTAGAGTTGACTCAGGTTGATTTCAGAAACGTTATCTTTAACAACAGTAGTAAACATTCCAGCACTACCCTGATTGTCATCATCACTCTCATCACCATCAAGATCATCACTTGAATCATCGTAGCCTAGTTTCTCTTCATCATCTTCTTCTTATTCATCCTTCTTTTCATCATCATCTGGACCATACAAAGCATCAATGATTTCTTTATCTTGTGTAAGCATCTCAGCTATAGTGGTTGCATCAATTGGTTTCTTTCCTTCAGCTTTAGATTGAGCAGCTTCATTAACATCTTTCTCTAACTCTACCACGTTCTCCTCTTGTATCCCTTCCATGACTTCTACTTCTTTATCAAAGTTAATTCCCATCTTCTGCTCCAACACTTTGAAGTAGTCTCTGAATTTTAGAAACATAATTCCTGAACACCCCTTCTTTATGCTTTCTGAGTCTTTCATTCTCTTCCTTTAAACTCTCAACTTTAACATTTAGTAATTCAACTTTAGCTTCTAACTCTAAGATCTTCTTGTTGTTTGGCTCGTTGAAATAGTCATAACCCACATCATCCCTAAAGATTCAATAATGAGGAGTTAGTTCTGGTTGAGCTGATGATGATGGACCTGCTTGATTAGGTTTCTTTGGTGGTTTTGGTGGTGTAGCTTGTGATGGTAATGACATTGGTGTCTTTATATGAATGTTGTGAGTTGTCTCTATATTAATAGTTTCTTCAACAACTGGAGTTCCCTTTTTAACATTATCTCCTTCAACTCTCACAGGCTCATCGACGATTTGTTCTTCATGAATCCTTTAAGTGATTGGATCACTCATCGGTTTGCTAGGTTCATTAACAAGTCTTAAACCTGATTTCTGCTTCTTGGCTGCAGGAGATCCAGTCTTCTTCTTAGTAACAACCTTAGTTGTACTCTTCTTTCTACCTACTACCTTCTTAACAACATGTACTTCTTGAACATGATTAGTATCTTGATCTTCTTTAGATGTTTCTATTTATCACTCTTTGAAGTTATCTTTCCTCTTGGTGGATAAGGACCTATGTGTGTCAAAATATCTTCATCACTTTCAGTTTCTTCATCACCAGATTGTTCTTTCTCTTTATCAGTTGTAGCAGCTATCACAACATCTTCTGCCACTAGTTCTATAAGTTCTTAATTGATTGGTTCATCCACGTCAATCCACTTTCTTGGCTCTGGAGCATTTTTTCTTCTTTTGAGATCCCTAACTATCTTCTTCTTTCTTTATACATTTACTCTTTGAGTATGTCAACTTTTTCATCTTTTCAGTCTCATCATCTAAATTACTATATGTATGTCTCCACTTACTGGAGCTACATATTTTTTCTTCTGTAATGTCCTAGAACTGTGAGACTGAAGCATCAAATATATGTAATGGTCTATGGTAGCTAACTGGGTTTAACTAGGTTAGTTTGTATTAGTTTTGGACCTTTATAGGTCATTTGGGCATGTCAGAGGCCATGTGGGCCAGTCAAGCCCATAGGCAAGCCCATTAGAGTTATGCCTTACCCTACGTATAAATAGAATGTTATGTCATTTTAGGGTTAAGCTTTTGGGATTTCTCTAGAGAGAACCTCCATCTTGTACCAGAAGGTTTTGCTTGTTCAAGTAATAGAATCGTGTGCAAGGTGTTATAGTGATTTTCCTATTGTTCTTCATTGTTTTAGTTATTTCTTGAAGATCATCAAGTTTGGATTCCGTCCATCCTTGGTGATTGTGTGATATCAGTGTTAGATCCGAATTCACGAGACTTACAAGTGGTATAAGAGCCGTTGAACCTGTTTTTTCCAGGCTCAGATCTGATATTACAAGATTCTGTTCGGTTTTCTGCCGAAGAACACGAAGAACACGAAGACACAAAGAAGATTCAAGCATTTTGGATCAACATTCAAAGATTTCGGATTTTCTGGTTGTATTTCAGATTGAAATCTGCTGCATTTCGGATAAAGATCTTAAATTTCTGTTAGATTTCGGATAAATCTTCAAGCATTTCGGATTTTCTTCAAGGATTTCAGATAAATCTTCAAGCATTTCGGATTTTCTTCAAGGATTTCGGATAAATCTTCAAGGATTTCGGATAATATTCAAAGATTCCGGATTTGTAACTGTTCCGAATTTGGATAGACTTTCATTCCGGATTACTGTTTCGGATTCTGACTGTTGCTGTGTATCTGGTAGCACTCTGGATTACTATTCCGGATTCTCATTCCGGACTGAAACAGTGCATCTCGGATTCCATCACGGATACTATTCCGAATCACCATCTCGGATTAGCATCTCGGATCACTGTTTGAGATTCTTCTCGGATTGTTAATCCGAATTACTGTTCCGAATTTGGTACTATTCCGAATTACACTCACAAAGGTGGAAAGTTAACCAGCTGACATAACCGGAGTTAAACGTTTTCATACATAGAACTTGATCCTTAGACAATTTCAACAACCTGGTTGCACGGCTAGACTCGTGTGATTTTTAGGGCAAAAAAAAAAAAGAAAAAAATTCCTAAAATCACCATCGGACAGTATATATCATCGGAATCGTATCGTCGAGACGAGTCTAACAGTACATTTTGGTAAAAACAGTTTTCGAACATTTTTTATCGTGTTTCCCGGTCCGGTTTCGATTATCCGAAGATGTTTGCAGCCCAGGCTCAGCATCCCCCGAACATAGCTCTCAGTCCAGCACAAAATCAAAACCCGAGCCTACGGATGAAGTGAAGGAAAAGCTGAATGAATTTATCGGAGATTACAATGTTGATCCGGTTGCTAACTATGTGATGCGTTTGCTTGAATGTGGGCGTCATAAAGAGGAAGTAAGAGATGCGATGGATAGCTTCTTGGGTGATGATAAAGATTCTTTGTTTCTTGGTTGTGGGATCATTTACAATCAAACCAAGATCTCAAAGCTCCATATGAAAAATCTACTGAGTCTATTTCTGAAGAAGTATCTGAGCAGAAACCTCAAGCCCAACAAGAAGCAATCAGCAGCCCAGCATCCCAAACTCAACCTCATTCCCAAACTAACGCTGACAAATCTAGCTCGTCCTTTACACAGTCAACTATCTTTTGTGCACTGAACCTTGCAGGAATAGGGTCGCTCAACTCAGGGCTCTTAATTCCAAAATGACCGATGAATACAATAATGCAATGGCTCAGTGTACCAGCCTTCGAGAAAGCAATAAGTTACTCAAAGAAAAGGTTGAAGCACAAAAGAAAGATATAGCTCAGCTCCATCTGGACGTAAATCAACAGAAATGTTGGGTCCAGGATCACAAAACCAGATTAGAATCAAAAACCATGGAATGTGACTTGGTAAGAGTTGAGCTGGGACTTCTTACTGGAAAATATCAACAAAACGAAGTGAATATAAAGAAGTTTGATACAATCAGCAAGCTTGTTCAAGACGGTGCAATGTGCAGCTGGCATATAAGGGGAACAAAGGGAAGGGTTTGGGATTCAATCAGGTTGCCCACCGTATAATCACAACTACACAACAATGCCTGAAACCGACGAAGATATTGAGAAAGCACAACATATGGTGTACGGCAAACCCAGTGATTATACGCCAGATGCACGGGAACCATCTGATGCTGTTGACTCTTCAAATGATTCAGCTAATAAATAGAGCGCTGACGTGAACAAGACTCCATGTGTGCAAACTGAACAATCTGAACCTTCTGCTACTGATGAAAAGGTTCAGAGCAAGCTAAAAGAGCAGAAAGAGCAAATCGGAGACGAAGAAAGCAGAAGCCCAAACGTCAAGAACAATCACGCTCTCCAAAATCATCAGTAGGCAGCAATAGCCCTCAAAAGGCTAGTGTTGTGAAAAATGCTTTTGTTAAGCCGATCTTCAATGGCAAATGTGAAAAATATGCTTTTGACCGTGCTAGCAAAGCGTTTGGAAAGGTTGGGGAGATTTCTGAAAAAGACTTGCTGTCTAAACAACACAAGATATATCAAAAGAAATCTCCACAACAGAAGAAGGCCTTGCAAACGACAAGTACAGACATCCAAATTCATCTTCGTCTGCAAGAAACGTGCAAGGATATCAAGCACAGAAGGGAGCAGTTCATCCTTCAAGGCCTGCACGAGCAAATCAAGCTGATCAGAATGCTCTACATGTGAAAAGACAAACGTGCTTCAATTGCGGCATTCCTGGTCACATTGCTCGAAACTGTACACGTGGTCCCCAGTTCCGTGTCATGCTAAAAATCAAAAGGTTACACCAAAGAATAACAATCATTCCAAGCCGATAAGGTATCATCACCTAAGGCAATGAAGAATGTGAATTCCAAGGTTAAACCATCTGATGAGGATTGGAATGTTGCCAAAAACAAACGCAAGGCTGTTCAGAAACAAAAATCTGTTTCTAAAATGACTAAACCTGAAACAGCCAAAGTAGCTCAATCAAAGGCAACTACCGCGTTTGTTAAACTGAAACAGATTTGGAAAGCCAAACCCAAATTCAAATCAGCAGCAACATCATCAATCCTCGAAACAAAAGGGGACTTGTGTCTTAAAGAAGTGTCTTATTTTGATGCTTCAGGGAAACCCAGGACCACGATGGCCTGGGTCCCACTGTCTTACTAATCTCTTTATTTTCTCAGGAATAGCCAAGGAGGAGCTGTTGACAATTTCTGGAAGTGTTGATAGCGGTTGTTCCAGGGACATGAAGGATAACATCTCACTGTTGCAAAAAGGTTCAAATTTTACGATTGTGATGTTTCCTTTGGAGGAGATGGGGTAAGAAAAGATCAGCGAAAAGGTACAATTTAAATTTCGTGCGTTAATGTGGAAATTGATTAGTTTTTAATCTAATGAAGGAACGGTTAAGCAAAAACAACAAAAGTATTTTCCTTTTGTTTAAAACTTTGTTCATATGTTTTCTTTATTTGGTAAATTTGTGCATAAAGTATGATTCACAAATTTATGGGGGAAGATGGCGATATATGATATATGTATTGTTTGAGGGGGAGCAAATTAGAAAAATACAAAACAATATTTGAAAAACAGTAAAATACAAAAACAATATTTGAAAAACAGTAAAATACAAAAACAATATTTGAAAAACAGAAAAATACAAAAATAAAAAGTCATGGGAAATGAAATGAATATTCGTGATAAAGGGCGTGACTGACACATGTAAGGTGTTGCAGCTGAAAAGACTAGGATCTACTGTTATATGTCATAGGCTTACGCTCAAAGTGATTAAAAGATTAAGTGATATAAACATAATGAACTATGTATCTTATGGGTAACGTACCATCGGCGTATGATTTCATGGTCTTAAATCTTGCATTGATAGATAGCCAACATCTGAGGTTTCGGGTCTTTATGCTGTTGAGTCCTCCGGGAATATCTTGGCTGCCCTTCTGTTGCATCCAGATTATATGCAGACAGTCAGGATATTCTTAAAAGAGCCAAAAATAGAAGGGCCAAGGACCTTAAAAGAAAGGAAATCTCATTATGAGAAAATTCGTGAATCCAAACATACCATATAAGGTATTTGCCTAACCCTAGTTAGATACTATTGGTCTCTCTGTTGTATGGAAGTACTGACCTGTTCACCAATAGTCTGACGTTGTAAAAGATAAAGGATGATCTCAGTATACTCACCTGCTACGATGAATCGTTGTGCTTACCTTGATCGCGGGGGTATGTCATGGTATGGACACACAGGTATTATAGTATAATACTATCTTAAGCATATCACGCAGTTGAAAAATGAATGTTGAGCGTTAAAGTTTAAGTGGACAAACATATTGGCAATCACTTAGACCAGTCTGAATAAGTTCGCACCGAAAAGTGTTCCTTGGTCCGCCTGAAAACGATTTTGATCCCATTGCAACTGTATAGTTGTAACTATTGACTTAGTTTCTTAGTTATTTGTGTTTCTGTCTATATTCTTATATTTTTAAATAAAAAAATCTAAAAATTAAATAAAATAAAAAAATAAAAAAAAAAACAAAAATAGAGTGTTTTATTTGTTTTGTTAAAAATTATTAACCGTTCTTGAAGATTGGACTAATCATTAAAAGATGAAACAAATTTAAATTTTGATCTGAGTACAAGTACTTAGATGTACCAGGTGTTCATGAGGTACTCTCCCTGTTGCATAAGAATGTTTTGCTTATAAATTTATGAAATTGTGCAGATCTTGATTTAGATCAAGAAACAGGGATTGCTGGCCATTGAGATGCTGTTAGTTGCCAACAAAGCATGGAAGCATCACAACAACAAAGTGTACCTGAGTCAGAAGAACCAGATTCCAGTCATCATCTGACAGTGATAGTGCATTTGAAGAAGTACATGTGAACCCGCTTGCTTGAAAGAGAAAGATTGAAGAAGAAAAGAGCTGCCGAGATTCCTCCTCTCACATTCTTTTTGACAAAGATGTTTCAAGCAAAGCTGATCGAGATCCTGATATGAAGCTAACCACAATAGCTGAAGAAAAATACCCAGTGCTGAGAGTTCGTTGAAGAGTGAGGTCCTAAAAGTATGAGACTGACTTCCACAACACTTGCAGCATAGACTCCATCGAGGACGTTGCTGAACTCAGGCTATGAAGACAATTTGATGCATCAGTCTAGGGGGAGATTGTTAGGTCCTAGAACTGTGAGACTGAAGCATCAAATATATGTAATGGTCTATGGTAGCTAACTGGGTTTAACTAGGTTAGTTTGTATTAGTTTTGGACCTTTATAGGTCATTTGGGCATGTCATAGGCCATGTGGGCCAGGCAAGCCCATAGGCAAGCCCATTAGAGTTATGCCTTACCCTACGTATAAATAGAATGTTATGTCATTTTAGGGTTAAGCTTTTGGGATTTCTCTAGAGAGAACCTCCATCTTGTACCAGAAGGTTTTGCTTGTTCAAGTAATAGAATCGTGTGCAAGGTGTTAAAGTGATTTTCCTATTGTTCTTCATTGTTTTAGTTATTTCTTGAAGATCATCAAGTTTGGATTCCGTCCATCCTTGGTGATTGTGTGATATCAGTGTTAGATCCGAATTAACGGGACTTACATCTTCTTCTTCAGATGCCCAAATAAACCTCTGTCTGGTGCAATCTGCTTCTCAGTATTTCCTTTATAAGAAGTTAATCTCTCAAGTGTAATACTGTTCATATGCTCGAGCTCCATTTTGTCATTCTCTCGCTTCTCTAAATCTTCGTGTTGATTATTAATCAACAACTGTAAGAACCTCGGATACATCCACCATCTTGTATCACACACATTACTCTTCATATTATTAAAGATCATTTCTAAAAAGTTAAATTATAGGTTCAAGCAAATGCAGTTATAACACTCATCAAATAATCGGGTGTTACGTCATATCCTCCCTTTTAGTGTCCTAAACACTGTATCACCACGTGCATGAGAAACTTATAAGGCCTTGATACACAACTCTTTGCATAGCTCGTTGTGTTGATTTCTCCATTATATCCCATTCTTTGAAAGAAACCTTTAACTAATCTTTTGTCTAGCAAGTCTAGATCGTTTGGTGAATCTTTGAATTCTAGAACATCATGTATAAGAGCTTCAGTGATGACCACCTTCTTCTTTTTAACATTAGAGTGCACTTCTGGTGGTTTAAGCTGGCATTCGACAGTAGCATTTGCCAAAAACGCTCTTACAATTGACTCATATAACACACGTATTCCTCTAATTCCCTTGAAGATTCTTGAACACTTCAAGAAACGCCTAATAGGTTTAAATGGTATGGCCTTTTTATTATCTTCATCTGATAATGCAACAATGTTATGTTTGAGATCCTTATCTTTGATGTTAATAATAGGGTACCATCTACACATGAGAAATGATAAATATAAAACTGACGTCTTAATAATTTCAAACACTTGGAAAATTTCCAACACATTATTAAAGCGTATGACATAGAGCATATGAGTGATATTTGAATCTATGAGACAAAAAAGCATATGATCATTTAACCTTCTTTTGAACGTATGAGCCTATGTGCGCAGGACTCCTACGTTTGACTATCGTTGACTAATGTGAAATGTTCAACCGCATGAGTCATACGCATATGACTCCAGTGCTTGAACATTACACCAGTTTGCTGATTTTCAAATCCGTTCAATTTTTATGAATCAACATCAAAATCTTGTATGCTTTCATTCAAACAACATCAATACACATAAACCCTTTATCAATTTTGACAAACAATATGTAAATCTACACAAATGTGACCATTTAAGGTTTCTTTATTTCGAACAATCGATTTGATCAAAACAAGTTGTTATACCATGTAATTTTAACATCAATCAACTCATTATAACATGTATGACACAACTCTAAAATCTATTTTATTATACAACATCATATTTTCAGTTTCGCTTCTAAATCCATGAACACATTATTTTATGAATGGATTTATACCTTCAAACACTTGTCTAAACAATCACACACAAACAATTTTTAGTACACGATCAACAAGGTCTCCTTCTGCATTCAATGTTTTGATATAGCTCTAAATTTGTGACTAGTGATTGAAACGCATGACCATTGGTTTTTACACCAAATGTATTAGTCCTATGCGTGGACTACTCTTATGTGCATATGAGTCATCTGTATGACTCCTATACGTGGAAAGTCTCCTGCGTGTAAATAACCAAGTTTTTCAATTTTATCAACTTTCACACCTGTTTGTATAAGTGCAGTTCCTGTTGGGTAACTATGCTTTATTAGTTCTAGTTAAAGAAGTCAAAGGTCCAAGTGTGCATTTTGAATTTGTAATGTATGTCTTGCCCGAATTTATCAGTTAAATTCAGACTAGGGATGCTAACCGAGTTTGTTAAATGTTGATTATAATGTTCGAATTTATATAAATTTCGGATAGGTTTGTTTTGGACTTGGTGGTCCGAGTTTGTGTATCCTGGACAATATGTTTGTCCGGGTTTAGGCTCTAGTCTATCCTATATATATGTGTTGAGTAGGTTAGATTAGGGAAATCCTTGAAAGCTTTCTAGAGAGTTATGGGTGAGCATTTATAGAGAAAGAAAGTCCTAGTTTAGGTATGTGTGACCTAAACCAGGTTGGGGAGGGTGATATATACTCTTTCGGTTTGTAAATCTATGATTATTGATTCAATATAACGAGTTTAATCTCCTACATCTTTCTATCTTGTTCACGTTTGATGTTTCACGTCTTGTTTGAGGGCTTTGGAGTTCGTTTGTCGACGTTCCAGGGGTCCCGGGGACTTTCAAGTGGTATCATAGCATGGTTAGCCTTCTTTTTCTCTCTTCTAAGTTGGTGATTAGTCAGATTCTCGAAATAATTAGGAGGTTCTTACATTGAGGGGGAGATTGGAGATAAAAGTCATCGGGTAATTGGTGGATTCATGAAGATACGAGATTGGTTCTTGAAGATTCGAGATGAAATGATTTCAGGCACTCGGTTGAAGATTTTAATCAAGATGGTGGATGTACATTTTCAGAGTTTGCTTTGTTATTAACTTATTGACCCAAACTTCATGTTTTTGCGGAATTTGAAGTGTTTGATGTTGGGCATTGGAAATATGACGTTTCGTTTTTCTATCAGTTATGTTCGAAAATCAAGGATTTAGCGATGTTCTTACATTTTGTTGTAGCTCGGTTTGTGTTAACTTGATGCGGGAGTAGTTTGAGGGGAAGGATCGTTAGTGCTTGAAGTTGGATTCTTTGGGTTTCTCGAAGCGGCACATTAAGTGATCATCACCAAGTCTTTTATTCGAAGGGTTGAAGATCGTTGTGCTCTGCCGGAAAGATCAGTCTTAGCTAAAGTTGAAAGCAGGCATGATATCATCAGTCAAGGGGGAGTTTGTAAGCGCATTATCCGGTGACTGAAGATATCAATGTCAGACAGAACGAATAGCAACAGTTAAGGGGGAGTCTATAAGTGAAGTTCCTGCTGGGTAATTGTGCTTTATTAGTTCTTGTCAAAAAGGTGACTAGGCAAAGTGTGTATTGCGAATTATGTCTTGTCCAAATTTGTCAGTTAAATTCAGACTAGGGATGCTGTCCGAGTTTGTTAGGTGTCGATTGTAATGTCCGAATTTATGTAAATTTGGATAGGTTTGTTTTGGACTTAGTGGTCCGAGTTTGTTGTATCCCAGACAATATGTTTGTCCAGGTTTGGGCTCTAGTCTAGCCTATATTATGTGTTTAGTAGGTTAGATTTGGGGAAATCGTTAGAAGCTTTCTAGAGAGTTCTGGGTGAGCATTTCTAGAGAGAGAAAGTCCTTGTTTAGGTATGACTTAAACTAGGTTGGAGAGGATGATGTATACTCTTTCGGTTTGTAAATTCGTGATGATTGATTCAATGATAAAGAGTTTCATCTTCTACAATTTCTATCTTGTTCATGTTTGATGTTTCACGTCTTGTTCGAGGGCTTTGGAGTTTGTTTATCGACGAATTAAGGGGTCTTGGGGACTTCCAATTCGTTTAACCAAGTCAAGTTTGTGACTTTGGTTAACGTTTCAGTATGCAACTATTTGATGTTTTAAAAAAAACTTGTTTTTCCAAGTCCAAATTAGGACTTTGGTTCAACATTTTGTGATGAAATTCCAGTTTCAACATTTTTATCCAATCCAAGTTTTTCACTTTAAACCTCTTTCAAACCACAATCTTTCAAGTTAAGCCTCCAACCAGTTGTGCAAAACCCATCATCAGTTTTGGTAAAAAAAATAGTATTCCAACATCAATTATCGAAAATAAGTTGAATGTTAAATCTTTTTGTCTTTTGCAAACTTTAAGTTAAAACACACTGAAAATCTTTTTGGTTTTCAAATGTAAATCAATAAAATGAAATGTAAACTATTTACGAACAATATTTTTGTGAATATATACAAACCATATTAGCTGCACCGTTAAGCTTTAATACATACGCAATATCAAACAATTCACGTCGATTATCGGTATTGTTTATCCACTTAAACTCAAAAAAATTTATATCTCAAGTATTGTTTATCCACCACACGACATACTCCCGTATCAAGATATGCTCAAGAATATCATCATACAGGTGAATATATTCAGGTTACATCTGTTAGGGAATGCAAAACTTCAGTGACTTGGGTTAGTACCATCGTACAGACAAAGAGTAAGAAGTTCGACTTTAAGTGGTTTGCCTCATAAGTAACTTTTTGAGCACAAAATCATATCTTTCGATAATCATTTAGCTTTTGAGGGTTTACGCATTTTGCGTTGTAATAAAGCATTATAGAAGTTCTAGGTTAACACCACCGTGTAGACAAAAGAACTTGTATAATACCCCATACGTTAAACTAATATAAAA
The DNA here is from genome assembly GCA_947069175.1 of Scalesia atractyloides. Lineage (NCBI taxonomy): Eukaryota > Viridiplantae > Streptophyta > Magnoliopsida > Asterales > Asteraceae > Scalesia > Scalesia atractyloides. The sequence goes on from CAMTDV010001632.1 coordinate 42,733,856, forward strand.
ACCTAGTATCCCAGTATCTCAGCAATCCTATCAAACGAAATTACGGTACTAAGATCATATGCCAATGAGATGTGACACACATTTAGTTAATAGTTTCGTTAGGTTTGTATCATTTTTGCTATCCTTTGATAAACAGTGAGCCTACCAATAAATTGATTAGTGAACTGTTATCAACTCTTAAAATCTTTTCCAAATTTTAGCGTGCACTGATAGTTACTTTCATTTTCTCTTTTTGCACAAAAACTCATTTTGGCTTTTTTTTTTTACGGTTTTTGGAGTTTTAACATTTTTCAATGTTTTTTATTTTTCAACCATATTCTCCCCGTAAAATCAAAATTGTTTTTTGGATTTTTGAAATAAAATACAAGAAAAAATTAAAATAAAATAAAATGACTTCCGATGAGGTTTACTCTTGTTGATACACTTTATGTCCGTCACTATGCGAATATGATAGATAGAGCGTGTATTGAATATTGTATAGATTAGATACGAACACACGACCCAAGTGCGAACGTGAACTGGCTCGTACGAGTGACAATGTGACTCGTACGAGTGACAATGTGACTCATACGAGTGATAAACAATGTATACTAGCTCGTACGAGTGAAAATATGACTCGTACGAGTGATGAACAGTTCCACTCGTAAGAATGACACTTTGTACGAGTGAAGCCTCATACGAATAGTGCTTTGTACGAGTGACAGCCTGCTCGCTTCGCACGAGGAACTCATGTCTATAATATGTGTTGTGTGTTCATTGTTTTAAAAGTTTTGGAAGTTCCCTGAGAGGAAACGCTGGCGGATTCTCTCCAGGAACTCCGCCAGCTAGACAAGATGTATACTCTTTCGGTATGAATGAATGAATGCTTCCGCTGATTATGTTCCTACTCCCTTCTTAATAACGTTCTACCGAATCGATACTATCATACACCCAAGCTTCCGTCTAGACCGCCGTCGCTGGGACCCACAAGTCTTTTTCAGAATCGGAAATCACAGTATTACTCTCTTCACCCCCCGATTTAAGCTCTTTTATGCCGTTTATTTTAAATAGGTAATTAAACCTTGCTTTAGCAAAAGCTATGGTAAAAAGATCAGCTTTTTGCTCATCAGTGTGAATTTTGACAACGCCTATCAACTTCTTCTCGTAGCAATCATGGATGAAGTGATAGCGTATTTCTATGTGTTTTGTTTTAGAGTGGCTTACCGGATTTTTAGTTATTGAAATTGCTGCCTCTTTATCTATGTGAATGGGAGTAGTTAGAAACTGCAAACTGTAATCTCTCATCTACTATTGGATCCGGAGCACATGTGAGCAACAGCTGGACGCCATAACGTACACTGCTTCACACATTGAGAGTGATACAATTTTTGTTTCTTACACTGCTATGTGACCAACCGGCTTCCAAAGAACTAACAACCAGCAAGCGTAGATTTTGCATTAAGCTTGCAGCTGCCAAAATCTAAACCCGAGAAAGCTTTTAGAACGAACTCATCATCCTTTGGGTACCAAAGACCTTTGCCACAACATTCTTTTAGATATCTGAGAATCCGTTTAACTGCTATCAAATACGATGCTCTCGGACTAGATTGATATCTATCACATTGGCATGTGGGATACATGATATCAGGTCTCGACGCCGTAAGGTACATAAGTGAGCCGATCATCGAGTGGTATTCCGTAACATCAACCTTTTCTCCTGTTAGATCTGGGCATATATTATGGTTCTAAGGAAGTGGAGTAATAGCTGCTGTTGTTTCATCATCTTGAATTTTGTAAGAATATCACTGACGTACTTTGTCTGATGAATGAAGATACTGTTAGGTAACTGATCTACCTGCATCCCTAGAAAGAACTTTATTCCCCCCATTGAGCTAATTTCAAGCTTTTGGTGCATCATGGCTTCAAACTCTTTGCACAGCTTATCGTTCTTTGACCCAAAGATTATATCATCCACATATATTTACTATCATAATGTGCCCATAAGTTTCTCTTGGGAAGAGTGTGCAATCCACGGATCCCCTGACAAAGTTATTATCTAGCAGATGCTGAGATAATGTTTCATACCAAGCACGTGGTGCCTGATGCAACCCAAAAGTGCTTTGTCAAGAAGAAACACTTTGTCTTTGTTGTATGGATCCACAAAACACGGAGGTTGTCTAACGCAGACCTCTTCTTTCATTTTGCCATAGAGAAATGTTGATTTCACATCCAATTTTATATACTTCAAAACCCTTCTAGGAAGCGAGGCTAAGAAAATTATGATTGCGTCAAGCCTTGCAATAGGTGCATATACTTCGGTAAAATCAATACCCTCTTTTTGATCGAACCCTTGCACAACTAACCTGGCTTTGTTTCGCACAATGACTCCTCTATCATCTCTTTAGCACTTGAAAACCCACTTTATGTTGATTTTCTTGTGATCATCTGGTAGGTCTACAAGCTTCCACACCCCATGTTTTTCAAATGTAGCAACTCTTCTTGCATCACATTTACCCAACTTTCTTCTATTAATGCCTCTTTATAATTCTTCGGTTCCATCTGTGAGTTAAAACACCTATAAGAAAACCGATTATGCAAATCAGCAACTTTCAAGTAAAAACAAATTAATTCTTGATTGAATTGGTTTCACATTTGTACGCCACTTTATAGATCTCCAAGAATATTCTCTGATGGATGATAAAATAGAGATCATGGAATAATTTCTATCGAACCAATAACCGGAGGTTCTTAATTGTTAACATTATGTTCTGCAACACTTTGACTGAAATCCAATGTGGTTGTTTGAAACATAGGATTATTTGATTGAGCCTCCTGATAATCATGCAAGATTGGTTTGTCATCAGATGTTGACTCATTAACATCATAAATGACAATACTTTCTTCTTGATCTGAATCATCTGAATTGATAAAAACTTGGGCCTTATTCATTTTCATTAACCTGAGAACTTGTATCTGTTTCATTGTTCTGATTACTTGTTCCGGCTTCAGCATTCATATTATCTAATCATACTTCAACATTTTCTAAACTAGATTGTGTCGGAGTGACAACAATAAGTCTAGGAACTTGATCTTGAGCTAAACTCTACTATTGTTGATATAACAATGCAAGCTCTTCATCTGTTGGCTCTGCAGGTAGATTGAATGATTTCTACAGACTCTCATAGTCAATCATCCACGAGTCACCTGGATTTTGTACCGGAGTAATGTTCTTTTGACTATCAACATGTTGAGCTTGAACGTCTGGTTACTACTAGGTAGAAACACTCGCTTTAGTGGGCTTAAGTATCTAAAAAAGTAACCTTCAAGAGATTTTGCCCCGAACTTTCCATCTGGATCGATCATAGTACACGGAGATCCAAATGGCTCAAGCCAATTAAGATAAGGTTTTCTATGATTTAGCAATTCAAAATATGTCTTCCCGTATTTTTTGATTGTAAGAACTCTATTGAGTGTATAACACGCTGATGCAACTGATTCATTCCTGAAACTTATGGGAATTTTCGAGTTGGCAAGCATTGTTCTAGCAGTTTCAATTAAAGTTCTATTCTTCCGTTCAATAACTCCATTTTGTTGAGGCGTGTAACGAGCACTAAACTCGTGAAAAATGCCTTCCTCATCACAGAAATCACTAATTCTTTTGTTCTTGAATTTTGTACCGTTGGCAATTCTGATTCAACGAATTGGTAAGTGTTATAGATTCTCTATCTTCATAATTATTGTCTTCAGATAATCAAATGTCTCCTATTTGGATTCGAGAAACATAACCCATGTAAATTTTGGGTAATCACCGGTCACCACTAAGCAATAAAGCTCTCTTGTAATACTCTTCACATTATATGGGCCGAGTAAATCCATATGCAATCTTTCTAGGGGTAGTTTGTTCGAGTTGAACATTTTGATCAGATGAGATTTCTTTTGTTGTTTGCCCTTCTTGCAACTGATGCAGTCATCACTCAAATGAAAAATTTTATGATTCACACCATTCACAAGATTATTCCGAACATAATTCATTTTTCTCAGGTGTATATGACCCATTTTTCTATACCACACAATTGATTTTTTCTCAGTTGCCTTTGTGACGAAGCATTGAGTGGTTTGCGAAGTAGGGGATGTGGTACTCATGTCTAAGATATATAAATCATTTACGAGGAGCCCGCATGACTAGTTAAGAGAGGTTCCATCTAAGTTGTGTTTGTGTTATCAATCATGAGCCGAATAACGACGCTAATGAAAGTTTGATAAAGGCATGGTGGATACGCCACTTGTACTTCCTATATATAATTGTCCTTGTTAAACTATCAAAAGCCTCATTAGACTGGTCATGAGGAGTTCTTTATAAGTAGTGTTTGAGTCGTCAATCATGATCCGAATAACAATGTGGATGAAAATTTGGTAGAGACATGGTGGATACGCCGCTGATACTTCCTATATATCTTTATCAAATTTTCAAAAGGAGCGTTAAACTAATCCTGAGAAGTTTGGGTTAGTTTGATTTGGTTATGTGTTTGGTGATTCAAATCCTATGACTTGGTGCATTTTACTCTATCATTGTGGCGTTTTTGGAGAGATTTTATTTTTCAAAATCCCAAGTTGTGACACAGACTTCAGTTTAGGCATCATGAGTTTACTTTACGACTCAGTTGCAAATTTCTCGTGTTACAAGTCATTTTCCGGGACATGATCTTCTCTTAAGCTGCAATCAAATTTTGATATGCTATTCTTGGGCTTCACGACATAAATGTTTGTATTGCTTATGACAAGCTACCTAATGCCTAATCATTAACGCTTTGTATATTTGCATTTTTGGCATTTAAATTTAATTCCTCTATGTGAGTATGCAACTCTTATCAGAAACGCTATCGGCTTAGTTGGATCTAAACTTTATTTTTTATATATCTTAGTTTGAGCGTATTCTCAGCAACGTTAGGGCTTGCGTTCAACACTTGTGACTTGAACATTTATAAGGAACAATCTGATCATAAGATTCGAGTTCCTACTACTATTACTAAATCTAATCAATATTATTTATGCCTACGACGACCCTATACCTCATCATATATGAGTAGTTTCCTCTTATTTCGGGACAAAATTCCTAAAAGTTGGGGAGACTGTAACATCCATAAAAAATCGGAACCCCGAAGTCCGACCCGTTTTGTAAACCGGATCCAAAGCATATAAATGAAATTTGAATCTTTATTATCATATATTAACCTAAATATTGTCATGTATTAAATATAATTAATTCAGGATTTAAGAATAATACTTTCATACAAAAACAATTCATTTATAAACCAAATACCTTTTGTTTGATTAGAAAATATAAAATAAATCTATTACCAAAGCTAACAAGGTTAAGTTTGTAGTAAAAAAACAAACAAACCTCATTTCATTGTTTTAGTTTCCTGAGAGATTAAAGTCTAAGCTTTCAATTGACTTATCACGTTATCCTTATTAAACAATTTAATTCAAATTATGTCACCTTTAAAGCACTAATAAAGTGTACAAGAAATTGATCATTTTCACAACCTTGATTCATAGAACTTATGCAAAACAATCTCTAGAACCATTCCTCACAAATCCCCATTCCAAAATTATGCAAACACTCGTTCCAAATCCAAGAATTGAAGCAAGAAGGGAAGCTAGGGCTCAAGCCTATTCTATCTAATTTTCCATGCTCTACAAAACCTCTCTATCCTCTGTGATAGAGGGCAAACAAATATGAATTTAGAACATTGTGACGTTAGGGTTCTTAAACACTTGAATTGGGGGCTTTTCAATTTAAAATTGTGGTTTGATAAAATTGGATATCCTAAACCGATCTTGAATATGTTTGTATAGATTATGTAATTTCGAGAATTATTGGATTTTGTTTGGAATTTTAGACAATTTAATTTGTTATATTACTTTAGTGAATATATGTAAAAATACAAGATAATCAATGTAATCTTAATCACATCTTGTAATCAGTATTTTCAAAATACAAAACTAGATGTGGAATTTTTATAATAATAGTTTATGAATTTGATGAATGTATACAATATATATATTTAAATAAATTGTAAACTAGTTATATTACATTGATAAAAATGACTACTTTATTTATTACAAAAATAATAGTTGTGGGTAAAATCGTAATCCCATTTGAGTTGTTATAATTTCCTACTAGAAGGAATTTATTTGTTGGTTTACTTAGAATTTTCCTAGAATTTAAAATCATCCATATTATAATAATATTTACTTATATATTATGCTAAAATTTTCTTTCTATTACATTGTTAATAAAAAAACTCATGCATACTTATGCATGGATTTATAAATGTAATTGGATAATTATTGCTTAGGGAGTTGTATGGTAACTTTTTTGATTTTATTGGAAAATTGTATAAAGGAATTTAAGACTTTAAAAATATATTTAATTTTAAGTTACAACCATTGAAATATTAAATTATAATCAAAGCTTCATTTATATATATATATATATATATATATATATATATATACACACACACACTTATGTCCTACCTTAATGCATATTTATTTTTTCTAGACATGCATGCACTTATATAACAATTGATTAGAAATTTATATATTTGATTATCTGCATTATTGGGCAGTTATCATTACTAGAATTTGAGACGTGCGAAATAACTGATTAGGAATTTATATATTTGGTAATAACTGGTTTAAGCAAAACGTTTTTCATTGTTCCATTGGTATTTAAACTTTTAGTCATTTTGAGGAACGATGTTTTTACTAGTTTTGACTTGCATGGCAATGTCTTCAATCAGTTTTAGTGTTCTAGCAATTAAATCCACACACTCATTTGTTATTGAACAATCTAGATTAGAAGAATTCTTTTTAAAAAAATGTTTTTTTTCATGAATTTTGCTTCTTTTTCACAAACTTTTTCTCACAATCTGAATTCTTACTGTTTTCATTTTCAAAAACTTTAATAATCACTGAATGATAGACACTCTCATCACAACTTTTAGAACGATTATCCGATTTAGCATTTGAAACATCAATGGTTTCGCGTAATATGTCTTTAGGATAAGCCAATAATGGAGTTTTCCCTACCACATCAATAACTTTGTCAACACCTTCGGAGATTTTGTGTAATTATTCTATATCGGAGGACGACACCTATTATACCTTGTCCCATGATTTCGATAACCATACACAGGTTCTCCTGTTTCTTCGTCTAAACCCGTTAGTTTTGGAATTATGTGATCTAAAATATGTGACGCTGCTGAATAACTTGTCAACTTACGATCAAATTTTACCTTTTCCATTTCTTGTTTTAACACAGCTCTTTCATCAAGATATTTGTCAGTTGCCTCTTGTTTATCCACAATAGTTGCTTTTAACATATCAATTGTTCCGTTATGTTTTTATTTTGTTCAATAAACCCTTTTCTATCTTTCGCAACTTGTTGTAAGCAATTTGAAGTGTTTTTAAATCTACAATCTGACTTTTAGTATGAACTTTCAATCAAGACAAAATCAATCTATATGTTATACCTGAACTGCACTTCATACCTTTCACTATAAAATCAGCCAAATTCAACCTTTATGTTCATATTTTGTTACATTCTATAACCTTTACAACTAACGTCGTCAAAAAACTAACTTAAGTTACCTCACATGCTTTGCATGTAAAGGTTTATGGTATTTTTTAACATAAAGGTTGATTTGTGCAAAAATATTATATGTATATAGTAGAATATTTATTTGCAAAAATATTATTATTTGTTAGTAATTATATATATTACATATATAAACATATATAAAAAATAGTTTGAAATTTATTTTATAAAAATTCTGATTTTAATATTTTTATAAAGTAAATAATAATGACAAGATAAATTGGTTTTTATACAAAGTATAAATAAAACACAAATTCTTTTAAATAAAGTTATTGTAATATCCGGAATATTTTTATAATTATATATAGTTATAACGGATGTTTAAAAACTACTCAAACTAAAAAGTATTTTTTTATGTATATGTAAATATGTGTTTAAATTTGTCTAATATTTTCTTTTTATAAAAACATATACACAAAAATAACTTTTTCGTTTGAGTAGTTTTAAAACATCTGTTATAATAAGATATAATAATAAAAATATTCTGGATATTACAATAACTTAATTTTAAAAGAATTTGTGTTTTATTTGTACTTTATATAAAAAAGTAATTTATCTTGTCATTATTATTTAATTTATAAAAATATTAAAATCAGAATTTTTATAAAATAAAATTAAAACTATTTTTTATATATGTTTATATATATTTATATATAATTCTTAATAAATAATAATATTTTTTTCAAAAAAAAGGTTCTACTATATATATAATAATATTTTTGCACAAATCAACATTAGTGTTATAAATAATATTTTTGTACAAATCAATCTTAATGTTGTAAATAAGATTTTTGCACAAATCAACTTTTATGTTATAAAAGACCATAGTACCCTCACATGCAAAGCATGTGAGGTAACTTAACTGATTTTTTGAACTGCGTTAGTTGTAAAGGTTATAGAATGTAACAAAATATGAAGGTTTGGCCAATTTCATAGGAAAACGTATGAAGTGTAGTTTAAGTATAACATAAAAGTTGATTTGTGTAATTTTGTCTTCAATCTATCATATACAGTATCTTTTTTAACACATTGTGCACATGGAATTAAACATTTTGACATTGAAAAGGTTTTGATGATTCAGTTTTCTTCTCAATTTTACTTCTAGTGGCTCAATCTTTACCAAGTCAAATTTTAATTTCAATTTAGTCTCGGTTTTAGACTAAATGACTCAGTTTTTACCTCTTTTAACTGTGCCATCATGGCTTTCTGTGCTATTTCCTTCAACGATTCAGATTTGATTTCATTCAAGTTGATTACTTCAGCCGTATATTCATCCTCGTCAAATTTAACTTCTCCAAAAGTAGCATTTTTTGAGAAAAATCCTGCAAAAATTTCAACAATATTAGGAGGAAAAAAAGACTTAAAAATATCTTCTTGAGAAATATAAAATCTCTTCTCCTCTTCAACAAAGTTTGTCGATTTTGATTCAACTTTATCTTCAGTAAGTAACTGTTGATTCAGCTTCAACATCAAATTTTATATGCTTTGATTTCAGTCTCTGTTTTGACCACCAATAAGGCTTTATCTTTGGAGTTTCATTCAAGATCCACTTTCAATCGGTATATTTCTTGAGTTGACAGATCGAGGACTTTGAGCTTGATTTCTTGGTTGGTTTCAGTGATAAATGGCTTTTTTATAGTAATCATCATGACTTCCAAACAAATTATAATTCTTATCGACTTGCTTGCTTGTACATTCCCATTTGAAGTGTCTTTTCACACTTTTGAAACATGTAACCTTCGACTTATCAAAACCCAGCTTTGTATTTGGATCTCCCAAAGTGTTCTTTCCTGGAATCTTCATGAATCTCTGAGCCCTTTTAATCACACTGGCTAAACACCATCAGATGTCAATCAACTCCATTTCCTTTGGGTCAATCTAGTCGTAATCTTCTTTAGCTAAATTGTAGTTTTCAATCCGACTTGCTGCTAACCTTTCATAGGATTGTAGAGCCGAAGCTTACAAAGTTATGTGTTCTTTGGTGTTTGCTACAGTGATACCCTGAAGATTGTTTAGATTCACAGCAATGTTGCATTGTATATTCTCTGAAGACTAATTTGTTTCAGTTTGTTAGTTGTAGCTTTGCTAAAACTATGTTTGTTGAATTGATGTTTGTTGAAATTGTTGATATTGTGGAGATTTTGAGTTGGTTGATTTACAGATGTTCGTGAAATGCTTCAATAAATTGGTTATTGATTCACACTTGTTCTTGAAAAACTTCCATAGTAAGTTGTTATTCCCAATGAATGCATTCCCAGTCGAACTGAAATGAGATGAACTATATGCACTCAATGCAGTTTGAATCTTTTGACTTGTAATTTTAGATCCTTTGTAGTAGAGCCCAATGTCTTAAGAAATGACATTTGCTCTCATCTTTGATTTCTTCCTCAGTTCTAATTCATGGGCTTCAAGCTTTTCAACAAATGAACTAAGACTTAAACTCAAGTAATCCCTCTATTTTGACTTTAAAATAATCAGAAACATTCCCCATTCTCCATCAGGAAATGCACCTGCTAGCTTCTCAACTTGCTCGATATCTGTCAGTTGAATGTTGTTTCGTATAGTTTCAGCAATTAAATGACAATATCCTTCGATGAACCGGTGAAAAGTTTCTCTTTTGATGGCAGTAAAAATGTTGAATTGTTTCTTGATCAAATCAGCTTTGCTTTTACGCATGTCATCATTTCCTCTGAAGAAGATGTAGAATATCACCTTGACTGACAATATAAAAAGTGACTGTGCCACCCTTTATTCTAAAGAAGATGTAGAATATCACCTTTGACTAACTATTGTAACATATTGTACATTTTCTTCTCTCTTATATAATATTCTTTTTCACCATCTGGAATCTGAGATATCTTAATTCTTTCCCGACTTCATTTCTCAAAATTAAATACTTATCCTCGATAGCTATCCAAGCTTCTAAGCATGTCGCTTGCATGTAATTCTCAAACTTGGTTAATCTTCCATCCATAGAAGCTTTGGTGGTTTGTTGTACGTACCCATTTCATAAGCCAAATTGATATTTTGAACAAAACTTGATGAACTTCCACCCGTAGCAAAAGCATTGTACATTTCTGAATCCATGCCTTAGAATTTTTTTCCCAAAAATCACAATCCCAAGCGTATGATATTTTTAAACGTATGACAACCCAAGCACATAACCTCGAACGTATGACATTGAGCGGATGAACTAGTTAAGCGTAGGACTTCTTGAACAAATGACTCTTTTGCACGTAGGAGCTCTTGCGCTTGACTCCTGCACCCGAAGGACTCTACTGCGTTTGGACTATGCTCTTGCGCTCGAAATCATTTTTGGTAGAATTTTGGCAATTTGGAGATGAAAATGGATGGATTTGGTTGAAATCTTTTGATATGTTGGTTCAAAAACGAAAAATGAAGATGTAGGAAGAAATTGAGAACGTTTTGACCATGAGAACTAGTAAAAATTTGAAAAATGAGACTTTTTGATGCTTTTTTCCACCGAAACAAGTAGATATCCATTCTCTAGCTCTGATACCACTTGTAGGACCGGTGTTTGACGTGTAGATCTAGATAAGACTTGATTTGAACACGTATTGATATCTACGGATCTTGTAATAAGTGCGGAATCCAAATCCCAAGATTATATACACTAGGATTTCCAAATATATCTTCTCATATAAATTTCGGTAGCATAATGCCGTCTTTACAAAATGTATCAAAAAGCTCCGATGTGTAAGTTATGAGCTCATGTGCACGGAGGTCCTATATATAGACCTTTGTCCTCCGTGCGCATGACTCCTATGCATGATGCACTCATACGCACGTATGACTCATGCGCGCATATGAGTCCTTTACAATATCAATATCGAAATCAAACTTTAGCGTTCTAACACATGATGCTACCTATAAACAAAACAGACTCTAACTAAGACGTAGGCATTAGACATTATGCATCAATAATATATTTCTCTATAGTTGTCGGTTTAACATATGTATTTTCAAATAACGTGTCTTCCCCCAAAAATGTTTATAAAATTTTATTTGATTGACTCATATCCTAGTCATAAGGAACACTTTAACGACCATTCTATATTATATCTTGTAAGTTGTTCACCCAACTTATGCGCAGATGCATCCCACTCCGGTTCCATAGCATTCATGGTAGCCAAGTCTGCAAGATGACTTTCTATAGGCACAACCTGTCTGGTGCTTTGCCATAACTTGCTGCAAGGAAACAAATGACCCGTTTATAATATATTAATCTATTAGGTTCAAATCTGATATGCAAACTACGTACAATTGCACCACCCTCAACAAACCCCAGAATTTTGGCGGGAAACGCGTCGGGGTTTCTAGCGGTGATCTGGTCACGTGCAGCCGAATGGGTTGCTTCGTTGTTGGCATTGTTGAAACAGTCCTTGCATCCACAAAGGCCGCTGCAGTATTCTCCCGCAGAGAAACTGACGAAATACCTGCGATCCATCTTTTAATTATCTTGAATTGAATTACATGAAAATAACGATCAATACGCATATATGAATGACTTCACTCACAGTTTAATGCAGTGTGACTTTTTTTGCAACTGCAGATTCTTTGAGCACCAAAATTTCTGACGATTGCTTTCATTCTGGTCAGAAGTAAATTTCAAGAACATTAATTGCAAAATGTCTATCACCCACAACAATCACAATTGAAGGAATGTAGAGCAAGATGATTTCAACAGCACATGAAGAAATGATAATACCTGTTAACTGAATTCAAGAAACGCAATTGAAGAAATCGAACGTTAAGTCAATCAGCAAACCAAGGTTGAAGAAGGAAGGCGGGAGGCATGACCGTTGATTTTAATAAAAGCCTTACGGTAACGAACTAATGGTTTTATATTTTCTTATTTCTTTACTATTATTATTTACTATAATTAAAATATCATGTTTATTTTTATTTTCCGTTTCTATCCGATTCCTTCGGTCCAACCCGAATAATTTCTAAAGGCTCAATATTAGCTTACTAATGTCTATTTCATTTATAATCTGTCATTTTTGTAACTGATATAGTGTTATATATCTATAACAACAATATTTTAAATTATTATTATTATTATTATTATTATTATTAATATTATTATTATTATTATTATTATTATTATTATTATTATTATTATTATTATTATTATTATTATTATATGCTAGGTGATTTCTTTTACAAGTGACTGTAACGTTAAATTAAATTTATTTCTTGCATTTGTGATTCGTATTATCAAAGTTCCAAATGTTTAAAAGGCAGAATGTAAAAGACTGATTAAATAAAGTTAGTTATTTAGGAAGGTAGGGTTTTTCCTATATTTCAAAAATTATAATCTCTATACTTTTAAAGTTTCACTGAAGTTTTACTTAAGCAAGCAATCGAGCGTGAATTTGACGAGAACACAAATGATACGCAGCGGTGGAAACGCAATAGCCATTCGCACGTGGAATTGACGAGAACACAAATGATACGCAGCGGTGGAAACACGATAGCGATTCGCACCAGATTAAAGATATCGAAATGTGTGATGTTAATGTGTGTTTATTTTGTCTCAATATGATTTTTCGCTTTCGGGTACCTTTAGATCGGATCCTTGGGATCTCCACATGTGTTTTTGTTAAGTTTCGTGCTCTGACAAAACTCCAGCAAGGGGTCATTTTTGTGCTTTTCCATGAAAAATATATTTTCGGGCTCTTAACAACCCATTTTTCGGACACATTTCGGATTCCAGCCATTGTTTTTGGCGGTTGATGGCATCGATCTCGTGGTATTTAGAAGCGGATTTAGTGACTTGGTGTTGTTGGGACACAAGTATGGTTCAAGTGAACACTAGTCAAAGTTCAGGTCAACTTGGTCAACGCTAGTAAACACGCATATTAAGGAAATATGTTGGTTTACAAATGAGATACAAGAAGGGTTGTCTTGGTGATACTTGCATATTGTACAAGTTCACACGTTGACACATAGTACATTCGTAGGAGAACTAGGTTAATTTCACAGCCCCTCTTTTATAATGTTTTTTTTTTTACTTTAATAACTTGGAGAAAAACACGTTATACAAATTTATTTAGATACAATTGCAAACTAGAAAGTACATGTTAAGCATAGTCCTTGGGAACGCCACAAACTTTGATCTGGGGTTACATGAGTAGAGTCAATTTATCACACCTAAGTCCCCTCACATATCTATGATCGTTAACTCTGGAAGACGTGAGAAATATAAATAGATCTATTTGGGTTGACACCCCCACTCGTTGTTAGTCGCTCTAACCTTGATCGGGATCAAATAGGTGATACTGTCTATTACATATTGCAATGTTTAGATAGATTCTTGTACTTTGAAACTCCTGTTGTTTACGAAACTAGACACATGGTGTATTTTGAAACTCTTGATGTTTATGAAACTAGCCACACCGTGTATTTTGAAACTCTTGTTGTTTACGAAACAAGTATTTCTGAAACGCATAAACCTGTGAACTTGCCATCATTATGTTGACGTTTTAAACCTGTTTTTCTCAGGTTTTATTTTTGGTAACAACACGGCCGGAATAGGTGGAACACTGGGATTTGGAATTGTAGAGAATGTATAGTTATAATGCCGTTCAACTTCCCAAAAGTCTTAGTTCTATTTTCCACTGCGATGTACTGATACTGATCGTTACACTCCACCCCGGTTGTGCAGGTGTGACATTCAGAGTAAAAATCGACCATCGTTATCTGGTAGGCTATGTTCATTTAAGTTTCTATGTCTTACACATTTTTTAAAAATGAAGATTCGGGTAAAGTACATGCTAAGTTATGGGGCTGGAGAGCAAAAGTCATCCACCTTTTGACAACCTCCTACATGCTCCACAAATTCAGGAAAACTGGAAACAATTTTCTAAACATATTTTAGGAATGTTGTTGTCCTTGTAACATTCATTATAGTAGAATGATACTTGTATTATATACTTATAGATTAAAAACAATTAAACACTTTCTACAACTTATTCATTTTGGCGAAAAGTTTGTATCTTTCAACTGCAAAAAAATATGTGACGATTGTTTGAAAACTCGATACAATACAATTGATTTATTAAGCTATTATCTTCACTAATAGTTTGATTCTATTGGTTGTTTGTCACAATTTCTCTTCCAATTCTCAAGCAATATAACAATTTCTACATAATCAGACAAGGTGGTTAATTACTATGCATACTCAAAAATCAAGATTGAGACTTGGTAGTACCCACCAAGTTTGTAATCACCTCCAACCGAATTCACCAAGTTTAGAATCATCTCAAACCTAACCGACCAAGTCCATATTAACAGCTTTGTAGATTAAGTCAGAACTGGGAAGTCCACAATAACATTTTTATAAATTAGATTAGACTTGGGAAATCCGAATCACATCTTTTTATATCGATACGGACTTGAGAAGTCTGAAATTACCATTTTGGGTTAAAATATGGTGAAGGGCTAAACCGGTGTTTGGTGGGATTCTCACTAAAAGGTCGCATTTTCACGAAAAGTTCGCATGATAACCTTGTATTATGAATGGTATCATGTTTTACAACAGTTCTGATGCTTTTTAATAACCTTGTATCTTGCATGGTACGATGTTTTGTAAAATAAAAAATAAAAGAAATACATCTCCCCATCTTTCTCTAATAACTTTTTCTCTCTCTAGAAAACACAAACATTCCATCGACCTCCTCCACCCAATCTTGACACACACGTTCAACCATTACAACCCGCCGTAGACGACGTCGTGAAATGGTAGAGAAGATCTATGAAAGCTCCGATGATGAACTTGTGAGTGCTTTTCGGGTTCAAGTCAAGGTATCACGTGAGTGCCTCATGCAAAAAATCTTGGTTGGCACAAACATCGATGAGGACACGTGCCTCCACCATTACCTGTATCGATTTTCTAAAATCAAAGTATGGGTCTAGCGAGATCGTTGTTATCCCGGTTGGCATATATTTGATGATCAAGTGAAGGCGGCAGGGATGTCATACATATTGTTGAAGTTCCTAATGAGGTTGGATTTGGGATTGGTGAGGGTTATTTCAAAGTGACATAGAGACTTACATGAAATGAAGTTTGCAATATCAAGGTTCTGTTCGAAGTTGGTTGATATTTTCGATATCCGGTGACCGACGTATTTTTAAGAGAGATTGATGTGAATTGGAGTCCACTATGTGAACGTTGGAGTCAAAGCGACCACCACCTTCAACACAAATATGTTCTCCGAAGACTGGCGTGCAGATGAAGGTTCATTCATGGGGTTGGAGGTGGTATACTGATCCATGTGGGTGACCATTTTTTATATTGATCCATGGTGTGGCGGCTGATGAAGATACATGGTGCTCACCGATTTCTTGTCACTAGAAAAGAGGTGGATGAGGTTTTGAGGTTGCCGGTGGTCGTGTATAGACAGGTAGAGAGATATAATACATTCATTAAAAGGGTAAAAAGAGTCGGGGTGAATAAATGAGTGTAAACACACGGATAAAATAAAAGAATTATTAAAAGACAAAAATATCATTTAACGTTAAAAATTGGATGGGGTTAACAAAGTGAACAAATATAATTTTTTTAAAAACATAGGTGACTCAGATGTGAGAAAAACTTCTTGAGTGAAAGTCATGAAAATGACCAAACCACATGGTGAAGATGACACTTTACTTCGATTTCGACTAGTCATTATTCCTTTATAGTGATTTACAAGTTGCTTAAGTTGAAATTACAACCCTCATTAGCGTGCACAACTTCTACCTTTTCTATTCGTCTCCATATTTTCCTTTCTTCTTCCCTATCTATTTTTCATAGGATTTTCGTTTGTACCTCAATTAGCATTTGGCTTCTTCTTAATTGAGGGTAGGGGTTTTAAGCATTAGACACCCTAGGTTTGAAGCCTTATTTAGTAAGGCCGTCGGGGGGAATCATGAGTGGTCGTGTCACACTCTAACCCGCAGCATATATGGTAATCGGGACATAATTGGGTTTTTATCAAAGCTCGTGACATTTACTATAATAAAGTTTCATATTTATTATTTCAAATTAAAAGAAATATTTCAATCAACACACAAACCATACAAACACCATATATTCTAAACAAGACATTCAAGTAACGTTTTATTCTTCTTCTAAGGCCCAAGCTTATGTGTTCCTTGCTTCAATCTGATCACCTGTATCATGTGTAAAAATAGAGATTTAGGTCAACAAAAGTTGGCGAGTGAACCCCGTTTAAACATTTGAAAGAAATGATATGCTGATTAATTTAATAAAAAATATGCATAAACCAATACGAGCAAACGTATATGTAAACTATCCACCAACCACATAAACATCTAGCAATGTACACATGAGCATGATAAATGATGTGCTGTGAGATCAAGGCTCAATCAAACGGAGCCGATCTGATTAGGCAACGCGATGCTCTACTCGTATCCAACGAGAAACTGACGGGCCTAATGTGAAAGCTTGACTGAAATGAGAAAGTATAACCCCAAATAACAATAATCCAAATATCACATAGCATGTTAGTTCATATAATGGTAGTAGCACAAGTGTTTAAATAAAAAATATAAATAAACAACACATGATACACCCCAAAACATGAATAAAAAGGGGAGGTTTGTAGGAATTCACTCACATTGGGTGCGTTCTTGATTTAATAACGAGTGCACACGATTAAAGATTCCAACCGACGAGAAAACTAACCTAAATATTCACGTAATAATTAGGTAAATATATTTCTTTTATTTAAAATTAGTATTTTATTTAATGAATTTTATTAGACTTTATAGACAATTTTATAGTATTTATTAGTAATTTTTATACTTAAAAAATACTTATTTTATTATATATTTTTTTATGGATTTTGGTGAAAATAAAGAATTAAGTTTAATAAAAAAATATATCCCTTTTAGGGGTCGAACCGGTCATATATAGGCAGCGTGTGAGGTTCGAACGTGTGATCTTACGTTTACGTGCACGCAGCTCTACCAACTGAGCTACGTGTCTAACCCGAAATATATTAAAATTTAACTACATATATACACAAACTAGGATAATTCCTTTTTCTAATTAATTAAAAAGGTTTGTAAATTATACGAATCGTGCATATAACCGGACTCGAACCTGCGACGTGTGCTTCGTGTTGCACACAGCCCGACCAATTGGTTGTGTGTCTAATTCGAGAGATATATGATTTTTATTAAATTTATACACTAACTGAAATTAATATATGCAAGTATTAAAAAGGGTTGGTATAATATATGAAATCGGAACCGTGTGTGAGACTCGAACCCGGGTCTGCTTGTTTAAAATGCACACAATCCACCACTGGACTGTGTGTCTAACCCGGTATAATTACGATTTTGAATTCATTTAAACACTTTCCAACTTCGTCTTCTTCATTTCATGAAAACAGTTTAACATACCCGATTGATAAGCCGGTAAAATTGATTTTACTTCTACTGATTATTAGAGTAAATAAAAAGAAAGGATTTAAATGTTTATACCGAAACAAGGGGATTGACTTGATTTCTCCGGTGTAATTCCGGCGACGAACCAAGTTTTTCGGCGAAGTGTGTTTTGAACACGGAGAACCTTCTGAGCGTTTAAAGAGTTTGTTTGTGAGACTGAGCGAGTTCTACAATGGTTCAGTGATCCATATTTATAGTCAATTGCTGGCTTAAGTTTTGGTTCTCGGTTTCAAAAGATTCGGTCAAAAATTTAAATATCAACATGATTACATAACCGATTTGACCCAATGATTGTGTTTAACACCTAATTAGGAAATGTTTCTTTGATTTAAATCGAAATTGAAACGGAGAATTGATGATGATTTTGGAGGTTACAGCCCTTTTACAGGCGGTTGTTTTGAAAATGCAATTAGAGTGTTGATTTTATATATAACTTATTTGGTTTAGGGTTAATTCAGATATGTGTGTGTAGTGCAGTGGTGTGTTGTGTATTGGTTGGGTAGAGACCCGGGTTCGATACCCGCGGTCTGCACCGTTTTTATTTTTATATTTTATTATTTTTTTATTACTTATATTTTATTTATTATCATTATTATTTTAACCTTAATATTTTATTTATTATTTAATGCAAATAATATATCAAACTTTTAAACATTTAACATAAATATGTAAGGAATATCATACGTATATTTGAATTACAAAACTGAGCGGGTTTTAGAACCCGTTTCTCGTCAGATGTTACAGTATCCCATACTTTTAGAAATTTCGTCCCGAAATTTAAGTAGTGGTAGGTTTGACTTAGAAGAGGTGAGGGTATTTTTCACGCATTGAGTCTTCGTTGTGATGATGACATGAATTTAATCGATGAATAGAGACATGTAATGAAACAACTTGTCATAACGTGATATAAATTGCTTTAATGCGTTAATAAGATTTTTATACATTATTACCCAAATTGAAAACAATGGTAACTTGAATAATCATAACAAGAAATGGTAATTTATTTAGACTTGGATTAAGAATAAATTAAACAAATGAAGTAAAGTCTTGACTCTTCAGGATGGGAGGAAGACTAGTTAGATTGCTCGTTTGCACCGGCGCTAACCTCACTGGGTTTGCGTTGATGTTGAAGGCTCTCCTTCTTGCTGGTGGAGGTGCTGGGTTTGCCTTGTTTGCTTGGTTAACTGGGTTTGCTTGGGCTTGAGCGTTAATGATATTAACCAACCTAGGGCGCGTGTTTCTAAAGTGGGTAGGGTCACCACAATTAAAGCAAAGCTCGAAGATATGGAACCATGGGATATTGAGGTTGTTGATAGGGTTGAATCAAGTTTTGAGCGGGGAGTGGAGCTTGGTTCTGAGGAGTACGACAAGTGCTACTCAGATGATCGTAACACCCACAATTGGCACACAGTCGGCAAGGTAAAGTGGGCTGGTGGTGGTAATGACAGGTGTTACATTGAGGGTGGGGACCTGTGTAGGGTTTCTTGTTTGGGTATACTAGGTTGGGTGCCACTTGGGTAAGTGGAATGGCTTGAAGGGGTTCGGCTTGTGGAGTTGGTTGACTGGTTTGAGTAACAGCAAAATTTTTCCCGTTCCGCTTTATCTTGGCAGTGATTTAGAAGAGGTTTCGGCTTGAGTTGTATTAGAGTTTCGGTTGATGTTTTGCTTCTTGCATCCTTCTTCTTCTCATTCTTGAAATCCCAATTCCTGATTTTCGGTGAGCTTAGCAGCTAGCTCCATTGCTGCTTCCAGGGTTGCAGGCACAGTACTCATCACAGAATCCTGAATCTTCGAAGGAAGACCCCGAATGTAATGCTCGATCAGACGGTAGAGAGGAGTAAATAGATTCGGAACCATTTGATTCAACTCAAGAAACCCTTTGTTGTAGGTTATATGGTCTCCCTTGTTTTGTTTTAGGAAGTAGAACTCATCTTCTGGCTTCTTAATCTCGCTCCTAGGGCAAAAACGTCTTGTCATGAGTTCCCTTAGTTGTTCCCAAGTTAGGGCTACTGCAGCTTCGGCACCTGTTCTGCCCTTTTCGGCATTCCACCAAGTAAGTGCTACCCCAAATAAATGACCAGTAGCATAACGAACCTTACGGTCGTTGGGACAATCGCAGTTGAGGAAGGTACTCTCCATTTCTTCAAACCACCGAAGGAGAGCAGTGACCCCTTCAGTCTCTTCGTACTTTGGAGGGTCACAGGAGTTGAAGTGCTTGTAAGTACACTTGGTGGTGTTTGTGGGAGGGCTGACAGCATTTTGTTCCCCTTGGTTGATTAGGTTGATAGGGTTAACGGCTAGAGCTTGTTGAACTTGAATTACAATATCGGGAATCACGGCGTCCATTTGTTGGGCTATTTGAGCAGCCATGCGCTCGCTGGATTTTCCTGATCTCCTAACTCTACGAGAGTGCCTAGAAGACATCTACAGGAAATGCATAACGAGATTATGAGTTTGGCGTTTAGGTGTCATTTGTCGTGTTTAGAAATTAACATCCACAAAACAAATGAGGAAAATAAATTTACTACATCCATAGGATGTCTTGGGCCTTGCTCATGTTTAGGCCCCCATATGTCCCCCATACTTGGCCTAGGTAGTCATGTGGGCCCCCATGACTACTGGGCTCTGTAGGGTTCACATTGGTTTTGGCCTGTTTAACATTTGCACAACCCGAATGAAAAACGAAAAACATGATTGCGAAATATAAGGTCAGAATGTGTCCTGGTGTAGACACGGTGACAACTCAAAGTGGGGTTAGTTCACACGACGTTTGGTGTAGCATGCTTTGGCCTAATAGGTCCTTCGTACTCTCATCGTTAGTCCCCAGGTAGGCAAAATGATCCGTTATTTTGGATTTATACGAATGCCAATCCTAGATAGGACGTTTCGACTACCGGTACTTGTACCATTCCAGTTATTACATGCACGTCGTAGAACTCATTTTGATGAGATTGAAAATTGAAAACATCACAAAACTTTGAGAAAAGAAGCATGAAAATATTTAAATATGTGAGAACTGAAACGTGCATGATGCGTATATATGTAAGCATGTTATGTTAACAATATGTATATTGAATATCACACAAATTATACAGTAGTGGGAGTGCTTGCATGCATTTGTTCTGTGAGATAAATGTAAAAATAAGTTATCATGAGTTTGCATGTAACCAATTAACACGTAAGCAATTAAAATCTAATCGACTATAGTATAGGCTCTAAGGGTCTAATAACCTATCCTATATCCCTATAGTCAAAAGCTCTGATACCAATCTGTCACACCCTGACCCGCAGCGGATATGGTAGTCGGGACATGATTGGGTTTTCACCAAAGCTCGTGACATTACTATAATAAAGTTTCATATTTATAATTTCAAATTAAAAGAAATATTCCAATCAACACACAAACCATAAAACACCAAATGTTCTAAACAAGACATTCAAGTAACGTTTTATTCTTCTTATAAGGCCCAATCCTGTGCGTTCCTTGCTTCAACCTGATCACCTGTATCATGTGTAAAAATAGAGATTTGGGTCAACAAAAGTTGGCAAGTGAACCCTGTTTAAACATTTGAAAGAAATGATATGTTGATTAATTTAATAAAAAATATGCATAAACAAAATATGAGAAAATGTATATGTAAACTATCCACCAACCACATAAACATCTAGCAATGTACACATGAGTATGATAAATGATGTGCTGTGAGATCAAGGCTCAATCAAACGGAGCCGATCTGATTAGGCAACGCGATGCTCTACTCGTATCCAACGAGGAACTGATTGGCCTAATGTGAATTCTTGACTGAAATGAGAAAATATAACCACAAATAACAATAATCCAAATATCACATAGCACGTTAGTTTATATAATGGTAGTAGCACAAGTGTTTGAATAAAAGATATAAATAAACGACGCATGATACACCCCAAAACATGAATAAAAAGGAGAGGTTTGTAAGAATTCACTCACATTGGGTGCGTTCTTGATTTGATAATGAGCGCCCACGATTAAAGATTTCAACCGACGAGAAAACTAACCTAAATATTCACGTAATAATTCGGTAAATATATTTCTTTTATTTAAAATTAGTATTTTTATTTAATGCATTTTATTAGACTTTTTAGATAATTTTATAGTATTTATTACTAATTTTTATACTTAAAAAGGACTTATTTTATTATAGATTTTTATAGATTTTGGAGAAAAATTAAGAAATAAGTTTAATAAAAAAATATATCCCTTTTAGGGGTCGAACCGGTCATATATAGGCAGGCGTGTGAGATTCGAACGTGTGACCTTCCGTTTACGTGCACGCAGCTCTACCAACTGTGCTACGTGTCTAACCCGAAATATATCAAAATTTAACTACATATATACACAAACTGAGATAGTTCCTTTTTCTAATTAATTAAAAAGGTTTATAAATTATACGAATCGTGCATATAACCGGACTCGAACCTGCGACGTGTGCTTCGTGTTGCACACAGCCCGACCAATTGGGCTGTGTGTCTAACCCGAAAAATATATGATTTTTATTAAATTTATACACTTACTGAAATTAATATATGTAAGTATTAAAAAGGGTTGGTATAATATATGAAATCGGAACCGTGTGTGAGACTCGAACCCGGGTCTGCTTGTTTAAAATGCACACAGTCCACCACTGGACTGTGTGTCTAACCCGGTATAATTACCGATTTTGAATTCATTTAAACACTTCCCAACTTCGTCTTCTTCATTTCATGAAAACATTTTAACATACCCGATTGATAATCCGGTAAAATTGATTTTACTTCTACGGATTATAAGAATAAATAAAAAGAAAGGATTTAAATGTTTATACCGAAACAGGGGGATTGACTTGATTTCTCCAGTGTAATTCTGGCGACAAACTAAGTTTTCCGGCGAAGTGTGTTTTGAACACGGAGAACTTTCTGAGCGTTTAGAGAGTTTGTTTGTGAGGCTGAGCGAGTTCTACAATGGTTCAATGATCCATATTTATAGTCAATTGCTGGCTTAAGTTTTGGTTTTCGGTTTCAAAAAATTTCGGTCAAAAATTTAAATATCAACATGATTACATAACCGATTTGACCCAATGATTGCGTTTAACACCTAATTAGGAAACGTTTCTTTGATTTAAATCGAAATTGAAACGTAGAATTGATGATGATTTTGGAGGTTACAACCCTTTTACAGGCGGTTGTTTTGAAAATGCAGTTAGAGTGTTGATTTTATATATAACTTATTTGGTATAGGGTTAATTCAGATATGTGTGTAGTGCAGTGGTGTGTTGTGTATTGGTTGGGTAGAGACCCGGGTTTGATACCCGCGGTCTGCACCGTTTTTATTTTTTTATTTTATTATTTTTATTACTTATATTTTATTTATTATCATTATTATTTTAATCTTATTATTTTATTTATTATTTAATGCAAATAATATATCAAACTTTTAAACATTTAACATAAATACGTAAGGAACATCATACGTATATTTGAGTTACAACTGAGTAGGTTTTAGAACCCGTTTTTCGTCAGATGTTACAGTATCCCCAACTTTTAGAAATTTCGTCCCGAAATTTAAGTAGTGATAGGTTTGACTTAGAAGAGGTGAGGGTATTTTTCGCGCATTGAGTCTTCGTTGTGATGATGACATGAATTTTAATCGATGATTAGAGACAGGTAATGAAACAACTTGTCATAACGTGATATAAGTTGCTTTAATGGCGTTAATAAGATTTATACATTATTACCCAAATTGTAAACAATGGTAACTTGAATAATCATAACAAGAAATGGTAATTTATTTAGACTTGGATTGAGAATAAATTAAAAAAATGAAGTAAAGTCTTGAGTCTTCAGGATGGGAGGAAGACTAGTTAGATTGCTCATTTGCACCGGCGCTGACTTCAGCTGGGTTTGCGTTGATGTTGAAGGCTCTCCTTCTTGCTGTGGATGTGCTGGGTTTGCCTGGTTTGCTTGGTTAACTGGGTTCGCTTGGGCCTGAGCGTTAATGATATTAACCAACCTAGCGTTAATGATATTAACCAACCTAGGGTACGTGTTTCTAAAGTGGGTAGGGTCACCACAACTAAAGCAAGCTCAATGATATGGAACCATGGGATATTGAGGTTGTTGATAGGGTTGAATCATGTTTGGAGTGGGGAGTGGAGCTTGGTTCTGAGGAGTATGACAAGTGTTACTCAGATGACCGTAACACCCACATTTGGCACACAGTCGACAAGGTAAGGTGGGATGGTGGTGATAATGACAGGTGTTGCGTTGAGGGTGGGGACCAGTGTAGGGTTTCTTGTTTGGGTATACTGGGTTGGGTGCCACTTGGGTGAGTGGAATGGCTTGAAGGGTTTTGGCTTGTCGAGTTGGTTGACTGGTTTGAGTGACAGCAAAATTTTTCCCGTTCCACTTTCTCTTGGCAGTGATTTGAGAAGAGGTTTCGGCAGGGGTTTCGGTTGATGTTTTGCTACTTGCATCCTTCTTCTTCTCATCCTTGAAATACCCATTCCTAATATGATTTTCGGTGAGCTCAGCAGCTAGCTCCATTGCTGCTTCCAGGGTTGCAGGCACGGTGCTCATCACAGAATCCTGAATCTTCGAAGGAAGACCCCGAATGTAATGCTCGATCAGACGGTAGAGTGGAGTAAATAGATTCGGAACCATTTGATTCAACTCAAGAAATCCTTTGTTGTAGGTTATATGGTATCCCTTGTTTTGTTTTAGGAAGTAGAACTCATCTTCTGGCTTCTTAATCTCGCTCCTAGGGCAAAAATGTCTAGTCATGAGTTCCCTCAGTTATTCCCAAGTTAGGGCTACTGCGGCTTCGGCGCCTCTTCTGCCCTTTTCAGCATTCCACCAAGTAAGTGCTACCCCAAATAAACGACCAGTAGCATAACGAACCTTACGGTCGTTGTGACAATCGCAGTTGAGGAAGGTACTCTCCATTTCATCAAACCACCGAAGGAGAGTAGTGACCCCTTCAGTCTCTTCGTACTTTGGAGGGTCACAAGAGTTGAAGTGCTTGTAAGTACGCTTGGTGGTGTTTGTGGGAGGGTTGACAACATTTTATTCCCCTTGGTTGATTAGGTTGATAGGGTTAACGGCTAGAGCTTGTTGAACTTGAATTACAATATCGAGAATCACGACGGCCATTTGTTGGGCTATTTGAGCAGCCATGCGCTCGCTGGATTTTCCTGATCTTCTAACTCTACGAGAGTGCCTAGAAGACATCTACAGGAAATGCGTAACGAGATTATGAGTTTGGCGTTTAGGTGTCATTTGTCGTGTTTAGAAATTAACATCCACAAAACAAATGAGGAAAATAAATTTACTACATCCATAGGATGTCTTGGGCCTTGCTCATGTTTAGGCCCCCATATGTCCCCCATACTTGGCCTAGGTAGTCATGTGGGCCCCCATGACTACTGGGCTCTGTAGGGTTCACATTGGTTTTGGCCTGTTTAACATTTGCACAACCCGAATGAAAAACGAAAAACATGATTGCGAAATATAAGGTCAGAATGTGTCCTGGTGTAGACACGGTGACAACTCAAAGTGGGGTTAGTTCACACGACGTTTGGTGTAGCATGCTTTGGCCTAATAGGTCCTTCGTACTCTCATCGTTAGTCCCCAGGTAGGCAAAATGATCCGTTATTTTGGATTTATACGAATGCCAATCCTAGATAGGACGTTTCGACTACCGGTACTTGTACATTCCAGTTATTACATGCCCGTCGTAGAACTCATTTTGATGAGATTGAAAATTGAAAACATCACAAAACTTTGAGAAAAGAAGCATGAAAATATTTAAATATGTGAGAACTGAAACGTGCATGATGCGTATATATGTAAGCATGTTATGTTAACAATATGTATATTGAATATCACACAAATTATACAGTAGTGGGAGTGCTTGCATGCATTTGTCTGTGAGATAAAATGTAAAATAAGTAAATATCATGAGTTTGCATGTAACCAATTAACACGTAAGCAATTAAAATCTAATCGACTATAGTATAGGCTCTAAGGGTCTAATAACCTATCCTATATCCCTATAGTCAAAAGCTCTGATACCAATCTGTCACACCCTGACCCGCAGCGGATATGGTAGTCGGGACATGATTGGGTTTTCACCAAAGCTCGTGACATTACTATAATAAAGTTTCATATTTATAATTTCAAATTAAAAGAAATATTCCAATCAACACACAAACCATACAAACACCAAATGTTCTAAACAAGACATTCAAGTAACGTTTTATTCTTCTTATAAGGCCCAATCCTGTGCGTTCCTTGCTTCAACCTGATCACCTGTATCATGTGTAAAAATAGAGATTTGGGTCAACAAAAGTTGGCAAGTGAACCCTGTTTAAACATTTGAAAGAAATGATATGTTGATTAATTTAATAAAAAATATGCATAAACAAAATATGAGAAAATGTATATGTAAACTATCCACCAACCACATAAACATCTAGCAATGTACACATGAGCATGATAAATGATGTGCTGTGAGATCAAGGCTCAATCAAACGGAGCCGATCTGATTAGGCAACGCGATGCTCTACTCGTATCCAACGAGGAACTGATTGGCCTAATGTGAATGCTTGACTGAAATGAGAAAATATAACCACAAATAACAATAATCCAAATATCACATAGCACGTTAGTTTATATAATGGTAGTAGCACAAGTGTTTGAATAAAAGATATAAATAAACGACGCATGATACACCCCAAAACATGAATAAAAAGGAGAGGTTTGTAAGAATTCACTCACATTGGGTGCGTTCTTGATTTGATAACGAGCGCCCACGATTAAAGATTTCAACCGACGAGAAAACTAACCTAAATATTCACGTAATAATTCGGTAAATATATTTCTTTTACTTAAAATTAGTATTTTTATTTAATGCATTTTATTAGACTTTTTAGATAATTTTATAGTATTTATTACTAATTTTTATACTTAAAAAGGACTTATTTTATTATAGATTTTTATAGATTTTGGAGAAAAATTAAGAAATAAGTTTAATAAAAAAATATATCCCTTTTAGGGGTCGAACCGGTCATATATAGGCAGGCGTGTGAGATTCGAACGTGTGACCTTCCGTTTACGTGCACGCAGCTCTACCAACTGTGCTACGTGTCTAACCCGAAATATATCAAAATTTAACTACATATATACACAAACTGAGATAGTTCCTTTTTCTAATTAATTAAAAAGGTTTATAAATTATACGAATCGTGCATATAACCGGACTCGAACCTGCGACGTGTGCTTCGTGTTGCACACAGCCCGACCAATTGGGCTGTGTGTCTAACCCGAAAAATATATGATTTTTATTAAATTTATACACTTACTGAAATTAATATATGTAAGTATTAAAAAGGGTTGGTATAATATATGAAATCGGAACCGTGTGTGAGACTCGAACCCGGGTCTGCTTGTTTAAAATGCACACAGTCCACCACTGGACTGTGTGTCTAACCCGGTATAATTACCGATTTTGAATTCATTTAAACACTTCCCAACTTCGTCTTCTTCATTTCATGAAAACATTTTAACATACCCGATTGATAATCCGGTAAAATTGATTTTACTTCTACGGATTATAAGAATAAATAAAAAGAAAGGATTTAAATGTTTATACCGAAACAGGGGGATTGACTTGATTTCTCCAGTGTAATTCTGGCGACAAACTAAGTTTTCCGGCGAAGTGTGTTTTGAACACGGAGAACTTTCTGAGCGTTTAGAGAGTTTGTTTGTGAGGCTGAGCGAGTTCTACAATGGTTCAATGATCCATATTTATAGTCAATTGCTGGCTTAAGTTTTGGTTTTCGGTTTCAAAAAATTTCGGTCAAAAATTTAAATATCAACATGATTACATAACCGATTTGACCCAATGATTGCGTTTAACACCTAATTAGGAAACGTTTCTTTGATTTAAATCGAAATTGAAACGTAGAATTGATGATGATTTTGGAGGTTACAACCCTTTTACAGGCGGTTGTTTTGAAAATGCAGTTAGAGTGTTGATTTTATATATAACTTATTTGGTATAGGGTTAATTCAGATATGTGTGTAGTGCAGTGGTGTGTTGTGTATTGGTTGGGTAGAGACCCGGGTTTGATACCCGCGGTCTGCACCGTTTTTATTTTTTTTATTTTATTATTTTTATTACTTATATTTTATTTATTATCATTATTATTTTAATCTTATTATTTTATTTATTATTTAATGCAAATAATATATCAAACTTTTAAACATTTAACATAAATACGTAAGGAACATCATACGTATATTTGAGTTACAACTGAGTAGGTTTTAGAACCCGTTTTTCGTCAGATGTTACAGTATCCCCAACTTTTAGAAATTTCGTCCCGAAATTTAAGTAGTGATAGGTTTGACTTAGAAGAGGTGAGGGTATTTTTCGCGCATTGAGTCTTCGTTGTGATGATGACATGAATTTTAATCGATGATTAGAGACAGGTAATGAAACAACTTGTCATAACGTGATATAAGTTGCTTTAATGGCGTTAATAAGATTTATACATTATTACCCAAATTGTAAACAATGGTAACTTGAATAATCATAACAAGAAATGGTAATTTATTTAGACTTGGATTGAGAATAAATTAAAAAAATGAAGTAAAGTCTTGAGTCTTCAGGATGGGAGGAAGACTAGTTAGATTGCTCATTTGCACCGGCGCTGACTTCAGCTGGGTTTGCGTTGATGTTGAAGGCTCTCCTTCTTGCTGTGGATGTGCTGGGTTTGCCTGGTTTGCTTGGTTAACTGGGTTCGCTTGGGCCTGAGCGTTAATGATATTAACCAACCTAGCGTTAATGATATTAACCAACCTAGGGTACGTGTTTCTAAAGTGGGTAGGGTCACCACAACTAAAGCAAGCTCAATGATATGGAACCATGGGATATTGAGGTTGTTGATAGGGTTGAATCATGTTTGGAGTGGGGAGTGGAGCTTGGTTCTGAGGAGTATGACAAGTGTTACTCAGATGACCGTAACACCCACATTTGGCACACAGTCGACAAGGTAAGGTGGGATGGTGGTGATAATGACAGGTGTTGCGTTGAGGGTGGGGACCAGTGTAGGGTTTCTTGTTTGGGTATACTGGGTTGGGTGCCACTTGGGTGAGTGGAATGGCTTGAAGGGTTTTGGCTTGTCGAGTTGGTTGACTGGTTTGAGTGACAGCAAAATTTTTCCCGTTCCACTTTCTCTTGGCAGTGATTTGAGAAGAGGTTTCGGCAGGGGTTTCGGTTGATGTTTTGCTACTTGCATCCTTCTTCTTCTCATCCTTGAAATACCCATTCCTATATGATTTTCGGTGAGCTCAGCAGCTAGCTCCATTGCTGCTTCCAGGGTTGCAGGCACGGTGCTCATCACAGAATCCTGAATCTTCGAAGGAAGACCCCGAATGTAATGCTCGATCAGACGGTAAGAGTGGAGTAAATAGATTCGGAACCATTTGATTCAACTCAAGAAATCCTTTGTTGTAGGTTATATGGTATCCCTTGTTTTGTTTTAGGAAGTAGAACTCATCTTCTGGCTTCTTAATCTCGCTCCTAGGGCAAAAATGTCTAGTCATGAGTTCCCTCAGTTTTCCCAAGTTAGGGCTACTGCGGCTTCGGCGCCTCTTCTGCCCTTTTCAGCATTCCACCAAGTAAGTGCTACCCCAAATAAACGACCAGTAGCATAACGAACCTTACGGTCGTTGTGACAATCGCAGTTGAGGAAGGTACTCTCAACTGATATGTTGATTAATTTAATAAAAAATATGCATAAACAAAATATGAGAAAATGTATATGTAAACTATCCACCAACCACATAAACATCTAGCAATGTACACATGAGCATGATAAATGATGTGCTGTGAGATCAAGGCTCAATCAAACGGAGCCGATCTGATTAGGCAACGCGATGCTCTACTCGTATCCAATGAGGAACTGATTGGCCTAATGTGAATGCTTGACTGAAATGAGAAAATATAACCACAAATAACAATAATCCAAATATCACATAGCACGTTAGTTTATATAATGGTAGTAGCACAAGTGTTTGAATAAAAGATATAAATAAACGACGCATGATACACCCAAAAACATGAATAAAAAGGGGAGGTTTGTAAGAATTCACTCACATTGGGTGCGTTCTTGATTTGATAACGAGCGCCCACGATTAAAGATTTCAACCGACTAGAAAACTAACCTAAATATTCACGTAATAATTCGTAAATATATTTCTTTTATTTAAAATTAGTATTTTTATTTAATGCATTTTATTAGACTTTTTAGATAATTTTATAGTATTTATTACTAATTTTTATACTTAAAAAGGACTTATTTTATTATAGATTTTTATAGATTTTGGAGACAAATTAAGAAATAAGTTTAATAAAAAAATATATCCCTTTTAGGGGTCGAACCGGCCATATATAGGCAGGCGTGTGAGATTCGAACGTGTGACCTTCCGTTTACGTGCACGCAGCTCTACCAACTGAGCTACGTGTCTAACCCGAAATATATCAAAATTTAACTACATATATACACAAACTGAGATAGTTCCTTTTTCTAATTAATTAAAAAGGTTTATAAATTATACGAATCGTGCATATAACCGGACTCGAACCTGCGACGTGTGCTTCGTGTTGCACACAGCCCGACCAATTGGGCTGTGTGTCTAACCCGAAAGATATGTGATTTTTATTAAATTTATACACTTACTGAATTAATATATGTAAGTATTAAAAAGGGTTGGTATAATATATGAAATCGGAACCGTTGTGTAGACTCGAACCCGGGTCTGCTTGTAAAATGCTCACAGTCCACCACTGGACTGTGTGTCTAACCCGGTATAATTACCGATTTTGAATTCATTTAAACACTTCCCAACTTCGTCTTCTTCATTTCATGAAAACAGTTTAACATACCCGATTGATAATCCGGTAAAATTGATTTTACTTCTACTGATTGTAAGAATAAATAAAAAGAAAGGATTTAAATGTTTATAACGAAACAGGGGGATTGACTTGATTTCTCTGGTGTAATTCCGGCGACGAACCAAGTTTTCCGGCGAAGTGTGTTTTGAACACGGAGAACCTTCTGAGCGTTTAGAGAGTTTGTTTGTGAGAGTGAGCGAGTTCTACAATGGTTCAATAATCCATATTTATAGTCAATTGCTGGCTTAAGTTTTGGTTTTCGGTTTACATGATTACATAACCGATTTGACCCAATGATTGCGTTTAACACCTAATTAGGAAACGTTTCTTTGATTTAAATCGAAATTGAAATGGAGAATTGGTGATGATTTTGGAGGTTACAGCCCTTTTACAGGCGGTTGTTTTGAAAGTGCAATTAGAGTGTTGATTTTATATATAACTCATTTGGTTTAGGGTTAATTCAGATATGTGTGTGTAGTGCAGTGGTGATTTGTATGTATTGGTTGTGTAGAGATCCTGGTTCGATACCCGCAGTCTGCACCCTTTTTATTTTTTTTATTGTATTATTTTTTATTACTTATATTTTATTTATTATCATTATTATTTTAACCTTAATATTTTATTTATTATTTAATGCAAATAATATATCAAACTTTTAAACATTTAACATAAATACGTAACGAACATCATACGTGTATTTGAATTACAAAACAGAGCGGGTTTTAGAACCCGTTTTTCCTCAGATGTTACAGGTCGGAGGTAGGCATACGAAGACAAGTGGCAGAGAAGTGGTGTTAGTGGATGTCGATGTTGTTGGCGCCATATAAGGGGGAATCAAGTTAATCTCAATAAGATGAAACCCATGAGTAGTAAAGTGAATTGTACGTTGTGGATAAATAGTAATGTAAAGACTATTATTATTATCATTATAATTGTTTATTAACATAGACTATTTACAAAATTATCAGAAAACTTACAATTAATGTGTTTTAGTATTAATATATCTAAGCCTAATCTTTTTTCTCGACACTGTTAGGCCTAGAATACCACGTGTAATATCCCATTTTAGGATTTATATTAGACAGGAAAACGAAAGTTGTAGTTTGGGTCCATAATGTCAAAGACCAAACAATAATGGTCATTTGCAACTTAACCTCCTTGGTTACATGCTTATGTGAACACGAGGCTAAACTCGTAATATGGTTAGTAGAAACTAACAATGCTAGCAAGTTATAAGAAAAATGAAAGGTTTGGCTAATAACATAAAATACCCTACTATGGGGACTAAGGTTGTAAATATGCCTAACTTAGTAAAATTCCTACAAATATATGTTGAAAGGAGTTAGTTTGTCATATGGTATGATTATAAGGGTTAAACATAGATGAAAGTTTAAGGGGTTGATTATAACTAACCAAAAACCCAAATAGAGGGACCAAAAGTGACAAATGTGGAAAATTTATAAAAAAATGTGTTTGTTTTGACACACATGAGAGGGATAAGGGAGGAACTCAAACAAATCCTTGAATATAGCAATTGAATGGTGAAATTGAAGCCAAATACTCGCATGCTTGAAGAACTCAAGGCATCTAGTAGTAACAATCATAAAGTATGTTGTAAATTTCTAGTTAATGATAATTTGATTAGAGAAGTGTTGAATTGAATTCTAGTGATGCAACATGAATTGAGGTAGCATTTCTGTTTGGAATCGCTAGATTAACAAGCATGTGAGTGTAGTTGGAGTAATTCATAAGTTACAATGAAGATTGTTGAAAGGTGTGAAATGGGTTTTCAACATGAGGATGAAACCACGGTGGTTTGTAGTTAACTTGGTGTATTAGCTTAAATAACTTGGATTTGTGCTAACTAAATGTTTATGTATGAATGGTACTTGTTGATTAGTAAGAAAAATGGTGTTTGATAACATGAGCTAGGTAGTTAAGCATGAATGGGTTATACATTATGCTTATGGTAGTATGCACACCAAGTGTTTGATGAAATGCCTAGCTAGGTGACAATAACATGTGTATGCAGATAGTGGGTGAAAATGTGTGGAATGTGTTAGTGATGTAATTGATAATAGATTAGCATATGGATTGGGTCTTTGAGGGAAATCCATGTGGGAATTTAGTTAATTGTATGATTTGGTAGATGTATGCATTAGGGGATTGTACTCTATACCTTAAAGACGTATGCACAACATAAGTAGAATTGCTTACTTAAATGGTGCTAAAGAAATGAATGCGTAGTATATGTGAAGCGTGTGGACTTACTAGCAAGTAAGGATGGTGAAATCATGTTAAATTGACTAACTTTAGATTTGGTTGTCAATTGTAGGGTCATGAAAGCATTAGTATGTGTAGAATTGATTATGTGTATATATATGTATGTAATTAAGTGATCACATGATTGTATGTCATACAACGTGAGTATGAAATGCATATGGTCTCATTACTATGGTTTACCATATCAATATAGATGTATGTTCATAAATTGAAAGTTTATATGTTAGACAATTGACTTTCTGAAGATCAACTAAGATAGGCTTCCAAACACGATGGTTAGATTTGAGAGATCATGCGATGTATGTTAGACCATTTAGTGGGATGGAACAATGCAATTATCAATCTATGTCTTATGTATGATTAAATTGACTAATGAAAGTCAAGGTAACGTAAGAATGGAAAATGAATGTTAATGCGAATGCGACGACATGAAAGCTAGGAATCATGTCAAGGTGGGCTTAAGCATGGAATGCTAATAGCTCTGGAGGAGGCGAGGAATCATATACAAACATGGCAACTTGAGGTAAGTGATTCCCTAACTATATTCCTTTCTATGTAATGAAGTCTTGTATGCAAGAGGAATGGGAATCATGAAAGGATGGGTAGAAATGGCAGGACCAAGGTAAGTAAGGTTGTAACAGGTGATGTGTAGTCTAACTATGTTTGAACACACTTGGCAGGATTAAATGGGTCAAAATTTAGAAAATAATATGGCAAGATGTAGATTCTGGATATTGGGGTACGGAAATTAGTGTGGGAATGATTTGGGGCTTGGAATAATTCCATGTTAAGCTCACGGGACGCTTTAACAAGGGTCGTGGCAGTGAAAAAGACCGAAATCCGAGCACAAACCCAGCAGGGGCGTCACCGATGCCCTTGCATGGCGACGCCCAGATGGGCTATTGATACCCCAGCCGACGCCGAATGGCTGACAGCCGGCGACCCTATTACTTCGTATCTTTGACCCCGGACCCCGTAGCCCCTTTTCAAAGCCCCGTTAAGCTTCCGAAATGCACCCCAACCATATCAAAGAGTTTTTGTGAGGTGCGGATAAGGATGGAACTTGTAGATGTTTTATGTATAAGGATGAAATAGGTATGTATGTATATATGGAATCAAAGTGCATGTAAGTAAAGGGGACTTGTATGTGTGCACATATGTTGGGGTTTGTATGTATGTATCATGTATGTAGCTAGGACTTGCATGCATGAATGTGTTAGGATGCAAGTTGTATGTATATGTCTAGACAGAAATGTGTGTATGCACGTGTAGGGGTGTTCAAAACCAGATATCCAAAATTTTTGGATATCCGATTTCACTACCCGAATTGGTATCCAAAATTTCGGATATCTGAATATCCAATTTTATATTTAATTTTTAATTTTTTATTAATTTTTAATATGCAGAACAAGATATTTAGGATAGTTTCGGATATCCGAATATAAATTTTCAGATATTTTTCGGATATTTCAGATACTTTCAGATAGTTTCGGATACTTTGGATAATTTTGGATCTCCGATAAAAAATAAAATAAAATTTCAGATATCTAAAGTATCTGGTTTTTTTTCAAAATCACTATCGGAATACAAAATCCGGATATCCGAAAATCCAGAGATCCAAAATTTCGGATATCTGAATATTCGGATAGTTCGGATTCGGATATCGGATAGTTCGTATCAGATTTTCAGATACATATATTTTTTAATACTCCGATCACGTGTTGGAGTTTAGTATACGTGAATTAATGGGATACACATATGTGAATACGTGGGTTTTAATACGAATGAGAACGATGCTACTATTGAGAATGAAATGAAAGTGGAGGTATCTTAATGTTGGGCACTTGAAGATTCGACACCGGAATGCAATGATTGAGTTCAGAAAGATAACTAAATAGATGACTCTATATGTAGAAAGAATGTGACGTGGGTGTTAATTATATGCATGTTTTAATTTATGTAAGAGGTCAGCAATTATTAATGATGTGGATGTATATGGTGACTGCTGGTTACATGGACCATCATCATGGAACACAAGCAGTTGGAGATCAAATCAGAACATGGATAGTACGGGAGTGTGGCTCATGTAGTTTTGCAAACGTATGTTATAATTCATATCTTAAATAAGAATGAAAGATGTAGTTCTTGTTAAAAAAGTCATTTTAAATGGTTTTCAAGCATGTTAAAATGTTTACAAAGAAAGAAATTTTATGCGGCTGTGTGTTTTCAGTTATAACAGTTTATGGTCTTACACCACGCGTAAAGCGTGTAGATAGTGACTTGCAATTCCGCTTGTTTCTCACGAATTTTGCTAATCCGTTTGGTTAGCTCGTTAAGTTTTTCCTTGATACAATGATCAGAATTCACATCGTCTTCATAAATCCTCGTTAGCCGTTCGAATACGTCAATATCATCATTAGTTGTAGACATTCTAAATCCAGAAATTTTACATATCAATTATAGTATACTTCAACTAAATAACAATAATAAATAATAATTGAAACTTATTATAAACTCGTTAAAGGAAGGCTCGAACACATCAATGCAGTCGCTTTTATGCGATTTTGGTCAAAATGGCCATAATAACAATAGATTTATCATTCCGAAACAGGTCGTAAACCTCCGCCATTACTGTTTTGCAAAACCATATTTTTAACATCATTTTCGAGTCAAATTCCAAATGCTAAGCCAATGTTCAACAACAAAAACTCAAATCATTGGTAACTTATATGTTATCAAAGAACAACATGTTTGTTAAGCATTATGCAAGCCATAACGCCTTCCGATACTCAAAACCTCAACATGGGCGCAACAAATATTGCCAAGCTAAATGTGAAGTACCATCTTACCCATTATACAAATTCGCCATCAAAGCTCTCAAATTACCTTAAAGCCATCATCATCGACAACTAATGTACCCCAAAGACCAAAAACAACCCAAATACCAAAACATAGTACGCGACATATATGCAAAGGTACAACAACCCAAACCAAAGGTACAATAACCCAAAAGTTACAACAGAACCAAAGCGACATGTACAACTACAAATAACACTACCATGTTAATAGATAATATATAAATGAATATGTAAGTAACCAACTTACACTTGATGCACGCACATTGTACAACACGATATTAAGACATAGAAGCTACCACGACTGCATCAAAGGATGCCACGCCTGATGACATGCACCATCATTGCATTATCTCGGATGCACAAGAGTTCATCTTCATCGCCATAAAGTTCCATTACCAAAGGTACAACAACCCAAAGCTTACAACACAACCAAAGGCATATGTAGAACCACAAACAACAAAAACAAGTTACTAACCGATAATATACAAAGAATATGTAAATAACCAACTAATGCTTAATGCACACACGTTGTACAACAACTTAAAGCTATCATGACCCAGAATCTAGCCATGGCGGCATTAAGGATGCCACGCCCGATGACGCGCACCATTATCACCATTGTCTTGAATGATCAAGACTTCATCCTTATAGACATACAAAGTTCCAGCAACATAGTTTGACCCAAAATAACTTAGAAATAATATGTTCATACATTCCTAAAAAAACTGATGAACATAGTCTCTCATGAACACAAACGATCATCCTCATCAACATGAGTAACCGCATAAACCACATCGTCGTAAAACATCCCTAAAGATATGCAAACGCCATCTCCAGCTTCAAGCCAACAAACAAACCACAAACAAAGTTACAGTCAGAAAAACATAAATTCCGGCTAGAACACAAACACGAACCAGAAAAAAGCCACAAACAAACATACAATCGGAAAACATAAATTGCGGCTAAAACCCCAAATCCTTAAAGAGTTAAAGCAACAATCAATATAAAACACACAATCGCTAACAACTAACCAAAGATTACCACAAAACCCTAATGGGGGGGGGGGGGGGGGGGGCGTGTGTAAAGCCACAAGGCTAACCTTTCTAATACAAAAAGTAGGTCGTAGAAGTAATATCACAACTATCGATCGATTGTTGGCTTCCGAAGAAAAGAACCATGGGGTGGGTAAAGGGACTGGTGGAGTGCAAATGATGCACCCTCACAACCCAAAACTTACTCAAAAAACAAAAAAAAAGTACAAAAGGCAAATATGAGACGGTATAAACACCCTAGAGTAGTGCTAAAATGCATAAATGTATTGCTAACTGATAATATATAAATAATAATAATTATTGATAGAATGTATGTGAGAATCGTCGAATCGGCTTTTTTAGGTCAAAAATGATTGTAAACTTAAAACATATCAATTTAACAACCCCCGATATTCGTATTTGTGATTTTAATCAATATCATACACATATATATATTTTATGCATTATCACGACTTTATTTTCCGATTGATATACCAAATGTCGATGCCATATTAATACAGTAACAAATCAAACTATTATTATCCAAACAACCATAATTACCTATACCCATATCAATCAATTTAAAACACATGTTAGTTGTTACACTTTTAACCAACCGAACTCTTCATTAAAAGTCGTATAAAAAATTTAGTGAATATTAAATTGAGGGTGGATAAGGTAGGAGGGGGAGCATGGCGGGATCATGCGGATTCAATACGTGTCAAACGCTGAGGGGGTCCATTAATCGATGATATTTCTTTGAATCTTCATCATCTGATTATAATAAAAAACAATAATATCAACAACAACCTCAGCTTCATCTCTTCAGCTTTCATTTCATGAATCCGTCAGGATTTTGTTCACGAAAGCGATGATCAGAAGCCCTAATTCTCAGGTGAGGAAGAGGAAGTGGAAGACGG
Source organism: Scalesia atractyloides (assembly GCA_947069175.1). Lineage (NCBI taxonomy): Eukaryota > Viridiplantae > Streptophyta > Magnoliopsida > Asterales > Asteraceae > Scalesia > Scalesia atractyloides. The sequence goes on from CAMTDV010001632.1 coordinate 42,772,048, forward strand.
TGTTGTTTCTGCTCAGAAAAAGGAAGAGAAACATCGATGATCATGTTAAACAGCCGATCGGTGTTGAGGTTTTGAACGGAAGTCATGGCAGAGATTCACGGCGGCGTAACGACGCTGATCGTGTTGGCGGTGCTTATTGTGACGGTGGTGATGTAAACCCTAGGAATCATGTTCGGAAATTTGAAGGTTCTGGAAAGGTAAACCCTAGACTAGGTTTAGATAATGTTGATGATGATGATGTTTACAGTTCTGGTGTTGATGCGAGAGATGTAAGCCCTAGAAATGATGTTGATCGGAAATTGGAAGGTTTTGGAAAGGTAAACCCTAGGTTAGGTTTAGATAGTGATAAAGTTGTTGATGATGATGTTTATTGTTCTGATGTTGATGAGAGAGGTGAAAACCCTAGAGATGTTGATTGTGAATTGGAAGGTTTTGGAAAGGTAAACCCTAGGTTAAGTTTAGATAATAATGATGATGGTGCTAATTGTTCTGGTGTTGATGAGAGAGGTGAAAACTCTAGAGAGGATGATGTTGGTTGGGGATTTGAAGGTTCTGGAAAGGAAAACTCTAGGTTAAGTTTAGATGATGTTGTAGGAGAAGAGGGGGAGGAGGAAGAGGAGGTGGTGGAGGAGAGTTCGAAGTCTGCGGTAATGGTTTTTTTCGGAGAGGAAGAAGGATGGGGGAGACACGCCTCCTGATGATGATTGCTGTCCGATTTGCTTTGATAGTTTTTCAATTGCCTGTAAAACAAACTGTGGGCACTGGTTTTGTGGTAATTTTTTTCTATTTATCTGTTGATTGTGTGTGTATATATATGTGTGTGTGTGTGTTTTTGGTTTTTGAAGGGTTTATTGGATTGTAGTATTGTACCTTATTAATCTGATATGCTGTTTTGCCTGTTTTGGTTGTCTATTACATGCTTCATCTCTCTCGAATGATATGCTAATTACATGTTAAAGGTGCTAAGATTTTGATTGAACAAATAAATTGGAGCAACTAAGTTGCTAAATTAGTGGTTTAAGGTCATTTGGTTTCATGCATAAAAAGTTAAGAATACTAGTTGGCTGTGCTGATGAGTTAATCTTATTATGTTTGATATCTATGGAATGGTTATAAATTATGAGCTAAGGAGTATTTTGTGTTGGTACCAGTAAATAATTCTGTTGAAAGTTAAGAACGGAAAGATACTGGCTCGGCCCCCATCAGGTTCTTGATTTCTACATGGGTTTTATTAATCAGTTACTCCGGTAATGAACTGTTTTAATCCAGTGTGGGCTTCCCATATAGATAAGTGCTTTTGTGTTATTTTATTGAATTTGTTTCTATCTGTGTTTTCTAGTGAGAATGTTTGGAAAAAGTTCATGCATTCAGTGATCTTTTTTACGTGAGTCATTTTGTTTGTAATATTGTGATTTATGCGGTAAGTTACTAAGTTACCATTCTTGCTTGAAAATTCTTGAAGTTATTACTTCTGATTACTATAGTGGTATATTCATTGGGGTCGAAATTTCTTTCGATAACAGCATTTCATTTTTCTGTGTGCAGCCAATTGCATATTGCAATTCTGGACCTATAGAACAGTTCTTCAACAATGCAACTGTCCTATTTGTGCACGTCCCATTAGCAAGTTGACACCAGAGGCATCTTTACTCATGATGCGTGAAGTGGAAGTTGTTGAGGTCCTAAAAAACGTGCAGAGGTATAACCGCCTTTTTCAGGGTGGTATTAATGGTGTCATACGGGTGGGTATACATGATCTATCTTTACAAAGTATTACAATGTGATTTCTGATTTGTGCTACAATTCACACACTTTTTAATAGTTCACTTTCTTTATCCTTCAGCCATTTTTCTCTTTACTGGTTATTTGCCTTCAAATACACTCTTTACTGGGTATATCTAACTCGATATATGTTCTTTTTCCTTTTTTGGTTTCCTTTTGGCAGAAAGTCTTCGAGGTTCCAAATTTGTTTACAAGAATGCTGTGTGGTCTGATGGATCCAGATAGATTTAGAGGAAACTACTATGCGATGCGTTCCTTCGCCGTAAGCTCATGACATGATGACCCTCGTGTGACCTGTTAGATTTATATTGACTGACTTTTTGCTTAAATTAATAGGAATCTTTTCTGATTGCAGTTGTTGATGAGTTGCATATATAACATCGGTTCCTTCGAATTTATTCCAACAGGTATGTTTCTTCTACATCTACAGAACGCACACTGATAACATCAAACCATAAGAAGCAAAAATATCCCAATATCCTGTTTCTTTGCTTCTTCAATCTTGAATGAGACATTTTCTGTAATGATTACTTCTATATGTGATCTATATGAAAATAATCTATGATAATCATTTAATAACTTGAGATGAAACTTTAGCACGGTGCTAAATTGTTACTCGATTTTGGTACGACTTTATATGTTCAAACTTTTGAAGCGACCTTCCAACTTACCATTTGCGTTGTTACATCTTAGGACATAATTATTCTGAAGCCAGACCTACAGGTGGTTTTTGACCCATTTACATATAATTGGGTAGATTAGGGTTATGAATTTTCACCCATTTACGTATAAAATGGTAGGATAGGGTTATGAACTTTTATCCGTTTACAAATACGTGGGTAGATTATGGTTATGAATTTTTACCGGCTTAGAGCATTCACAATCAAATCTCTTACTCCATTTTTATAATTACACTAAAAAACACTACTTTTTCTCTCTCCTTTTCAATTAAATAATATTTTTTCTACTTTTATCATTACATATTCTCTCCTCCACTTACAATCACACTCATAAAATATTAAAAAAATATAGAGGTGTGTATCTCCTCCAAATTTACTGAAGAATCTCCAAATATACTGATGAATAGTAACTTTTTCTCCTTTCTCTCTTCTCCACTCACAATAATTTACAGTCACTCACAAATATAGAGGTTACACTCACGTAAATATGGAGGATCCATTGTGAATGCTCTTACATATAATTGGGTAGATCAGGGTTATGAATTTTGACCCGTTTACATGTAATATGGTAGATTAGGATTACGAATATTGGCTTGTTTACATCTAAATTGGTATATTAGTGTTATGAGCTTAGGCACGTTTACATATAAACATGTAGATTAATTAAGAGTTTTGACCCGTTACAATATTAATGGGTGGATTAGGGTTATGATATTTGACCAATTGACCTGATTGCATATAAATGGCAGATCAGGTGATCCGTTTACATATAAATGGGTAGATTGTCTTATCAAGTTTTGACCCATTAACGTTTTCGCAGGGACGTTGGGGGTGAGGCGGCTATTTGATCTTTGTGCTATAGCACTAGTGGTAATCCTGTGTTTGGTTGGGATCTGCCATAGGTTGTTGCTCCGACAGCGGGTCAGGCGATTGGCGGCTAACCAACTATGAGACCTCACAACACTCACGCACCCAACTGTGTATTACTCTGTCTGTACGAAAAGTAGTTGATCCATTAGAAGGATAAAACAAATGTTGACATCCGCTTTGCATACAAATTGAATTTGCTGATGTCACTGTAGTTCAATTGTTGTGTTGTGACGGTTGCTGTACATAAATGGCTTTGAGGTTTGCTTATAAAAATATATACATCTTACATATTATTTACTTGTAAACAAGGTTGTTTGTGTAAACTTTTCACCCGACTGTTATACTTTTTTTGTTTCTGTTAAATGAAAGATAAGGACGCGATGACTAATGTAAACATGTAAATGATTGACTGATATGAATTTAATAAATACTTGATTAGAAAATATAAAAAAATATATCGAAAATAAAAAACAGCTTTTGTTCATATGTGACGTGTTATCCACATTTTCTGATAGGCAATGTGGCATTTGCAAATTTCTTTAGTGATATGGAAAAAACAGAAAGTATGTTAGGGCTTACACTGCTATGTATGTCTGATCTATTGCGACACCGATCAACTAGTCAATCCAGGTTGTCAGGTTCAGTCACTCTTGAGTTCGAGAGCGTTGTCAGGTTCAGTCACTCTTGAGTTCGAGAGCATTGGATTGTGCTACAAACATTTAAAAAACCTCTAGAAAATGGGTGTTCAGGCTTGAGTTTCAAGGAACCACCTTTGATGGCTAAATTAGTGCCATATGCAAGCTATAAAATGTATATAAATAACATACAATAAACTTTATGTAGTATGTGTGCTCCACCCAACTCTTTCTGCTTGTTTTCGCTTTGTTGAATGCGTGTGGTCGGGTATGGCTTTGTGTCATAGATGTTTAGTGTCAATATATATTACTTTGATTGGTTCAGGTGGGGTGTCATGATTCAATGTATATGTTGTTCCATAGTTATGGCTGTTTTAGATATTCAGTTTCTTAGTCTCGTCTCGTTAGCTTGGCGCAGTAAACGCACTCTGTGCTATCCAGCTATGTCCCTTTTGACTATGTTGCCTTTTGTTTTAACTTTGGTTTGTGTAATGTATGTGAAGTCATCACGTGTAATGAAAAAGTGGACCTGTGATGTTTTTAACGTGTGAATTGTCTGTAGTGCTTTTGATGAATTATATAGCTTTCTAGGGATTAGCGACGCCATTGGCGGATCTAGAAAATATTCGTAGGGGTAACGTTTTATAAAAAAGGGTAACGAAATTGAAAAAACGTCAAAAAAAGTCAAATTTTTTCAAAACTTACACTACCGCCTGAGCGCCAAGGGGTAGCCCCCTGCGTCTAAGGTATGTTCGCCCCTGAGCGAGACAGAGATTTTAAGACTGAGCGAACGGTAGTGCCTTCTAAGTGATGAGCGACTTGTAGTGCTCAATGGAGTGACTCATGATATGTTAGGGGGCTAATCTTGATGTCATGGTCCGTGGCCTGAGTATGTGGACCATATGCTGATCGGAATATCCATGGGACTTTGCACTTATGTCATGCCACGTAGCCTGACTTTGTAAAGCTTTACGAATGGTGTTGGGCATGCCTAGTCATTGCAAGCATGCTCGTGTGCCACAAGAGCGTGTCCTAACGCCCCTGGACATGGAAGGTGAATAAGTAATTTGTTTTCGTGCAGCATTTTTTATGCAATTGGTTGCATTAGTTTTTTTTTTTCAACTCTCTATCTTGATAGTTACATTCAAAGTAAAATACAACACAATATTTATCGTACTTGCTATACAGAAAAATAAAAGTTTGAAGAAAGAGGTGGGGACTCTTTAAAAAAAATAAATCCATAAATAATTTTTTTTCTTCATTCTTGAACGGAGGCACCGTGTCATTTAAATCAACTGTTCTGAAACCCCTGCTTCAAGATTTGTTCTCTATAATATACAACACAATACTTAGATATATATATGGAGAGAATTATGAGAAAACTACATATATATAAGAAAACTAAAAAACTAACTTTTTAGCCTAAAAAACATACCAAATTTTTTTTACAATTTGTTTATAAAAATTCGCTACTTATTATGTATAAAAAAACTTGTACTGCACATTATATGTGTACTGCATATGTGCATTATATGCTTAAAGTTAGCATTTGAGTTTAGTTTAGCTTTTAGGGTTGGGTTTTTTTGGAGGATTATGATTAAGCGTTTGGGTGTTTGTTTGGGGGGGGGGGGTTAGGTATTTTGAGGGGTGCGGGTGAAGGGGTTAGGTGATTTAGGCTTTTCCTATTATTGCACATGGGCAATACATTTTTTTTTGAAAAAGAGTTTTTTTATATATTATTTATAACGATTTTTAATAAAAAAATTTGGTATGTTTTTTAGGCTTTTTTAGTTTTCTCATTTAAAGTACTTTTCTGATGATCCATCCTTTATATATATATATATATATGGGAATGTTTAAATGAGAACGATAAATATTGTGAGAACGGAAGAATGAATGAAAAAACCGCGAAACTTGGTCAAAAACAATTCAAATTCAATTTTTTACATTTATCGTTATTATTCGAATACAATGTTAGAAATTGAATTTACACGTTTAAATTTATGTGAATTCGTAAATAAATAAAATTTATAAATGTGTAAGTTTACTATTTACACGTTGTAAGAAAAAATCTAATAAGGGTGATTTTGAGAGAATGAATGAATTATCTGATGTTGTAAATTATTTTTTTAATGTTGTATTTTAATTATAATTAGGTTTGTATTAAGAAAAAATAATTTTGATTGATTTTTTATTTGTTCTCACGATTCTTACAATATTTAGCGTTCTCAAGATAACCCTCCCCAAACTAAGTATTCCTAACCAAACTTATATATAGATTAACTTGATAATAATGTACTATTAAGTGAAATTTTGGTTAGATTTATTATTTCAATAAATAATAACCTAACATTGATTATATTTAAAGTCTTTAATTTTTATTCCAAAATTCCCAACAAATCCAATAAATACATATTTAATTTTCTAAGCAAACAATTTACTAAATTTAACTTTTAAGCCCATACACGAAATAAAAATGAGTTTTGGTTGAAGATATTATTAGAAATAATATCATAAAATTAAATAAAACTAAATAACATAACTATATGTGCGCGCGCGTGTTACTGTGTTTTTATGGGTTTTACCTTTTGATCTTTATAGATAATCCATCTATTAATTATCTATCAACTAAGATATTATAACAACTTATGTAGATTTATTATTTTAGTCATAATAAATATTAAAAAGTTAGTCCTTTTTATAAAAATAATATAACTAGTTTTGAAAATGATTTCTTTATATATTATAAAAAATCATCAAATTAAATATAACAAGTGTTATAAAAATTTCACATCTAGATTATCTATCGAAAAACCAGATTACAAGATTGAGATATGATACTTTGATTATCTTGTTTTTTATATAAATTTACTAAACTAATATAACAAACTAGATTGTTTAACTAATCCAAAAAAAGTCCAATAATTCTCAAAAAATTCCATAATCTATATTAGGATATTCAAGATCAGATTAGGATGTTCAATTTAATCAAAACACAACTCTAAATTTAAAACCCCAAATTCAAGTGTTCAAGAACCCTAAAATCACAATCGTCTAAATTCGGATTTGTTTGCTCTTTATCACAGAAATGGATAGTGGGTTTTGTAGAGATTAAAATAAAGAAATTAGACTCAAGAACTACCTAATTTCATTAAGAAATGAAGGAGATATCGCGTAAAGAACTTATGAGTCCTAGGTTTGATCTTCACTTGAATCCTAAGGTGTACTCATGATGCCTAAACTGAAATCCATGCCACAACTTAGAGTTTTGATAAACAATTCTCATAAAACGCCACAATAATAGAGTTTAACTCGCAATGACGTAGAATTCGAAACACCAAGTACTTAACCAATAAATAAGCCAATAAATAAGAACAGTAAATACACAAAAACTATCATGATTAGTCAAATGTTGTTTTTGATAATTTGGCAAAGACATTATAAAGAATTACCAGCGGCGTATCCACCATGTCTCTACCAAACATTCATCCACATTGTTATTCGAATACTGACTGATGACTCAAACGATACTTACATAGAACTTCTCTTGACCAGATTAACAAGGCTTTTGAGAGTATGACAAAGACACTTATGACACTTATTATAGGAAGTACCAGCGGTGTATCCGCCATGTCCTTATCAACTTTCATCGGCTTCGTTATCAGGTCTTGATTGGTTCTATGTGACGACGCGCCCTAAACCTACTAACAAAAAAACATAACCAAAACGACAAATAAACAATACTTGAGTCTCGAACCCAAAAAGGGCGTGACTAAACGATGGCAAAACCTACATCCTATAGTCATGAGGGGAAGGTCAGTCTAAGAATAAGTGAGATGATACCCACGTCCCATGTTATGAGGGAAAGGTAGCCGTGAAATAATAATCATGTCAAACTTTAATAACATGAAATAACAATAATAGGAAATGATAATAGTACGAAAAGTTAATATTGTCGAATAGTAATAGTATAAATGACGACAACATAAAACGTTAAAATATGAGAGGAAAACAATGGTAAATTTTATGATAGGAACGTTGAAAGTGTGACAACGACACAAGCTATCAACGGTATAGAGCAATATTTAATAGTAGTATTGATTGATGTTAGCGCGAATGTTAATAATATAAATGGGGAGTTTCTGAAAGTGCCAATAATTTGGAAAGACCAAACATGTGGTCGAATGACGAAAGCAATGAAATGGCAGCAGTGATCCTAACGTCTACTAGTTGGGAGATGAAGACAAATCAAACAACCATAGAGTGTTATAAAGTAGGTCATAGGAGCACATCGAACGTTCTCGTAATATAGTCCGGAGGTTCGTTTCAGATGATGGGACTAGCAGGAAGTACTAGGTTTTACTAAGGACTTCTATTTATTTACACGATTTTGTATTAACTGTAGCTTAAATAGAAAATTTATTGAAAACATTTTTTATAAGTTTCAAAACTATATGTGTGTGTATATATGTATATTATAAAAACAATTTTAAGATCAAAAAAATTTAACGACCTCGAGTGCCCTTGGCTCGAATTTGTGGATCCTGAGACACAGGCTAACGAAAATGTTTAGAGTTGTGATGCTTAGCTTGTTTACATCTACCGCTTGTGTAGGTAGGGTTATTTAACACTTCACTAAGTGTAAAATAATAGTAGTTAAATTTGATACGCATTAGACAATTCAAATTTGTTTATGAAAAAATTTGGTTGAGTTTTAAGAAATTTTTTTAATCAAAATAGAAAATTTATCGAAAACATTTTTTATAAGTTTCAAAACTATATGTGTGTGTATATATGTATATTATAAAAACAATTTTAAGATCAAAAAAATTTAACGACCTCGAGTGCCCTTGGCTCGAATTTGGCGATCCTGAGACACAGGCTAACGAAAATGTTTAGAGTTGTGATGCTTAGCTTGTTTACATCTACCGCTTGTAGTAGGTAGGGTTACAACGGTTTGTTTCTTTGGGTCTAAGTGGTAATAGGCAAATCGTTAAAGTTCATAACATGCTACACAAATTGTAATCGTTAATCTTATACTCAAATAACCATACCAACTTATATTTGATTTAAACTAGTTCATACAAACACAACTCGAAAATGTTTTATTCAAAATAAACTCAAAGCATAAAGATTCTAACACATATTGACTACATCGTTGTTGGCTTGAATCAATTTGGTGTTGAACGCTCGCCGCATGCCTTCTAGTTTTTCTTGATTCACTAGGTTGGCTTGAACGGATTGATCGTAATGAACGAGTTAGGTGTCGTACGGTATGATTGTTTGATCCATATGTGGGGCACTTGGTTGAACATACTTTTGAATCAGGTTTGGGTTTAGCTTGTCAAATGGACGAGTCACAATTTGTGCATTTGATGGAGCTATAGGTGGCTCTGTTTAAGGTTCATAGTGTCAGCAAGTGTTGATAAAATGAGCATAATGCCCACAGTAAGAGAAAATACAACACCTAGAGTTGTCTGAGTGATGTTTTTGACAAGTGAAGCACTATGGAAAATGTCCATGGTAAAGTTTTCTGCCAGGTTGAGGATTAGGGGTAACTTGAGTTAGTGGAATAACTGGTATGACATAGTTTTGGTTGACTTCAAGACTTTCATGGTTGTTGCTATGACAAATCGATTTATCTTCAGCCTCTTCGAACCAATTTGTGGAGGCGTTGGAGTTGAGTGCCTGTTGAACTTTGAACAACTATATTTGGAATAATCCCGGCCATTTGTTTAGCTATTAAAGTTGTCATTCGGTGGTCAGAGATTCTTGAGTGATGGCGACAACGATGATAAGGAGGCATCTATGAAAGAAAAACATAAATAAGATGTACAACGTATAACGAGGATAGATGAACAGATAAACAAAGTTCATAGCTTCGTGAAATAATGGAACTTAGGGAAATCCTATAATCTAAGAATACAAATCGCATGTAAAATATTATAGAGCATCAAAGGTTAGCAAAAGTCTAACCCATTGATAACATACAAAAGATAGGGTGATTTGTATGAAAATGATTAGAATCTCGTAGAATATTTAAAGATTTATTCTAGTGGTAGAACACAAAACGACATAATAACCACGTGGAATATAATAAAATAATAAAATTTATGATAAAATTATATTTCATCACAAAATATTGAGAATCATAGGTTGGGCACATCATAGGGTTTAGTATGACTTTCATGCGTCATTTTCGTAATTACGTGTGCACCTGCAATTACCGAGCTTCCGCATAGTCCAGATATGTTTACCCATTGACATATAACCTAACCTAAAAGAAACCATGAATTAATAAATGACTCGGGTTGGGGTGATGTTAAATGATGTGTCTGGATAACATCCATGAATTAACGTGGATGCGTTTGACGTATCAAAGTGTTGTTAGTTCACGTAACGTTTGGTGTGACATACTTTGGCCTAATAGGTTATTGTACTCTCATCGTTAGTCCACATCTAGGCAAACTGGTCCATTCATTGGATTTACACGAATGGCAGCCTAGACAGGGCGTCCTGACTACCGGTACTTAATCTTCTAGTTACTACATGTCCGTCTCATGAACTCGTTTTGACGAGAATCAAACCTCAATCGAAATTCGAAACTCAAAAGCGAAATAAAATCAAACCCGAGAATAATTGAAATGCATTAAAAGAAAAAAAAACTGATTCAAAACCTTAGATATACATGAATATGAAAGAGATAATATTAGAATATTTAGCATTCATATATAATAAGGTGTGTGCAAACGTGACAAGGAAAAAGAAATAATAACTATGGATTAATAATAAAGAACATATTGGCATTTAATACTTAGCATATCACAATTAAAAGATCTCACCGTTAAAAATTTAAATCATGTGTACTTTAAACATTTATAAGCTGTAGGTCCACCTGCAGATGGTGTTAAACCAGTTCCTTGTTCATGTGACACACACACAAGTGCGGAATCCAAGTGTGCATGCAACCAAAGCAAAGTAAAGAACACGGGGTAACCAAAGATTCACTATCTTGATTAATGATTGAGAACAAGTACAAACATATACACACAATGCTCGTATGACTCAAACAAACTTGCTGTGTTCTTGTGTCTTTGTCTTCAGAGATAACAATCTCTCTGGTCAGTCTGGTGAGCTAGTCAGTCTAACTCTCACACGCGAGTCAACTAGTTCTCCAGGCAACACCTAACTAAGAGGTACATGTCTGCTTATATAGTGTCTGTCTAGTTTCGTACGAAATACTAGTCTAGACATACTGAACACACTATTTCACACGAGTCACAACTCCAGGATTTTATATGAGACACTGTTTCGTACGAAATACTTATTTCGTACTAAACAAGTAACATAATTGTTACTCAAGAATTTTGTACGAACCACCTGATTCGTACGAAAACTCTGACTTGCACAGAATCCTTATTTCATGAAAACGTGTGTAGACTTGACGTTTTCAAGATTCATCAGTATGCACACATGCAACTGATTAACACAGACAAGCTAAGATGTCATACTAGATCAAGATAGAAGGATATCCCGATCTATTCGACATGACCAAACCTATACAGACACTTGAGCAAAGACCGTACAATTACCACTGTAATTAAGAACAAGTGACAGACACAAAACTGTATCAACAAACTCCCCCTTGGATGTTGCTTGGTCTTTGGTCTTTTTGATCTTCAAACTTTGGTCTTCACATAGAATGGTTTGGAGTATCAAAAAACTCCCCCTGAAGATCTGCTATCCATTGATAGATCTTCTATCTAATGATTAGTGTATCAGGTCTTCGAACTTCTAAGAAACTTCAAATCTTTCTTGTTTCCTCTTCTGACTTGTCAGATTTCTACATTGCTGGTCTTTGTTTATGTTCTTTTGTATCAATCTGTACTCATAGACAAATATAATTAGAACACAAATTTCTCAGGGGATACACACGAAAGACTTATAAAAAATTCTTCATATGATTGTATTCCCTGAACGAGATACACACACTCATATGAATTCCAGCAGCAGATTTGAGAAAAACAAGTGACCAAGTCAAAACAAATGACTAGGTTCATTCGTATGAGATACGCATGTAACATTTATGTAAAACGGGTTTCAAAACCCGCTTCGTTTAACAATCAAATATTCAGTTTAAGTTCGTTACGTATCCTATTAGTGCCGGTTATTTTTAAATGTTTCAATATTAATAAATATTGTAGAATTTAAAAACTATAATAAATAATAATAATAATAATACTAATAATAATAATAATAATAATAATAATAATAATAATAATAATAATAATAAGAAAATGAAAATAAAAATAAACTCTAAAAATAAAACAAACATTTGAAAGGAGTAGCCGGGTTTCGAACCCGGGTCTCCCGCGCATGCACACACACAAAACACCACTACTCTACACGCACTTTAGTGATTAAATCGGGAACAAATAATCTATATAGCAGAACTAACAAATAAACCCGCAAATCAAAAGCTTCATCTCCGGATCGGCTGTCAAGAACAAATCGCGAAATCTGGGGGTGGTAACGTCTTCTTTCGATTGAAAACATATATAACTGATGGCAAACATCAGTTATAACCGAAACTTAAAATCATATCATTCAAGATCGTGTAAATCGTAACCGAAGGCATTAACCGAGATGGAGATCACCGAAAACTTAAAATCATATCATTCAAGATCGTGTAAATCGTAACCGAAGGCATTAACCGAGATGGAGATCACCTTTGCTTATAATACCATCTATCAATCATTCTCTAGCTCACTCACACTTCCACTCGTTATTCGGAACACCCTGCTCAAACGGAATACCATTTTCTATTCGCCGGAAATTTGGCACTGCTCGCCGGAATTCATCGTCGGAGCACTGCAATCGTCGGTAAATCTCTATGTTATTCTTGTAATTTGTTATTACCCTGTCTAATTTACAAAACGCATAGCAACAACATCATTTCCACTTAACATGATCGAGTTCAGTTCTGGGTAATATTCATGAGGAAGATGATGTATTATATAGTGTATTAATATAATTAAATGTGGGTTTTTAACCGAGTTAGACACACAGTGAAGTGGTGGACTGTGTGCACATTTATCATGCACGTCCCGAGTTCGAGTGTTATTTTGATCCATGTTGTTAAACTTAAAACCGGTTTTCTTTTTAAGCCAATGCGCTAACTCAAAGTAAGATGTTAAGTATAATATAAATTCTGTATATAACGGGTTAGACACCCAGCCCAGTTGGTTGGGCTGGGTGCAAAACATCTCTGAGGTCGCGGGTTCGAGGCAGCTCTTTCACACCGGTTCGATAATTTTAAAAATCTTTTTAAATTAATAATTTCTGAAATAACCTAATAAGGATATAAGAATAATTAAATTCAGAATACTTTCGGGTTAGACACGTAGCTCAGTTGGGAAAAGCTGCGTGCACACGTACGAGAGGTCTCAAGTTCGAATCCCACTCACGTTGCCAATAATCCCACGCGACCGGTCAGGCCTTCTTGTCAGGTCTGACAAGATTAATTTTTTATATTATTTTATTTTATTCTATATTATTTTTGTATACATATGGTTTTATTTAAAAATTAATTAAAAACACTTAAAGATACAATTTTGTAGGTTAAAAAAAAATCCCAACAAATACCACATAAATAACCTAAAAATCTAACAAAAAGTATTAAATCAAAATAATAATTTTTATATATTTATCGAATTATTTCGTTATTATTTAGGTTAGTCTTCTTCGTCGGTTAAATCCTCAATTCGTGCACACTCTTCATCAATCAAGGAAACGCACCCACTGTGAGTGAATTCTAACAAATTCCCCTTTTTATTCATGTTTTGGGTGTATCATGTGTCATTTATACATTTCGTTTATTCAAACCCGTGTGCTATTACCATTATATGAATTATCGTGTGATGTAAATGTCGTTTGTTGTATTGCGTGTTTATATTTTTGTCAAGTTGCGTGCAAATAATTCATTAGGCCCATCAGTTCCTCGTTGGAGACGAGTTGAGCATCAGGTGCCTCATTAGATCGGCTCCGTTTGATTGAGCCTTGATCTCATTGTTCATCATTTGGTATGTGTGTGTGTGCATTAATTGTATTATGTGTTATGTGATTTAATTTACATATACGTATACTCATATTTGGTTATGCACATTTTTATTCAAATAACCAATATAAATAATTCTTTCAAATATTTAAATAAGATTTACTCGCCAACTTTTGTTGACCCAAAACCCTATTTTTACACATGATACAGGTGGACAGGTTGAAGCAAGGAACACATAGGAAATTGCCTTAGAAGAAAAATAAAGAAGTCATGAAAAATGTATTTGAACATGTTGTGCTTGTATGTTTATTGTAATTTCTTTTTTAAATAGAAAAAAAATATGAAACTTTATAGTAAATGTCATGACCTTTGATAAAAAAGCCCAATCATGCCCCGACTACCATTTCCGCTGCGGGTCAGGGTGTGACAGATTGGTATCAGAGCTTTTGACTATCGGGATATAGGATAGGTTATTAGACCCTTAGAGCCTATACTATAGTTGATTAGATTTTAATTGTTTATGTGGTTACATGCAAACTCATGATGTTTATTTGTTTCGTATTTATTACACACACAAATGCATGCAAATACTTCCACTATCATTTTGTGTGATGCTTAATGAGTTATACTTGTTGTCAAACATAACATGCTTACATATACATACATCACGCATATTTCAATGTTCACATATTCAAATCATCCTCATATTTTCTTTATTCAAGATTTTGTGGTATTTTCGTTTTTCAATATCCTCAAAGTAAGTTCTACGACGGGCATGTAGTAACTGGAAGGGTACGAGTACCGGTAGTCGAGACGTCTTGTCTAGGTTGGCAATCGTATAAATCCAATATAACGGCTAGTTTGCCTACCTGGGGACCAACGATGAGAGTACGAAGGACCTATTAGGCCAAAGCATGCCACACCAAACGTCGCATGAACTAACCCCACTTTGAGTCGTCACTGTGTCTATACCAGGACACCCTCCGACCCTATACTTTGTAGTCATGTACGATTTTCATTCGGGTGGCGCAAGTGTTAACAGGCCAACACCAATGTGAACCCTACCAGAGCCCAGTAGTCATGGGGGCCCACATGACTACCAAGGCCAAGTAAGGGGACATATGGGAGCCTAAACATGAGCAAAGCCCAAGACATCCTATGGATGTAGCAAATTAATTTTCTTCATTTGTTTTGTGAATGTTCATTTCTAAATACGAAACATGACACCTAAAACGTCAAACTCATACTCTCGATACGTTTTCCCTGTAGATGTCTTCTAGTCTCTCTCGTAGAGGTATGAGATCAGGAAAATCCCGTGAGCGCATGGCTGCCCAAATCGCTCAACAAATGGCCGCTATAATACCCAACATCGTAGTTCAAGTCCAACAAGCCCTTGTCGCCAATCCTATCACCCCAACCTATCTAGAAGGACAAAATGTCGCCAACCCTCCTCTCAACACCACTAAATGCACCTTCAAGCATTTCAAATCCTGCGATCCTCCAAAATACGAAGGGACTGAAGGTGTCACTGCTCTCCTCCATTGGTTTGAGGAGATGGAAAACACTTTTCTCAATTGCGACTGCCCCGATGATCGCTAGGTGCGATATGCTACCGGTCGTTTGTTCGGAGTAGCATTTACATGGTGGAATACAGAGAAGGGCAAGCGAGGTGCTGAGAATGCTATGACTTTGACTTGGGAAGAGTTGAGGGAGATCATGACAAGACGTTTCTGTCCAAGAAACGAAATCAAGAAATTAGAAGATGAGTTCTACTCTTTGAAACAAAAGGAGGGTGACCACACCACGTACAACAAGAGATTCCTTGAGTTGAATCAGATGGTCCCCAACTTGTTCACTCCCCTCTACCGTTTGATCGAGCACTACATTCGAGGTCTTCCTTCAAAAATTCAAGACCCTGTAATAAGTACCACACCTGCAACTTTGGAAGCAGCAATGGAGTTAGCTACAGAGCTCACCGAAAACCGCATACGGAATGAAGACTTCAAGGAGGAGAAGAAGAAGGATAAAGCATCAACCGAAACCTCAAACCCAACCCAGACCGAATCCTCTTCTCAACCCACTTCTAAGAGAAAACGAGATGGGCAAAATTTCGCTGTCACCCAAGCCAATCAACCAGCTCCACAAGCCGTACCCCTCCAAGCTATCCCAATCACTCAAGTAGCACCCAACTCTATTTACCCAAATAAGAAACCTTACATTGGACCTGACCCTCAATGCAACACCTGTTTTTATCACCATCCATCTACCGTACCTTGTCGATTGTGTGCTAATTGTGGGCGTTATGGTCATTTGAGCAAAACTTGTCGTACCCCTCAAAACCAAGCTTCACCCCCTACCCAAAACATGATCCAATCATATCAACAACCCCAATACCCCATGTTTCCACATGTTCAAGCTTGGTTTAATTGTGGGGACCCTACCCATTTTAGAAACACGTGCCCTTGATTGGTTAACATCATAAACGCCAAGCTCAAGCAAACCCAGTTAACCAAGCAAATCAAGAAAACCCAGCACTACCACCAGCAAGAGGAAGAGCTTACAACATCAACGCCAATCCTGTTGAAGATAATAACGGCCCAAACGAACAACCCAACTAGCCTTCCATCACCAAGAATCAAGACTCAACTCCAACCATCTAGTTCTTAATGTTTTCTCAATCTTTACGTATCCCTGTTAAAAATTGGGAATTTATGTATCCAAGAATTTTAATGCAAATTGATATTACACTTTTGTTTTAAATCTTTACTCATTGATTTAACTTTCATATCATCATACATCACGACGTATCTCGATCTCATCATTTAAAGAAGTTGGGTTGTGTCCCACTTTTTCATAGACTGACCCCTTCATCATAGCAAACGAGAGAGGTACTGTCATCATTCAGTCATGTATTCTTTCAGATTTGAGACTCAAGCTTTGGCTGTTGTGTTTGTTTTGTAGATTTTAGAGTCACATAGAACTAATCATAACTTACTGATAAAGCCAATGAAAATTTGACAAGAATATGGTGGATACGCCGCTGGTACTTCCTATATATAAGTATTCTTGTCAAAGGATCAAAAGCTTTGTCAGGCGGTTATGAGAAGTTCCGTGTAGGTTTTAATATCGTCATGGTTGAAGTTTTTGTTTTATGATATAACCTTATTTTTTTTTCAAACGTATCAATTCTCTCAAAACTTTTATGCATGAGATCATACCTAGTCAATCAACTCTGTTTACCAATGTTTGGCATTTTTATACTTTAGGCATCAAAAAGCGATTCCTGTAGCAGGGTATTCAACCGTTACTAGGAACGTTACCGCCTCAAATAAAAATTTAAACTTTCACCCTCTTCTGATTATGTAATTGTCAAATTAAAACACCCTCCCTTCGAGTCAAATATACCACTACTACTTAAATTTCGGGACGAAATTTCTAAAAGTAGGGGATACTGTAACATTTATGTAAAATGGGTTTAAAAACCCGCTTCGTTTAACAATCAAATATTCAGTTTAAGTTCGTTGCGTATTAGTGCCGGTTATTTTTAAATGTTTCATAATTAATAAATATTGTAGAATTTAAAAACTATAATAAATAATAATAATAATAATAATAATAATAATAATAATAATAAGTAAATGAAAATAAAAATAAATTCTAAAAATAAAACAAACATTTGAAAGGAGTAGCCGGGTTTCGAACCCGGGTCTCCCGCGCATGAACACACACAAAACACCACTACTCTACATGCACTTTAGTGATTAAATCGGGAACAAATAATCTATATAGCAGAACTAACAAATAAACCCGCAAATCAAAAGCTTCATCTCCGGATCGGCTGTCAAGAACAAATCGCGAAATCTGGGGGGGTAACGTCTTCTTTCGATTGAAAACAGATACAACTGATGGCAAACATCAGTTATAACCGAAAACTTAAAATCATATCATTCAAGATCGTGTAAATCGTAACCGAAGGCATTAACCGAGATGGAGATCACCTTTGCTTATAAATACCATCTATCAATCATTCTCTAGCTCACTCACACTTCCACTCATTATTCGGAACACCCTTCTCAAACGGAATACAGTTTTCTATTCGCCGGAAATTTGGCACTGCTCGCTGGAATTCATCGTTAGAGCACTGCAATCGTCGGTAAATCTCTATGTTATTCTTGTAATTTGTTATTACCCTGTCTAACTTACAAAACGCATAGCAACAACATCATTTCCACTTAGCATGATCGAGTTCAGTTATGGGTAATATTCATGAGGAAGATGATGTATTATATAGTGTATTAATATAATTAAATGTGGGTTTTTAACCGAGTTAGACACACAGTCTAGTGGTGGACTGTGTGCACATTTATCATGCACGTCCCGAGTTCGAGTGTTGTTTTGATCCATGTTGTTAAACTTAAAACCGGTTTTCTTTTTAAGCCAATGCGCTAACTCAAAGTATGATGTTAAGTATAATATAAATTCTGTATATAACGGGTTAGACACCCAGCCCAGTTGGTTGGGCTGGGTGCAAAACATCTCTGAGGTCGCGGGTTCGAGGCAGCTCTTTCACACCGGTTCAATAATTTTAAAAATCTTTTTAAATTAAATAATTTATGAAATAACCTAATAAGGATATAAGAATAATTAAATTCAGAATACTTTCGGGTTAGACACGTAGCTCAGTTGGAAGAGCTGCGTGCACACGTACGAGAGGTCTCAAGTTCGAATCCCACTCACGTTGCCAATAATCCCACGCGACCGGTCAGGCCTTCTTGTCAGGTCTGACAAGATTAATTTTTTATATTATTTTATTTTATTCTATATTATTTTTGTATACATATGGTTTTATTTAAAAATTAATTAAAAACACTTAAAGATACAATTTTGTAGGTTAAAAAAAAATCCCAACAAATACCACATAAATAACCTAAAAATCTAACAAAAAGTATTAAATCAAAATAATAATTTTTATATATTTATCGAATTATTTCGTTATTATTTAGGTTAGTCTTCTTCGTCGGTTAAATCCTCAATTCGTGCACACTCTTCATCAATCAAGGAAACGCACCCACTGTGAGTGAATTCTAACAAATTCCCCTTTTTATTCATGTTTTGGGGTGTATCATGTGTCATTTATACATTTCGTTTATTCAAACCCGTGTGCTATTACCATTATATGAATTATCGTGTGATGTAAATGTCGTTTGTTGTATTGCGTGTTTATATTTTTGTCAAGTTGCGTGCAAATAATTCATTAGGCCCATCAGTTCCTCGTTGGAGACGAGTTGAGCATCAGGTGCCTCATTAGATCGGCTCCGTTTGATTGAGCCTTGATCTCATTGTTCATCATTTGGTATGTGTGTGTGTGCATTAATTGATATTATGGATGATGTGAGATACTCAATTATTTTTGATTGAAAACAAGCCCTTTGTGATTTAATCACTGATTGATGAGGAACTTGATTTTCATATGCATGAGGGCACAGGAGTAAGTCCGTGAACAGGTTAGTACCATCGTACCGATAAAGAGATGAACTTAGCTCCCACATAAAACTGTGATATTTTATCACTTATTTTGGGAATGTGATATTTTTATCACTTATTTGATGGTCGTATGCAGTATGTATGATATCATGGAAGTTCTAGACTTGCGCCACCGTTATTTTTCGGCAAAAGATTCAACCATGATACCCAGATGATAAGCCAGCATAAAGACCGTATATCTCAGAACCTCGGCACTCTATCAAACAAAATTTCGGTACCAAGACCATAAGCCAATGAATGGTTCCCACCTGGCGTTCTGTCTGTTAGTTTTTTTATCATCCTGCACATTTTAGTCTGATTGTGAGCCTACCGATACATCATTAGTAAAGCTACTCATCAATCTTCTTTTTATGCTTTTAACCATTTCTGACAGATTTACCGGTGAGTTTCATCATCTTCAACTTATCCAAGAGACTCATTTTTGAGTTTTCTAATGTTTTTGTATTTTTCTGAATTTTCTCCCCCTTAAACAAAGAAGATAAATAAAAAGACATATTTTTGTATTTTCTTGAAATTTACTCCCCCTAAAATATAAAACTGAAAATCTTTTTGTAGTTTTAGATTTTTAGAAAAGTATAGACAAAAAATAGTTAGCCATGGTTGAGTTACTCGGACTTCACCTTGATGCCATTGACCAAAAGTAGATAATCAAAACGTGATTTATCAAAGGCTTTGGTAAAAAGGTTGGCACGTTGGTGATCAGTGTGGATTTTAACAACATCGATAAGTCTCTTTTCATAACAATCTCGTATGAAATGATACTTAATCTCAGTGTGTTTTGTTTTTGAATGCTGTACAGGATTCTGAGTGATCTGTAAAGCAGCTTCATTATCAACAAAAATAGGAGTAGTAAGAAATTCAAAATCGTAGTCACGCATTTGCTGTTGAATCCATAGAACTTGAGAGCAGCAACTAGAAGCTGAAATATACTCAGCCTCACATGTTGATGTAGCTACACAAGTCTGCTTTTTGCATTGCCACGTGACTAGGCGATTTCCCAAGAACTGACATCCTGCTGTTGTTGATTTTGCATCAATTTTGCAGCCGCCATGATCAGAATCACTGAATGCTGTCAGATCAAAGTTAACATCCTTAGGGTACCATAGACCAGTGTCAGGGCGACCCTTTAGATAACAAAAGATCCTTTTCACAGCCATCAAATGAAAACCTTCGGACTAGACTGATAGCACGCCAGAAGGCATGTTGGGTACATTATATCGGGTCTTGAAGCAGTAAGATACATGAGAGATCCGATCATAGCACGATAGAGAGATGGTTCTACATGTGCACCCATTCCGTCTGGAGTAATCCCATGATTTTGAGCTAATGGAGTTCCCAAAGGTTTTGAGTCATCCATCTGAAATCGTTTGAGAATATCTCCGACATACTTGGTTTGATGGATAAAAATCCTTCCTTTGATTGCTAAACTTGCAAACCTAAAAAGAAAGTCATTTCTCCCATTGCGCTCATCTCGAACATCTCCTGCATAACTTGTTCGAATTCTTTGCACATTCGAGTGTTAGTAGACCCAAATATAATATCATCAACATAAACCTGTACTAGCAGCAAGTCCTTGTCCTATTCCTTGATGAAGAGAGTACAGTCGATAAGGCCTCGTCGAAAACCATTCTTCAACAGATAGGTAGACAACGTTTCATACCAAGCCCTCGGAGCTTGATGAAGACCATATAACGCCTTGTTGAGAAGCCAAACCTTGTCAAGATGGAGTGGATCTTCAAAACCTAGCGGTTGCTCAACATATACTTCCTCTTCTACCACACCATGAAGAAATGCACTCTTTACATCCATCTGATAAACGGTGAACTTCTTGAAGGACGCATAAGCCAAAAAGATTCTTATGGCCTCAAGTCGTGCAACCAGTGCATAAACTTCATTGTAATCGATCCCTTCGACCTGATTAAAACCTTGAACAACCAATCGCGCTTTGTTTCTTACAACAACACCTCAGTCATCCTTCTTGCACTTGTACACCCATCGTGTACCAATCTTCTTATAGCTGTCAGGCCTGTCAACGAATTTCCAGACGCCTAACTTCTGAAATTGTTGAAGTTCTTCCTGCATGGCTTCAACCCAAAAGTCTTCTTTCATTGCTTCCTTCCAAGATTTTGGTTCTACTTGGCACACATAGCAGGCAAAAGACCAATCATTCAGACCACCAGCTTCCCTGATTTCCGAATACAATCCAGCATTCTGGTTATGTCGAGGCTGATTACGAGTCTGCACACCACTCTGGACATCTCCAATAATATTCTGCTGAGGATGGATATTATGAATTCGAGTTTCTGGCACATCAGGAACTCGAGAATTGATATCCAAATTGTTGATATTCAGATCAACAGTTACATCGAGAGCTGGATTTGATGACGTTGTAAATGCCTGACCTTTAATTCGTTCCTTGAAGTTGAATATTTGACGTACCATCTGAAATTCCAGGAACCGCACCAGAGGTAGCTTCATTTGCATCGTGAAACTCATCATCTTCTGATGAAACATTATAATCCGCAGCATCTTCGAATTCCTCATTTTGAACAAGATTGTTAACTGAAGTCGACACTTGACGGTTAACAATAATTGGTCGAACTAGTGATGAATCTACTGCAGTATCACTTTCCAAAAGCATCTGAGCAGCAGCTGTTGCATCATCAAAAGTTGGCAGATTAAAGGAGTCAAATAGCCCATCGTAGTCGAACATCCAAGGAGCACCCGGAGCTCTTACAGCTTCTGTATATCTCTGAACCTTGACTTCACCCCATTCTTCAATCTTCTTCGAAGACAAATTCCACACCCGAAAATTAGGAGTAGCATATCCAAGAAAGAAACCTTCGATAGCCTTGGGACCAAACTTTCCATGTGGGTCGATCATAGTGCATGGAGCTCCAAAAGGTTCTAAGAAAGAAACATCCGGTTTCCTTTTATGTAACAACTCAAAGCATGTCTTCCCATGTTTCTTCACCGTCAGAACTCTATTCATCATATAGCACGCAGTAGCAACAGCTTCTCCCCAAAATTGAACGGGAAGTTCTGATTATACTAACATGGTTCTTGCAGTTTCAATAAGAGTTCTATTTTTCCTCTCAGCGATGCCATTTTGTTGTGGAGTGTATCGAGAATTGTACTCATGTAGAATACCCTTTGAAGAACAGTACTCGTCCATAACTTGATTCTTGAATTCCGTGCCATTATCACTTCTGATTCTCCTTACCTTCAGATTGTACAAATTTTCTAGCAGAGTCAGGAGATTCTTTAGGATAGTAGGAACTTCACTCTTGTGTGCCAGCATGTTTACCCATGAGAATCTGGAATAGTCATCAGTAACTACCAGACAATAAGAATCACCAATGGTAGTCTTGTGTTTCATAGGTCCAAAGAGGTCCATATGAAGACGTTCCAGTGGCATATTCACAATGTTGATCTTCTTCACGGGATGGGACTTTCTCGCTTGCTTTCCTTTCTGGCATGATACACAAACATCTTGAAGATGAAAGCTCTTTACTGGTACACCATTCACTAGATTGTTCTTCACTAAATAGTTCATTTTCCTCAGGTGAATGTGTCCCATACGTCTGTGCCAGGAGATTGATTCCTTCTCGGTGGCTTTAGAGACAAAACATGTGACTTGTGTAGATGTTGTAATAACTTGGCTCATATCAAGAATATACAAATCACTAATTCTTGGAGCCGACAGGAGAATCCATTCCTTGGGGATCTTGAATTCAGGCTTCAGCACATAACATCCAGCATCATCAAAATGTACCGTGAACTTCTTGTCGCAGATTTGAGAAACGCTAAGAAGACTGTGATCAATTTGCCGCACATAATTGATCTTGTCGAAGCTCACAATACCATTGGAGACCATTCCTTCTCCAGTGATGTATCCACCTTTATCACCAGCAAAAGCAACATAACCATCCCTTATGCTTTTCACATTATATAGGAGCCGCAAGTCGCCCGTCATGTGCCTTGATACTCCGCTGTCAACAATCCAATGACTGTTTACGGTTCCTCCTGGAACACCCTGCATATTACACAAACAAGATTAGTTTGAGATGGGGACCCAAGCCTTAGTGGTCTTGGGTCGTCCCTTATCATCGAGAAATGTAATCTCAATTTCTTGATGATTATCAAGCTGAGAAACTCCTTTTGAACCATTACCGGTCTTCTATTTCCAAGATCCTTGTTTATTACCATATTTACTATTATTTACAGTTTTAACAGTGTCTGGTTTTATTGACTTTGAAGATCTTTGATCCTTTTTCGACGAATCCGATTTTAAAGCTTTCTTAACTGCTTTTACTTGTTTACGTTTTTGTTTCCCTTTTTGATCTTTAATAACTCGTTTATCTTTTGTCAGAGAAATAGATTTACGTTTGCAAGTTGGTTCATGAGGTGTTTTCTCTATACATCTTGATATGGCTGGATTTTGACAATCCTTTATAATGTGGCCAAATTCTCCACATTTGAAACATGTTCTCCTTTAGACAAAACTAGGAGATTGTATTTCTCGGCTTGATGTTGAATTTGTGGATCCTGAGGTACTGGGTTCATTTTCATTACATCCATCAGTGTGTTGGGTGTAATTGTTTTGACTAATTCTTTTCAAAATCTTAACTTTCTTTACAAAATCAACATTAGATTTTCCTTGAAAAGTTTCGACTTTATCGGTACCTTTAGAACTCACAAATTTAACAGTTTTGCCCTCTTTCTGGCAACGAGAGCCTTTTGCTTCAACCTTCGGTTGAGAAACTATAGGCTTTTCAACTCGCTTCCATTGTTTTTCTTTTGAAGCGGATAATGGTTGTGATTTGGTTGACCTTTTCTTCTCTAAAGGTTTGGTTGTTGACTTTTCAAAAACCTGATCTATAGAGATTGGATTTACGTTTTTAATTGGAAAATCTTTGTTTGAATAGATTTTCTTATCTCCAACCAAAGTATATAACACATTATCTACTTCTTGAGTAGACACACTTGTCTTCACAGATTTCTTAGGAACAGTCTCTTGATTCTCAACAGAGAGTACTAGGAGTAGCAGACAATTCTACTCTTTTCCTTTCATCAAGAGGCTGATCCTGATCATCATTTCTTGATTCATCATCTGATGTATCGTCCTCTTCTTCATCAGATGATGAACTTTCTGGCTTGCTTGGTTCTTGAGAGGAATTTCCTAGTTTGAACCCTAACCCTGCTGCGAATTCCTTAGGATTCAAAGGTACAGAGGGTTCAAAACAAGGCATCTTCTCTTCATCAGGCATTTTGGTATAGTTGTGTTTCATTGGGGGTGGACACGAATTATACCCTATGCATCGAGCATCTCCCTTTAGTTTTTGAACTTCAATGATATGATCAAGCACATATTGGGAGTTAGAATAACTTTCCAATTTGCGTTTGATCGAATCATATTCGCATTTGGCGATGGCTAACTCTTTCTTTGTTTCTTCTAGGAGATTAATGTAGTTATTAATTCCTGTCTGTTTATTCAAAACTGTTTTTGTCAATTCAAAAATACTTTTCTTAAGGGTTTCTATTATAGATTTGAACTCCTTTTCATTTATAGTTAGCGCCAAATTCGCCTCTTTGCATTTTGATAGTTCAACAACTAAATTCTGATTATGACTGTTGACGGTTTCTATTTTATTTTCAACTCAACACAGTCATTGCAAACAGTAGGAGGGTCTGAATTTACATGTTTTGAAGAACCTTCAACATTTGCCATGAAGGCTGTGTGATGAGGAAAAGCTGCACCATCTGTAGAGAGTGCCTCCGTCTCTTTTCTGCAGCTTCTGCATTCCTCGCCATACTTATCTTTTCACTCTTCACCATCTCATCTTTACTCAGCAACTCTTTAACCTCAGCTTCACTTCCTTTCTTCACACTAGAATCAGATCCATAACCATCTGAACTTGAACATTCTTCATCAGAACTACCAGCATCCCCAGATATATCATCATTATTTTGAGTGTTGATGCTGTGATCATGCTTGTTTTAATCCATGATCCTTGCATAGCATGCCGTTCTTCCGTTGTTCTCTGTTCCCAACTGTACTGACCAATCGCATCCTTCATCAGACTGAACTACCATAGCTCTGTGCGTGTTTGAAGGTCCTGATTGATTGGTATTGTTAGGTTGCCAACAGCTACTATTCTTCTTTCATTGTTATACTGTGCTGTGTTGGATGGTTGAGACTGATTGTGAAAGGGATTGTGATTTCCTTCCTTGCTGGGTCTGGTGCATTCCCGCTTGAAGTGACTTCTTTCTCCATAGTTGAAGCAAGTAACAACGGTTTTGTTAAAGCCGTATTTTGTATTCTTCTTGCTTTCCAAACTGGTTCTACCCGTTCTTCTCATATAATCCTTCGCTCTTCTCATTGCACTTGCAAATGCCCACTTGATGTCCATCAGCTCCATTTCATCTCGGTCAATTTGCTCGTAGTCTTCGTTCGTCAAATTGATGTTCCCTATTTGACCTGCAACTAAACCACAATACGAACTGGCCATGGTATTTAGAAGTTCTGCATGTTCTTGTGCAACTTCTACATTGATTTTGGAGAGATTTGACGTGTCAAGTTTGACAGTGTTGGGATTTGCCGATTGACTGTTGCTTCCATAGAAAGCTTGTTGAGGAGCTTGTTGTGGAGCTTTATGCGCTAAATCCCTTGGCTGTGGAAGGAAGGCTTTCAGATCAAAAGTCTGTCCATAGGCTTGATTACTCGAACCTGTAGATTGTCTTGATTGAACTGGTTGGGGTAGAAAAAGGGTTCACGTTTGACCCAAACACGGTTGCAGCTTCGGTTGCTGACTTGAGCTTGTACCTGCATTTATACCGCCAAAATACATTTCAGGGTTTTGTGGAGCAGAGACTCGTTGTGCCTTCCGGAGTTCTTCTTCATTCTTGTTCTCCAGTTTCTGCACAAATTCATAAATACTTATTGAGTCCAAAACACCTGTATGTTTTAAAAGATCAATAATTGACCCCATTTTGGTGGTAAAGCATCAGCAAATCGCATCACAATTTCTTGTGGTGCTGCTAACACTTTATATGAGTACATCTTGCTGAGAAGATGATAAAACCGAGTGGTCATATCATTCAAGGTTTCATTCTCCATGAACATAAAACCTTCAAACTCTTTCTTGAGCAGATCATGCCGAATCTTCCTGGTAGCAGCGTTACCTTCACCTCTTGCTTCCAAAGTGTCCCACAAATTTTTTGTTGTAGTACAATACACAAACTGATGATAAATGTCTTTATGCAGAGCTTGTGTGAGGATGGCAAATGCCTTTTTCTCTAGATCGTTAGCTTTCTTGTCACTTTCGACTAGATTGGCCAATGAGGTTGGATTTGATCCAGCTTCTTCAAGTGCTTCATCGTAGGGGGTAGTGAAACACGTCCACAATTCCATGTTTTGACCGAGAACATACGTATGAAAACGATTCCATGCAGGATAATCGTTCATGTGATTTAACTTCGGCGGTCGGTTATTACTGCCTGCTTCACTTTTGCTCATTAATAGAGTTTGGATGCTTTGATTTTGATTCGCAACACACGCCCGTTGATTTGTAGAGATCATTGCTGTATGTTGAGGCATCAACAATTTTACCCATGATGTTGCGGAGCTTTGCGAAGACTCCTGATTTGAGCTTGAACAACTCCAATCCCACGGGTTAGAACTCATTATATTTTCTTGTTTTACGAAAATTTAACGGTTTTAAAATTTCAAAATTATAATTACCGTTTAAAAATTCACAGATCTGAAAATATGACAAATTCTTAAAAATCACAAAGCTTTGAAAAACACGAAAATCAAACAACAACAATTTTGTGCGAGACAACTGTTTTGCACGAAACAGGTATGTTTTGTGCAAATCACGTGTTTCGTGCGGGACAGATGATTCGCACGAAACTTTTCAGTTTTGTTCAGCGTTTTTCAGAGGAATCTTTTCAGATATGGTTTGGTGAGAAATTTCCTTTCTTGTGTAGGCCAGCTTTTTCAAAAATACCTGTTGTCTTACCCACTTTTAGTTAAAACACAAATTTTTTTAATCAGTCAACAGTCCAAGTCCAGATCTAAGTCAGATAATGTCAACCCTACCAAAACTAATCATATTCAAATTTTTGCAGATTTCTTCTTCAAGGGTGTTCTTAAGAAAAATTTAACCATAAAATTTTCTGCATGCAACAGATTTTAACCAAGTTTTAAGTTAGTTATCTATCCAAAACTTAAGTTTTCTGCTGGAGGCTCAAGAACACTTCAGAAATCTTCAAACTAGCTCAGACACAACTAAGCCCGGTTTTGAAGAAGGAAAGAGCCAAAACTCTGATACCACTTGTAGGTCCACCTGCAGATGGTGTTAAACCAGTTCCTTGTTCATGTGACACACACACACAAGTGCGGAATCCAAGTGTGCATGCAACCAAAGCAAAGTAAAGAACAGGGTAACCAAAGATTCACTATCTTGGTTAATGATTGAGAACAAGTACAAACATATATACACAATGCTCGTATGACTCAAACAAACTTGCTGTGTTCTTGTGTCTTCGTCTTCAGAGATAACAATCTCTCTGGTCAGTCTGGTGAGCTAGTCAGTCTAACTCTCACACGCGAGTCAACTAGTTCTCCAGGCAACACCCAACTAAGAGGTACATGTCTGCTTATATAGTGTCTGTCTATTTTCGTACGAAATACGAGTCTACACATACTGAACACCCTATTTCACACGAGTCATAACTCCAGGATTTTGTACGAGACACTGTTTCGTATGAAATACTTATTTCATATGAAACAAGTAACACAATTGTTACTCAAGAATTTCGTACGAATCACCTGATTCGTAAGAAAACTCTGACTCGCCCAGAATCCTTATTTCAGGAAAACGTGTGTAGACTTGACGTTTCCAAGATTCATCAGTATGCACACATGCAACTGATTAACACAGACAAGCTAAGATGTCATACTAGATCAAGATAGAAGGATATCCAGATCTATTCGACATGACCAAACCTATACAGACACTTGAGCAAGGACCGTGCAATTACCACTGTAATTAAGAACAAGCGACAGACACAAAACTGTATCAACATAAGCTAGACAATTAAACAATTAAGCATGTAAAATACCTAAGGTACCTAATCAACTATAATCTAAGTCTAAGGGTCGAATAACCTAAACCTAATTCCCTATAGTTATTGGCTCTGATACCAACCAATCTGTCATACACCGACATGCAGCGAATTAGTACGGGTCATGATGATTGTTCATAGCTCATGACAACTATTATATGTTTAAATATTTAAAGCATCTAAATTAAATTATCCCACATAATTATAAAAATAATTCAACAAAATTCAAACAAAAATCCATAAGATATAATTCTTGGACAATAATCTGTTTCATTACTAAGGCACATCCTATATGTCTTCAACTTCAAAACCTCATACTCGTGTACTTGTATTGAAAGTCTGGAACCAGTGGGCTTAGACAGAAGTTTGGGCGGGATATCACTAATTTGGTAGAATGTTATTAAGAACATAGTAGAAGCAGAAGTCAAATGATTCATTCATACCGAAAGAGTACAAATCTTTACAAGCTGGAGAAATTTTGAAAAAATTCTCTAGCATTTCCCCTCTATGAACTCCAAAACTTATCAAACTATGAACACACGACGCTATTTATAGCATTTCCCCTCTATGAACTCCAAAACTGAGCATATTTAACTTCATACGAACTAAGTCAACTGCGTACGAAGTGAAGCATTTCAACTTCATACGAACTGAACAATACCGACTTCGTACATAGGTAACTACCTTCGTATGGAGAGTGACTACTTCGTATGAAGTGACCTCTAAACACCTCTCTCATTCGCACTTAAGTCATGTGTTCGTATCTAAACTATACAATATTCAACACACGCTCTATCTAGCCTATTTGTACAGTGACGGACATAATATGCACCAACATGTATCATGTTAGAAAAATAGTTTTGGGTTAACAAAAGTTGATGAGTAATTTTTATTTTTGTAAAATGATTTTTATATTACTTTTAAGAAAAAGTTTAACATGCTTTTCAAAGGTTACAATAAAGATCACAATTATCAACAACACATACAATGAAACCATGTATACCAACGAGAATATACAAACAAGCGAATATATGACTCTGCGACTATATGACTGTATGAAACTCAAGGCCCGAAGAGCGAATCTAACGTGGCGATACTAGGC
This sequence comes from Scalesia atractyloides, assembly GCA_947069175.1. Taxonomy (NCBI): domain Eukaryota; kingdom Viridiplantae; phylum Streptophyta; class Magnoliopsida; order Asterales; family Asteraceae; genus Scalesia; species Scalesia atractyloides. The sequence continues at coordinate 42,801,850 of CAMTDV010001632.1, forward strand.
TATAACCCATGATCATGGGGAACCTAGTCAACCATGGATCCATAATAACATGATAGAATACTATAGACTACGACGTCACATAACAAATAAATAAATCACAATTACCCATCCATATAATAACACAATGAAATTTGCATGTTAATAATAAAGCGAATAAAACGCAAATATATGTAACACTACACCCCAATAATTATAAATATGGAAAAAAACGATAGAATTACTCACAAATTGCAAAGCATACAAATACAACTTAACAATAGTTGTAGCGTTTTGGGAAAATAATATTCCAAAAGTTATCCTAACGACATATATATGAAATCAAGTATGAATAACGAATCAAACGAATAAAAGAATACAATGTGACAATGATTTCAAGGTTCACACAATTTGGGGGATTTAACTCTATTCTTATTCTTTTTGCTGCCAAAAAAGAAAGACATAAACTGAGTCATATATATATATATATATATATATATATATATATATATATAAGTAGGTAGAGGTTCATGTAAGAAAATATAAAAGTGTGAGAAGGATAAGAAAGATTTTGGAGGTGACATGTGTCCCTTTTTATTTTGGTAGTTTAAGGATATAAGTGTAATTTAACTAATAAGATCTAATTATGGAATGAATATATGCACCCATTTTTGGCAGTTATTGTAGGGATTTTCGAATTTGAAGGCATACAACTTATAAAGAAATAACACCCTAACTCATAAAAAAATATAGCATGTATTGAAGGCATACATCAAGAACATAAATATAACAGAAAAAACACCTTAACTCATAAAACCATCACAGCTTGTATATTGAAGGCACACATCTTATAAAGAACACCCTAACATTGGATATGACAGAAACAACACCCTAATAAATCAATTTCAAAACACAATACTTTAATCAGAATCAAAACATGAATAACACCCTAAATATAACACCAGTCAACACTTTAATTAGAATCAAAATAGAAATAACACCCTAAATATATAAAAACAGAAATAGCACCCTAACTCTTTGAAGGCAACAACTGAAGACACCAGAAACAATAGCAATGCAAGGACCTTTGTCCTCACATTAAATATAACAGGAATAACACCCTAACTCATAAAAACACTACATCATGTATATTGAAGACATACATCTTACGAAGAACAGAAATATAACAGAAATAACACCCTACAATTAAAACATCATTGTATGAACATTGAAAAAACATCATGGACTAAAACATCCAAGCGAGACATATTTTTTTTCTCTACATAAGTATATTAATATGATACTCATATTAAAGATAAAAAACACTCTTTATTATGGTGTATTTTTTTTTAAAAAGAGTTACGTATAAAAAGTTATTGACGTTTAAAAAAGAAGGGGGGGACTTGCATGGGCATTAATGTTAGTTTCTTAATGTAAAAATGTTAAATTTACCTTTATACCTTTAATCTAGAAAATTAATTAGTTTAATAGTCAATACTATTTACAAGATTGCCATCAATATCTCTAATGGTTTAGATTCTTTTTTATCCTTCTCACACTTTTATATTTTCTTACAATAACCTCACCCTATATATATATATATATATATATATATATATATATATATATATAAGAGTAAATTGCAGTTTTGATCCTTATGGTTTATAATCTATTGTAATATTTTACAATATCCAAATGCCTTACAATTTACGTATGAATGTTTCTATTTTATTGTAATTTCACTCTATCACTCCACTTCAAGTTAAACTGTAATCACATAAATACATGTGATAACTAGTCTTACACAATAAATGCCTGGAAATGACTAAATGTTTATTGGCTTGTAGAACCATTAGCTTTAATTGGTACACTCTTGTGAAGTGACACGTATGGTTCTTATGTTAATTTACTCTTTTACTAAAGAAAGATGTTGTAAGCTGCAATAAAACATGGTCTTAAAACTTACTTTAGATTGTATTAAAAAATAAAGACTATTCACATTTAAAACATGTCATTAATTAACACAATGTTTCTTAGTAATTTGTGTGGTATAGCAAAGTAAACATGGATATATTGATTTTCAAATTTCAATGCAGTGTGAGTTAAGACCGAATAATCTGACTTCTTGTGAAATAAATTTAGTTTGTTTGGTATTCTAACATTGCTGTAGCATACTTTTATTTTTTTAGTTGAGTTCTGGCTTTGCATGCATTAGTAAATGTGAGTGTCTCCATTGTTTACCTTATGAAAACTCTTTGGATCTTTTGAGTTTACTGGAATATATGATTACTATATACGATTACATATTTATCCATCACATGCCTCTCTGTGACTAGGATTTAACTTGAAAGTGGATGAACTTAGTCTGGTGAAGTGAAATTGCAATAAAATCGAAACCTTGGTATGTAATTGCAAAACATTTAGATTTTGTAAAATACTGCAATTTACTATAAACCACAGGATCTAAAACCACAATTTACTCTCTCTCTCTCTCTCTATATATATATATATATATGGTTAGATTCATTTGTTAACTTCCCTTTATTTGTGAACTTAATTAACATATCTTGACCCTTGATTTAGTCTTAAGATTATAAGGGTAGGATAGTAATTAGTAATTTAAATTTGATTTTTATTTAATTATAATCCAAATTTAAGTTTAATTTAACAAGATCGGTTTTCCATTCTTTTATGTAACCGCTTTCTATTTTCTTGCAATTCAATTAAAGGAACACATAATCAAAATTTTGAATTCAGAATTTGTGACAATAATAAGCTCGAAAGGTATTTTATTTTCATAAAGCTTAACTAGTTATGTAGCTTTAAAGTTTACCAATTTATTGTTCTGGACATTCAATGTGTATTATTTATTTGTAATACATATATGTATAATGTGTGCTTTCATCATAAACATAAGTTCATAAAAGTGGACCATCCAAACATGCCATTATATGAGATAAATTGTAACTTTGGTAGTACATTATGCGTTACACATATGTACCCGTTCTAAATTGTCTTTTTTTTTTCTTTTTAGTTCTGGACATCACACTTATGTATTATTCTTGCAATACACATGCATAAAAGGTGCTTTCATCAACCACACAAGTTCATAAAAGAGAAACATCCAAACCCGTCATAAAATACGATAAGTTGTATTCAAGTTATAGGCAGCAACTGAAAATAACACAATCCATAAAGTTAACCACCAAAATAATGGTCGTAATCATACTACATTAAATATCCAAATAAAGCATCCCAAACCTACCGTAAAAACGATTTCCACCGAAACAGTTAAAAAGGCAAATCTAAGTTTAAACACCAAACCAAATAGTTCACAAACTTCTTCCTAAGTTGTGCTATTTTGGTTTTCGTTTTGGACTCATTAGTTGGGAATCGAGCTTCCAAACGCCCTTCAACGATCCATACAGGTTTCCATGTGGCGCATCGTATACACACCGCAATCAACATAATTTCCTCCAGTCGCCCAACGTACATGCTAGAATGCTTCAATCTTATAGCAACGAGGATGCCCCACATGCTTTAGGTACTTTATCACCACATCTTTCTACACACAAATAATTCGGTATTTTGTATCAGTAGCCGTATCATTATACACGTTTCTAGATAAAGTAATAAGACATCTATATAATGACAATTGTGAATTATATGACAGTCAATACACATGTGTATCTGTAAAGTACACTTGTTTGCAAGACATGTAAAATACACACGTGTGTCCGTAAAGTACACCTATGTACAATACATCTATATAACGACAATTTTGAGGTATATGACAGTCAATACACATGTGTATCTGTAAAGTACACTTATGTACAAGCCATTTATATAACGACAATTTTGAAGTATATGACAGTCATTACACATGTGTATCCGTAAAGTACACTTAAACAACAACATAGGTTTTAAAACACAGACCTCTGGTTCAATTGGATGAACGCTAAATTAAAGAATAAAATTGTCAAAATCGGAATAAAACTACCACAAAGAACAACAAATCAAAGTTAAATCAAGCATCTTAAACAAACCTCACTAAACAAATAAAGCTTTTTATATGCAAAAAATAGGGAAAAACCCAGAAATATAGACAATATGAAGAAATAGAGAATCTAAAAAACAGAAATTCACTATATGGTTGTACCTTGATATGTAGCTTTAAGATGTAATCTGCGTGAAAGATGGTGATGTTGAATGATTCGCTGGAAGAAAAACAGTAGATTGTCGTTTTTGATCTTCGAGAAAGAACAAGACGAGGTTTTTTTTTCTGATCAACGATTTGATCTAAATAACTGATATTAGCGTTGAATGAGAGATTCCAAATTTTCAAGGTATGGAATGATTATCTTTCCTGGGATTTGAAGTTGAAAATAATGGAAATTACTAATTAGCCCATGCATCAGCTAATTAAAAAATTGTAACATATAAGAATACAAAATTGCCACTAATATTAAATCTCAAGATCTCCTAAATCCATGAATAAGATTTGTTCATTTTGTTCACAAAAACACTATGGTTCACTATTGAACCCTACTCTATAACTAATAATAACTCTATAAGATCGTGTGAGAAGCACTAGGCTAATTGAGAAACTTGAGAAGTATTCTGAACCACACATTTTACCTAAACTTTTTGTAATATACACATATGTATAGTTTAAAATTGACTATATACATATGTGTATAATTCAATATTTGACAATATACATATATGTATATAGTAAATTTTAAACTATATATATATATGTATATTACGAAAAGCTTAGGGAAATGTGTGGTCAAGAATGCTTCTAAAGTTTCTCAAATAGGGTGGAATTCTCTTAGGATCCCTATATATATATATATATATATATATATATATATATTTTATATATAATATGTGACAAATGCAAACCGTAATTCCGTATAATTATCACTAATTTTATTTATTCACACATATAGTTGTTTAATTTCGTAACTCAGTCGTATGTCGTATACTAAGAATTAGGGCAAGTAAATCGATCATAACATATACTGGTTTCTATTACGACGCGGAACAAACCAAAACAATGCCCTAAAAGTGTTGTAGAAAGTGTTGGCCGCACTAATTGCGGTGACACTAACTGTGTCAGTAAATCCGCTAAAACGAATCAGGACAAGGAATAACGGCATGTTAATGCCATACCTGAGTCCATATATAAATGAAAACACTTATTTGAGATAAACCATTATAATAATGCATAACTTTCCGGTACAACGCCTAAATTTCAAAATTGTCTGTTTCGACCAAAAAGCGACAAATGTCAGTTTGTCCGAAATACTAATTCGGTGGATTCCAGATGTTAGAATGATAATAAAACAATGTTAATCATCCTAAAACGATGTGAGAATAGCAAGAATGCACAAAAGACATCGTTTCCAGTCATTCGGCAAATAGTGCACAATGCGACCGGAAAGCGACCGTTTGTCGAAACGACGAACGTTTTAGTGGTCGATAGCCTCATTCGTGCATCTAGCGAACTAGTTAAGCCTCATTTGGAACTCGGAATCCATTCAACTAACATGAGGTCACAGAAACGCAACTTTCGGAAAAGTTCGACGGCGGAATATAAAAGTGCCGATATCGAGCGAACAATCGAACGAAAGGCATTTCGGCCATCCTAACTCATCGTATATTCGTCTAGCGAACTAGTTATGCATATTTTTAGATTGGAAGTGCACTAAATAAATGCCACGGCAAATGTAGTGGTCAAAAACAAAAGCTTCCGGTACTAAATAGATAAGTTCGTTATAGCAATTATTGCGTCGACGAACAATCTAACGACATTTCCGTCATCCGAAACTTATATTGGAGGATCAAGCGGATTAATTACCATGTAATAGCATCCTAAACCCTAGTTATATACTAAGAGTGCAAGAACAAACCTCAAATCACCATACTTAACTTAATGGCCAAAATATCTTCTAATTTAACATGTGTAAAAAAAATATTACACTTTACCCCCCTTCACTTTGATGGTTTCAAGTGGGTCCCACACCCACTTGATTTTGTTGAAAATGGTGGATTAAGAGTATGGGTGTTGATGTGATGAAGATTTGAAAGAGGGCATGTTATAATTCAAAATTCACCTAATGTTCTTCATATTTTCACTTAAGAATTTTGCAACCATTCCCCCCCTCTCTCTTTAAAACTCACGGCTACCACCACCACCACCTTCACACCACCCTTTAGCCACCATAAAACACCACTTTACACCTACTTTAAAACCCTATCAAAGTCATTAAAGGAGCTAGAAAGGGTGGAGGACTATGAGAGGTATTTTGGAGCTTCATTTTCTTCTTAAACCATCATCTAACTTGTGCACCCATTGTAAGACAAATTCTTTCATAATCTAGCTTATTTTTATGTCTAGATTAATGATGTACAAGTTGATCATCTTGAAAATAAAGAAAATATAAACCAAAAACCCTAACTCACACCACAATAAATACACTAAATATGATTTGTATTGTGTTGTTCATGTGTTTATGTGATTATTAGTTAGCATGATAGTGTTATTTATGTTTAAGTAAAGTATAAAGTTGGATGATCTTGTGTGTGCAAGGGTAAAAATGAGGATTTAAACATGATAATGTTTAAATCTTAACAAGATCATCAACTACATCATCCATGAAGATTACTACAACTTAAAGATAACTTTACTACACATGAAGGATTTTTATAAGAAATAAACATTATTATTTAAGTTGTAACCATCTTAAAAAGGGTAGGAATCAAGAGGTTGAATGAAATGAACTTGATTTAAATGATATGACAAAGTGGTGATTTAAAAGTGCTAATATATCTTGGAAATCTCATCATGATTTAATAGGATTTTTACCACTAAAAAGCCATGGATGATGATGCATTAATGTTGTAAATAAATAATCGTGATTAAGACATGATTAATGGTGTGATTAGCGGGACTAAACGCGATTAGTAACTTAAATTGTCATTAAGTAAGTATTAATGACAAGGGTTAAACCCTAAACACCCAAGTATTCAACAAGTTGATATATATATAATTTTACAAGTAAGAATAAGTAACTCTTATATATATATATATATATATAATATATATATATATATACACACACTCACTTGGGAAAATTAAAATACGTATACATATTTTGTCACCTAGAATTTTGTATAAATACATATGTGTATAGTATGTGTATGTATTTAGAAGCTTAACGTATTCACAATAAAATAACCCAATCATATACAAAAATACAAACACTTGAAAATAATACCAAGTGTTGGTGACATAAACAAATATATTCTCACAAAGCGTCGAAACAATAATCGGACAAACGAAGCAATACGGACGATGGGCGAACGTTCACGAATACATCGTCGGTCGACGACCAACGGGTGAGTCGCCGACACAAAAGTCATTACGACGACGGGCGATTGTCGACAAGAAAAAGCATAATAAACGACGCCGACGACGAGTTTAAAATATATATTTAGACGTTTACATATATATATATATATATATATATATATATGTTATTGAAACCAAAAATCCGAAAGTTAAAAGTATTATAAGTGTAAGACTTATTAAAAATGGGCTTTTGTAAATAAATTTGGGCTAGGCCCAAATTATAGAAGTCATGGACAAGGCCCAAAATAAATAAATAAATATATATGGACAAAGCCCAAAAACACATAAAAACATGGGCTAGGCCCAAAGACATAAATTACATGGGCTAGGCCCAATGACATAAAAACATAGGATAGGCCCAAAGACATAGATAACATGGGCTAGGCCCAATGAAAAGAAAACAATGGCTAGGCCCAATGACACGCGTACAAGACACGTGGACATGTGAAGGGCAAGGCCCAGTTCACACGCGATCAAAGAATGATAACAATATATATATATATATATATATATATATATATATATTTGAGAAATATATATATCAATATTAATCGAACAAGCAAACTACCAACACTACAATAACACTAAAAGTTGTTCTATCATAACAAGGAAACCCATAACAAGAATTCAAGATGAACAACAAGTACAAGGTCCATTGAGGCCCAGGTGTCTAATAAACTTAATACACATGTAGGTTACACACGTGTACGGACACCGACCGTGACTAGTACGACTTACGAAAAGCAAAACTGTGAGTTCATGTCCCTCCTTTTAATTATTTCAAAGTTTTTGTTTTAAAACTATCGAGGGGAAATACATGTCATAACACATAGTATGTTAGCTATGGGTTTAGTTGATAACACGATCACTTGTGTGTAAGTAGGATGATGACAATAGTAACCATTAATCACGTAGTGACCAAGGTGCAAAAGAAGTAGATCTATTGTGTTTGAGACCCGCTCCACTCCTGGTTGGTATACCCTTCGGAGTGCTTTTGTAATCCGAATGATGTCAAAGTTGTCTCGGTTTGGTTACTTACTTATGGTACATATATGTTAGGGTGCTCGCGACACACTGATAGATCCTTAAAACGCCATGGATGCTAATAGCATACTCGGATTTCATTACCGGATTTCAAGAATGACATTTTTATACGAAAACATTAACTACATGAACTCGCCAACTTTATGTTGACTTTTTAAAATTACATGTATTTCAGGACGCAAGCATCGCTGGTGATATGATTCGGGTATGGGAAAATGTCAAGACAACGATGTACCATCTTTTGGAGGGTTTGCCTTTTATATCCCAACTTCGTTTGGTATATAGGGGTCAAAACCTCATTATGAATTTATAATAAAAACAATATCTTATTTAGAAGTAACATAAGTTGAATTATGTTTATGAATATGATTGGAAATAGTTAAACTATGAAATCACTTTTGTATGGTTTTAGTTATGGGAATGAAACTTATTATTAGTATGCCATCGTTGTTGAATTTTAATTGCATACTAAATTGGATGCAATGATTACCTAATAGTCACACACTTGCGCTTCCGCTACAACCAGGGTGTGACAGGTTGGTACCAGAGCTTCTATTGTAGTGAACCGGGGAAATTTTTTTATTAAAGTTTGGTCTACAATCACCGAGGGCTCACAAATGAAAACCAGGTTTATAACATAACAGAAATGTTTTCGGAATTATGACAAAATAACAAAAAGGTTTTCATTGTGTCACGATTACATGAGGATCTACACACGAGCTCAACTGAGTAACGTGCAAGGATCAATACATGATTAGTCAATAATGGATAGAGACGAAACATTAAGATTACATGAGAAAACAAAAGAGAAAAAGTCTTGCATGAGAAATGGTGATTTATATAAAATATATCATAAGTAATAATAAATTACTAACTTATATATATATATATGCATTGTACGGATGATTAGCCAGGACTATGTCTTCTTCGACGAGCTACGAGGAAGATCCCATGGAGTATGTATCTGACGATGGATACGACCCCGATGCTGAGGCCCTACCCCTTGGGGATGGAGCCGACCATGGAGATCTTGATGACCTTCAGCCGCTTGCTCTTATTGATCCTATGGAGGACGATGCACCATCGGCAGATGACGTGCTAGTCGTTCAGCAGCCCCCAGCACGATTTTATTGTTTATGGCCATCCGGAGGGCGAGCATGAGAAAGTACACATGGCCGTACCTCTTGTTGTGGTTCCTCCAGTCATTGATCTGGACGATGATGATGACATACCTGTGTTCCATGTCGAGCATATGGAGGATGACCTTGGTGACGGATAGGTCTTTGATGACATAGCTATACTTGAGATTCCGTCCCTGTCATACCAGTTCTTGACATCTCGTCATCCTCAGATGCCACCCATAGTGAGCATATGGCAGACAATGCCTCTTCTGCCGCCCTAGATACGCCTGTATCGATGTATTCACCCCCTGCAGCCTCACCGGCTCGTGTTAGCTCATTTCCCGCTAGTACCCCGAGCCATGGACCCGTTCCATACGCTGCACCCACTCCCTACTCTGGACTAGCCCAACATTATTCACTGAGCGGTACCCCACATGCCCCTGAGCAGCCACCCCCATTTTTCTCTGGGAGGTCTACCTATCATCCTGTTTACAACCCATCTACAACTGGAACTTCCCACATGCCAGGACCTTCTTTCTCGACTGGATCACCTCCCATGTATGCGCCACACCCATACCACCTTCAGCAGGTATGCCTAACCCGATACCCCCACTGGGGATGAGCTCTTCTGACCCCTACCACCCTTCACACTTTCCTCCGATTCCTATGGAGGAAAGAGTGACTTCGTATGATCTTCAACTCTCCTTGATCTTTCGCAGGATCTAGGAATTACAGACCCATCGCACTGCTCATGCCGCTGCTAGAGCCACACCCCCACCACCATCATCGCCACTACCACCCTACCATCATACCCACCACCATCACCACCACCACTACCACTATAACCACCACGGCCCCACCTTTTTACTGCCCATTTCACCACTCATCATGCCTATCTGAGGTGCGAGTGCAGGAGTTAGAGCAGTTTCAGACTGATGCTACTAGGCGCATTTCTGACCTAGAGGAGGAAATGGCTTACCATCGCGGTATGCTCCACCGAACACCATCTCCACCACCCCCTCCACCTCAGTAGCATGTTTGTGATTATCTTTTGGGGATCAGATGTACTTTTGATGGCTTAGCTCATGAAGACTTAACTTTGAAGATCCCGGCTTTTTGAAGACAACTTGATGACATGAAGAAGCAATGTAGAAGAAAATCTTACTTTTGTAATGTAAAAACTTGTATTGACTAGGGTTGTGTATCCCTAAGTCGTTTTTGGATCTTCACGAACAAAATGTAACAAGTTGTCATTGTATAACAATGTATTTTCTTTATTTCACATTGTATTTCTCTTATGTTATGGTTGATGCATGGTGTCGTGGGGATACTATGATTGATATCTTATGATGTGGCGACTATGTATGCGATGAGCTATGTGTTTATGATGACATTGGGTGTGCGTATGGCGTATACATATATTTCTTTTTCTCTTTTATTATGTACGATGTGCTGATACATATATGATCGATAAAACTAAAAAAATAATAATTAATAAATATAATAAATATAACAATAATTATGTATTTATTATATTTTGGCTAATTGTGAGCGACAAATTATATCAAAAGACGATGCCGCCCCGCCGAAGGAGTTCAAACAATAACGCACTACCGACAACCCAAGAAGAACTAATGAACTCATATCTCAGGCAATTGCCCAGTACGAAGCTAACCGCTCTAAACATAGCGATGGTACCGGAGGTTCAACCGGAGGAAATCCTCCAACTGGTAATACATGGTTATTCATAAAACCGCACGATACTCTCATTTATTCTATTCGTGCTTTTTGGTTACTCATGCTTACATGATGTATCCAATGATTTCAGGTTGCACTTACAAGCAGTTTTTAGACTGCAAACCTCTGAATTTCGACGGTACCGTAGGTACTGTAACCTTCGTACGTTGGACTGAGAAGACTGACTCGGACATTCAGATGAGCAAGTGCCCTACTGAACAAAGAGTCACTTATGTTACTAGACTCTTCGTGGATGAAGCTTTATCTTGGTGGTACCTCCAGGTCCAAACTAAGGTCGACGATGTTGCATACGCCCTGACCTGGGAGGGACTTAAAGAAATGATGAGAAAGAAGTATTGCTCAAGATCGGAAATTCAAAAGTTGGAGACGGAATTCTGGAATTTAAAGATGATTGGTTCATATATTGCTAGGTACACGCAGCGATTTCATGACTTACCTTGAGTGGTGCCATACCTAGTGGAGCCTAAATTTAAGCAAATTGAGAGGTACATCTGGGGACTTGCCCCTGAGATTCTGAGTCTGGTTACCTCTTCAAAGCCCACCGAGATTGGAGAAGCGATTGATCTAGCTATCAGCCTTACTAAGGAGGCTGTACGTCAAGGAAGGTTACCCAAGTGTGGTATGAGCAAGAAGGAAAACACTGAGGAGACTATGGACTCCAATAGACGGAAATTCTCCCATTTCAAGAAAGGCTCTCGAGGCAATAATAATAGTAACAAGAAACAAGCCACGAGAGAAGTCAAAGAAACCAAGGCATATGTTACCACTACCACAAACAATGCTGTTAAGAAATCTTATACTAGGGGAGCACCAAAATGCCCCAAATGCCCTTTCCCCCACTACGGTGAATGCTGAGGCCCCAAGTGTAGTAAATGTGGTAGGTTTGGATATCGCACCGATGTGTGTCAGGGAACGAAAGAGAGCAACGTTGTTTTGGATACGGAGACAAAGGGCATTTCAAGAAAGATTGCCCTAAAGAAAATCAAGCACGAGGAAGAGCATTCGTGATTGGAGCTAAGGATGCTCGCCAGGACCCGAACGTGGCTCACCGGTACGTTCCCTATCAATGATCACTTTGCATATATTCTTTTTGATACCGGGGCATATTTCAGTTTTATTTCTAAGGAGTTTAGAGATATACTTGGAGTAGAGTCGAGTAAATTAGATGTTCCAGACTCGATTGAGCTAGCTAACGGGATATTGGTAGAGTCGGGTGAAATAATAAAGAAAGGTACGTTAGAATTGGGTGAACGAAAGTTTAATATAGATTTATTACCAGTTCAACTGGGTAGTTTCGATGTTGTTGGGATGGATTGTCTATCCGATAATCGAGCCGAAGTTATATGTCATGAGAAAATCATTCGCATCCCCTTATCCAACGGAGAACATTTGATGATTCATGGTGAGAAGCATGACACGCCACTACGAATCATAAACTGCATGAAAGCTCAGAAATGTTTGAGGAAAGGATGCATCGCCTTTCTTGCCCATGTGGTGGATAAGAAGGCTGAGGAGCGCAAGGTGGATGACATACCGGTAGTTAGGGAATATCCCGAAGTCTTTCCAGAAGACTTGCTAGGACTACCTCCACAAAGACAGGTCAAATTCCGTATTGATTTAGTGCCAGGAGCTGCACCAGTGGCAAAAGCCCCTTATCGACTAGCGCCCTCGGAAATGCAGGAATTATCTACTCAGTTGCAAGAGCTGCTTGACAAAGGTTTCATATGACCGAGTTTCTCGCCTTGGGGAGCTCCGGTGCTGTTTGTGAAGAAGAAGAACGGAACCTTTCGTATGTGCATTGACTACCGGGAACTAAACAAGTTAACTATTAAGAACCGGTACCCATTACCAAGGATTGACGATATATCCGATCAGTTGCAAGGATCGAGTTTCTACTCAAAAATTTATTTACGATCTGGGTATCATCAGTTGAGAATCCAAGAGGAAAGTATTCCTATGACAGCCTTTAGGACTCGCTACGATCATTATGAGTTCCTTGTTATGCCTTTTGGCCTAACGAACACCCCTGCAGTGTTCATGGATTTGATGAACTGGGTATGTAAGCCATACCTCGACAAGTTCGTGATCATTTTTATAGATGACATATTGATATACTCACGAATCGAGGAAGAACACGGACAACACCTGAGAACTATTTTGGAGTTGCTGAAGAAGGAGCAGTTATATGCTAAGTTCTCGAAATGCGAATTTTGGATTCGCGAAGTGCAATTTCTCGGTCACGTGGTGAATGAGAACGGAATACATGTTGACCCTTGAAGATCGAGGTTATAAAGAACTGGACCACACCAAGAACCCCCACGAAAATACGATAATTCGTAGGTTTAGCAGGATATTACAGGAGATTTACTGAGAACTTCTCAAAAGTTGCTCAACCACTAACCTTGCTTACACAGAAGGACAAAAAGTTTGACTGGGGAGAAAAACGAGAATCAGCGTTTCAAATATTAAAAGAAAAATTGTGTAAAGCACCAATATTGTCACTCCCAGACTGTACCAATGACTTTGTGGTGTACTGATACATTGCATCAAGGCTTTGGTTGCGTGCTAATGCAACATGAAAAAGTCATTGCGTATGCATCACGTCAACTGAAAGTTCACGAAAGGAATTATACCACACATGACCTAGAATTAGGAGCAGTGGTATTTGCCTTAAAGATCTGGCGTCATTATTTGTATGGCACTAAGTGCACCATATTCACAGATCATAAAAGCCTTCAACATATATTCAATCAAAAGGAACTGAATATGCGCCAACGACGTTGGGTGGAACTGTTGAATGATTATGACTGTGAAATCAAGTATCACCCGGGCAAGGCAAATGTTGTGGCAGATGCCTTGAGCAGGAAAGAACGAATTCAAACATTACGAGTACGAGCTTTAGAAACGACGATCCAGACGAACTTCACAATTCGGGTGCGCGAAGCACAACAAGAAGCATTATAACTAGAAAACATTCTAGCTGAATCATTATGGGGAATGGAAAAACAATTGCAACCGAACAAGGATGGAACTTTATATTTTATGGGAAGGATCTGGATTCCCTATTGTGGTGAGTTGCGAGACTTGGTGCTGATGAAGCACATAAGTCTAAGTACTCGATACACCCATGATCAGATAAAATGTACCAGGATTTGAAAGAATATTATTGGTGGTGTAGGTCCCCTAATCCGTATGGATCGTCACAGAATCGTCTATCCAATCTAGAGTGCGGAATCCCCTAGATCAAATTTCACAGAAAACCGAACAAGAACACGAACACGAACAAATACTTTCAAACTGTCTTCTATTGATTATCCAACATGAATGTTTACAATCAATTCAAGATTCACAAGAAATCTCCCAGCCACTCTTTGTAGACTTCTGACACTCCTCTCTGTTGTTCTTCCAACCTCTCTGTCTCATTCCCCAAAACCCTAATGCACAACATGTATATATACTACATGTCTACATACTAGGCTTTAGACTGGGATAGGCCATCTCCAAGCTCATTACAACTCTAAACAAGCAAAACACAAATGCTAAGCCCAATACAAAATATCCAAAGACTAAACTATTAAAGTATTAAGCTGTTGTCACAACTATGCACCAACAGACTCCTCCTTGACAATAGCTTAATAGTGTAATTTTGTCTTCAAACATCTTGTGATCTTTTGATCTTTGGATAGCTTAAGCTACACGCATATTCTGACGTTAACAGACTCCCCCTTTGCTGATGCTACCAATCTCCAAAACTTTCATTCGTTGTAGATTAGCGAGCTAGCATTCTCTGGTTAAGCTCTTATATCCAAATTCCTCTATATCTCCCTTTGCAATGTAGTTGAAGGATCCTACCATGCATCTTCACACACTCTTTACTCCACTCTTAAAATGCACTTTACTTGAATTTTGTACTTCATTTTGATAACCGCATCAATCTGTTTAGAAACACAAGCAAGTAACTCGAAAAACCATTAGTTCTTTTCACATAAAGATAAACCAATATTTTATCTTATCATACAAAAATAACACCTTATCAGTTCAAAATGGGAGACTTTAAAAGCAAATCTTTTTGAATTTTTATATTTTTGAAAACAAATACTAAAAAGAAAATTAACACTCTATTTTTGTGAATATCACCGTTAATTAGATCATACCAGCAACGTCAAACTGTTTTCACACTATTTGATAATTCTATATGCATTTATGAAAAACAGTTCAAGACGATTACCAAGTATTGTTTATCCACTTAAACAAAATACATGAACATTTCAAGTACCACAACCCAATGATATTTTAAGATAATTTATACTGATATACTAGTGTGTCCCACTTCAGGACATACCCCCGATCAAGGTATGCACAAAGATTCGTCGTAGTAGGTGAGTATATCGTAATTCATCCTTTTGAATTAGAACGTTAGATAATTGGTGATCAGGTCAGTACTTCTGTAGAACAAAGAGACCAATATCCAACGAGGGTTAGGGCAAATACCAAATTTTGGTATGAATAATGCAATTTGCACATTTGAATGACTCTCTAGGAGAGCTTCTTCAATTTTTGGGATTTGGCATTTTAGCTCTTTTAAGATATCCTGGTTGTGCCTAGGTCAGCATATATCTGGATGTATCAGAAGGACAACCTTGATACCCCGGATGAAATAACAATATAAAGACTAAAACCTCAGACTTTGGCAATCTATCAATGCAAGATTTAAGGTTATAAAACCATACGCCACTGATATGTTACCCACTCATACACAG
The DNA here is from genome assembly GCA_947069175.1 of Scalesia atractyloides. NCBI lineage: Eukaryota > Viridiplantae > Streptophyta > Magnoliopsida > Asterales > Asteraceae > Scalesia > Scalesia atractyloides. Next base: position 42,817,929 of record CAMTDV010001632.1, read on the forward strand.
TTTATTATATGTGTATCGCAAAGGTAAGTGTGAAGCTGCTATCACACTTTAAATTTCAGTGTGACAGTTTAACTTGCTGATGTACTATCATTTCTTCTTTTCCAAACAGTGAAACTCATTTTTGATTTTTGAAAAAAACTTTAAACTTTTCAACTTACTCCCCCTAAACTCACGCACTAACTAAAAATCTTTTTGGTTTAGGGAAATTTCTCCCCCTAAATTTGTGTTTTTTTGGAGTAAGGATTTAAAAACAGAAATTTAAATACAAACAGACTCCCACTTCAACCTGACAAAAGGTTTTTCACTGTTAGTAAACTTTTTCTATCATAGAAGTAACTAATTCGTTACCATGGGTAAGAACACCTCAGGAATAACCACTATTGAATACATCAATAGTCCTTCTTAGCCATCCATGCACTCACTCAACAACTTAGTTAGATTTGAGAACCCAAGCCCTACTGGTTTTGGGTTGACCATGACTATCAATATAACTTAATTCTATCCAATATCCATCACACCCTACTGGTGTCTTGGATATCTTCCAAGGTGATGAACAAGATTTATAATTTCCACGAAATCTTTGATCGTTAGAGTTCCAATAAACTCTCGGAGTTGCCGGCCTTTGAAAATTATTATGTCGAAACCTTCTTCTCCTATTATCATAATCTGATCTTTGAAAAATGTTTGGATTGTTTTGAACGTTTGAGTTACAAAGACCCCTATATCCTTCTCTTCTTTGAAAATTTCGATTTCCAGAAGTCTGGTATCAATTTTGATAATCAAATTTTTTTATTTATCAATTTTGATAATCAAAATTTTTTATTTTGAAAACAATTTGATTGACCAATATAGTGACTTCATTTAGGAGAAGAGTTTCTTGAACTATCAAATCTTCCTAATGTTGAAGGTTTAGATTTGAATCTTGGTTGTTTTGTCTGACACTTTGGTTTAACATTATTATTCGAACCAACCTGATTCCCATCGTTAACCTCAACCTCAGCCTCCATTTTCTTACCCTTTTAAAAGGACAACAACTAGCCACATGTCATTTGTTGTGACATTTAAAACAAGATGTCTTCTTAAAAATTTTCTTTCTGTTAGATCCCTTTTTAAATGTTTTGACTGTTTTGTCGTTAGTATCCTCATCCACTTTATGAGGTGTACTATTAGACCTAACAGATTCTTTCAAAGAGACTGGACTATTAGGTATGTCAACTGTTATCGGATCCACTATAGCTGGTGTAGTAGGAACAAAATCTGTTAGCTCATTTTCATTTGATAAAAAGGAGTAATCATGATCCTCAGAAGATGAAGTTTTACTAAACCCCACTCCTGTTTTATCACTGCTCCTTTTCAAACCTTTCTGAATTTGAGTACTGACTAACGAGGATTTTCCAAATTTGTCTAACTTTTCATGAAGTTCAACAATTTTGGCTTGTGCACTAGCCAATTCTGTGCACTTTTCTGAAAGCTCGTTAGTCTTATCTTTCACAGTTTCACAAGCCAACTCAATGATCTGTAACAATTCGTTGACTTTGCTTGTCAAACTATTGATTACTTGTTCATTTGATTTGAGTTTATTTAAACTATTTGACTCACTTTTACTCAAAAGAACATTTGACTCTTTTTGATTTTCTAATTTGGCTAACAAAATTTTGTTTTGCTCTGATAGTTTGTCAACTTACCATGTAGTTAGTTGCAATTATGACAAGTATGACTTACAGATTGAAATTGTACCTGTACCTTTGCTGTAAGCTCATCTGTATCATCCATGCACACTGTAGCTTTTGCATCCTTGACTTCCATTCTCTCCTTCTCAGCTTCCTGCTTTACTTCTTTCTTAGCAGCTACTTCTTCAGTCTTCATAGCACCAGTCTTAGCTAAACATGTTTGTTCACATGTACTTTGTCTTGAAGAACTCTGATAACGTTTTCCTAAAGTTTCCCACAGCTCTCAAGACGATCCATACCTATTACAAATGTGTTTCATATCAGTTGGCAAGGACATCTTTATGCTGCTAAAGCTTTCTTCTCAGCCTCATACATACATTTCTTACAGTCTTCCATCTTCTCATATGACAGTACTAGAATTCTCCTGTTAACTCGACGTGTGGGAACAATATACCCATCAATCATACAGCTCCACATCTTAGAATCTTCACATTGAACAAATGCGTCAAACCTCTCTTTCCAGTCTACATATTGTTCAGCATTCATCAACTTTGGGCAGTTATTAAGACACCCACTGATATTGTGCATTCTGACCATCTTTACCACACAGAGTATTAGTTTTAAATGGATTTTGGTATACCTGTGTCAAAATCCAAATCTAACTTCTCTTTTGGTCCTTTGTGTTTTACCGTAACCGTACCAAAAAAGTACAAAAATTTATCCGAAATGTGTGATTACCAGATTGTACCGTTATACTCGGCTCAACAATACGAATCCAATGATATATAATGTCCGATAGTGATTTTAGGAATTTTCGTGCCTTTTTTTGTCCTAAAAATCACACGAGTCTATCTTTGGAACCAGTTTGTCAAGATTGTCTATGGATCAAATTCTGTGTCTGAAAACATTTAACTCTGGTTAAGCCAGCTGCTTAACTTTCCACCTTTTTGTATAGAACTCGGAACAGTACCAAATCCGGAACAGTAACTCGGATAGTCCATCTGAGATGGAAACCCGGAATAGTAATCCGAATTGCTTATCCGAGATGGTGATTCGGAATAGTGGATCCGAGATGGAATCCGGAATGTACTATTCTGATCTAATATGGAATCCGGAATAGACTATTCTGTTCCGTGATGGACTCCGGAATAGACTATTCTGATCCGATATGGAATCCGGAATAGACTATTCTGATCCGAGATGGAATCCGGAATAGACTATTCTGATCCGAGATGGAATCCGAAATACACTGCTGATCCGAAATTCAATCCGAAATGGACTGATCTTAATCCGAGATAGACTGTTCTAAAGACAACGAAGATGATCCGACATGGTTTTCAGAGTATATGGTGAAGGGTTACTTTTATCGCATGGGTTACGCCGGATTCGTGAATGCCGCTCCTTTCAAGAAGGGTAACCTAAGTGCTTCGATATATCGCACACGTTGTTATACATGCTTTGAGTCATCTTAAAGGAGGTTTTGATGATTTGAACGACTACCAAATGTGCATGATTACCGCGCTAATTCTGAATCTTCCATATAACTTTTCAAAGGTTATATTCACTCAGATGGTGCAGAATAGTCATAGAGAAAAGTTTCTACAGTACCCACGTTTCATACAGATGCTGCTAGATCATCTGCATCCAAACTTGCAGAAAAAGAAAGATGACACGCTGAAACTAGAACACATGGATGTCTCTACCTTAAAGAAAATGAATTTACATCTAAAGACTTTCCGCAGTGCCAAGCCAGTTTTTGGAGCTATCGTTGACAAAAGTTATATTGCTCCGGCACCGGGAAAGTGGAGGAAGGATGATAATGGGGATGAGAATGAAGAGTTGACTGCGCTTGATGGTTTTGTTGCAAAGCGTAGTTCTTGGTTTGTTAAAGATGGAGAAAAGGGTGCAAAAAGAAAGGCAATAACTAAATCTTCTACTTCTACATCTCAATAGAAAAAACAAGCAGCTGAAAGTTCTAGATTGAGAGATGAACCAGAGATTGAAGAAAATATTAAAGATATTGCTGCAGACATTGAGAGGCAAGCTTTTGGTGGTGATAAAGTGGCTGAAGAAGTTTCGTCTTCTAGCACTGATTCTGAAGATAGACGAGCTGGTGAAAGAAAGAGAGCTAAAAAGATAGAAGCAAAGCGACTTGCAGAGAAAAAGAAAAAAAGTTGAAGAGAAAAAGCGCAAAGTGGCAGGAGAGGACGACACGAATTATATACCTTCGGGTTCAGATTATGATACTCCTATTCGCAAGCCAGCAAAGAAAAAGACACGACGTCTCAAACGACAAGCGGAAAGAAGCACTGAGTCTTCTAATGTCAAATCTAAAGAGACAGTGCAAGAGCAGATGGTCGAAGAAGAGGTGGTTGAACCAACTGCACAAATTCCACAACCAACACCACAATCGACTCCACAGCCGCCACCACAACCACAGTCGCAGCCACAAACTTTGCAGTCCCGACCTCACTTTGATTTTGATTTTGATTTTGATTTTGGGGATATTCCAGGGGCGAAGACTTTTCTACAGACATGTTTATTAACCCGCGCGTTGAAGAATTACAGAAACATGTTATTTCAAACATTGTCAAAATTGCAGAGTTACAGGAGCAGGTTAACGTGCTTAGCGAAGACAAACAGCAGCTTGAAGCTATGCTCGCCAGTATTGTGTCAGAAAATGAGCGCTTACAAATTCGAATGGCTGAATATGAGGAAGAGCGACTCAGAAGTGACAGAAGAATGAATCTCTTTGAGAAGATACTGACAAAAAAACTGGGAGTTAATATTGCTACGGAAATAGATGAGATTGAATGAGCCGAGGCCAGAGAACGAGTAGCTGAACGTGAACGTCTTGTTAAAGAACTATCAGATGCGCAAGGCAAGGGCAAAGCTAAAGTAGTTGAGGATCCTTTGAACGTCACAACTAAGCCAGAAGCTGAATTGTGCCAGTTATTACAGATATAGTGGTGTATACAGTCTCGAATAAGTTTATTCTGATCGGAAAGCCTAAAGATATGGATATTGATACGACAGATCTTTCTGTGAGACACCAAGAATGGCTACAGAAGAAAAAGTTAGAAAAAGAGATTGATTCAGCGGCTAATGAATTTAAACGAAGATGCTGAGATAGAGGATGCCGATTTAGATGATATATTATCTTGTGATTCTGATTCTGATAGTGGTGATGATGATGTAGGTGGTGCGGGTATTTGTGTAACCGAATCTGGTTTAAATGAAGAGATTGATTATTCTGTGTATTTAGACGACTATGCGAATCAAATGACTGAAGAAAGTGGTAAGGGAAGAACTGAAGGTCTTTCTAATGCTCAGCAGGCAGGAATGTTCACAGTAACCGACTCATCTACCGTTCTTGTCGTGCCTAAGCTGAAGGTTTTTTTTAGCATGATGTTGAGGAGGGAGAATTTGTCCACATCTATTCTAAGGAAGAGATTGCTAAAATGTTAGGTGTGGATGAAGAAAACTACGAGTTTGATTTCGAAGACGAGTTGAATGAGATTTACGCTTTTGAGCCAAGTGATTATGTTTTCGAGCACATTGAAGAAGCGAATGATTACGATAGAGTTGTCGTGGAGGATGATTCTGATGACGATGTTACTAATCTTACCGATCAGGGTACAGATGACTCCCCAACTTTCACTGAGTTGTTTGCAGCGGAAAAGCCGATGTTCTGAAACGCAAAGTCGAAGAAGCTGCTAAACAAGGTACCATTCCTCAACAGTTGAATAGAGCTGAAATTGCAGAAATAAGGAAAAAGTGGTTTAAAGTTTCACCAGCCGAGCGGAAATTCAACCGTCCTCTAGCGTTCTTTACACGCGATGCAGATATTTCTCTGGGGGACATAATCAGCTGGGGTTGGATCGAAGAACTTAATGTTTACGCTATCAAAAGGGAGTTTGGAATCCAGTACTTCAGATATTTGAGCAACGTCAAATCCTTGCCATATTGGGATATCAAAGAGCTCGTGCAAACGAAGACGATAAATCTAAAGATGAAATTTCACGACCAACGGCTATGGAAGTTGATCAAGCTTGAAGATGCACATGGATTTATACACTGGAAACCTCACTTTCCGAAGCGTATTACGAAGATTGATCCAATTACTAAAGAAAAAGATATTACGCTCATTGTGAAGAAGCCAAAGGTTATGAAGAATATGCGTATGATCAGATGGAGCAAGATTTTCACAAAAACTTCAAGTGGTGGCACTATGATTCTAACACAAGAGAAGTTATGATTTGTGTGCACCCTGATGATGATTCATGGAAGATAACTGAGGAGCTCACAAACGAATATATGGGTTGTGGCGTGGCATTCGAGTACTAGACCCGATGTAGCTAGTAAATTGTTCGAAGAAAGATATAGATTGTTTGTTCTACAACAAAATTAGCTACGAAGAGAAAGACAAAGAACAAGCACTCCAGTTTCAGAAGATTGTTAACGTCTGTTTCGCCAATGATTACATTTTGGATCGACATGGAACACTTCTTAGAGGAAACTGGAGGAGACCGAGCAAAAGAAGAAGGAAAAGAAGGAAGCAAGGATTGTTGAGCGAGCTCCTATAGCGTCGCTGAGAATTTTTCGGTTTGTCAATACAGTTAACTGACCTCATCCAACAGATCAAACGCCAATTGCTTTTGAGGAGCGTCGCAAGCCACCGAAGCGGTTTTTGGTCGTTAAACATCAGATCTTATGAAGATTTTTAGAAGACTATCCAGACTGTGGAAACATCCAAGGGGGAGTTTGTTGGTGCATTATGTCTATTGCCTACGTCTAGGATATGTCGTTATTGTATATAGGGCTTAAACGTCAGATTGTAAATGTTATTGTTTGTTTTATATATTTTGTAGCAGACTCGTACGAGTGAGATTCTTGACTCGTACGAGTGACACATACTTACTCATACGAGTGACACTTTGTCACTCATACGAGGCAGCCACTCGCACGAGTCACAGTCTCTGTTTCACACACTCTAGTGCGAGTCATGTCGACATATAAATAGAGGAGTGTTGTGTCAGCTAGTAAGTGTTTAGTCAAGTTGGTACGACGAAGCCCTGCTGAATTATTTACTCACATTGTACTTTGCACGTCAATCAATACATTCAAAGCAGTTAAACAGTAGATCTCACTTGTTTGTTTGTCAAACTCACTAACAATAAATTCCGCCTCTGTTAGTTGAGTTAGATAAGTCTGGTTGCTCATCGGAGGAGCCGATCCCCCATTCACATCCTTGTTGTGTGTTTCGATTATATATAAAAAGATTAATCACTTCTAAAGGAATAACATCAATATTGTTATTGGTGTTATTGGAATTAGCAACAATATTCATTTTTATGGCAAATACTTGACAACGTAAGCTATGCGAGTGACAGTAGTGTATCGTTATCATGACAATGCAAATCGATGGGTTTCGGTCTCGTTCCATGTAAAATAAGTGTTGATAAAAATGTTAGAGTACATTAATGTTACATTCCCCTATTTTTTTAGAAAAAAATAAAATATATTACACAGGGTTTCTTAAGTTTTTTCAACTCAAGTGGGTTTTCGTTTTATCTTTCACCTATATGTGTGTGTGTGGATATATATGACAAATTAGATTTAAATAATCCGATCTACCTATTTTTGACCATAATAATACATCTGAGTTTATTCACGACAGTGGTCCCACCTTTTTCCTTTTGTTTGTATAATGGTCCACCATTAAGAAAACATAACGGAATTAAGTTTTTTTTTCCCAGATTACAAACTGATATTTTAGGGCTTTTGATGAGAACAAGGATACAAGTCAACTTATGAAAACTTTACCTTGAAACAATGCTTTAAACGACGTAAACGATGCTTCAATTTGGGTTTTTAAACATTCAATTAACAAAAATCAAGCCGTTTAGAGCACCTCTCTAGATAAGTTTTTTATTAATCGACTCATATCCTCGTTTTGATCAAAAGCTCTAAAACATCGCTTTGTAATTCGAAAAAAAAGTTAATTATGTTAAGTTATTTTCAATGCCGGACCATTATACAAACAAAAATAAAAAGGTTGGATCGCTATCGGGAATAAACTTAGTTGGGATTATTATTGGCCAAAAACAACCAGATCAGATTATTTAAATCCAATTTGCATATATATTATTATTAATATATATATATATATTATATATGTATATTATTGGTGAAGAGTCATTAATTTTACATAGCCTTTCATATTGTTATAATTCTTTATCGTTTTTTAAGCATATTTTTTTATAATTTAAATATTTTTGCAATAAGTTACGTTCTTTAACTTTTTCTAAAATCCCTAAGTACGTAGTTTGCTTAATTTTTTCTTAGCATTTTGGTAAAATTTTTGTTAAAAATGAATTTGTATTCAAAATGAGGTATTTATTTGGTATCTTAAAATGGTATGATAATGAACTAAACCGATTATGACGGTTGGGTTTTCTAAACCTCCTTTATTTTAAAATGAAGTTTTTTTTACATTGGTATTTGCTTCGTTTTACCGTAACGCACGACTTCAAAAAATCTAGTTTGATTAGGATTACTTCAAACAAAAAAAAAAAAAACACGGATAAGGAGTTATATTTCAAGCTATAGTTTCTAATTTGTTAATGAGTGTTATTCTAAAAATATCAATCCTAATATAGCATTAGTCATATACTAACGTTAATGTTAATATTAAGGGAAAAGATTTAATATAAATGAGTTTTAACTTTCCTAACATAAGATACATAAGATAAGAAGTGGAAGAAGATTTTTTTTAATATTTTTATTTACTTAACTATGATGTTTAATTGCAAAATGTAAAAAAAAATCATTTATTTACTCTAATAGAACATTATGTGTAATTACTCTAGGACTGATTACACAATTACTCTATTAGTGTAACTGCAAAAAAAAAATAGATTTGAAACTAAAATACGTGTTTGAAAAGATGAGAAAAAAATTTCAAAATAAATATATTCTTTCCTTCACTCATCACGTTTAGTATGTTAAGCTCATTTATACAAAACCATACTCTTAATATTAATATAAGACTTAAAAGAATAATAATAATAATAATAATAATAATAATAATAATAATAATAATAATAATAATAATAATAATAATAATATCGGTCAATTTATAAGAAAATGTTAAAGGAAGCATTGAAACAAAGATCCATTCTGAATTCATCAGCCACATAGGGGGAAAAGAAGATGGTATTTTCTTGTTAGTTAAAAATATTTTTAATAGTTCTGCTTTGGGGTCTCTAAGTTAAGGAGACGTTCATAATCCTGAGGAGAGTACTATTAGTAGCACCAATGTTAGACAATGTCTGCAAAAGGTTGCAGATGGCCATCTTACAGTTGCGATGAAGGTGTTATGTTTATCTGGTGTTTGTCACACCCCGAATTTCCAACCAAACACCGGTGGGCCGGGTAAGGAATATCGTGACGTAAGTTGATATCATGATAGTCAAATAACACAGCACAGCGGAAGTCTTGGAATTCAAATTACTATTACAAACCAAATGTTCAAAGTACGAAAATAACATACAGAAGGCTTGTAATGAAAGATCCATAGGCGGATCATAAGATATACAAAAATGTGTAACAGACTTTGGGCAGATCTAAGGATTTGCCAAGATCCTCTTATATCACTACGAAGCAGCTTCAAGCCTATTTCTATTGTACCTGCAACTTAGTCTTTTGAAAATACGTCAGCTTTCGTTGGTAAATACACCCAACTGACTCGTTTTGAAAACATTTCAAAAATCGATTTAAGGGCACAGGGCACGAAAAATCTTTTATAACTTGGGAAAGTCAACCTTGTAACCTTGTTAACAGATTCACATGTTTGTCCATACATATGGGGCCCAGTATAGAGACCAAGACATGATTAACGTACACACCACTTATGAACCCACGAAGGAGTTATCCCCAACTAGTGGGTAAATATAATTTAGCATTCACATCTGTCAGGTGTATGCCTACACCTCGTGCTTTGGTCGTGGCTGTTAACTAATGTAATGAGCCAAGAATATCCAGGACACGGTCGTTAAACCCTAATGTTTAAGTTATCAAACAAAACTGATCAAAACGGAATATGCGGATTTACTAGCCACAATCCGGCACCCCATTTCCGACCAAACGATAATACTTTACCATAACCCAAGCCTGTATAAGGGAAATAAGTCAAGAGTATTTACCTGAGCTAGTCTTGATTTAAAAATGCAAGTTTAGTATCTCAGCCATATTCAAATGAAATAAGTGTAGATATAGTTACTGGAAGGCTCTAGTCTGGATTATGGCTTAAGCTAACCAATTAGAATGCTAACGGTCATATTTAAGTCATAGACTTAGACCGACTAGCTTAAAGGATCAAAACGGTGTAATACGCTAGACTAAGCGATGACCGGAGAGAATGTAGTTTAAACCCAACAAGTACTTAAGACTTGTATGTTACGGTTTAAACAATTAACATTTTGGAATTTGAGATAAAAATGATAAGGTTAAACTGTTTTGGTTAATTTTCGTAAATTAGTTACATATATTTAACCGTATGCATATAAGAGATATAGGGTAACCGGATGAGTTATGAACAAGTTTTATATGTCATCATACTTTAAATAATTTGAAATATCAGTAGTATATCAACTTATGTACCCGTTGAGGTTTTAAAATGAAATTACGCCTCATTAGGCGTTTTGACCTTTATGTGTTGTATAAAAGGAACTTGCATGTATTATGATGTTTTGATCATAAACATTCTGGAAAAATACTTAATTTGTGATATATTATCAGTAAGAAGTCACACATAAGTGTGATTTATGGTTTAATACCAAACTATGCACCGAAAGGGTATTTTTGTCATTTAAAAAGTATAGTTTACGATATTATACTAAAATTAGTTTATGATCAGAATATAAACATCATAATATGTTAATTACATTAACATATCAGTAGGTAGTTCATTTTAAAGTTCATTGTTGATTAAAACCTTGTTTTATGTAAAAAAGGGCATTTTAGTCAAAATTGACATTTAGCGGAACTTGTGCATGAACTCATATTATGATTATGACAAAGTAATATAACCTCAGAGGGTTATGCTACATTATATTACGATCATAATGCGACCATAAGTAAGTAGTAAACTAATCTAAGTCGGGTCAGAATCGAAAGTCAAAGTAGAAGTCAAACTTCACGACTTTCAGTTGCGAACCGACCCTAGAACTGGAATTGACGAGCCGAACATGTTCCCGCATGTTCTAATAATTATTACAAACTTTTTTAAGTGTAAAAAAATATTTATAACATGTATAAACTCAGATTATAATATTTACAAAATCTGACCCGTTTGAATTTTTAAAACATAAACTTTGACCCGTCAATTGACCTAGTAAATGTGATCCTTAGGAGGTGCCATTTTAAGGGATTAACACCTAATTACGATCACTTAGCCATGTTCATTTCCAGTAATGGCTGGACCATAATCGTCTTAACCGAAAGTCAACGAATTTGTCGAAAATGCTTGACTTTTGGCTATTAAAAACCTATAAAAAGAAAAGAGTAGAGATGTAACACTTACAAGTGATCCAAGGGAAAATTACAACTTAAAGGGAAGCTCCTAAATGGTCAGGAACTTCCAAGAGTGTAATAGAGAGGAGAAAGAATGAATGAGCAAAGAAATGAGGTGAACTAAGTGGGTATTTATAGTGCAAGAGGTGCAAGAAGATGGAGCCAGGTGTTAGAGGTGTTGTAGGATCTCCACAAGTGTCTACAAGGTGTCAAGAGCTGCAAGAGTGTGGCATTTTGCAGGAGAGGTGGCATCTTGACAGAATTTTGGGGTTTTGACACTTTTAGTCCCTCAATAATAGTTTTGTGGATTTTCATGAATTGTCCTTTGCTTATATTCAGTGATATATGGCACAACTAGGTCTTTTCGCTCAACACGAGATGTATTGAAGAAGAGTACGAATATCCGAACGTTAACGTGTGTCACACTCGGTGTTTTTACGACTTATAAGTGTTTACTAGCTTAAACGTGAAGGTTATGAATACTTATGGTTTCATGGGTTAATTACCCAAATTATCAAGGTTAAAGGTTCGGTGAAGAAGCGGAATACTCAAAGATGGTAAATCAAGAGATATCCCATCAACCGGAAGTTGTTCGGGTCGAGAAATAACTTGTTTAAATAAGAAACACGAAAATAATAAAGTCTAGGGGCCTTTGGGTCATTTGATGAAAGCTTAAATGAAGAAAAATAAAGACTTTAGAGGCCCGCCGTAAGCTACGGTCGCCAGACCGTAGCTTACGGTCTGTGATATATTAGTTCAATAGCTTTAGACCGTAGCCTACAGTCCCAGACCATAGGTTACAGTTAGTTTAAAAAAATGAATTTTGAACATGTTTGAGTGGCTAACTCATTGACGTATGATCCGAGAGCATGTACACGTGTCGGTATATTATCGAACACGAATTTTACGAGGTGTTACATCCTCACTCCCTTAAAATAAATCTCGACCTCGACATTTTATTCAAAAAGATGGGGGTACTTTTGTCGCATAGTGGACTCAACCTCCTTCAAAGGGCATCCCATTTAACCTTTACAATAGGTATAAATTTCCTTTGGAGCTTTTTAACCTGTCGATCTTCGGTCGAAATTGGTTTCTCAATGAACCTCAGGTTTTTATCAAATTGCACATCTTGGGTCTTGAACTAAATATTAAGAAAACTAAGCTATTCTAGTCTTCTTATGATGGTAGCAAGTTTCGTGAGAGGTTATTTCCTACAGACATCTGGAGGCCATTATTAAGGGTGAAGCCCCTTAGGGGAGGTCGTTAGTAGGGGCACAAGCTTTATTAGTAGGTTGGCAAAGATAAGAGCTGTTAATGCTGTGGACTTGATGCGTCTCCTACCCAAACTAGGTGACACATAGAGTGAACTACTATTGCTTCGATCCTGTATAGGTATTGCTAAACTTTTCTTTGGATTGAGCACATGCCAACCATTACACATGGAAGATGCAACGTTATTCTTTGACAACGGTTTGCGTGAGGCGATTGAGGAATTGGTAGTTTGTGGAGGTCCTTTCTTTGGAGATTTCCGGTGGCGACTTGCCTCCTTACATATTAGGTTTGGGGGTTGGGGTTGTATTTAGCTGTAGAGGCTTCATCTTATGCCTTTGTAGCCTCGACGGCTCAATCTTGGGTGCTATAGGACCACATCTTAAGAAACAGTGGCATATGTGGTATGTATTCTGATTATGTTTGTGCTTTGGCTTGTCTTAGTAATACGATTCCAAGCTTCGACTTCGGCGGTTTCACTAAAAAGGACAAGGCCCCCTCTAAAGCCCAACATGCATTGGCGAGTTATCTTTTTACTAAAATTGTCCAGGACATCGCAGTACCGTCCGACTTGATCGTTAGACAAAAAGTCATTTTTGAGTGTCGACATACACCACATGCTCAAGATTTTCTTCTTGCTATACCTATAGATGGGTTAGGCCAACGTATGTCTCCGGTGGAGTATCGTACTATCGTTAAGTATCGCCTCATGATTCCTTTATTTCTAGTTGATATGAGATATGCTCTGTTTGTTATAAGGCGTGTTTGGACTCTTTTGGGAAGCATGCGGTTCATTGTAGACAGCTCCCGAGTTTCAAGTACCGACATGTTTTGGTTAAGGATGTCCTTTTTGACATATTCACACGTGCTGGGATTTCTGCTAAGAAAGAGGCACCCGTGAATTTCTTAATTGATCCATTGAAAGGAAGATCTACCCTTAGACCAGCCGACATTTTGGTCTTTGGATGGATAGGACGAAAACACGCGTGTGTGGATCTAACAGGGTTTCTCCCTTGTAGGCTTAGGAGGTAGTGCTTTCATGGTGGGTCAGATTACTTGAAAGCTTCTTCGGGCAAAGTGACCAAACACGAGAAAGCATGCCTAGACAACCAATACGTGTTTATCCCATTTGCTTTTGATACTTTTGGGTTCCTTGCGGAAGAGGCTGTTGACCTACATAGCGGAGTTTAAACGATCATGCACAGTAGTGTTATGACACCAAGGTCTATGGATGTAGTTTTTCGAAGACTTAGCTTTGCTATCTAAAAAAGGGTAGTAGCGCAACTTGTTACCGGTTTACCTTCCATCTTGATGTAATTTCAAATATTATTATTTTAAGTTTTAAAATATCTATTTATAGCCAAAAAAATAGGGTTTTTGTATAAAATGAAGATAATAACGTAAAATTAACGTCTTATAATTTCCACGAATTATTTCGTAAAAAATGTATAAAAAATATCGTTTAAAATGAAGATAATAAAATAAATTAGTCTCTAATAATTCCCACGAACTACTTCGTAAAGAAATGTATAAAAAATACCGAAAAATAGAAGGAACATCTAATATATTTTTAGATCAACCACGTGATCTTGATAAGTCGATAGGATGCAAGAGGTTGGCATGCCTACTTTGTGTTCTAAGTGCTAGTTGAGATTATTATTCGATTATTCCTTAATAATCAATTCAAAATCCCTTTCATTAGTCACAAATGATTAATGGATTGAAAACCCGCAAACCCCTTTTTGAACCCAACCCACACATCTAATCACTTTCAAACATAACCATCTTTTCATATAAATGTTACTAGACTTTCTTAGCAATCCCTCACATCTTTACAGAAGTCGAAGACTATAAATGTTACTAAGAAAATATAACTCAAACTTTATTAATACATCAAAAATTCTAAACTAAAAGACTAATAAATAACGAAAGTTAATGTCTAACAATTATGTTAATTTTCTATTTTTTGTTAATAAATAATCGAAGTTAAAGTCTTTACAATTATGTTAGTTTTTCATTTTTTTAATTATCGATCTAAAATGGGCACTATTCATAGTTTGCGTAGTTATCCAACAATATCAATAGCGAGAACAAAATACAACTAAACCTAAAACCTAATTGAGAAATGCAACAAACAGATTTAGAAGCGTAATAACGAATGCCAAGTTCAAAGTTTAACGAGTAAATAAATAATGGTCGGTTGGTGTCTTTTTTCACACATTAATTTAAAAAGATTTTATGAGTGATCAAACATCATAAATTTTACATTAATTAGTTTCAAAAACAAATCCATAAGAGTTTAACTAAACAAACTTTAAGTTATCTTGAATTTTCTAGTTTTAGAATCTTACTTTAATTGTTATGACAGTTTAAAGATGAAAATCCATAGAAGATGATAAAACAAAGATGATAAATGCAACGAAAATATAAACTTGTAAATTACAACAATGAAGAGAATGTTTTCAGCCTGATCACTCTGATTTGATTTACGTATGTATGAAAGACATATAAACTCCCATTCAGCCTGATCACTCTGATTTGTTCGTACAAAAAATGTGAAGAAGAAGTGATAAATAAAATAATACATGCGCTATTCTATTTATAGTACAAAACAAACCGCTGTGGAAGCTAAGCTGACGTCACATTGACAATGACATCTAACAACCTAACAAACTCTAACATCTTTAGGATAAAACACCGTTACATTGAAATACAAATAGACCCTGTCGATAGGATCTGTTGAAGAAACCTCTGATGAGCTTTTATCCTCTGTTGGTCCAGCAGACCTTTGCTTCAACAATTTTTAATCTTCAATAGCAGATGTTCTCTCTAGCAGACCTTAGACTCTGAGCAGAGCTTATCTTTAATAGTACTTGTATAACAGACTTTAGCTTAACAGACCTTTGAGTAACAGATATTGATTTCTTTGCCTTTGAGGGGAGCATATCTTTAAAGCATTATTATTGATTATCAGATGTAATAGATTATTTTGGCTTTCCAATCATCTGTTCTTTTGTGGGGTCCACTAGATTCAACAATCTCCCCTAGAAAAGATGATGCCAAAACTCTTCTTTATTGCTGATCTTTATTCCTCATCAACATTTTCCCGATTTGTCCTTTGAATTGTAGTTCAAATTTCAAGGAAATCATGTCTTCAAAATCCCTTTGTAATTCAAGGTTCAACAGATCTTGGACGTCATCTGCATTCATACCATATGCATCCTCCATCTTTAGCTTTTGAATTCCACCATCTGATCTAAGCAAGGTCAATTCGTGGGTGTCTGAGGATGACTTCCACTTTAGAATTTTTGAATCAGTTGGTTTTGTTGGGTGAAGATTTATTTCTGATGAGTTTTGTGAAAGTGGCCCGCTGACACGATTTTTAACTGTTTATCTGAGTTTGTCACTTGCAGGATTTGTATGAAAAAGTTGTTGGTTCTTGATTCCCTCTTTCTGTGTTCTTCATAAATCTGATCGTCAGTCACAGACATCTGCTTTTGCCTTTCTACTTGATTTAAGGCAGTTGTGGATAAGCTTGATGATGTGAACTGCTTTTTAGGAGTATGGGTCTATTGATGGATAACCATTGCTGGGTAAACTGGCTTTCTTAGAACTGTAGGATACTTTTCTCTTAATTGTTCCAGTTTTTTGTAGGTCTCAACATTTTTGCATTCTGACAATCTAGCAACAGCTCTAGCAGTACCATACTTTGCTGCAACAATCTTCTCTCATTCTCTTTAGTTTCAAAGCCTTGTTTTGATCAATTAATTTGCCTTTCTTCCAAACTGGTGGAGTTGGCTTGTGTAAAGTGTGAGTCCCAAATCAGATTCGGATCACAGTGGTTGATTGTTATCACTCAAACAACTATAGATTAGTTGTTTGAATGTGTAGAAGTTAAGAAAAACCAAACCATGAAGATGAAGATTCTTGAATGGATCATACAACTAGTGTTGTATATGAAATCCCAAAAAGATGTAATCAATAACAGCACCTAGATATACGAATTAAGCACAATAACAAGAATCACAACACAGATTAATCACCAAAATATGTCCAAGAAGCTTGGACAATAAATTCATTGAAGCACATATTTATACAAACTGACTACCCAGCATATTTAACAAATACGCTGGGTTATTAATTACGCCGCCAACATGTAACTTTCACATAATTGCACTTTTGACCCTTTTAGATTACCTAACTATTACAAACCAGCTCAAACTATGAATACTCAAGTACTAACGGTCTCAAAATGTTCTAACAATATCCCCCCTAAACCGTTGCGTACTTGGATTTCTTCAGTCTTGTTCCGTACTGTAGCCGTGATTCTTTTAACTTCGTTAACTGTTGACACCTTGGCTGTTTTCCAAAACTCTTCAATGTGGATGTTGTAAATGATCGGATCGGCTTGAACAACATAGCTGATTCTGTTTGAGTTTATCCACTCCGCTACATCTTCGAAATCACTTGGAGGTGGAACCAACTTGCATGGCTGATTGTGCTTTCGTGTTTTATCCCAAATGATTTCCTTCACCATTTATGAAATCAAAAACGAGTCAAGTTAGATTTATATATATATATATTATATATATATATATTATATATATATATAAGTATATAAATATAAAAAAATATATACATATTAATATATACATAGAATACATTTGGATAATTAAGAAATCTGCTGTTATTTACGCTAGACATTGAAACCAATTTTGCCGGACATACAACTGTACACACGAGACTCAGAGATAACTACGCCAAATTAGGATTATTTACGCTGCACGAATGTCGCGGATTTAGACTTTGACTTGAGAACGCATCCAGCGAAGATGATTATCTACGCTGGTTACGCCGGTTGCTTGAACTCGCGTTCAAGACTTAGATCCGCTGACACTAGGGTTTGAGATAACTACGCCACATTTAAATTATCTGCATTGTATTCAAAATAAATATGCTGGCTTCAAGTTTTTCTTGATAAACCCATGAAAACCGGATAAGAACCAGATCAAGATGTTTATGTGTAACTCAAACGTATTTGAAATTGATGCATACACACACTCAATCAACAAACAGTCAACATTTGAAAGCCAGAATCATACCGATTTGATTTTAAAAGACTTCGATCAGATGTGGTTTGATTGTAGAAAATGGGATTTCGGATTAAAAGAAAGAAGATGATGTTTGAACTTGAAAGAAATTTACATACATAAAGGAAAACTGAATTATATACACAAACCTTCACGTATTATAAATACGCTGGATTAATAAATACGCCGCGTAGAGTTGTTTTGTGAAATAACTTTAAAGCTAAGAAATCTTAGAAACAAATATGCTTGAAAATTTTAAAATTTCTTGAAAAACGTGCCCCGTTTAGACAACAATAGTGCAGAACTTTAAGAAAAAGTTTAAGAAAAGTGGAAAGTTGCAATTTGAATTCTGAAAATTATTTTTAGGGCCAGGAAGTTTCCTTTTTCACATAAAATTTATGCTTACTGATTCGAATCCTGTGACTTTCCTGCAAAAGATCATACTTGTAACATTTCGTTAATTTGAGATAAAATATAGATATTTTGAATAATCAAGGCACAAGAAAAACCCGTCAGTATGTTTGTCCTTTTAAATCCATGCACCTATCTTTCAACATGCGATCAGCGAGCCTTTTATCATGTTGTGGTAATACTGACAAGAAATTCGATGTTCCCCCACTCATGCTGAACTGTCAGAATGTTGTGCCCGTGAGTCCCACATCAGGACATACCCCCACGATCAAGGTATGCGCAAAGATTCCTCATAGCAGGTGAATATATGGACCTCATTCGTATTTGAAATTTCAACGTTAGACAATTGGTGTTCAGGTCAGTACTTCCATACAGCAAAGAGACCAAAGTCTAATGAGGGCTATGACAGATACCAAATTCGGTATGATTTAAGCACTTGAATGATTCTCAATGAGAACTTCATTTGTGTAGGGTTTTGGCCGCATTGGCTCTTTTGTAAAGATATCATAATTGTGTCTAGGTCAACATATATCTGGATGCATCAGAAGAGCAATTATGATATCCCCGAATGATTAGACAATACAAAGACCCAAAATCTCGGACTTTGGCAATCTATCAACGCAAGATTTAAGACCATTAAGCCATACGCCGCAACGTGTTACCCGCAAGTTGCACAACATTGTGGGTATCCAGCATTCTTGTGTGATCATTAGTTTTTTGCCTCCTTTTCACAGTTTACTTCAAGGAATTGCTGAATCTACTGACACATCGTTGCTTTGGGCCTCAATCTATTTCTGTTTTAAGATCAAACAAAGTGTTAGTAGTTTTTCTATCATTTCTCATGCAAGAGTGAAACAAGGATTCTTGTTTCAACAATATTTTCTAGAATTACATCCCCCCTTAAAATTTTATTTTCGAGAATTTATTGTTTGAAAAGAAATTTTAACTTTGCAGAAAATCTTTTTGGTGGTCACATTTTTTTAATCACTTCCACTCAAGGAACTTGACCATCTCCAACCAGGTTACCAACTGCTTGAAGCGAGTTTTATCGAAGGCTTTCGTGAATATATCAGCTTTCTGTTGCATCTTATCCACCGGCACCACTTGAATATATCCTTTCTCATACGCATCTCTGATCGCATGAATGCGAATTTCGATGTGTTTAGTTCTGGAGTAGTGGATAGGGTTCTTCACAATTCCAAGACACGCTTCGTTGTCAATGAATATAGGAGTCTTCATAACGTTAATTCCATAATCCAACAACTGATTTTGTATCCATAGAACTTGAGAACAACAACTGTAAGCTGCCGTGTATTCAGCTTGAGCAGTTGATGTGGAGACTGTTGTCTGCTTTTTGCTTTGCCACGGAATGAGACGATTTCTTAAAAATTGACATCCTCCGGAGACGGACTTTCTGTCAACTTTACAACCTGCATGATCACTGTCAGAGTAAGCAATTAAATCAAAATTACTATCTTTAGGATACCACAAACCAAGCTTGGGAGTTCCTTTTAGATAGGAAAGATTCTTTTGACAACAGCTTCATGAGATTCTTTCGGATCCGTCTGAAATCGAGCACAGAGACAGACAGCCCACATAATGTCAGGCCTACTTGCGGTCAGATACATTAACGAGCCTATCATAGAACGATAGAAAGATTTATTCACGGGTTTTCCTTGAAGATCCGAAGTAAGTTCCGTCTGAGCAGCAAAGGGAGTGCTGGCAGATTTGCAATCATTCATGTTGTACTTGGAAAGAATATCTCTGATATACTTAGCCTGATGAATGAGTATGTCATCTTCTCTTTGCTTTACTTCTAATCTTAAGAAAAATGTAAGTTCTCCCATCATGCTCATTTCGAATTTTGCCTTCATTACTTGCTCGAACTCCCTGCAAAGAGCTTCATCAGTTGACCCAAAGATGATATCATCTACATAGATCTGCACCAGCATCACTCGTCTTCGATCCGCTTAGTGAAAAGAGTCATATCAATTTCCCTCTTGAGTACCCACATTCCAGAAGATATGTTGACAAAGTCTCGTACCATGCCTGAGGAGCTTGGTGATGACCATAGAGAGCTTTGTCAAGCTTATAGTACTTCGCGGGGAAGTGAGGATCTTCAAAACCTGGAGGTTGACAGACATAAACTTCTTCTTTCACTTTCCCATACAGAAATGCACTCTTTACATCCATCTGAAACACCTTAAAGTTTTTGAACGAGGCGTAGGCTAAGAAGATTCTGATAGCTTCTAAGCGTGCAACCAGTGCAAAAACTTCCTCATAGTCAATCTCCTCCTCCTGCTGAAAACCTTGAACTACCAATCTTGCCGTATTTTTGATAACTACACCATGATCATCCATCTTGTTTCGAAACACCCACTTGGTACCAATTGGATACTTTCCATTTGGTAAATCAAAAGTTTTCAGACTTTAAGTTTCCGAAATTGGGCTAATTCTTCTTGCATTGCTTGTACCTAGCTGGAGTCTTGAATTGCTTCTTCGATATCTCTTGGGACAGACTGTGAGAGGAAAGCTGCATACAGTCATGTGTTGATGGTATGTGTTTGTCCACGTGTTCAAACTCCATCTTCAACAGAACCTATGGCATTTTCAATTGGATGGTTTCGATTGGTCTTATACCCTGCGTTGGTGTGAGTTTCCACTTGTTGAGGTAGATTAGTGAAATGATCATCTACGTAGATAATTGGAGTTCCGTTTTCTTTAGGAGATCATCCACAACCTGCTGTGAAGAAGAATCATCATGTGCGGATGCATTCTCAGTAGATGTGTCACCATTTACTTTGATAACATGAAGATTAGGAAAGGTAGAGGCTGGGGTAAAACGAGTTGTAAAAGGAGTGAAACCAATGTCTGAAGGATCAAACAATGGCTCCAATGGAGTGGATTCTGCAGGTTCGAATTCAGTGACGGGTTCAGCAATGTCAAAAGTGTTGAATATAATGTCTACGTCATAAAACCAATTTGGAGCGCTTCCAGTGTTAGTGGAGTTCCCTTCTTGAAAATCGACGTAATACGATTCAATCACCATCTTCGTCCGTTTGTTGTAGACTCGATACGCCTTTTGGGAAGATGAGTAACCCATGAAGTAGCATACGTCACCTACCGCTTCAAACTTGATGAGATTATCTTCAGTGTTGAGAACTGTGCATGAGCATCCGAACGGTCTGAAGAAATCTATCAGAGGCTTCCTTTTGAAAAGTAGTTCATAAGCTGTATTTCCTGAGGCTTGACAATGAGAACACAATTCAAAACGTAGCATGTTGTGTTGACCGCTTCAGCCCAGAAGATTATGGGAAGCTTGGAGTCGACAAGCATATTTCTAGCAGCTTCGATGAGAGTTCTGTTCTTGCGTTCCGCTACACCATTTTGCTAAGGAGTTCTGGCAGCACTATATTGAGGATGAATTCCTTTTTCTTCGTAAAAGTAGACAAACGTATGATTGTTGAATTCTGTACCATTGTCGCTTCTTACGGATTTCACCTTTAACTTGATTACGTTTTCAATCATAGGGATGAAGCTTTTCAGAACGGAAGCTGTCTCACTCTTAGCTTCGAGGAAATAACCCATGAGAACCTTGAAAAATCATCTGTATTTACCAAACAATAAGATCTTTAGCTAAACTTTTAACGCTTAAAGGGCCAAAAAGATCCATGTGAAGTAATTGTAGTGTGGCAGAAATTGTATTAAACTGCTTTGGTTTTATGAGGCTTTTTATGTTTCTTTCCTTGGGCACATGCGATGCATTTTTCAGAAAAGGGAAAATTTTCATAGGTAAACCTCTTACTAGATTTAATTTAGAAAGCTTATTTATGTTTTTAAAGTTCACATGCCCCAAACGCCTGTGCCACAGCATGATTCCGATTCAGATGCTTTTGAAATAAGACATGTCATTTGCTCATTTGATTTGTCATTTTTCATGTTCAACACATAGGTATTATTTTGACGGGGAGCTCTAAGCATGATCATTTCTGGAGGGACGGAGTATTCGGGTTTGAGGAATAGGCACTCCGTGTCATTGCACAACACCGAAATTCCTTTGTCAAGACTTGTGAAACGCTCATGAGATTGTAACACAATTCTGGAACATAGTTTACATTCTCCAGAGTAAGTGCTTCTGACACGACGTCACCCATTCCGATGATCTTCCCTCCCTGTTCATCCCCGGCAAAGGATACAAAGTCACCATCGATAACTCGAAAGTTTTAAGCAGATCCTTTAACTCGGTCATATGCCTGGAGCATCCGCTGTCAACATGCCAGATATATTCCATGAGCATCCAAAGCCATTTCTGAACTTTATTCTGTTATACAAACAACAACAACAACAAGGTTTATTTACAAGTTAGCTAGGTTTTGGAACCCAGACTTGCTTACATTAGTTCTATCATGATTTTGAGCAAGAAAGTATTCTTTTCTTTTCCAAAAACAAGTTGAGTCAACTATGCATTTTACTGATTTCTTTAGATTGTCAAATTGATCAGTAAAACTCTTAACGAGATCTTGATTAGGTTTAGAAAATTTCTTGCTTTTGCAATGTTTCGCAATATGTCCTAAATAACCACAACAAAGGCATTGTTTGCAGTTTGATCTTTTCTTCCTGGGTGCTGAGTGCGAAGATGATGTATGTGATGAGAATCTGGAGCTGCTTGAGGAATCTGATGATGTAACATGGCTTGAATCTTTGACTTTCTTCAACTTCTTGTTAGGATGATGCTTATCTTCAATGTCGTCCTCACTGTGCTCACTGTCTGATGACGAGGTTGATTCTTGACTTTCATTTGACATTTCTCCATCACTCTCTGAAGTGCTTGAATCATCTCTATGCTTTCTTCAGTAAAGTCTTTATCAGTCTCTTAAGTACCTGCAACTGATGGAATAAATTCGGGAATTTCCTCTGTAAGGAACTTTCCAAATCTGTTTTTCTTCAATTATGGCACAAAGACAGGAGATTCAAGCATAACATTTTCATCATTAAAAACAGAGTTTAAGTCACGAGTCTCAACCTTAGCATGCACTTGGTTGTGAGTCTTAAGTGTAGGCGCAAGGCCATTACAATCATCCCGAATGTTCAATTTTGGCACAAAGCCGTTACAGTCATCCATCCTAGATAAACTATTACAGTTATCCCGAATAGAAATTCTGTTTGTCTTATTACAATTCCAGGCGAAACCAATTAACTGTTGAATAACTGTCGCCTGAGTAATCAATTCCTATTTTTGAACCTCCACATTCATCTTCCTCATCGCACACATCTTCTTGACCATCAAACAGATCTGCATTGCTTTCAAACATGTTAGTATTGTTTTGTGGTTTGTAAAAAACATTTTGATCCAAAAGATCATTTTTATCGTTAAGTCATTTTTAGGATGAGGAGATGGCATAGGAACATAATTTTTGCTGTGCGGAGGAGGAAATAATTTTCTTTCATTTCCGAATTTATCCTTATATCCAATTGCATCCTTTATGAATGTCGGTCGTTGCCAGTTTACAATATCAACCAGTGCTTTTTGACTAATTTTCCATATATCAATAATGATTTGCAATTTGTTATTTTCGTTTTCAGATTTTTCTAGTTTTTCGGTCAAATCATTTATGATAAAACTTTTCTGAAAACAAATTCTTTTAAAGTCTGGATTTCAGCTATGGCCGAGTTTAAATTTCGCTTGTATGCAACTTCATTTTCTTTTAGTTCTTGATTAATTTTCAAAATCTTTTCTTTTTCTTTAATAATGTCACGGTTGAGAGATTTGTAGTGTGCCACGACGTTCAAAACATGGTTTGGAGCACAGCTTCGCTTTAAATTCATATGGTATGCTATTTACCAAATCCTTATCTTCAGTTTCTGACTTCATGGCGGTGGTAGAAGTTCCAACTGCTTCATTCTTGCTGCTACCGATGACTTCTTGAACTGCAGGCTTCGAGTCACTCATTTCAGCTTTCTGTTGTCCCTTCTGTGAGGTTTGTTCAGTAGGATTGATGATACTTTTTAGACCAGTGGCATCTTTTGGAATCTTGGTGGTTTGCTTTTCAACACAATTTGATGCAGACGTGACAGAAACAGTGGAGATGTTTGCCATGAGGGCCTTGTTAACTTCACCTTTAGCCTCAGCTATTTCCTCTGACTAGTCATAATCTTCCACAACTAAAGCCTTTTGGTTGTTTTCAGCAATACTGTCACTCCCTTCAATTGCCACCGGTCTTCTTTTCTAGTTGAGTCCGGCATTCTCGTTCTTCAGCAACGGACACTCCCTTTTGAAATGGCCCAGATTTTTGCAATTGTAACATCTCAGCTTGGACTTGTCAAATCCAGCTTTTCCGAGAGCCAGCCTTTTTCCTGTTTTATCTTAGAATTTCTTCAATCGAAGAGTGATCATTGCCATCTGCCACTTCAAATCCATCTCCTCCATGTAGTCAGGATCCACTTGATACATGTCTTAAGCTGTGAGGAAATCTCTTTTCAACTCTCCTGACATGAGAGCCTCATAGCTGCTTAAGAAGGTATTAAACAAAGTGACATGTTCTATGGATATTTTAAGTGCTCGAGCGTCGCTGGCCACGTTAGTCTTCTCGAGGGTGACGAGGCCTTCACAGAGCTTACGGAAGAATTCGGATAAGATTCGACAGCACTTTGAGAATTCAATCCATGAGGTGATAGGGCAAGAACGCCATATTCTTGGGGGCCGAGGTTGCAGCAGCTTGCTGAGTAATCTTCTGAGAATACCCAGTTTGGTTCATCTCTCTCTTGATAGTGTCCATTTCAAAGGCTTTTAGAGTGTTGACCAGTTCCAAGAGTGTGACAGGAGTTGTGCTGGTCAAGAAAGTTCTCTTAATCATCATGCATTGAAGGCTCCATTCTTTAGGGAGAGAATCTAGCTGCTTCTTGATTGATGCATAATTTGCAACAGGATTTCCCACTTTTTTCATCTTAGTCAGCACTCCCAGAAATCGACTGATGTGGTCGGATAAGATTTCACCATGAACACTTCCCAACATGTCATACTCTTTCTGGTCCATGTCTCTTTTGTTGTCCATGAGCTCCTCGTTTCCTTCATAGTGGTCGATTAGTGCCAACCACATTTCATATGCGGGGGTGTACTCTTCAAACAAGTTGTTATCGTCCTTGGACAGAGCCATAGTAAGAGCCGCATGAGCCCTCCGGTCACGTTGAATGAGAGTTCTATCTTCTTCTATGAACGTTGATGGATCTTCATTGATTGTACGAATGTCGTC
Source organism: Scalesia atractyloides (assembly GCA_947069175.1). Taxonomy (NCBI): domain Eukaryota; kingdom Viridiplantae; phylum Streptophyta; class Magnoliopsida; order Asterales; family Asteraceae; genus Scalesia; species Scalesia atractyloides. Next base: position 42,843,195 of record CAMTDV010001632.1, read on the forward strand.
ACGAATTATCATTGGAACATGCGGACCCACTGTGACTAACATCCATTGAGTATAGTCGGTATACTCAAAGAAGGCTTTGATCCTGTTTTTCCAACTGCTGAAATCTACCGATCCTTTCAACTTCGGTGGCCTTGTAGCAGTTCCAGTTTCTAACTCGGCTTGGGCAATCGGATTGAGTTGATTGAGAGACATTATGGTTGATCAGTGATTAAATATGCTGGAGAGTATTAAATCAGGAGACAATTTCACTGCAAAGGAGACAAATATGCTGCAGATGAGACAAATACGCTGCACTTGAGATCAATTACGCTGCACTTGAGATCAAATACGCTGATAAAGTATGGCGACTTTATCCTGCAAAAAAGCTAAATCCGCTGGATAATAAAAAACAAACAAAGGTTTGGTTAATTTTGCTGATCACCGTGATAAAATTGCTGAGGATTTGTATCACTGACTTCGAAGTCGCCTTCGATTAATTTAGCTGGCACTATTGTGCTGAAACTCAACAAATTCGCTGGTTTAAACCCAACGTATTTGTTAAATACGCGATATTCAAAGTTAAAGACGCTGTCTTCAAAAATATCTATGCCAACTTCACAAACAAATACGCCCAGAAGGGTTTTAGTACATACAAAAAACACTCTAATCACCCAAAAACGACACAAAATTCATGTTTCTTTGCAGCAAAATGACCAAAATGTTTACCAAACCACTGATTAACAACAACACAATGAGTAAACACACCAGATCAAGCCATTTTAAGCCCAAAAATTTGAAAAACCATAAAACTTTTGAAAAACCTTCAAAACTTGAAGAATCTTAACAAAAACTCAAACAATCAAGAGTACAAAGGCTCTGATACCAAATTGTGAGTCCCAAATCAGATTCGGATCACAGTGGTTGATTGTTATCACTCAAACAACTATAAATTAGTTGTTTGAATGTGTAAAAGTTAAGAAAACCAAACCATGAAGATGAAGATTCTTGAATGGATCAAACAACTAGTGTTGTTATATGAAATCCCAAAAAGAGGTAATCAATAATAGCACCTGGATATATGGATTAAGCACCATAACAAGAATCACAACACAAGGTAATCACCAAAATCTGTCCAAGAAGCTTGGACAATACATTCATTGAAGCACAAATTTATACAAACTGACTACCCATCGTATTTAACAAATACGCTGGTTATTAATTACGCCGCCAACATGTAACTTTCACATAATTTCACTTTTGACCCTTTTAGATTACCTAACTATTACAAACCAACTCAAACTATGAATACTCAAGTACCAACGGTCTCAAAATGTTCTAACATGAAGGATCGTTGAGCATTTCTTGGATTCTTTCAATTTCTTCCTTGAGAGCATCTGATTACAAGTCTTTGAATTGTGCTCTTGTTGCTTTGTATGGTTTATATTTCAGAATGTGATCAAGGTAATCCTGTTTCAGTTCTTCATCAAGCTCAATATTTGTTGGCTGCTCAGACATGGACTTGCATAGGTCCTTGGCAAAATCTTCTATCTTTCTTACCTTGCCAAGTTCTAGTGATAAGATTCTTTGTAGAGTCCTGTCATCCTTCACTTTACACATCTCCTTAGCAATGTTCTCAGCCTGTCTTGCCTTTAGCTTTAGATATTCATCTACATTTTTAGGCTTTCGATAACCAAAGAAAGATGGAAAGGATCTTCGTGATGGATCCTCTATCTTATAAAAAGATTCAATTCTCCTTTAAAAACATGAATCTATAGAGGATATTTGGAAGCCAGTGGAATGTCAGATGATGGTTGATAGGGTGGAAGTGAAGTGGAATTTGATGGAGGTGGTGAGATTGGTATGGCTTGAATGGGGGCAGATGATAAAGGAATTTGTGATGGAATTCCCTCATCATCTTCATGCACTACAAAAGTTTTACTTTTGTGTGTGAATTTGATTTTTGGTGATGGCGGTCGTGTTGGTATTCTTGGTATTGCGGATAATGGATGTGTTAAATTGGGAAAGTGATAGCAAGGTTTGGTGGTGATGATGAAACATCTGTGAAATTTGTGTCAATTTGGTTGATTGTGGGGTGTGAAAATCTGTTGGTACATTTGCTGTACCAACATCTGTTGGTGGTGATTTTGGGAATGGTTTCCTTTTAAGTGATGGTTTGGTTTTGATTGGAGTAGAGGATACACTTTTTGTAGGCATAGCAGTGGTTTTAGGAGAGGTGGTAATTGGCTGTCTAACTTTTCTAGTTGACTTTCTCCTTTCTGAAGTGCCAGTATCTTCTTTTTCCATCTGCTTAGCTCGTTCTTCTTCAATCAGTTGACAAGCCTTGATTTCTAGTGTATCTTGCCTTTTCTACTTTTCTAAGGCAATTTCTTCTATTTTTTTGTCAGGGTCTCATCAATCACTCTCTGATGCCTAAACAGAGGTTTGGCTTTGAGCAGACCTTGGCTTTTGTTGTTGTACCTTTGAATCTGGCTGCAATTTTCTCAGTTTATCACTCTCCCCCTTTTTGGCATCATCCTCTACTTCTTCATGAAGAGCTGTTGCAGGGGTAGAGTCAGTGGTCTTTACCAAATGTTCTCTTATGGCCTTAATATCAGCTTGAGTAACTTTATATCTGGCCTCAACCATATTTCTGATAAGTTCCATGTGGGTGTTGTGGTTGATATCAGCCAAATTCCTTTGAGTTTGGATAATTGGATGCACTGATTTTCACAGCTCATTGGCAAATTTCTGAGATGGAGATTGATATTGAGAATTTTGTAACATCTGCTTCATCATGCTCTTCATCTCATCAATTGAAGCTTCCATAGATGTCATTCTCTCCATCAATTCTTTGTATCTTAATACATCACCTAATTTAATAGGATCATCTGAATCCCTACCAGAGGTAGTTGTATTTGAGTCCTTAATAGGAGAATACTCCAAATTAATAGACTCAAATGTCCCCTTGCTTGGTACTGGGGACTTCCAACTGGAGCATAGGTTACAATTGTAGCCTCAACAGTTGTTCCTTTAAGGAAGACATAAAGATGAAACCACTATCCAACTGAAACACTATTGTATCATCAGTTGTAGTGGCTGCTTCACTTGAACTACCACCAAGAGTTACTAGTAACTTATGGGGTGTAGCCTCCTCAGTTGTTTCTGGGTTAGCAACTTGATTTTTCTCAGACTCAGTCCCTTGTGGAGGTGTGCTCTCTTTGACCGGTGATTGAGAGGAAGTGATTTGTGTTTGAGTTTTATCAATTGCATGAAACAGAGGTATAAATGTGGATGAAATTATGGGAGATGGTTGTGGAGTTGAAAGAGAATTTGCTCTAGGAGAGGGGCTGTGAAACAGACTTTCAAGTGAAATGTTCTGCTTCATAATGTGGTATCCTTGTGCTTAAAAGTTGATCATTTTGTGATGATACAAGAGGAGCTTGACTTTTAGGTGGAGATCTTTCCATTTGTTGTGCGGAAGTAACAACAGTGGTTTCTAGTGACTTTTGTGATGTCACAAGATTATCCTCTAGGATCTCATCTTTCAGAGGTGCCTTTTTATGTAATTTTGTTTTGGTGGGCTTTTTGGATGGAGGGGGTTTTCTTTTGGATTTTGTTGGTGTGGGTTTCACAGCACCATTGTGGTGTCATGATCGCCCGGAGTAGTGGGCTCAGCAATAGAGGTTTGACCAGCAGATCTTGACTCATCCAAAATAGGCTTATCACCAATGGCTTTTGTTTTGTATACTTTTGACTCTTGATTTAGCATTCTAGTAAAAGTTTCATTTGTAAGACTCTTCATTCTAAAAACTACACCTGGTTGAAATTTTTTTCTGATACTTGTTTTTGAAGGTAATAGCTTAAGAGTCTATGATACAAAAGAAAAGCTTCATTCGTTTTTATTTTATTGATATTTGCCACCAAGTCCAAAAACAATGCATGGGATAGATTAAAATATGATTTTGTCAACATAGCATATCCCAGATTTTGAATGTTTTGTGGAATCTCATTAAATGAGTGTCTTGGCAGAAAGGCAAATAAGCAAAGTATGGAAAAAATATCTCATTTCAACAAGAAATTTTAGTTTACATATTGTAACACATGTCAATTGACCTTCATACCTGTGTTCAATGAACTCTGTGTGAAGTTCTTGCTTTTCAAAAGAGATTTTACCTACTTGGTCATCCAATGCAAATGTTGTGGATATGGAAGATGGGGATATTTGGACAAGAGTTTCTCCGATCTTTGAAGTTATAGCATATGGATTTTTGTTTCGAGATTCAATTTTAGCGTTTGCTCAAAATAGTCGGAGAGTATCCACATAAATAGGTGCATCAGCAAGCATGATGGTTGTGTATTTGGGTGATGTGAGAACATCAATTACTGGGTGAAAGGAAATATTTTTTTTTGTCATTTTTCAAAAGTAGGAATGTAGTTATGAGGAAGTTTGTTTTTGTAGAGCCATGATAGGAGAGAAAAGTGAGGAGTAGTGGAGAAGATGGTGATGGAAACCGTTTTTATGAATTTTGAATTCGAGTCAGCAGTGAAAAGCTCTGTTTGGATGAAACATGGATATATAAAGGGAAAAGTGAATGCTGACGTGGCAGCGGTTTCAAAAGATCTGATGGATAACATCTGTCCACGTGGCAACCTCTGTTGGATAATGGATGACAGTTGTTGTGCAACCTCTGCTGGGAAGCAACAGAGGTTGGGAATAGTGTATATGAACAGTGCTGATTTTACTCTATCAAAGAATAGATATCAGAGGTTAAGACAAACAGTAGTAAATGGGAACAGAGGATGCCTTTTAGCAGTGGATAGAATTACAACCAATTAGAGGTTTTAAAAAACAATGGTTTAAAATAGACTTTAAGGATTTATTGAAAATTTTTAATTTTAGAACTATTTTAAGGATGGATTTTTAATTTTCTAAAAACATTTTAGTGCTTTCTATTCATGGAAAACAAAAGTTGCTTTTAATCCATATTTAGCATGCCAATCCTAGAGATCAAGCATTCAAAGGTAGATGTGTCTAAATTTTTGTCAACACGTTTGCAAATTGATCCTTAGTTGGAACATGATGCAGAGAAATTAAACCTTTTTTCATAGAAATCCCTCACAAAGTGATGTCTGATGTCAATGGTTATAGAATGTGAAACTGGATTTTTGATGACGCTTTCAACTTCTTGACTATCTAACATGAGAGGAGTCTTTAGAGCAGTTATACCAAAATCCAGTAATTGGTTTTGAAGCCACAGAAGTTGAGCAATGCAACTAGCAGAAGCAATATACCCGGCCTCTGCTGTGGAAGTTGAAACTGCAACTTGCTTTTTTGCTTTGCCAAGAGTGTAAGCAATTGCCTAGAAACTGACATCCTCCTAATGTAGACTTCCTTGTAGCATGGCAACTAGCAAAGTCACTATCTGAATTCCTGAAAGCTCAACATTTCTATTAGGATCTGAATTTGAATTGTTATGAAAGTTCTAAAGATGAAGGAATGGTAGACAAATCAGATGTAAATGCAGCGGAATGATGAACTTTGATTTAAAACAATTGAGAGATTGTTTTCATCATCATACTTTTGTGATTGTAATCACTTGCATGTAAATCACAATCTCCCCCTCAGCCTAAGACACTGATTTTGTTCGTACATAATGTAAAGAAGAATGTTAGATTGATAAGTGGTGAAAAGTGATCTAATAGAACAGTACAGGCACTGTTCTATTTATGCTACAATTCTAACCACTGAACATCTTATGATGATGTCAGCAAGAAAGCGACATCTAACAATAATAACAAAGTAACAACATCTGCTAAGCTAAACACTGCTATAACTAAACATTACAAAGACTGATAGAAAAAAACACTAATGAGACATCATTTGTTGGACTTCAGCAGATGTTTGCCTTGGCAAACCTTTAGCTTTTAGTCTTCAATAAAGCTTTGGCTTGGCATACCTTAGCTTTTAGTCTTCAACAGAGCTTTGCCTTGGCAGACTCCAGCAACTGTTTTATTATTATTAAGGATCAAAGGTTGTAGTATATTTTGGCTTTCTATCATCTGTTCTTTTGTAGCGTTCAATTCCAACAATCTCCCCCTATAACAGATGATGCCAAAACTAAAACTTTATTCCTGATCTTTATTCCTCATCAATGATTCCCTTATTTGTCCTTTGAATTGAAGTACAAATTCCAGGGTAATCATGTCATTTACATCCCTTTCAAGCTCAAGATTCATCAGATCTTGGAGGTCAGCTTCATCCAGACCATATGCATCCTCCATTCTTATCTTTTGAGCTCTACCATCTGACCTGAGCAAAGTCAATTCATGGGTGTCTATGGATGACTTCCATTTTAGAGTTTTTGAGTCAGGTGGTTTTCTCTGGAGTAGATTTATTTAAGTTGAGTTTGGTGAAATGGGTCTGTTGACAAGTGTTCAAAGTGTTTCCATAAGCTTATCACTTGCAGCATCAGTGTGGTATAGGATTTGATTTTTGATCCCCTCCTTTCTTTGTTCTTCATACCTCATTTAATCTTCTTCTTCCATCTGCTTTTGCCTTTTTGCTTGATTCAAGGCAATTATGGGTAAGACAGAGGTTGAAGATGGTCTTTTAGAGGCATGGGTCTGTTAAGGGGCAGTGGTTGTTGGTGAGTAGTTTGGCTTTCTTGGGATAGAAGGATCTTTCTTTCTAAGCTCTTCCAGCCTTCCATAGGTATCAACAACTTTTGACTCAGACCACCTAACAATTTGCCTTGTTGTTCCATATTGTGCATCAACAAGTTCAGGTTTCATCCTTTTGATCTTCAAGGCATGGTCTTGATTTTCCGGCCTAGACTTTTTTCTAGACAGGAGGAGTAGGCCTTTTCAAAGGATCTTTGAGCATGGCTTGTATTCTTTCAATCTCTCCTTTAGCTCATTTGTAGACCAATCTTTGAATTGAGCCCTTGTTGCTTTGTAAGGCATAAACGTTATAATGTGATCAAGATAGTCTTGCTTTAATTTAGGGTCATCGTGGTTGGCTTTTCTAACATGGACTTACTCAAACCCTTAGCAAAATCTTTAATGTTTCTCACTTTTCTCAATTGAAATTGCATGGATCTTTGTAGAGCCCTGTCATCCTTACCCTTTGACAACTCCTTTGCATAGTCTCAGCTTGTCTAACCTTCAGCATCAGATATTCATCCAGATTTCTAGGCTTTCAATACCTAAGAAGAGATGGAAATTCTCTTTGTTTTGGATCCTCTATCTTATAGAAAGACTCTATTTCACCTTTCACAACATAAAGTTCCAAAAGGTATAAGGCACCCATTGGAAGAAATGACGATGGTAGGTGTATGGGTGGAAATGAAGTTTTAGGATATGACAATGATGAGGATGGTTGTGAAATATTTTGTGATGATAAAAGGATGGGTGATTGAATTTCTTCATCATCATCACCAACAACAAAAGTTTTTCTTTTGCGTTGAAACTTGACTTTGGGTGATGGTAGATGTTCAGGAATTCTTGGTGGTGTGGATAATGGTTGAGTTAAAGTGGGAAATGTGAGTAAAGCAGAGGTTTGGGATACATCTGTTGGAACATCTGTTGTTCCAGCATCTGCTGTCACAACATCCCCCCTAACATCTGTTGGGTTGTTTTGTGGTGATTGTGGGTTATTTTGGACAAGGATACATCAATATTAACTTCAAAGTGGTTTTAAAAGAGGTGACATTTGGTTGTCTAACTTGTCTTGCAGACTTTCTTTTTCTTGAAGTACCAACATCTTCTTTTTCCAACTGTTTGGCTTTTTCTTCTTCAATTAGCATTGAGACTTTAGCTTCAAGTGTATCGTGTCTCTTCTGTTTTTCATCTGCAATCTTTTCAGTTTCTTTGTTTAGGGTGTCATCAATCCCATTTCCCAAAGTTCGCATCAAGTGCTTCAACAGTGGTTTCAATGGTTTCTGGCTGTTGTTGCACCTTTGGTTTAGCAATTGAATCAGGTTGCAACTTTCTCAAAGTATCTTTCTCCCGCTTTTTGGCATCATCTTGAATTTCATCTTGAAGAATAATAACCGGGGCAGAGCCAGTTGTTTTAATCAAATGATGTTTGATGGATTTGATATCTGCTTGTGTATCTTCGTATCTAGACTTGACCATATTTCTGATTAACTTCATGTGTGTCTCTTGCTAAATATCTTCCAATTATCTCTGAGCTAAGATAATTGGTTGCCCAACTTTCCATAGCTCATCAGCATTTTGAGTTGGTGATGGTTGAGGTTGAGAATTTTGTAGCACTTGTTTCATCATGGATTTGATTCATCAGTGGATGATTCCATGGTACTGATTCTCTTCGTCAATTCTTAGTATTTTAATTTATCACCTAAGTTAATAGGATCATCTGAATTCCTACCAGAGGTAGTTGTATTTGGATCATCAACATGAGGAATCTCAATGTTTTTTGAACCAAATGCCCCTAGTTCTTGGTAATGGGGACTTCCAACTTGCTCAGAGGATATAATTGTAGCCTCAGCAGTTGTTGCCTTCAAGAAAGTCTTATTGATGTAACCCTTGTCCAACTGAGCCACTATTATGGCAACAGTTGTAGTAGTTGCTTCACTTGAACTACCACCAAGAGTTACATGTAACTCATGGGGTGTAGCCTACTCAACTGTTTCTAGGTTAGCTCATTGAGTGTCTCAGATTCAGTCAATGATAGGGTTGTACTCTCAGTGATAGGTGAATGAGAGGGACTGTTTGGAAAACAGGGGTATGAAAGTGGAAGGAATTGGAGAAGTGAGTAGTGGAGTAGAAAGAGACATTGCCCTAGGAGAGGGGCTTGAGAACAGATGTTCAAGTGAATCATCTGCCTCATAATTTGGTATCCCTGTGCTTACAACTTGTTCCTTTTGTGAGGAATCAAGAGGAGCTGGTGTAGGTGGAGATCTTTGGTCCATCTGCTGTGAGGAAGTAGCAGTAGTGGTTTCAAGTGACTTTGGTGCTGTCACGGGTATATCCTCTGGGATCTCATCTTCCAGAGTTACCTTTTTGGGTTGTTTGGTGGGCTTTTTGGATTTGGAAGGTTTCCTTTTGGGTTTTTCTGGTGGGGGTTGCATAACACTGGTTGTAGTGCCATGTTCACTAGGAGCAATGGGCTCAGCAACAAAGGAAGGAGCAGTCGATGTGTTAGCATCTAAAATTTGCTGAGTCCTCGTTGTTTGTGTTTTCAAAACCTTTGCCTTTTGATTTGAGATTCTAGTAAAAGTTTCATGTTTAAGGCTGCCAACTTCACAGATGACACCTTGTTGAAAATCCTTTTCAAAAACTTTTTTTTTTGTAAAAAAAAACTTAACAGCCTAGGGTGTATAACAAAAACTTTACCCTTTTTAATGCTGCAATGGACACCATCACATCACATCACATGCAAATTGTCATTAAAAAAGTAATTAAAAAATTGCAAAGTAGCCATCTTTTTTGAACCCTCAATTGTCTTTATCAAAATTACAACACATCATTCATACCTAGCCAAGACACCCATAGATGATTGATTGAGATTATTTCAATCTTGTATGTGTTATTCCTAACTTTGATACACCTAAATTTGATACATATAAACACTTTGATACACCTAAATTTGATATATATAAACAAACGTGGTGAAAATAAGAATTCTAAAACTTTATTATTTAATGGTCCTTAGTGGTTTTTTCAAACTATTAAAGTTAGTTCTAAAAGGTTTTTTGTGGTTAATATCGAGATAAATTCATTCACTTAAACAAATGTCAAATTACCTTTTTACTCATGATAATATATAAGAAATCAAATGGACTATAAGTATAATTTACTAGGATTATTATTATTTATAAAACAATTATTACTTAATTGTCCGGTTGTTACTCCGATAGTCCCTTGAAGGATAAAATTTAGTTTGTTTTTCAAGTTTGCAACCAAGTTAGAAAACAATACATGGGAAAAGTTAAATTTTGATTTTGTTAAAATAGCATAACCGAGATACTGAATGTTTAAAGGTACTTCATTAAAAGTAGTTGTATTGGTTGACAAACCAACAAGAGTGTATGGAAAAAGAATTTCATATCAGCAGGAAATTCAGGTTTAAAGATGGTAATACCTGTTATTTGACCTTCATGACCATGCTCAATGAATTCACCATGTAAGTCTTTCTTTGGGAAAGAAGTGGGGTCATTAGGTCGTTTAGATAAAACGTGGTGGAAATGGAGGATGGAGAGATTCGGACAAGAGACTGCCCAATCTTTGACGTAATAGCAAATGGCTTTTTGTTTTGAATCTCAACTTTAGCATTTACCTAAAATTGTCGAAGTGTGTCCACATAGATTGGAGCCTTTGCTAGTAAAATATCCTTGCATGATGATGTTTGTAGAACATCGATCATTGTATGATAAGCAACATTATTATCTATTTTCTCGAGGATAGGAAGGTAGTTGTGGGGAGTTTTGATGATGAGATTCATGATTGAAGAGTGAGTATTGAGGATTTGGAAGAGGATGAGAGTAATGGAAACCGTTTTGGAGAATTTTGAATTCGAGACAACAAGTAGAACTCTATTTGGATAAAATAGGTTTTATAAAGTGAAAAGTGAATGCTGACGTGGCGGCAGTTTTCAAAAGATCTGATGGCTATCATATGTCCACGTGGTAACCTCTGTTAGTAATGGAAGACAATTGTTTGGGAAACATCTATTAAGAATCAACAGTGGATAGGAACAGTGGTTATTTTATACTATCAGAGGATAGATGTCAAGAGTTAGAAAAATAGAGATTTGCCTAACAGTGGTAATGGAAAGCAGAGGATACCTTTAAAGTGGATAGAGAGAGCCAAACAGAGATTTTCTTTGAAAAGCAGTGGTTATGGACAGACTTTTAGGATTTTGAAAATTTTCAATTTAGCTCTTTTTAAGGATGGAATTTTGATTTTCTGAAAACATTTTTAATGCTTTTTATTCATGGAACACAAATGCGTGTTTTTATTCCATGTTTAGTATACCAATCCTAGAGATCAGACTTTCAAAGGTAGATGTATCTAATGCTTTTCTTAAAACATCTGCCGTTGATCTTTAGTTGGAACATGATCAGAGAAATCAATCCTTTTTCATAGCAATCCCTCACAAAATGATGTCTGATGTCAATGTGCTTTGTGGTAGAATGAGATACTGGATTTTTGATGATGTTTTCAGCTGCTTGACTATCTAACATGAGAGGAGTCTTTAAAGCAGACACACCAAAATCCATAGTTGATTTTGAAGCCATAAGAGTTGAGCAGTGCAGCTTGTAACAGCAATATACTCAGCCTCTGCTGTGGATGTTGATACTACAACTTGCTTTTTTGCTTTGCCAAGACACTAAGCAATTGCCTAGGAATTGACACCCTCCTGAAGTTGACTTCCTGGTTGAGTGACATCCAACAAAATCATTGTCTAAATAACTTAAAAGCTCAATATTTCCATTAGAAGGATACCAGATACCAAGTGTGGGAGCACTTTTTATGTATCTGAATATCCTTTTTACAGCAATGAGGTTTGACTTCCTAGGTGCTGACTGGGATCTGGCACAAGCACATTTAGCAAACATGATATCTGGCCTAGAAGCAGTTAGGTACAATAAAGACCCAATCATACTTCTATAAAGAGTTTGATCAACCAAGTCATCTTTGTCATCAACGGTGACAAGCTTAGATGTTGCCATGGGTGTGCTCGATGGTTTACAATCATTCATATCAAATTTTGTAAGTAGTTCTTTGACATACTTACTTTGGTGAATGAATGTACCATTTTGAAATTGTTTTACTTGGAGACTAAGAAAACAATGGAGCTCACCCATTGCACTCATTTCAAACTCTGTTGCCATGAGTTGTCTGAACTCTTCACACATGGCAGTGCATGTGGATCAAAAAATGATGTCAACCACATAAATTTTGACAAGCATCAAATTCTTTCCTCTCTATTTCAAAAATAGAGTTTTGTCAATTTACCCCTTATAAAACCAATGGATAAGAGAAAGGTGGAAAGAGTTCATATCAAGGCTCTTGGTGCTTGTTTCAAGCTATACAAAGCTTTATTAAGCTTGTAGACATGATCAGGATAAAATGCATCTTCAAAGCCAGGAGGTTGACAAACATATACCTCTTCTTTGATCTTACCATACAAGACTGCACTTTTGATATCCATTTGAAACACCTTGATGTTGTGGTTGGCGTAGTAACGGCTAAGAATAGTTTGATGGCTTCTAATCTTGCTACAGGAGCAAATGTTTCATCATAGTCATTGCCTTCATCCTGTCTGTAACCTTGAACCACAAGCCTAGCTTTATTCTTGACAACAATACCCCTTCATCTGTTTTGTTTTTAAATACCCACTTTTTGTGCCAATTGGACATACATCCTTTGGCAATGGTACAAATTCCCATACTTGTTGTCTTTTGAATTGAAAGCGCTCTTGGCTTCTACCTAATTGTTGTCTTTTAGTGCCTCTTGGTACTTGACAGGTTGTGTGAGAGATAAGAAACCAGCAAAAAGACAAATGTTTTGGGATTGACTTCTAGTGAGCACCCCTTCATTGATGCTGCCAATGATTTGATCAGATGGATGACTTTTAAGGTAGATCAGATCTCCCTTATATGGAATAATGGCATTTTGAGGTGAAGGCTTCAGATGTGAATCATCTGAGCTAACATTTGTTAGCAATTTTGAAGAGCCAACATCTGTTTGGAATGGAGGTGGAGGTATAGGTGGGAGAGATGTGAAAACATGTTGACTTTTATCCACAGTGGTTGGACTTTTATCAACAGAGGTTATATTTGATGAGCTAGCAGAGGATTCAACAACAATAGTTGATGCAGCAATGGTAGAGTTTTCACAGTTGTTAGTAACATCTGCTACTCTGGTGGTGTATGTGGCTTTGTATTGTGGAATCACAATGTCATATCCATAGTCTTGTAGTGTAGATTGTGATATACCTGCAAGGTCTGTCTTGACAGACACAACTTCAAAAGTAAATTTGTTTAAATCAAAAGGTTCAGAAAGATTTGCTGAGATTTTTAATGAAGAAAGTTCATTGAACTTTACATTCAAGGTTTCTTCCACACACCTAGTCCTTGAATTAAAGACACTGTAAGCTTTAGCAGTGGTTGAGTATCCCAGAAAATAAATACAATCTACTTTGGCTGCAAATTATGAAATTGAATCTTTTAGATTTAAAATGAAGCATGGGCAGCCACAGATTTTAAAGTATGAGATCAGTGGTTTGATCTTGAACAGAGTTTCATAGCAGTGGATTGATGCTTGAGGTAGATCACAACTCTGTTCTGATCATAGCAAGCAGTGTTTACAGCCTCTACCCAAAAGGACTAGGGTAAACCAGAATCTGCAAGCATGGCTCTAGCAGCTTCAATTAAAGTTTTGTTTTTCCTTTCAACCACCCCATTTTGTTTTGGTGTCCTTGGGATACTGTACTGCCTTACAATCCCTATTGACACACGAAACTCATCCAACTCCTTATTTTTAAACTATGTCCCATTATCACTCCTAAAGACTTTTACAGGTAGGTCAAATTATTTTTCAACTCTTTTAACAAAGTCTTGCAAAATGATTGTAGTGTCATCCTTGGAGTGCATGAAATAAGTCCATGTAAACCTTGAAAAATCATCATCTACGACAAGACAATATTTCTTTTTTTATTTAGACTCATGATTTTACAGGGCCAAGTTCATGTGCAACATTTGTAAGCACTGACTAGTTTTGGACTCACCAATGGGTTTGTAAGAGATTTTATGTTGTTTTCCTTTTAAAAAGGAAACACAATATTCTTCTATTGTGAAAAATTTTTGTGGTAAGCCTCTTACAAGGCCTTTTTTAGAGAGTGTGGTGATAGTTGTCAGATTTGTGTGGCCAAGCTCCTGTGCCATAGTTCTGTCTCTTTGCTAGAGGCAGCTGAGAACAGACAAGCATGAGTCATTGGATTATCCTTCAACATATCCACCACATACACATTGCCACTCCGATGAGCAACAAGTTGTGCTTTGCTCTCAGCTATGATTTGATCAATCTTTTTAACCACTTCTAGCCCAACAATCTAACAAGTTTTCTTAGTGAAGAATGACCCATAGTCCTTGTCACTCATTTGTGAAACACTAAGAAGATTAAATTTCAGATTGTCAATAAGATTGAAATTTTCAAATTTGAGTTTCCCAGCCTGAACAGTCCCTGACCCAAGCACCTTCCCATTTGAATTATTACCTAAAGATACTCAAATTCAGAAGAATGGGTAGTGGTTTGACAAATCTTTGTAACATCTGTTGAGACCCATCCCTATCAAATGATAGTAACCATGAGGATGCCTATTTACTCTTGGTTTTGAGGGTTTTTTTTAACCCTTATAACTAAGAGGTACCTTTTGGTAAACAGGTTTGCCATGTCCGCTTGGGTACTGATTTGCAGGTGGTGCATCTGTTACCTTCACCTCTCTGGGCGCAGAGGTTTTGTGCGGAGATTTGGTAACAGATATTTGAACAGGCATAAAGGTCTGTTTAGACTTTCCTTTTGCAGTACTAGTCTTTGAAGTCTCCAGTGTTTTGGATTTAAACTCATTCTTTTTCACATCAAAGTTTCTGAGATAAACACACTCTTGAGTTTTATGATTTGTTTTATCACAAATTGTGCATTTTGGAGAATCAATGATTACACTTGTTTTGTTGATGTCATAAGCTTTTAAAAGAAAACAATTTTTGATAACATGATTCTTCTTCTCACAGAAATCACAAAACATGTCTTTGATCTTTTCTTTCTTTTTCCCTTTTTCAGTTTTTTTGTCAGCAGATGTTGTAACATCTGCTAGTAAATCTGTTATGGGAATGATTCTTGCTTTTGGTGCTTTGACACCATTAGTGGTTGAAAAGTCCATTGGTTTGAAATTCTCAAGGATGTCACATTCATCAGACCATGTGGGTTTAAATTGATATTTCTCAATTTCCTCAAAAGTTGAGGATCCCTCGTGTCTTTCTAAAACAATTTTGTTTCCATTTTTATACGTGACCTTATATCTTGACCAGATAGATTTGTTGGAACAATTTCAACCACACCAGAATCATTTCCAGTAACATTTTCAAAATTTGGTCATTTTCTTTGAAACCTATGCCAAATTTTATGTTACTCTTGACCTGGTTTTCTAACATAATCTCATAACCTTTACAGATTCCACCCATTTTGCACAAGTAATTTGGGTGGATTCCAACTCCTTTTTGCAAACTTGATATTTTTCTATCATAGTTTGGAGTTGGTCCTTGGTTATGCTAGCTTCATGTTTTAAGCTACTGATTTTAGATTCTTTTTCAAGCAATTTTGTTTTTAAATCTTTTAAAAAAATTTTAAATTGCAATTCATCATCCAAAATCTTATTCTTTTATGTCAGCAAAGGCTGTGGTGTATTTATCTGAACATAGATCTTTTAAGACCAGAGGAGATACCTTAGTAGCAGCCATCATGGCACAGTCACATTCACTGGCATCCCATGGGTCAGAAAGAGGTTTCAAATCTTCATCAACACTTTCTTTTGTAACAACCGTTTCATCATGAACATCAGACACAACAGATTTAGACTCCACTTCCCCAAATTCATCACCGTCAACTATTGTATCTAGTGCCTTAAAAAATCATTTTGTTTCTTTTCAGTGTTGGCAACTAGAGCAAAGTTTTCATCATTCAAATCCTCAAACAAGACCCTGAGTAAAGAAACTCTGTTGATTAACCTCTGCCAGAGCAGTGGGTTTGAGTAACTTGTGGTGCAGGTTGCATTTGAACTTTAGGAATTGGTGCTTGAACATATTGAATTTGGGGAACAGTGATTTGAAGATATTGCACTGGAACAGTAGTAGCAGAGTGTGCAAAATGAGCAGTGTTTTGCATATGAGAAGCAGGGGTATATTGGGAATAGTGGACAATATTTTGATTTTCTTGAGGTCTAGGGCTAGGGTGTGTGATAAGTGATCCAGTTGATTGAGACCTACATTCTCTAGCAAAGTGTCCTAGCCTATTACACTTATAGCATTTAATCTTTGACTTATCCAGCCCAACTTTGAGCCCCCTATGCAACCTGGGAAATTTCTACCAGCTCTTTTGTAATACTTGCTATCCCTAACACTTAATAGAGCCAATTGGTGCAAAATATCCATCTCTTCCAAATCTGAAGGGTCAAAATGTTGAAGGTCATTCAACTCAAAGGATAAATTATCAGAAGTTTGGCTTTCCCCATTAGCAGCAAATGCATAATTAGGTGTGTAAGAATCAGAGTTGAAATTACCACCAGATGTTATATTAATGAAATGATCATAACTCTGATCCTTACAACTTCTAGTGGCTTCTTCTTGCCAGATTCTTGTAGCTTCTTTTTTTGGTTTAGCTCTCTCTCATAAGTGAGGATCCTACCATGAAGCTTTTGTTAAATTCATTTCTTTAAACCCAACTGAAATTCGAGTTACAAAATCTATAGTGTCCCACTTGTCTTGTAATAATGATCTAAGAAAACGACTATTAAAGTCGAATTTGCTAACTCAACATTAACCAGTTTAAGCTCACTAATGAGATAGCTAAACCATTCAAACTATTGGGTTAATGACTCTCCTTCAACATGACAAAACATTTTGTATTGTTGGTTTTAAACTTCTCTGTTAGTTTCTATCACTTCCTTAGTCCCACCGAATTGCTCTTTCAAAGCATCCCATAACTCCTTTGCATTGTTGCAATGCAACATGCCAGCATAGATATCGTTTGGCAATGCAGAGGCCACGAAGCTACATGCCTTTGCATCTAGCTCATTTTTTGGAAATCTTGCTCAGAGTAATTTTCAGGATTCTTTGGTACTTGGACTTTAGGGTCCTTTGTATTCGGTATCCTTGGAACATGAGGTCCAAAGATGACGACTTCCAGCAACCGGTGTTTGGCTGAGCAAGCACATGACCCATCAGTCTTTGCAAGATATTATACTCAAATCTGACAAGGATCAGTGGTTTAAACATGTTGCCGGTGTTGTGAGGATCTTGTGGATTGTGTTACATTCTGAATGTTTACAAACAGATTTTTGTTTAAAAACTTTGAAAATGTAATTAAACACTGTTTCCAATACAAATGAACAAACCGAATTAGCAGTGAGAGCTGATCTGTTCAAATCAAATTGATTGTTAAATCAAATTTGATTGACCAAGCTCTGATACCAATTGTTAGGATCTGAGTTTGAATTGTTATGATAGTTCTAAAGATGAAGGAATGGAAGTAGATAAATCAGATGTAAATGGATCGGAATGATGAACTTTGATTTATAACAATTGAGAGATTGTTTTCATTATTAGACTTTTGTGATTGTAATCACTTGCATGTAAATCACAATCTCCCCCTCAGCCTAAGATCACTGATTTTGTTCGTACAGAATGTAAGAGGAATGTTAGATTGATAACTGATGAAAAGTGATCTAATAGACTAGTACATGCACTATTGTATTTATACTACAATTCTAACTATTGAGCATCTTATAATGATGTCAACAAGAAAGCGACATCTAACAATAATGACAAACTAATAACATCTCTAAGCTAAACACTGCTATAACTAGACATTACAAACACTCATAGAAAACACTGATGAGACATCCTCTTTTGGACTTCAGCAAACCTTTTCCTTGGCAAACCTATAGCTTTTAGTCTTCAACAGAGCTTTGCCTTGGCAGACCTTAGCTTTTAGTCTTCAACATAGCTTGACTTTGGCATACCTTAGCTTTTAGTCTTCAACAAAGCTTTGCCTTGGCAGACCTAAGCTTTTAGTCTTCAACAGAGCTTGACTTCAGCAGATGTTTTATTATTATTAAGGATCAGAGGTTTGTAGTATATTTTAGCTTTCTATCATCTGTTCTTTTGTAGGGTTCAATTCCAACAATTTCCATTAGCATGATACTAGATAAATAGTGTGGGAGAACCTTTTATGTATTTGAATATCCTTTTCATAGCTAAAAGGTTGGACTTTCTAGGTGCTGATTAGGATATGGCATAAACACATGTTGCAAACATGATGTTTGGCCTTGATGAAGTTAGCTACAATAAAGACCCAATCATGCTTTTGTAAAGTGTTTGATCAACCAAGTCATCTTTATTATCAATAGTGACCAATTTTGAAGTGGCCATGGGTATGCTACATGGTTTACAATCATTCATATCAAATTTTGTTAACAATTCTTTGACATATTTACTCTGATGAATGAATGTACCATTTTGCATTTGCTTAACTTGGAGACCAAGAAAGCACTGAAGCTCACCCATGGCATTCATCTCAAACTCTGCTATCATGTGTTCTCTAAACTCTTCACACATGGCATTGCATGTGGAAGCAAAAATGATGTCATCCACATAGATTTGGATAACTATCAAATCCTTTCCTATCCATTTTAAAAACAATGTTTTTATCAATTTTACTTCTTGTGAAGCCTATGGATAAGAGAAAGGTGGATAGAGTTTCATACCAAGCTCTAGGTGCTTGTTTCAAGCCATACAAAGCTTTATTAAGCTTGTAGACATGATCTGGATAAAAGGCATCTTCAAAACCAGGAGGTTGGCATACATATACCTCTTCCTTGATTATACCATAAAGGAATGCACATTTGATATCCATTTGATACACCTTGATGTCGTGGTTGGTAGCAAAAGCTAAGAACAATCTGATGGCCTCTAGTCTTGCTACAGGAGCAAATGTTTCATCATAATCAATGTGTAGGATTGTTTTGTCCAATAGTGAAGGTCCTAATTTGAGTATCTAGTCCATATGCGCAGGATTCATATGGAATAATGACAATTAACAAAATTATTTCATCAATTAATTGATTTCATTCAATGTCTAACAGTTACAAACAATCAGGAAATCTAACAGAGCTTCGCTGTTTTAGTCGCAAAAGTTCTTTTTACTACCACCTCACACTGACTATATATAGACATGCTACCTTCGTGCGAGGGTAGCTTATCTTCGCCCGAAGGTAATTTACCTTTGTGAGAAGTAAACTCTTCCTTCGTGTGAAGTTAAATATAAACAACGCAAAATCTAACATTTTCTCCCTATTACAAAATACAGACACAACCCTAAGACGAAGGTAATAGACATTATGCACCAACAAACTCCCCCTTGGATGTTGCCGTAGTCTTGGTCTGTCTTCAAAATCTTCCAATGTTTGACTTTAATTTTCTTGATCTTCAGACTTTATGAACAATCTTCTATTTTCTTTGATCTTTAATAGTAAACATTGCGTATCAGCACACTCCCCCTTTCTTTGAGCATTCTTTATCATCATTCAACATTTCTATCCTTCTCTCCCTTACATTTAACTTCGTGTTCATTCATTTATGCATTCAAATAAACATTTCAGATTCAAACTTTAAAATTTCTAAATTTAAACATTTCAAATTTTTATCCTTTTTCTCATTTGTAACCCCTTTCAGTTAATCAAATCCAAATGAATGACCTCGGTTAACTTATTTGTCTACCAAGTCCAAGTTAATGACCTTGGTTGAACACTTTGTGATCAAACTGATGTTTTAGGTAATGTAAAGTATCAAGTTAATGAACTTTTGATCTTTTCAAAGTATTTTCACAATTCAGATAAGCTCCCAACCCGTTGTCTTCCGGAATTCTCAGCATTCGGCATCTTTGGATTTTGAGATTCGCTTTGCATCATCGATAGTCAAAACTAAGATAGAATAAAATCTTTTTGGTTTTTCCAAAGTTTATGCTTAAACATACTGAAAATCTTTTTGGGTTTTTTCTGAAATGAAATGTAATAAACTATGTACAAACATATTTTGTGAGTTTGTGCTAGAGGATCATATCAGTTTTTTGAGATATATCACTAGTATCGTTGACCTTTATTAGACTTTAAGTACTAAACAAATTCACTTAGATTGTCAGTATACTTGTGCACATAAACCTCTACACATTTCTCAATTGTTATGAGATACATTTAGGTAATTTTAGGAACTTGACTTAACCGCGTTTCCCACCTCAGAATATATTCCCATATCAAGATTCCCTGGATTTCATCTTACAGGTGAATATATCTAACTGATATCTATATCTGGGTAATGCGAGACCTTGAAAGCTCAGGTTATTACCATCATACCGACAAAGAGATGAAGGCTCGTCTTGAAAGTAGTGTTCCAATTTGGAATCTTTTACTACAATTGTTAGATCTTTCGATACTTAAAATTTGCTGTAGTTTTTGGGTATTAAAAGCAAAAGTATTCTACAAGTTCTAGTCCGTTGCCGATGCAAAATCATAAGAACTAGTATAATACCCTAGATTTCATTATTTATAAAGACCTAGTATCTCAGAATCCAGAAATCTCTCAAATGAAATTTCGGTGTACTAAGACCATATATTCGAGAGATGTTAAGCCACTAATTAAGAAAATTTTCTTTTAAGTTTATATCTTAGAAACAATTTACTGAATGTGCGAAGCCTACTGGCACATCCTCAGTGAGACCTGTTTAAACTTTATAAACCTTCTAATCTTTAGCATACCGTGATAGTCCACTGATGTACTATCATTTCCTCTTTTTAAACGAAAACTCTTTTTGTCCTTTTCATGTTTTTGTACATTTTTTTTGCATTTTTTAATGTTTTTGTATTTTCTACAACATTTCTCCCCCTAAAATTAAAAACATATTTTTGGAACTTTATATTTAAAGAAAGAAATTCTAAAAACTATAAAATGTGCCAAACCAATGAGGATTACAAAAACTTGTCATCCGATCCGTGTTCAACCTCTAATTATCCATCTGATGTTAAATGTTTTATACCATTTATTCTCAAAAGATATTTAAATTTGGTTTGATCAAATGGTTTGGTATAAAAATCTGCCTTTTGTTCATCAGTGTGGATCTTTTCTATTCGAATCAACTTTTTCTCGTGGCAATCACGGATAAAGTGATGTCGAATTTCAATGTGTTTAGTTTTAGCGTGATGAATTAGGTTTTTACTTTTATCGATGGCAGCCTTGTTATCTACAAATATGGGCCTATCAAGAAATTGCTATCCAAAGTCTCTCATCGGTTGTTGTATCCACAAAATTTGGGAACAACAACTAGATGCCGAAACGTATTCAAACTCGCATGTAGAGAGAGCGACTATGGTTTATTTCTTGCATTGCCATGTTACTAAGCATGTTCTGAAGAACTAGCAACCAGCCATTCTAGATTTGGCATTAAGTTTACAGCATCCGAAATCTGAGTCTGAATATCCATGAGGTCGAAGTTGTCATTTCGTGGATACCACAAGCCGGTGCTTGGGAACCTTTCAAATATCTGAAAATCCGCTTGACTATGATCAAATGTGACACTTGAGGACTTGATTGATATCGGGTGCAAAGGCATGTCGGATACATGACGTCTGGTCTTGATGCTATAGGATACATCAGTGATCCAATCATCAATTCATATAAGGTTTCATCTATCTTGACTCCATGTTCGTCTGGACAGATGCCATGATTAATTTCCAATGGGGTAGATAATGATGACGTTCCTGACATATCGAATTCTCCAAGATATCATTGACATACTTTGTCTAATGGATGAAGATACCATCAAGCAACTGATCGACCTGAAGCCCTAAGAAGAACTTCATTTCTCCCACTGAACTTATTTCAAATTTTTTTCATGACTTCTTCAAATTCTTCACATAGTGCATCGTTCGTAGAACCAAAGATGATATCATCCACATAGATTTGTACGATCAGTAGATGTCCTTTCACTTCCCGTGTGAAGAGTGTGCTATGAACAGTGCCTCTGGTAAAGCCGTTGTTTAACATGTGCTAAGAGAGTTCTCATACAGGCTCTCAAGGCCTGATGCAATCCGTATAACGCCTTATCAAGTAAGTAAACCTTGTCTTTATGCACTTGATCGACAAACCCTGGTGGTTGTCCAACATACACTTCTTCTTTTACTTTTTTCATAAAGGAAAGCTGATTTGACATCTAACTGGTACACTTTAAAACCTTTCCATGATGCAAATGCTAGAAATATGCGGATTGCTTCTAGTCTTGCGTCCGGCGCATAGACCTCTGTATAATCAATGCCTTCTTGCTGTTGAAAACCTTTAATAACCAGTCGAGCTTTATTACACACAATTACCCCTTGATCATCTCTTTTGCACTTGAAGAATCATTTAGTAGCAATAGCTTTATGATTAGCCGGTAGGTCAACAAGCTTCCAGACACCAAGCTTTTTGAATTGTTGCAGCTCCTCCTGCATTGCATTTATCCAGCTATCATTGGTAAGTGCTTCCTTATTCGATTTCGACTCCATCTGCGAAATAAAACAACGATGTAAGCACATATCTTGAATTGGTGCAATTTTGGTATAAAAACAAATAAGATCCTTGTTGATCTGACTGCGCGTTTTAACTCCAACTTGCAATTTTCCGATAATATTCTTCGAAGGGTGATAGGACAAATTCCTTGGCATTACTTCATTAGGAACATTTACTTTGCTCTCCAAATTCTTAATGTTCTGTTTAGCAACCTGATTACTTGTGGCATTCATTACTGATACGACGATGAAATCTGTTTGGACCGTGCTCGGACCTGCTCTAAAAACATTTGTGTCAATAGATGATTGGGTAACCACTATTGGTCTTGGAACTTGTTCTTGATTAGACGATTGATATTGTTGACATAACAACACAAGTTCCTCTTCATTTTGTTCGTCTAGCAGATCGAAAGAATTCAATAAACTCTCGTAGTTGAACGTCCAGGATTTACCAGGCTTTTGAGTAGGCAAGGTATACTTCTGAAAATCAACATGTTGAGCAAGAATAACTCGATTTAGACTTGGTAAATATACTCTTCTCAAAGGACTTGCATATCCTACGAAAATCCCTCCAAAGATCTGGCACCAAATTTACCATCCGGGTCAATGATCGTACATGGAGATCCAAATGGTTCCAAAAACTCTATGTTCGGCTTTCGTTGGTTATGCAGTTCAATACATGTCTTCTTATGTGCCTTGATGGTTTGTCCAACGTGTAACATGCAGAGGCAACGGATTCGCTCTAGAAATTAACAGGTAACTTTGAATCACTGAGCATCGTACATGTAGTTTCAATGAGAGTTCAATTCTTACGTTCAGCTACTCCATTTTCTTGCAGAGTATAGGGGGTGCTGAATTCATGAAGAATACCTTGTCATTACAGAATTCGAGTAGTCAATTATTTTTGAAGTCAGTACCATTATCACTTCGTATTCGTCTGATTGGAAGATGGTACAAGTTCTCTAACTTTCTGAAGAGAACCATAAGATTATCAAATGTCTCATCTTTACTCTCCTAGAAAATAACCAACGAGAATCTCGAATAATGTCAGTCACAACGAGGCAGTATAGATCACAAGATATGCTTTTGACGTTTACTGGCCCGAAAAGATCCATATGAAACCTCTCTAGTGGTAATTTGACAGAATTCAGAAGTTTTCTCGGGTGTGATTTCTTATGCTGCTACCCCTTTTTGCAAATAAAACAATCGTCATTCAGATGGAAACTTTTGAGATTAACACCCTCCACCAGATTGTTGTGCATCAAATAATTCATTTTTCTCAAATGGATATGTCCCATCTTTCGATGCTATAAGATCGATTCTTTTTCATTTGCTTTCTTGACAAAACATTGTACCGCCTTCGATGTAGTGGATGCGACGCTCAAGTATAGAACATAAAGACCATTCTCTTGCGGAGCGCGCATGAGAATCCACTCCTCAAGAATTTTGAATCCCGACTTCAGAATTATGCATTCTTTATCATTGATGTGCATTGTAAACTTCTTATCACAAATCTGTGAAATGCTTAGTAAATTGTTCTCCAAGTCAGCAATGTAGTTCACTTTATCGAACGAGACCGCTCATTGGAAAGTTTTCCTTCTCCGACAATCCTTCCACCTTGATTTCCAGTGAAGCTACATAGCCTCCACAAGTAGACTTAACATCATAGAGTAAGGCCAGCATTCCTGTCATGTGACGAGAAGCTCCACTGTCCATTATCCATTTTGATATGATTGACCTTGGGAGCAATTGCACATGTAATTAAGCAATTACTTAAACAGTGAAACCCAAGCCTTCTTGGTCTTGGGTGGGTTTGGAATACCAAACAGTGGAACTTTGACATTAACATCTTGTTTAACTAGATTTAACATGTGTTTTAATTTCTACAGAAGATGTTTTGGTTTTAACCACCCAAGTTTGTGTTTTTAGAATTGCCGTTTTCGAATAAAATTTTGAAACCTTTTGTTTGGTTTGGTTGAAGTTTCACCAATTTCAGATTTTGAAACATTTAGAATTATTGGTTTCACAATGCTGTTGGATTCATTATTTCTTTTTAATATCTGTTTTGGAATAAACTCGGGCTTCTTTTGTCTCACATCTTATGTGGATTTCTTTGCGTTGTAAACAAATTTTGAGTT
Source organism: Scalesia atractyloides (assembly GCA_947069175.1). Taxonomy (NCBI): domain Eukaryota; kingdom Viridiplantae; phylum Streptophyta; class Magnoliopsida; order Asterales; family Asteraceae; genus Scalesia; species Scalesia atractyloides. The sequence continues at coordinate 42,867,651 of CAMTDV010001632.1, forward strand.
GCTTTGAGTATAATGCCATGCAATATGCTCAACTTTGTTACATTTCCAACATGTTCTACTGTCACAATCAGTAGATGCACTCAAATTCTGCTCACGACGTTTCTTTTCTGCATGGAACTCGTCGTTTGATTGTTCCTTTCCCAACCTCTCTTTTTCATTTACCGTGCTTGAACTAAACACAAAGTTTACTTTCTTTTGAAAATTTGATTTTTGAAACTTATCATTTTTCTTCTTAACATACCCAACCCTTTACGCTTATTTTCAGGATAATTTTTACCTTTGTGTTCATTTTTCCAAAATCTTTTGGGTTTAGAGTAGTAAAACTTATTCAAATTTTCCACTTTAGAAAGATTGATTCTGTTAGCTTAAACACTTGTTCTACTTTCTCAAGATTCACATTCTGAATCAAAATTCGTGATCATAAAATATAGTTTGTCCGATCCTTTCATGGTATAAGCAACCAATGTAGGATCATCATCCGAATTAGAATCTGATTTATCAAGATAATTCTTGTGAAAGCTCTCCTCATTTTCAGAAGGTAAACTTGAGCTAGTTTTCTTCAAGTCCGACTCAACCCTTTCATACTTTGTGCTATCACTTTCACTTCCCAAAACCTTTTCCACCACTGTTTTAACCACAGCAGATTCACAATCATTGTCTGATTTAGTGTATGTTACATCAATGTTCTCAGGCAACCTCATTTTTCTTTTCAGTTTTCAAATTTAGATTCAGCGCCTTTTCCACCCTTGATGGTTTCTTTCTAGCGTAGCTTTCCCACATGGGTGGTGGAACACGGTTGTAACCGACACTTTTATTCTTACCGTTCTTATAATTTTCTTTCTTTTCAATTTTCGGAAGAATATGATCAATGACATATGTACTGACGGAATAACTGATTAACAATTTGTTTACCCTTTCCACTTCAAATTTCATTTTTTCAAGCTCATTTTTCAGTTTGAACAATTTTGTTAAGATGAATGTTAATTACCATTTGTTTGTCCATAATAGTTACTTTAAGCATCGACAAAGTTGCACTATCTTCATTGTTAACCTTTTCATATTGTTTAATTGCTTTAGATAATTTTTCATAAGCTTGTTTAGTTTCATTATAATCACTCGACAAATTATCTGAAAGATTTTTCAGTTCAGAATAGTTTTTATCTTTCTCGACACATTCCTTGCAAGGTTCTTGGCATCTCTTGCATGGTTTTTCAACCTCAACAACCTAAACTTTGACAACCTCCCTTACCGACTCTTTGAAAAATTCAGTCACGGACTCTTCCTTGACTTCATTAGAAACTACCTCTTTAAGGTTTGTCATCATTGCTTTATTTGCAATCTCTATCAAATTCTTGGCATTTATCTCTTTTTCCACATCTATCAATTCCACACATTCAGACTTTGATTCCTGTTCTACTTGCACTTGATAGCTTGAATCAAAATATCCTGCAATATATGGAAACAAATTAGGTGGAATCAGATTTCTAAAAGCATTTTGCAATATATTCTCTTCTTCAGAATGTTGTTCATCAATATATCCTTCAAGAACACCTTCCTTAAGAGCTTCATCGAATACTGCTTCAGAATAATCTCCTGATTCAGGTTCAGGCTCTTCGATTATCTCTGCGAGAAGTGTAAGACTTTCGTTTTTAGAAATGTACTTGCTCTAGTTAAATCCTTTCTCTTCTTAGGCGATTACTAAAGCTTTGTCTTTAGCATTAGATGGACCGTCTTCAATTTGAATCATCCTTGACTATGATTGTGGTGGTGACGACTTATGATAGATAGCTTTCTTGTAGTAATCATCACCAAAAGGACTTTGATTACTATTTACTTCTCTGTTAGTACATTCATATTTGAAATGTCCTTTCTCTTTGCGTTTAAAATAGGTAACTGTTGATTTGTAAAATCCAAGCTTCCCATCCAAACCTCCCAAACTATTTATGCCCGTAATCTTCATAAATTTCTAAGCTCTTCGAACTATAGAAGCCATGCACCATTTGATGTCAATAAGCTCTAATTCTTCTAAATTTGTTTGATCATAATCTTCCTTGGTCATATCTGGATTTCCTATCTTCCCAGCAACCAGGCTTTCATAAGATTCAAGAACAGATGCGAGCAATGACATATGCTGCTTGGTGGTATGTTCATTAAAATCTTGTGTGTTTTGAAGATTCACAGCTATCTTACAGTGTAAAATCCTCTGGTTTGAGTTTGATTGACCAAATTGTTGACTTTGGAAACTGTTTGAGCTCTATGAAGATACAGGTGTTTTGGGTGAATTTGGTTCAAAGCTAGAAAATGATTGAAAACCAGATTGATTAGAAGATGGGCTTGAAGAACTACCAGCACTGAAGGCGATTTGTACTTCGGACTTTGAGTACCAACAGAACTACCTTTAAAGTAAAGGTATACATCTTGTTGCATTTGAGCACCTTTTGGTTTGGCCATCTTTTGCATTTCTAGTTCATGACCTCCGAGCTTTTCTATGAACTTCGATAAATTGTAACCACTATACTCTTCACCATTTTTCAGAATAGTCAAGTACGTAGTCCACTCTCCCTCAGGCAAAACATCTTCCAACTTGTCGACTAACTTATTTGTTTTCTGAATTCCCAACCTCTTCATTTGAACAACTAGGTGACAGTAACGCTTGATCAACTGCTTCATAGTTTCGCCTTTCAAAAGGTTGAAAATATCGAACTCTTTACTGAGCAGGGCCTTTTTGCTCTTCCTCGTTTGTGAACTTCCCTGGAACTTCAACCTTAATGCATTCCATAATGATTGTGAGTTATCATCATGTTGCAGCAATGCTAGGCATCTTCTTTGATTGATTGTTGCAATATGTTCATCATTTTCTTCTCATTGATGAATTTTTCTTTTTCAACCGGTGTGAACTGAGTCAACGTCTTCTCCAATTCATTTTGCCCAATTGATGCGATATATTCTTCTTCTATATCAAACCAGCAGTTAAATGGTTCGTTTGCACCCAGTTAACAAACCGTTCACTCAAACTATCATAATCCTCCAAGTTCATCAACTTTGGGGGTTTGAACATTGTCCCCATTTCATTCTCCAAATTTAGATTATGTGCAGCTGCAGCTAATACATTAATAGTTGACATGGAAAACGCGTTGTAAAATTCATTCTCCATTTTATCAGCCTGAAACAACGTTAAATGCTAAAATGATTAAGATTTCGGTTCGAGTGAACTAAAAATGTCAAAAATTGATTTATCTTCGTGCGAAGATAGATTTATCTTCATGCGAAGGTAAATAACTTTAAACCTTTACAATTTTTTATCTTCGTGCAAAGATAAAATTATCTTTGTGCGAAGGTAAATTATGTTCGTGCGAAGATAGGTTCACCTTTGTGCGAAGGTAGGTTCAAACCTCTTCTTTTTAAGACTCATGATTTTAATAGGCCAAACAAGTCCATGTGTAACAATTGTAAACACTGACTTGTTTTGGACTCATCAATTGATTTGTATGAACTTTTATGTTGTTTACCTTTTAAACAAGAAACATAATGTTCATCACATGTGAATTGTTTTGATGGAAGACCTCTTACAAGACCTTGTTTAGAGAGTGTGTGATACTTTTAAGATTTGTGTGACCAAGTCTTCTATGCCATAGTTATGTCTCCTTGTTAGACGCAACTGAGAACAAACAAGCATTAGACATTGGATTATCTTTCAACATACCAACCACATACACATTGCCACTCCTGTGAGCAAGAAGTTGTGCTTTGCCCTCAGGTATGATTATTTCAATCTTTTTAACCACTTCTGGCCCAAAAATCTTACAAGTTTTCGTAGTGAAGAATGACCTATAGCCTTTCTCACTCATTTGAGATACACTACGAAGGTTAAATTTAAGATTGTCTATAAGATTGACATTTTCAGACTTAAGTTTCCCTGCTTGAACTGTCCCTGACCCCAACACCTTACCTTTTAAGTTGTTACCAAAGAATATATCACCGCCTCCATGTGCTAGAAAATCTTTGAGAAGGGATCTACATCTTGTCATGTGCCTAGAGCCTACACTATCTACATACCATAAACTATCAAGGAAAGTAGAAGCTCCCTACACATCAGTAACATGTTAGTTTTGATGAGTGTCCAAAGCCAAAATGGCTTCGGATGGGGTCACAGACATTTTAGCCTCAAGTCTAGGAGAATGGTCAGAGTTTTGAACAGATTTTTGAAACATCTACTGTGAACCATTTCCTGTTAAATGATTATAACCATGAGGATGCTTGTTTACCGTTGGTCTGAAGGTCTTTTGTAGATCTCATAACCAAGTGGCATGTAACATCCGTCAAAAACGGATTTACCAAACCCGCTCCGTTTAGCAACCGAACAGTCAGTCAAAATTTTCGTTGCGAATTAAATGCCCAAAATATTTTAAACGATCCGTAATCAATTATTATACGGGGGTATATATTTAGTTTTTGAAAAACTGTTGAAAATTGAAAAATAAAAATGAATTGTTACAGCCGGGTTTCGAACCCGGGTCTGTACCGAGTCACCTAGTGACTTAACATCTCACACACAAACCACTGCGCCAACTGATTTGTTTGATAAATAATGAAATAATTTAGTTCATAAAGTGACTTTACAAATTCAAAAATCGGCGCCCAACGATTCAGTCGTCGGAATCCCGGAATATCCGCGAGCCTTAACTACGATTTACGTTATAACGTAAACCTTTAATCAGATGTCGGTTATAACCGATGTTTGAAGTCCGCGACACTTTTCAAAACCGCCGGAAAACTTAAATTGATGAATACAGTTCAAAATCAGACCAAATACATTTCGATTATTCCCTATAAATTCAACCACAATCGTCTGCAAACTTTTTCGCTAAAAATCACATCTTTTCACGGCGTAATTTCTCTCGCCGGAATAAGCCTGTTCGTCGCCGGAAAACCGGTTTCCCCATTGCCGAGCTTTTCTGAACCTCTGAAGCTTATACCGGTGATACCCTTACCTTTTCCAAACTTTTCGGAGACTAGCTGGTACAAGGAACACGTCGCCGGAGTTGAATTCAGTCGCCGGAGTTTCTGCCGGAAAACAGAGAGTTCAGTCGGTATATTCTCCGCTCAGTTTCTTTTCCTTTTCACTTCTATCTCACCAGTAATTAACCTAAAACACTATTGAAACTTGAATAAAAACTCGAACCAGTCAGACCCGATTTCTGGTTCAACTTTGTCGAAGAAGACGACGCACTTCCATATCATATAAGTATATTATAAATCATGATTTTAATCGGGTTAGACACACAGTCCAGCGGTGGACTGTGTGCACATAAGACGTTAATTATGCAAAGGTCTCGAGTTCGATTCCCGTCTCACACGCTGCCTTAATAAAATCTATTTTTTTTTAATACTGAACCGGAGTCGCCTTAGTTATATGTTAAGTATATTAATAACCGGAATAATAACCAAGTTATACACACAGTCCAGCGGTGGACTGTGTGTTTGTTTATATCACAGGTCACGAGTTCGAGTCCGGTCCTCAGCACCGACTCGGACAATTATCTTTTCTTTTAAATAAGGCAGAAAAGGAAATATCTATTTTGTATTTAAGTATAATAAAAACCGAATATTATAACATGTTGAACACACAGTCCAGCGGTGGACTGTGTGTTAGATTAACCCACAGGTCCCGGGTTCGAGACCTGTGGTGTGCATGACCGTTTCGCTTTAAACTGTTTTTAAAATAAATGATTTTCTATTAATTCTAATTAATGTATATATGAAATTAAAATCGGATATATAACGGGTTAGACACGTAGCTCAGTTGGTAGAGCTGCGTGCACGCGTACGGGAGGTCTCGGGTTCGAGCCTCACCGAGCGCACAACAATATTCCGCAAACCGGTCAACGGCCAGTCAAAGTCAACTGGTCAAGGTCAACTGTAGCAGAAAAAAATAAATATTTTTATTATTTTTATTTAATTATCTTAATTAAAAATCAATTATAAATACTTAAAAATAACATTTTTAAGATTAGAAAATAGCTTCAAACTCACAAAAATACACCCAACAATACTACTAAAATAGTTTAATAAAATCCGTTTACTCACCAAACCATAATGCGATTTATCTAGGTTAAATCTCACTCGTGGTTAAAACCACTTCGCGTGCATTCATCATCATCAACCGAACGCACCCACTGTGAGTGAATCTTACAATTCCCCTTTTTAAATTACACGTTTTGGGGTGTGTCATGTGTTATGAATTAATTAATTTATTTATTTAAACTTGTGCCATACCACATCATGACTTAATCTTAGATTGATTTATTGTTGTGATTTATTTATATTCCGTTTGTCAAATTACATGAAACTCATACATTAAGCCCATCAGTTCCTCGTGGGAAACGAGTAGACATCGCGTGCTTCAATTCAAATTCATTATTGTTCATGTGTGTTTTCATTGAGTTTATATTGTTTGTAGTTGTGTTATTCATATTATCATGTTTATGCAATTCATTCATCAGGCCCCTCAGTTCCTCGTGAGAGACGAGTTGAGCATCGCGTGCCTTTAATTGTTCCATTATTGTTCATGAGTGTTTTCATATAACATCTTATGATTATTGATCAAGTTACATCTAATTTTACTCATGTTTGGTTGTGCACATATTTCATAATCAATTTAAATAAATTGTTCAAATGTTTTTCCATAGGATTCACTCGCCAACATTATGTTGATCCAAAAACCTTTTTACACATGATACAGGTGAACAGGTTGAAGCAAGGATAACATAGGATATGCCTTAGAAGAGAACAAAGGAGTTAGATTGTTAGTTAGATCATGTTGTATCACTATTGTAAACTTTCATTTAATTTGTATTAATGAATATGAAACATTTAATAAATGTCATGAGCTTTGATGATAACCCAATCATGCCCCGATCACCTTATCCGCTGCGGGTCGGGGTGTGACAGATTGGTATCAGAGCCATGACTATAGGGATATAGGATAGGTTATTAGACCCTTAGAGCCTATACTATAGTCTGCCTAAATTTTAAATTGATTAGGTGGTTACATACAAACTTGTGATATTTATTTGTTTCATATTTGTTTACATTTCAGTCAAACATACATGCTCATATACATGTTCATTATACATATATACATATTCATTATACATATATCGATGTTCATGTATTCAATTTATTTTCATATTCTCATTATCCAAAGATTTTATGCAATTTTCAATTCTCATCAAAGTAAGTTCTGCGACGGGCATGTAGTAACTGGAAGGGTACAAGTACCGGTAGTCGGAACGTCCTGTCTAGGCTGGCATTCGTATAAATCCAATATAACGGACCAGTTTGCCTACCTGGGGACCAACGATGAGAGTACGAAGGACCTATTAGGCCAAAGCATGCCACACCAAACGTCGTTCGAACTACCCTACTTTGAGGTGTCACCGTGTCTACACCTGGACACATTCCGAACATCACACGTTGTATACATATTTCTCGATTTTCACCGGGTTTTGTGTACGCAACCAGGCAGAAACCGTGCGAACCATATGAAAAACCGGTAATTCATGGGGGCCCACATGATTACATAAGGTAAAGTATGGCGGCATGACGGGCCTAACAGCGAGCAAAGCCAAAGACATCCTATGGATGTAGTATTTTTGTATAATTATTTTATGAATGTTCATTCTTGAATGCGACCCACGATCTCAAAAGCATCCAACTCATACTCTTGTCATGTATTCATTGTAGATGTCTTCTAACCTCGCCCGTAGGAAGATGAGAGCAGGAAAAGCCCGCGAACGCATGGCTACCTTAATCGCTCAACAAATGGCTGCTGTAATACCCAACATTGTAATCCAAGTTCATCAAGCATTTACCAATAATCCTGTCAACCAAGCAAACCAAAACATTTTCAACTCTTCCCCAAACACCACTAAATGCACCTACAAGCATTTCAAATCATGCGACCCTCCGAAATATAAAGGAACTGAAGGTGTCACCGCACTCCTCCATTGGTTTGAAGAAATGGAGAATACTTTTCTAAATTGCGATTGCCCTGATGATCGCAAAGTGCGTTATGCTACCGGTCGACTATATGGGATAGCACTTACTTGGTGGAATACAGAGAAGGCCAAACGAGGTGTTGAAGATGCTATGTCCTTAACTTGGAACGAATTGAAGGAAATCATGACCAGACGATTTTGCCCAAGGAGCGAAATCAAGAAGCTAGAAGATGAATTTTACTCATTGAGGCAAGTGGAAGGAGACCACACCACCTACAACAAAAGGTTCCTCGAATTACATCAAATGGTTCCCAACATGTTTACTCCCCTCTACCGTTTGATCGAGCACTACATTCGTGGTCTTCCGTCAAAGATTCAAGACCCTGTGATAAGTACCAAGCCTGCAACTTTGGAAGCAGCAATGGAGCTAGCAACAGAGCTCACCGAGAACCGAATCCGAAACAAAGACTTCAAGGAGGAGAAGAAGAAGGATAAAGAATCGACTGAAACCTCCGACTCCACTCAAACTGAATCCCCTTCTCAACCTGAATCCCCTTCTCAACCCGAATCCCCTTCTCAACCCGAATCCCCTTCTCAACCCAAACCTAAGAGAAGAAGAGTCGGGCGACTTTTCGCTGCTACCCAACGAAATCAACCCGTTTTTCACGCTATACCCATCCGAGCTGTCCCAATCACCCAAGTGGCACCCAACTCAGCTTACCCAAATAAGAAACCATATCTTGGACCTCACCCTCAATGCAACCACTGTTTTTATCATCATCCCCTTACTTTACCTTGCCGGCTATGTACAACTTGTGGACGTTATGGTCATTTGAGCAATGTTTGTCGCACCTTTCAAGACCAAACCTTTTCCCCTACTCAAAACATGGCCCAAACTTATCACCAACCTCAATACCCCATGTTCCCATATGCTCGAGCTTGCTTCAATTGTGGCGACCCTACCCACCTTAGAAACACATGCCCTCAATTGGTTAACATTATCAACACTCAAGCCCAATCAAACCCAGTTAACCAAGTAAACCAAGAAAACCCAACCACTATGCCGCCAGCAAGAGGAAGAGTCTTCAATATCAACGCCAACCCTGTCGAAGATAATGACGGCCCAAACGAAGATACTCAGCTAGTCCTGTTCGCCGAAGATCCAGATTCAACTCCTATTGTTTAGTCTTTCTTTATCACATGTGTAGACTGTAGAGAAATTATTGGATATTATATATTATATATTGTTTTCGGTATATGCTTTTGCCGAGGCCGTGGCTCCCCATCCATCGAGGTTGAGTTGGATCCCCATTTTATTATGTGGTTGATCTTGGCGTGCCCGCACGATCGGCTCCGTTTGTTGAGCCTTGATCGGTTACGTAATATTACATTTCAATACATGCAATATGCTCGGCTCCGTTTGATTGAGCCTTGAGTGCACAGTTCAATTTACATTTCAAGTTCATGCAATACGCTCGGCTCCGTTTGATTGAGCCTTGAGTGCACAGTTCAATTTACATTTCAAGTTCATGCAATACGCTCGGCTCCGTTTGATTGAGCCTTGAGTGCACAGTTCAATTTACATTTCAAGTTCATGCAATACGCTCGGCTCCGTTTGATTGAGCCTTGAGTGCACAGTTCAATTTACATTTCAAGTTCATGCAATACGTTCGGCTCCGTTTGATTGAGCCTTGAGCGCACATAAAATTTCATTATCAGTATCTTGTGGTTGTGGTGTTTGTAGTAGAGCCGCATCGAACTAACCATAACTTTCGGATAAAGTCAACGAAAATTTGACAAGGATATGGTGGATACGCCGATGGTACTTCCTATATATAAGTATTCTTGTCAAATGATCGGAGGCATTATCAGGTGGTTATGAGAGGTTCCATGCATAGGCTGTTTGTGTGGTTAAGTTATTCATATTCAGTACATGCAATATGTTCGGCTCCGTTTGATTGAGCCTTGAGCACACAATTTCAATTTCAGTACATTCAATATGTTCGGCTCCGTTTGATTGAGCCTTGAGCACACAATTTCAATTTCAGTACATTCAATACGTTCGGCTCCGTTTGATTGAGCCTTGAGCGCACATCCATTTTATTTTCAGTACATGCAATACGATCGGCTCCGTTCGATTGAGCCTTGATCGCACAGATATATTTCATTTCAGTATTTTATGTTTGTTGTATTGATTGTAGAGTTATAGGACTAATCATAATTCACTGATAAAACTAATGAAAATTTGGCAAGAATATGGTGGATACGCCGCTGGTACTTCCTATATATAAGTATTCTTGTCAAAGGATCAGAGGCATTATCGGACGGTTATGAGAAGTTCTATGTAGGATTTATTAGTTTCTGGGTAACCAATCATAACTTGTGGATAAAACTAATGAAAATTTGGCAAGAATATGGTGGATACGCCGCTGGTACTTCCTATATATAAGTATTCTTGCCAAAGGATCAGAGGTATTATCAGGCGGTTATGAGGAGTTCCATGTAGGATTTAGTATTGCCTTGGTTGGAATTTGTGTTACATTTATATCATCATGTTATTTAAAGAGATTGGATTGTGTTCCATTTCTACATAAATTAACCTCTCCATCATAACAAACGAGAGAGGAACTTCCATCATTCAAACATATATGGATTCAAATACTTGCTGTTGTGTTTATTCATGTTCAAATATTTGCTGATGTGTTCATTCATGTTCGAATATTTGCTGTTATGTTTATTCATGTTCAAATATTTGCTGATGTGTTCATTCATGTTTGGATATCAGCTGTTGTGTTTTTATTTATGTTCCATGTAGATTGTAGTGTTAGAAGTTTTGCCTTAGGATATAACCATATTTTTCCCAAACGTATCTAAACTCTTATGCATGATATCATTATTTAGAGAATCCTTCCTGTTTATCAATATTCATACAGTAGGCAACAAAAAGCGATTCCTGAATAGGGTACTTAACCTTTACAAGGAACGTTACCGCCTCGAACAAAAACTTAAACCCTCATTTTTGCTAAGCATACAACTGTCAAACAAAACATCATCATTCTTATAGTCAAAATATATCATTATTTAAATTTCGGGACGAAATTTCTAGAAAGCAGGGGATACTGTAACATCCGTCAAAAACGGATTTACCAAACCCGCTCCGTTTAGCAACCGAACAGTCAGTCAAAATTTTCGTTGCGAATTAAATGCCCAAAATATTTTAAACGATCCGTAATCAATTATTATACGGGGGTATATATTTAGTTTTTGAAAAACTGTTGAAAATTGAAAAATAAAAATGAATTGTTACAGCCGGGTTTCGAACCCGGGTCTGTACCGAGTCACCTAGTGACTTAACATCTCACACACAAACCACTGCGCCAACTGATTTGTTTGATAAATAATGAAATAATTTAGTTCATAAAGTGACTTTACAAATTCAAAAATCGGCGCCCAACGATTCAGTCGTCGGAATCCCGGAATATCCGCGAGCCTTAACTACGATTTACGTTATAACGTAAACCTTTAATCAGATGTCGGTTATAACCGATGTTTGAAGTCCGCGACACTTTTCAAAACCGCCGGAAAACTTAAATTGATGAATACAGTTCAAAATCAGACCAAATACATTTCGATTATTCCCTATAAATTCAACCACAATCGTCTGCAAACTTTTTCGCTAAAAATCACATCTTTTCACGGCGTAATTTCTCTCGCCGGAATAAGCCTGTTCGTCGCCGGAAAACCGGTTTCCCCATTGCCGAGCTTTTCTGAACCTCTGAAGCTTATACCGGTGATACCCTTACCTTTTCCAAACTTTTCGGAGACTAGCTGGTACAAGGAACACGTCGCCGGAGTTGAATTCAGTCGCCGGAGTTTCTGCCGGAAAACAGAGAGTTCAGTCGGTATATTCTCCGCTCAGTTTCTTTTCCTTTTCACTTCTATCTCACCAGTAATTAACCTAAAACACTATTGAAACTTGAATAAAAACTCGAACCAGTCAGACCCGATTTCTGGTTCAACTTTGTCGAAGAAGACGACGCACTTCCATATCATATAAGTATATTATAAATCATGATTTTAATCGGGTTAGACACACAGTCCAGCGGTGGACTGTGTGCACATAAGACGTTAATTATGCAAAGGTCTCGAGTTCGATTCCCGTCTCACACGCTGCCTTAATAAAATCTATTTTTTTTTAATACTGAACCGGAGTCGCCTTAGTTATATGTTAAGTATATTAATAACCGGAATAATAACCAAGTTATACACACAGTCCAGCGGTGGACTGTGTGTTTGTTTATATCACAGGTCACGAGTTCGAGTCCGGTCCTCAGCACCGACTCGGACAATTATCTTTTCTTTTAAATAAGGCAGAAAAGGAAATATCTATTTTGTATTTAAGTATAATAAAAACCGAATATTATAACATGTTGAACACACAGTCCAGCGGTGGACTGTGTGTTAGATTAACCCACAGGTCCCGGGTTCGAGACCTGTGGTGTGCATGACCGTTTCGCTTTAAACTGTTTTTAAAATAAATGATTTTCTATTAATTCTAATTAATGTATATATGAAATTAAAATCGGATATATAACGGGTTAGACACGTAGCTCAGTTGGTAGAGCTGCGTGCACGCGTACGGGAGGTCTCGGGTTCGAGCCTCACCGAGCGCACAACAATATTCCGCAAACCGGTCAACGGCCAGTCAAAGTCAACTGGTCAAGGTCAACTGTAGCAGAAAAAAATAAATATTTTTATTATTTTTATTTAATTATCTTAATTAAAAATCAATTATAAATACTTAAAAATAACATTTTTAAGATTAGAAAATAGCTTCAAACTCACAAAAATACACCCAACAATACTACTAAAATAGTTTAATAAAATCCGTTTACTCACCAAACCATAATGCGATTTATCTAGGTTAAATCTCACTCGTGGTTAAAACCACTTCGCGTGCATTCATCATCATCAACCGAACGCACCCACTGTGAGTGAATCTTACAATTCCCCTTTTTAAATTACACGTTTTGGGGTGTGTCATGTGTTATGAATTAATTAATTTATTTATTTAAACTTGTGCCATACCACATCATGACTTAATCTTAGATTGATTTATTGTTGTGATTTATTTATATTCCGTTTGTCAAATTACATGAAACTCATACATTAAGCCCATCAGTTCCTCGTGGGAAACGAGTAGACATCGCGTGCTTCAATTCAAATTCATTATTGTTCATGTGTGTTTTCATTGAGTTTATATTGTTTGTAGTTGTGTTATTCATATTATCATGTTTATGCAATTCATTCATCAGGCCCCTCAGTTCCTCGTGAGAGACGAGTTGAGCATCGCGTGCCTTTAATTGTTCCATTATTGTTCATGAGTGTTTTCATATAACATCTTATGATTATTGATCAAGTTACATCTAATTTTACTCATGTTTGGTTGTGCACATATTTCATAATCAATTTAAATAAATTGTTCAAATGTTTTTCCATAGGATTCACTCGCCAACATTATGTTGATCCAAAAACCTTTTTACACATGATACAGGTGAACAGGTTGAAGCAAGGATAACATAGGATATGCCTTAGAAGAGAACAAAGGAGTTAGATTGTTAGTTAGATCATGTTGTATCACTATTGTAAACTTTCATTTAATTTGTATTAATGAATATGAAACATTTAATAAATGTCATGAGCTTTGATGATAACCCAATCATGCCCCGATCACCTTATCCGCTGCGGGTCGGGGTGTGACATGGCACACTCTTATAAACTGGTTGGCCATATCCTCTTGGAAATATGTTTGTTGGCAGTGCATCTGTTACCTGAACCTCTCTGGAAACAGAGGTTAAATTCAATTGTTTTGTAACAGATGTTTGGATTGGGACAAAGGTCTGTTTGGATTTTTCTTTTCCAATTTTACGATGTGAACTCTTAAGATGTGAACTCTCAAGTGTTTTTGTGTTATACTCATTTCTTTTAACATCAAAATTTTTGAGATAAACACACTCTTAAGTTTTATGATTTTTCTTGCCACATATGATACAGTGAGGTGCATCAACTATTACACTTGTCTTGTTTATGTCATATGCTTTTAAAAGAAAACAGTTTTTGGTAACATGATTCTTCTTTTCACAAAAGTCACAAAACAAGTTTGATATTTTTTTCTCTTTCTTCCCTTTTTCACCATTTTTATCAAACAGATGTTGTAACATCTACTGGAAGGTCTTTCAAGGGAATGATCTTGACTTTGGGTGCTTTTACACCTTCAATGGTTGAGAAATCCATTGGCTTGAAGTTTTCAAGTATGTCACACTCATCTGACCAGGTAGGTTTGAATAGATATATTTCAATTTCCTTAAAAGTTGAGGATCCTTCTAGTCTTTGTAAAATAATTTTCTTACCATTTGATTCAGTGACTTTAATTTCTTGACCAGCCAAGTTTGTTGGAATAATTTCAACAAAACCACAATCATTTATGGTAGTGTTTTGAGAAACTTGGTCTTTTTTCTAAACCTACACCAAATTTTACATCGCTTTGATCTGTGATTCTAACATCAACTCATAACCTTTGCAGGATTCTACCGATTTCTCACATGTGATTTTGGTAGATTTAAGCTCCTTTTTACAACTTTGATATTTTTCTATCATTGTTTGGAGTTGATCCTTGGTTATGCTTGATTCATGTTTAAGACTGCTGATTTCACCTTTTTTTTCAAACAGTTTTGATTTTAACTCTTTATTAAGTCTTTAAGGACTTGAGGTGATACATTAGCAGCATCCATCATGGCATAATCATACTCTCCTTCACAAACACTGGAATCCCGTGGATCTGACAGAGGATTTATTTCTTCACTAACCTTCTCTTCTGAAACAACTGTTGCAACATTTCCACAAACCTTATCAATACTGGACACCACTTCCTCAGACTCAACCCCTTCCACAATAGTGTCTAGTGCCATAAAAAATCATCAGTTTTCTTTTCAGAATTGGCTACTAGGGCAAAATTTTCATCAGTTAGTTATTCAGTAAGCTACTCCAATAAACATAGCCTTGTGTAAAGAATCTCTATTCAATGATCTCTGCAGGAGCAGAGGTTGGTGTAGCTTGTGGTGTAGGTTGCACTTGAATCTGAGGAACTGGGGCTTGAACATATTGTATCTTAGGAACAGTGGTTTGGACATACTATACTGGAACAGTGGTTGTAGGGTGTGCAAAGTGAGCACTGTTTTGCATGTGTGTAGCAGGGGTATATTGGGAATAATGGACAGAGTTTTGAGGTTTAAGACTTGGATGTGTCACAATAGGGCCACTTGTTTGGCTCCTTCACTCTCTAGCAAATTGACCTAGCCTATTACACTTGTAACACTTGATTTTAAATTTATCAAACCAAACTT
This sequence comes from Scalesia atractyloides, assembly GCA_947069175.1. Taxonomy (NCBI): domain Eukaryota; kingdom Viridiplantae; phylum Streptophyta; class Magnoliopsida; order Asterales; family Asteraceae; genus Scalesia; species Scalesia atractyloides. Next base: position 42,883,054 of record CAMTDV010001632.1, read on the forward strand.
TTAACCCCCATGCAACCCTGGAAATTTTCTACCAGTTCTCTTGTAAAACTTTCTAAATTTGACACTTAACAATGCAAGTTGATGCAAGATGTCCATTTCTACCAAATCAGTGGGGTCAAAATGTTGAAGATCATTTAACTCAAAAGATAAGTTGTTGGAAACTTGGTTTTCCCCATTAGCTATAAAAGCATAATTGGGTGAGTAAAAACTTCCACCAGATGTTATATCAAAAAATGATCATAACCCTGATCCTTACTTCCACCAGAGGTTTCCTCTTGACAAAAAAATGTTGTACTACCGAAAGTATAGTCATCAGCAACTTTTCCTGGCTCTTGAAGCATCTTCTTCTAGTTAAGCTCTCTCTCATAAGTCAAGAGCCTACCATGAAGCTGAGTTAAAGTCATCTCTTTGAAACGGATAAAGTTTCTAGTTACAAAAGCAATAGTGTCCCACTTATCTTGTAATGATCTAAGAAATTGGCTATTTAATGTTGAATTGGGATAATTAATATTTACCAGTTTTAATTCACTTATTAGACATCTAAACCTTTTGAACTACTGAGTTAATGTTTCTCCTTTAACATGACAAAATGTTTCATACTGTTTGTTTAAAACTTCACGATTGTTTCCAATTACCTCCTTTGTCCCACCGAATTGCTCATTCAAAGCATCTCACAACTCCTTTGCACTGTTTCAATGCAATAGACCAGTATAGATATCATTTGGCAAAGTCATAGCTACGTTACTAAATGCCTTTGCATCTAGAACGATTTTCAGAAAATCTTGCTCGGAGTAGTTTTCTAGCTTTTTAGGGACTTGAACTTTTGGGTTTTCAGCACTCTGTACCATCAGACATGAGGTCCGAAGATAACCAATTTCCATCAACCCGTATTTTGTTGTGCAAGTATGTGACCCATCTGACGTTGCTAGATGTTATACTCCGACCTGACAAGTATCGGAGGTTTGTACATGGTGCCAGTATTGTGTGGATCTTGTGGATTTTGAAACATTTCTAATTGTTTACAAATAGGTTTTTGTTTAAAAATACTTTGAATGTGAATAAACTTGTACTCTGTTTTCAATAAAACGAACAAACGAATCAGTAATGAGAGCTGATCTGTTTATATTATATTGATTGTAAGATCAAATTTAATTGACCAAGCTCTAATACCAATTGTTAGGATCTGAGTTTAACTGTTGTGACAGTTTAAAGATGGAAATCAATGGAAGATAATAAAAAAAGATGGTAAATGCAACGGAAATGTAAACTTGTAAATCACAACAAGGAAGAGAATGTTTTCATCAACATGCTTTTATAAATTTGATTTATGTATGCATGAAAGATATACAAACTCCCGCTAAGCCTGATCACTTTGATTTGTTTGTACAAGAAATGTTAAGAAGAAGTGATAAATAAAGCAGTACATGCACTGTTCTATTTATAGTACAAAACCACTATGGAATCTAAGCTGATGTCACCTTCACAATGACATCTAATAACCTACCAAACTCTAACATTTGCTAGGCTAAAACACAATTACATTGAAATACAAATAGACCCTGTTGATAGCATATGTTGAAGAAACCTCTGATGAGCTTTTATCCTCTGTTGGTCCAGCAGACCTTTGCTTCAGCAGTCTTTAATCTTCAATAGCAGAGGTTCTCTCTAGCAGACCTTAGACTCTGAGTAGAGCTTATCTTCAATAGTTCTTGTGTAATAGACTTTAGCTTAACAGACCTTTGAGTAATAAATGTTGATGTATTTGCCTTTGAGGGGAGCATATCTTCAAAGCACTCTTATTGATTATCAGATGTAATAGATTATTTTGGCTTTCCAATCATCTGTTATTATTTTCTGGGGTCCACTGGATCCAACATCTAGCATATCAAATTTTTATTGTTCATACAAACATTGGATCATAGCAAATTTTTATTGTTCAAACACACAGTGGATACTACTTGTGATGGCTTTATTAGAACTAATGATCACTAAATCAAGTAACTCACTACATATTATATGGATAGAGTATGTGAGTGATGCTATTGTTGAAAGAGAGTTATCGTTGTCAAGATAAGTTGCTACTAATGACAAGTTACCATTGATGAATACTTAGTCCTGACATGCAAATTTGTGTTGATAAACTAGTTGTTGCTTACAGAAGAGGATAAAACTAAACGAAGAGTTGCCATTGAAAATTAAATGAGCTAACACAACTTGTACTAATGGCAACTTGCTACTGATAAGGTAAGTTACCATTTATGGGTAACTTACCACTAATGAAGGTTATATGGAACTTTCCGCTTGTGGCAAACTACTACGAAAGATTGGCTTGTCACTATATAAGATAATTTGTCACTCGACAACTTTCCACTAACGAAGAAGACGCTATATTGAGAGGAGGTTACATATCATTGTCAGGGACCATTTTTATAGTCCTTTATAGCAATAAATACACTAGTTAACAGAGTTTCAAGATATAGTAATAAATACACTCGTGTGTTCGATTATGAATGCAGAATCGCCTAACCCAGTTCATAGCTAGAGTGTTAGCTATTGAATCGACTGTTTTATTCAACTGTAGTCTGTAACTTGTATACGGTGGCCCCGATTAAATTTATGAAGCAGTTTGTTAATAGAAGCGTGTCATTTAACACTTGTTATTTGGTCCTATTGATCTTTGTTGTGATCGCAATTAATGAAACAACAAATCACGTAAATTTATTAATAAACAATCCTGCTACAACTAAATCAGACAATCAATTTAATGTGTTGTAATGCTAAATACATTAGATAACCGATCCAACACATTTAAAAAAAATGAGAATGGCGTTCTTAACTAATATTGGCTACAACATACAGATATAGTAAGCGAATAATAGAGCATCTAAACGTGTCAAATCCTGTCGAAGGCGGAAACATGAGGTATGACATGAAAGATTTTCATAGCATCCGATTAGCAAATATCTAAATGATTATACCATCATTAAGATACCATAAGTTTAAGAGGTTACAAACCAATGTAACAAGTTAGGTTTGCATAACCGGATAAAAGACTGCATGTCTAAAACACATAAACAAAAGTTATTGTTTTAGAAACCAAGGATTTGGCCCATATTTCCCAAATACTAGAAGGAAATAAAAGACGAAACCGAACAAAATGGTATCACCTAAGACGTATGCACATAACTCCAAAAGATGTGAATCGTCGTTCATTTACCTGAAAACCATGCTTAAAACATTAGTATAATGTTGGTGAGTTCACATGTTTAACTAACACAAATGAAACCTTAATCATTTGAAAACTAGCATGCATAGTCAAACGAAAATCATGGTGATCAAATCATTGTCTTGCAAAGCAATGACGTATGTGCCACCATAAGCCCATAACCAAATCATGACAATTGTTATCTCATACATCGTACACCTATGAGGATGTCTAACAAATTCTGCCACAAGTGCACTCCCCAAGGGTCCCAACCGACCAAAAGTGTGGTTTGTCAAACCTAATAGATCTATTCAACTGTTTCACGGTCACACCGACTAATGATTACTAAATACCAACATAGGGTCTTTCCGAGCTCATAACCAACCAAACTTATGCGCACATAATAGATCTGGTGGATTTCATCCTAACTCTACAAATTCTAGAAAGTTTGGTAAATTCTGTAGGTGTCGTACGACCATGCAACTGAAGCACACAACCATGTGTGCCATGATCCGCAACATCGTGCACCTGATCCGTATGGTCGTGCAAAATCACCAGGTCTGGTACAATGTATCAAAGCTCATAAATTTTGGCTCCTTTTCGATGCTTTTAACCCCCAACCACCTTATTTAACACCCAAACCCTAATCCCAACTATAAATACAACCCCTTACCACCTCCTAAACACTTTTCACACTATTAATCACTCTCAAAGACTTCAAATCTTCAAGATTTTGAGACCTTGGGCAGAAAAGTGCTAAGTGCAAAAGTGAGTTTTTAACTTACTTTTTTCATCTTTTCTTCATGTTTTCTTGTTTCTCCTTCCATGGATAACCTCTAGGAGTGTTACCACATTTTTACCAAGGTAAACAAAGATGGTACATCACCATCTGGAGGTCCAAGTTGGGTGTTTTTCTTGAAACTTTCATACTTGTTCATCTTGTACTTTCTTTCTTGGATTTCTTTGCACCAAACCAATTTACCAACAAGTTCTATTGTTGGAAGACGTGTGTTGAGGTATGAATTCAGAATCTTTGACGTCATATACCTCCATTTTCACCAAGTAGCTTTCGAGTAAACAAAGTGAACAAACTATACCAAGTCTCCAACCATAATCTTGTTTGGAATGCACTCATCTAGTTGAACTCAATTGGTTACATGGTGAATTAGAATAGTTAATTCATGTTTTTCATATTACTCATGACCATCTAAATCATCCTTGTGGTGATTTTGTGCAATGGTGAATATCATGAGGTTAGTGGATTACCCTACCTCTAATACATGATCTACACATACCTATATAATAATTCCAAAAATCAAACTATGACATCAATCGAGACCATGGTTGGATGTTATATGTTAAGGAGTAAGTCTTAGTCTTGGACTCATTATTTTGGTCTTCCAATGAATGAAACACTCATGGTAAACACTGACTAAAAATGGTCTCCAAATAAGTATCTAAGCAAGATATATTTTTATGTATTTTCTTACTTACAAAATCCCGAATACATCCGTCACTAAAATCCATAAACTCATACACGTTTGTTCATCCTTTTAGGGTAACTTTGTGATTTCCATCCTCTCTAACCGCTCACTCGCATTTGTGGAACTTATATTCGGAAACTGTGAGTATACTTGACCCATTTTACGCTTTAAATCACTTTAGGTTGAAACATGTATCATTATTAAATTAGAAATCACACATACAAACAATCTTATGCAAGCACTCAATCCGTAAACATGCTACTTGATATGCAACTTGTTTATACATACTAGGACCCTATTATTCATGCTATCTATCATTAACTTTGCAAGTCTTCTTTAACATGTATAGCGCTATATGAATAGAATGCCGCTCCGTTTGTTGGGTCATTGTTAAGTATTCAATCTTTACGTCTTGCTTACTTTGGTGACAAGATTACGCTCATGGTCTTATCTACTTCAGTGATAAGATTATGCTAGTGGACACTTTGGTTTGATATGAAGCTATTGCATGCTAGCATGATTATATGACTTAGCATATAATTAACTTGTGGATTTTAGACTTTTATTCATACTTATTCTATGTAGACAAACTAGTATGCCCACCGATATAATTTGTGTTGACGAATATTCTATTAATGTTGCAGGAAATAATTTATGATGCAAGAAATCTACTTAGGGTGGATTTAGAAACTCACCAAACTTTATTTATGGATTCTTATGTTTTAGTCATGTAATTAGAAAGTGTTGTATTTCCTTTGAGATAATGTTATATTTGAATTTGATGAAATGGAATTTAAATCTTAATTTATAGTCGCAAATTTAGTGTTATGTTGTCTTTAAGTGATCTCGTTCGTCTCACCTCGATGTTTCCGCCATCGGCTGGGGTGTGACAATTATTAAATGGTTTCCAAAATGAGTCGGTTAATAGTATTTACCAGCGAAAGCTGGTGTATTTTTTAAGATTAAACTTACAAGTGGCGAACCTCAATAGTAGGTTGGATAAGGTTCGGCCAATGAGCTTCCCACCTTGTGAGATATTTGTATAAAGTCCTTTTTATTAGATCCCACCTTGTGAGATATTTGTACTGAACACAACATTATACATTTTAATATGATTTCAAGATTTCAAATACTTGTACTTTTACTCCTTACATTCACTGCAAATTGTGAAATTGTTATTTAATCGTCACGCATAAACCCCATCGTCCTTGCCCATCGGGTGTGACGGGTATTATGGGGATCATGATTGTTTTATGTCATTCCTTTAAACAAAGTACGTATAAACCGTGTTTCAATTTGATACTTTAAACTCTTAATTCAGATACAACAAACACGTTGGATCTCTTTGTGAGCCAATATTTGTATATTAAACTGATTATGAAATCAAGTTTAATGTGACCAAGCTCTGATACTAATTGTAAGATCTGCATTTGTTATACTTGTAATTTTAAACAATGAAGAACAAGCAATTTGTAAATTGCAAAGTTAATAAGATAAACATATAACCATGAAGTTATATCAAAACGGTTTTAGATCGAATTCAATTGATTTCAATTACAATAAATGATATGCGCCAAATTCAACATATAAATTGTATCAAATATGGTATAAATCCAACCCTTGTTTAGTACTATTGTTGGAAAAGTGCATTTCTTTGTATACTGTTGATTTTCAGGATTTAAAGAACTTAAATGTACAAAAGGAACAAATTAACGACAAAATCCAGCATAAGTACTAAAGAAGGGAAGACAACACACTATACCAACCCTCCGAGCTTCACCCCAAGATTAAAAACAATGAATCAGAATTTGTGGCACATGGCCGTGCCTAGTCGGCATGGGGCCATGCCCTTCAAGATTCTAGATCAGAAGAAGACAAATAGAAGCAGACAAGAGACACGGGGCCGTGCCCCTTGGGCATGGGCCATCGTCAACTTCCAGATTTGCATACCTAGGATAGTACAACAAGTACAATGGCCACAGGACCGTGTCATTGACACATGGGGCCATGTAGAAGGCTAATCTGACATACGAATTAAATGAAGATAGAGAAGAAGGAAGGCACGGGGCCGTGTGAACAGTTTCTTTCCAGCTATAATAGGGGTGATTGTTTTTCTTCCAATTCATCCCTTGGCAAACCATTTCTCTCACACCTGCCATCACTCCACCATCATCTTCCACCACAATATTTAGAGTTTAGAGTGTGTAGTAGTCTCGGATCCAAGATTGATCGTAATAGCCTTTGTCAAACTATCACCATGCTTGGTTAATCTCTTACATCACTTGGTGAAGACAAAACCTTTTATGCATTAGTTTTGATTTCCAATCTTTGGTTAACTTTTTAATTGGGTTTGTATTAAGACTTTAATAACTAGTTTCTTTATATTGAAAATAAGTTTTATTCTATCATTCCTTCATGTTTCGTTGATTCACTCGTTCATATCTTTATGGTTTATATAAAGCACATTAACTACCTCGAAGGGGTTAGAAGGTTGGTTTGGGTAAGACTCTTGCCTCGTTCAGTGTATAGATCATACGAGGCCTTGGTTCAAGCTTATTAGGACTTCCCTTGAGGCAGATAACATCAAATCGGGGGAAGTAAGAACGGCTTGAACTCCTTATTTATAAACTACTATAAAAACTTTAAACCGGCGTTGCTGGACTATATCCCTGCTGACTCAAACCAATATGGCCAAGGGTAGTGTTGCCTCCAAAAGCGGGACATGCCACATTTTGCATTAATAACTTACTTAATTATCTTCAATATTCCGGCCTTGCCGGACTGTATCCCTGCTGATTTAGACCGATATGGCTGAGGGTATTGTCGCCTCCAAAAGAGGGGCATGCCACTTTAATCAAGATAATCTCTTAAAAAACCAAAATACGAAAATCATCAAAGGATACATAAAGGGTGAGACGGAACCAAGTGATTCTATATTGTTTATTTGTTTCCTACATTTTCTTGTGTTTAGTTTAAATTACTTGTCAAAACCTTTTCTCAAAAAAAATATGTCGATTTGACGTTGATGATACTCCGGTAAAACTCTAGTGTCCTTGGACGACCTCGGTATCTTACCATCACTATACTACACTAATGATAGGAGCACTTGACCTAATGTGTTATAGAGAGTGATAGTGTTATATCGTGCTTTATAAATATAAAGCTTGCATAAACCAGTGAAAAGTACTTAAAATATATCTAAAATCTATACGCACCCTCGCTCACGTCAATTTTTTTGGCGCCGTTTGCTGGGGACACAAGGATTTTAAGAATGGTTAAAATCAACGGCCTAATCATTTTCTTTAAATTTTCTGTTCGTTTTTCAAAAAAAAAAATTAGTTAAAGTAGCTTAACATGGGGTCGTGCTGAACTAACACGGGGCCGTGTCCAATCTGCAATAACTGAAAACAAACAAAAGTTTTTCACAAAAGGCTCACACGGGGTCCTGCTTATTCGACACGGGGCCATGTAAAAAACGCCCAGTACCAAATAAAATACAGCCCTAGACACGGGGTCGTGTCTCTTCGACATGGGGGCATGTAAACCTTCTATTTTCTAAAAAAGGAAAAAATTTCGAGAGCTGTAGTCTTCTGGGTACCATCCATACAATGGATTATTACATGGGAGATTACAACTACTACGACGATGATATGAGGAACCATATTGTACCATATGTGGTTAATCCTATTCGGTACAAAATTGTTACCTTTTTCAACTATCAACCTCATACACAACATATGAGGAACCACTTCCAAATCAAGCTTCGATTAGGACACTCCAACATTTGGAAAGTACAAAACACTGCCTACAATTGTACTTGAAGTAGAAAGCCTCATACAAAGTATCAAGAATCTAGAATTCTTGATCAAGCAATCTCTACAAAAGAAGAGACCATTTGTACCAAAGAGGTAATCATAGAAGAGGTAAAACCTCAAGAGCCAACTAAGGAGAAGCCAAATACATATCCTACAACCTTCCTTCGAAAATTATAGTTTGGTCCCGTCTCATGCTAAGTTTCTAAATGAAGTAACCATTAATCTTAACATCCGAGGAATGGCAAGCATTAAGTTAAATAAAGATCAAACTTCGCTAATGCAAGATGAACAAATTGGATTAAACATAAAACCGGTAACATGTTTTATTCAAAACTTCTATATTAATAATATTTTAATTGACAAAGATCTTTGTTTTAATATAATGCCAAGCTACATTTTTGAAAGATTAGGTATTGGTGACTTCCTTCCAATAAAAAATCCTATCATTTTGGCTAATCGAAAAATCAAACATACTTCGAGAATGTTGAAGACGTTCTCATTCAAACAAATCAAATGATTGTTCCAACCGACTTCGTCATCTTAGATGATGCCCCACTCGTGTTGGGACAACCTTTTCTAAAAACCCATAAAGCTTTGCTCAAAGAAAGACATCAAAATCTTCCCACTAAACTTGGGGCTGACAAGAAAAGTTTTAATATAAATAAATCAATGAAATACCCAATCGACAATGATGACCCCTTATTGGAAGATGAAGTTGTGCCACCCGGTACAGAGGAACAAAATGATCAATTCGTTGAAGAGGAAATTGCCACAACCAAACAGTTTCGTCCATCGACTGAGATGACGAACAAAAAGCTAAGCCATCTATTGAAGAACCGCCTTCTTTATAACTTAAAAAGCTTCCAAAAGGCTTAGAATATGCAGTCCTCGACAACCAAGGTAAACTCCTCGTAATCATTTCATCGTATCTCACTTATAAAGAAATATAAAAATTACTCTATTTACTAAAAAAATATAAACGACAATTGCATGGAAATGGACATAAAAGGAATAAATCCCTCCATGTGTACACATAAAATTTTAGTAGAAGATGATTACAAAGCAGTAATTCAACCACAAAGAAGAGTTAATCCTAATGTCCAAGAGGTTGTTAGAAAAGAAGTAATAAAACTCTTAGACGCCAGACTCATCTATCAAATTTCTGATAGTTCATAGGTTAGGCATGTTCAAGTTGTGCCAATGAAAGGAGGAATGACAGTCGTAACAAACAAAAAGAACGAACTCATACAAACACGAACCGTCACCGAATGGAGAGTTTGCATCGACTATAGGAGACTCAATGAAGCTACACGAAAATACCACTTTCCTTTACCCTTCATTGATCAATTGTTAGAACGATTATCCCGTCATAAATTTTATTGTTTTCTAGATGGTTTCTCGGGATATTTTCAAATCCCAATCTCTCCCGAGGACCAGGAGAAAACTACTTTCACTTGTCCCTACGGAACCTTTGCATATCAACACATGCCATTTGGTCTATGTAACACACCTGCAACATTTCAACCTTGAATGGTATCCATTTTTCATGACATGATATAAAAAACCATGGAAGTCTTCATGGATGATTTTTCTATCTTTGGCGACTCATTCGACCAATGCCTCGACAACCTTGAACGAATGTTGGCAAGATGTGAAGAGACTAACATCTCCCTTAATTGGGAAAAATGACATTTCAAGGTCACTGAGGGGATAGTACTTGGTCACAAAATCTCTGACGCATGAATGGAAGTCGACTACGTAAAAAACTTATACTATTTCTCAACTTCCTCCACCTTCATCCGTTCGAGCCATTCGAAGTTTCCTAGGACATGCCGGGTTTTACAAGCGATTTATCAAAGACTTTCCAAAAATCGCTAGACCTCTAACTAAGCTACTTGAAAAAGATGCCCCATTCATCTTCGACAAGGATTACACGGCGTCATTTCTCGCCCTTAAGGATATGCTAATCAAAGCACCAATCATGATTGCATCTGATTGGAAATTACCATTTGAAGAAGTGTGATGCAAGTGATTATTCAGTTGGAGCAGTCTTGGGACAGGGAAAAAAAACATTTTCATCCCATCTATTACACTAGCAAAACTTTTAACGACGCTTAAGAAAATTACACAACCACTAAAGAAGAGTTACTAGTTGTAGTATTTGCATTTGATAAATTATGTTCCTATCTCATGCTTTCAAAAAATATAGTCTATACAGATCACGCCGCCATTCGATACCTTTTCAAAAAGCAAAACGCAAAGCCACGTCTCATAAGGTGAATTCTTCTCCATCAAGAATTCTACATAGACATAAAAGATAAACGAGATGCATAAAACACTGCTGCTGACCACTTGTCTCGTCTTGAAAACCCTACCTTGGAGGGAACTCGAGAAGAACTCATCAACGATAAATTCCCCACAGAATCCTTAGAAATGAAAGAATTCAAAGAAGAATCTTGGTACGCAGATTTTGCTAACTACTTAGCTAGTGGCACTATCATCAAAGGATTTCTATCATCATAAATTTTTCGCAGATGTAAACACTATTTCTGGGAAGATCCATATTTTTTCAGAATTTGTGTAGACCAACTCATTCGACGATGTGTCATGGTCGTGAAGCCAAGAAAATTCTTCACTATTGCCACGAAGGACCATGTGGAGGACATCATGGAATAACCAGCACCGCAGAAAGGTGTGTGATGCAGGATTTTACTGGCCCATAATACGTAAGGACGCTTATGTATTAGTCAAAACATGTGATGCATGCCAACGAGCAGGCAACATATCAAGAAGAAACGAAATGCCACAAAATAGCATTCTTATTTGTGAAATCTTTGACGTATGGGGATTGGACTTCATGGGGCATTCCCACCTTCTAGAGGAAACAAATACATTTTAGCGGCTGTTGACTACGTTTCTAAATGGGCCGTGGCTGAAGCTCTCCCAACCAACGATCGAAGAGTAGCAGTAAAATTCCTAAAAAAACTATTCTCATGTCTCGGAACTCCAAAAGCCCTAATCAGTGATAGAGGCACCCACTTTTGTAATCTTAGAATAGAAAAAATCTAACAATATGGGGTTATCATCGACTCTCAACAGCATATAATCCTCAAACCAATGGTCAAGCTAAAATAACAAATCGAGGTCTAAAAAGAATCCTAGAAAAAAATGTGGGTTAAAATAAAAAAGAATGGCCAGACAAGAGACACTTTATGGGCATTTCGAACAGCTTATAAAACACCGATACAGACCACACCATATAAGTTAGTCTATGGAAAAAATTGTCAACTTCAAGTAGAAGTTGAACACAGAGTATTTCGTAAACTTAGACCATGAAATTTTAGGAAAAAAACATCTACAACAGTTAAATGAGTTAGATGAATTGAGAATTCAAACATATTCCAACTTAGAAATCTATAAGGAACGCTCAAAAAGGATACATGATAAATATATAAACGGTCCAAAAGAATTTAGGGAAGGAGACCAGATGCTTCTCTTTAAGTCAAGGCTACTTCTTTTTTCGGGAAAACTTAAGTCCCGATGGTTCGGACCTTTCACCATCCCAAAAGTTTACCCCCATAGTGCAATAGATATTAAACCTCCAAATGGAGAACCATTTAAAGTAAATGGACAACAACTTAAATTATATGAACGATTCTTCGAGGAACAAGAAATGGAAATGGCTTTGAGGAGTTAGATAAATAATAAGACAACCACTAACAACATGTATATATATTTGTTTTATTTTAAATAATCCATCTTGTAGGTATTTTAGAATATAACTCGCAGAAAAGTCTACGGACCAGGTAAACGTGAACCAAGTGGATAGAGAAAAAGGGCACACAAATATATATATATATATATATATATATAGAGAGAGAGAGAGGGGTCATGCCACAGAGGCACGGGCCGTGCGCATCAGTAGACGGGATAAAAATGTGACATACGGAAAAATACCGGTAAATCAGTACAGCTTAAACAACTATTACATTAGTAATTTTTGACTTGATTTTATTTAATTGAGTCTTAAAGGTCTAGGAATTTCAAAATCATAACTTAGTATTATAACAAACCCGCCACAATAAGAAACATATAAACTTATATCCTAGACTTGCGGCAGAAACGCGAACACACTGTACATGTCAGGACTAGTCGCGGTATAGTTTGACACGGCAAAAACGAGAAATTAAGTATGTCCGTGATAATTATTATACGGGAACATTAGTTGGAAATAAAGTGAAAATATTACTTTTCAAAGAAATTTTTATTAAAACACCAAATTGTCCAGTCCGCAGAAAATACAGCAGTTTTGCTGAATGTACAGCACTCCGCATAACGAAAACAACAAATGTCCGAAAGTCAAAATAAAAATTATTTATCATAAATAATATGTAGGGTATTAAAAACAATACAAAACCATTATTTAAACTTTAGGTTTTTAAGCTACACGGATAGTTCAGTAAATACCCGACAACAAAGCCGGTACAGGAACTGAGTCGAAATAACAAATTTATTAGTCCGGAGAGTTGGATTAATAAATTGGAAAATAAAATTTGTACAAAGACAATTGTGTAGATATAATTTCATAAGAACACAAAATATTAGTATTTACCCCGGTACGAGATCTAAACCGAATCTATCAACCGAACAACGAAACAATTAGCCTAGTGACTTAGTTTGACTTGTTATAACATCACGTTAGTGTGTTGAATCATTAAACTTTATAAAAACTAATATATACAAACATTCAAGATTTTAAAGTTTATAAAATATAACAAGATTTTTATAAAAAAATTAAAACCAAACTAGCCCCCCGTTTTTTGCACGGCAATGGTGGGTCCCCACCTAGCCACCTTTCTTCTTTGATGTGTTGGAACAAGGAAAACATGATTAGTGTATGGAGAAGCGCAAAACTTAACCAAATCAACACACTTACACTCCACCACACTTCTCATTTCAACATAACCTAAAACCTTTCATCTCCTCCATTCTCTCTTTCCAAAATCGGCCAACATCATCCTCTCACATATTCATCTTTTTTTATTCAAACTAAAAGATTACTAGCAAATATGGAGGTTCATGGATGATTAATAGCATTACAATACTTAAAGACTCACTTGGAGCATTTTCTCAAGACTTGAAGCTCTTGGATTATCATCTCTTCTTCATATTATCATCACTTTCACTTGTTCATCTAGCTAGTAGTAAGCTTCATATTTTATTAGTACATTCTTATATTATGATAAGTACAAGACCATCTTGAATTTTCACATAAAAATCATCTAAAAACAATGACAAGAATAAACATATTAATATGATTATTTAACTTATTTGATGATGTTAAAGTTGTCATTTATAGTAGAAATAATCTAGCATTTTATGGTTGAAAATGAAAATCTAAACACAATGCATGTTTAGATCTAGCAAGATTTACTAACAAAAATGTTATGAACATGATTTATGCACTTAAAATGGTCATATGCATTATACAAAATATAGATTGTTATTTAAAACTCATGATCTAGAAATTTTGTTGAAAAGTAGTAATAAAGTTTCCATTTTTGAAATATCATGAACATGCACATATTTGGAAGTGATATAAACATGTCAACACACTTAAAAATATTTCATATACTACATAAAGTATGGGTTTTTATATAAAATACATAATCTAAGAGTTTTGTTAAAATGTGATAATAAAGTTTCCATTTCTGGAAAGTTTAGAACCACTACAAGTTCATAACATTTCTTGTCAAAGATTTATGATCTAGAAGATTAGTCATTATACTTGATCATTATTTGAGTTGAAAATGGTTTAAACATGTTTATTTAAAACATGGGAAAGTCCATAGTTTAAAAATTTGTTTTGATTAAAGTATGGTAAAACTAAAAAATTTGAATGACTAAGGATTTTAATCATGATTAAACAAAAATTTGTATGAAAAAGTTTAAATAAAATTTCAAGAGTTTTTTTCTCAAACAAAAATAGATAAATATATATATTTTTAGATGAAATATATATATTTAGTTATGATCAAGTATGTGTGTGTATTTTATGTATAAATATTATGTATTTAGACCAAGTAAGAATAAATACAAAAATACAAAATTTCACAATATGTACAAGAACTTATATATATACGCTTGAAACATGAAAATTATAAATATTTTTGTCCAATAAGACAATTCGGACAAAAACGAGAATTTGGACATATCAAACAAATAAAATGACAGGGACGAAATGAATAACACAAAAGAAGCGGACAACGCAAACGAAAAGGTCGAAACAAACAAACCGTCACACACTATACAAATATATACATACAAGAATTTGTAAAAATAAACTTATATAAGATACTAGTAGTTTTATAAAATAATTTTTATAAATTATTACTAGTGAGTGCTTATAACATGGATTTAGCCCAATTGGATAAACTATATGGGCTAAAGCCCACTTTTATAAACTGAATTGGGCAAGAGCCCACTTTTATAACTAAATTGGGCTAGATCCCACTTTTATAAACTGTATTGGGCTAAGACCACTTCTATAAACTATTTTGGGCTAGGCCCACTCTTACATGATTAATTTGGGCCAGGGCCCACTTTAACAAACCTATTTTGGGCTTGACCCACTATAAACAAATTCATTTGGGCTAAGCCCATACATATAAAATAAGTTTGGCTAGGCCCACACATATAAAAAAAGTTGGGCTAGGCCCACACATATAAAACAAGTTGCACTATGCCCACACATATAAAAACAAGTTGAGCTAGGCCCACACATAAAAAACAAGTTGGGCTAGGCCCACATATGAAACATAAGAATTAAATTCTTCTACTTAACCCTCCGGCTAGGCCCACTCAAACATGACATATATGGAAAACATATATGAAGAATATGTGTGTATATATATATATATAAACAAAGAAAACAAAAAATACAAGTATAATTATGAATTCAAGATGAACACTTGTACGAAAATGATCATAAACCTAAGTGTATAATGGAATTAGAACACTTGTAGGTTGAGAAAACGAACGGAGAATCAAACAATACATAGAGATTTGCATGGAACGCGAATCTGTGAGTTCATGTTTCCCCTTTTCATTTAATCATTTTAAGGTTTTAAACGTTCGGGGAAATACATGTTTCAATTGGTATGACAGTTTTTAAGGAATGAAAATATTTAGATCACATGTGAATAAGGCTCAAGCATTGGGACCATAATGGATAACAAGTACCGAGGAGCAAGGGGATAGATATATTGGGTTTGGGCGAGCCCCACTCTATTACGCAACAATAACAGAACGTAATAGAGTGTTTTTGTGTCTAAAACGAGTGTCCCAGACACAATAAATCGTCAAGGTTTGGTTGCCACC
This sequence comes from Scalesia atractyloides, assembly GCA_947069175.1. NCBI lineage: Eukaryota > Viridiplantae > Streptophyta > Magnoliopsida > Asterales > Asteraceae > Scalesia > Scalesia atractyloides. Next base: position 42,898,938 of record CAMTDV010001632.1, read on the forward strand.
TTATTTGGCATACAGATTAGTGTCTATGCAAAACACTAATGGTCTTACAAGTTCCATTTAATTACATACCAGATTCAATACATCAAATATTTGCAAAAATTATTTGATGCAATCTATATACATAAATTCACCAGCTTTCGTTGACGTTTTTCAAAACTAGTATGTATTACAGGTAACTAGTTGACAGCTTTGGAAACATATGTTCGTGTGTTTTGAAGTCAAGCAGTTTGATTCATCCAGTATTTGGTTATCATGTTTGTAAAACTTGTGTTTTAAAGTTTGAACAATGTCGTTGAAAATGTACTGAGTTTTTGAAACAAGTAGTTGATTGTAAATTTGGTTCAAATAAAATGTATGGATATGTATGGATAAACATCTTATTATGTTTTACAATTGTCGTTTACTTGGTTGAATGCAACGATTGCCGCTCTGGCCACACCTCAACCCCGCTTTCACAACAACGAAAATCGGGGTGTGACAGACCTGGTATCAGAGCTTCAATTGTAGTGAACTAAGATTCTTTTGAGTCAAGTCTACAATTTCAAAATGGTCATTTTATAAAAAGTCGAATAAGTCAGTTATGAAATCGCAACAAGTGTTTTTCATTGCATTATCACAAAGTGTCCACTAGTACCAAACTAAAATTCGAAACTATAATGCAAGGACATTATACGAGTTAGTCTATGAGGATTAGACACGATAGCAAAAAGATTGATCCAAACAATACATAAGGCAACTTACAACAAAACCAAAATACAATTGCCCAAGTTTATTTTAAGTAATAATTGTTTACCCATGAGTTGTACGGATTATTTTGCCAGGACCATGTCTTCCAGTACCAGTTCCGACACTGATTCCACAGGATTTATCTCAGATGCTAATTACATACCACTAGACGACCCCGTTCCACCCATCATCATCATCATCTCCGATGACGACCTCTCGGACGATGAATGGATGAACATTGACTTTCAACCCTTTGCCCTTCCTGAGCCTGTTCCCGCAGATGTCCCTATAGAGGATGATATATCAGTTGTACCTTACTATCATGAGATGATTATCTATGGTCACCCTGAGGGTGAACATGTTGTTGCATATGACCTCATACCACTTAATGTGGTAGGTCCATTGGACGAGGATATCAATGAGAATGACCACCTCATTCCTCATGTTATCGACGATGATGACGATATCATCCCAGTCGTACATGTTGACCCCCTCGAGGAAGACCTCGGTATAGGAGAGGACTTTGACATAGCCATGTTAGAGGTAGTTCAACCTGAGTTCTCGATTGTCGACATCTCATCTTCTGCACCATCCACACCTAAGACACCATCACTTATGCTTTCACCCGATACCGTTTTACCACCATCTTCAGATACTCCACCTATACATGTTGATCCCTTTTTACCAAACACATTCCTCACTGATCATTTATCTGAGTCTGCACCACCACTGTATTCTATGGGAGATATCACACACTACATTGATCACCCGATACATCACCCTTTTGCTGGACCGTCTCATTTTACCCTTGGTGGTATTTCTCAGCCTGCTGGTCATGTACCCCCTTTTTCCTTTTGCTGGATCTTTTTCTACTATTGCCACACCGACTTTCAGTTCTTAACAGGACCCGTTTGCTGCAGGGCCATCACATGTTCCACACAGTCATTCTAACACTGAGTATCCTCTTTTTATTCCGACCCTACTGCTGGAGATCTGTCTCATCCTCCACCACATGTGCATAGTACTGTTGCATACCCCTCACCTTACTATGCTGTCCCACATGTTCAGCCACCTCCAGGCATGAGTGCATCCTATCCGTACCACCCGAACCATTTTCCACTTACCACTACCGAGTATAAGGTCACATTCACCGAGATACAGCTTGGTATATTGTTTCGACGGTTTCATGAGCTTAGTGCTCAACTTTCTGCTATTCGTGCATCTCAGAGTGCTCCATCATCATCATCATCCCAGCCACCACTACCCACATCATCACCTCCACCACCACCATCACCATCAGTATCCTCACTTCTACCACCCCATGTTGTCTCTTCGTCTCATGAGAGGCGTATCAGTGCTATCGAGGAGGAGATAGCATATTTTCGTGGTGTGATATGCACATCTTCACCCCCACCCCACCGTCTGTCTAGATTTGGTATGTGATCATGTTTTGAGGGTAGTACTCGTACCCGCTTGGTTGAGAATGAAGATTTAGAAGATATATATATATATGTCAACTTGAAGATTTTGAAGAAATTATGTGAAGAAAAATAAATTATTTTGTATTGTCTATGACTTGTAATTTGGAGCGATGTAACTCCGAATTATTTTTGTTCTTCACAAAATTATGCCACAAGTTGATAATATATATATGTGAAAGTTAGTATCTTTTCTTTTATTATGCATTATTATTATTCATTATGTTCATGTTATGATGATTATCGTATGGATCTCTTATGTGAAGAAATGATTCAATTTATTCGATCTTTATACATTAGTATACTTTATGATGACGTATTTATTCAATTTGAGTCCATGAATGACAATATTTATTTAAATATTTGTCTAATCACTTCTGTATGTTATATATATGAAGATCATGGCACCAAAAAAAAGAATATACGCCGATGTCAACCAACCTCTCTACCTGCATCACAAGCTGAACTAGATGCTCTGTTGAACCAGCGAATCGTCGAAGCGATCGCGCAACATGAGACTAACCATACCAATCAAGATAACGAAGCTAGAATTCAAACCCCACCAAGAGTTCAAAATCTTGCTAACGGTTGGTTGTTCATAACCATACCAAAAGGAATTATCATTAAATTTATTTGTGAAAATATATATTTTTAACAATTTTTGAAAACAAACATTTCAGGATGCACGTGCAAGCAATTTTTGGATTGCAAGCCACTCAATTTTGACGGCACTGGTGGTGCTGTGGCATTTGTACGATCGACTGAAAAGACGGATTCTGTAATCCATATGAGTAATTGTCCTCCTAATCAGAAAGTTATGTATGTTTCAGGTTTGTTCATTGACGAAGCTCTTTCATGGTGGAATCTACAAGTGTAGACACTAGGAGATGCAACCGCATATGCTATTACGTGGGAAAGATTGAAGGATATGATGAAGAAAAATATTGTTCAAGAGCTGATTGCAGAAGTTGGAGGTAGAATTTTGGAATCTAATGATGATTGGATCCGACATTTATGGCTATACTCAATGTTTTCACGATCTCTCTCAGGTTGTTCCTATATGGTAACTCCCGAATTCAAACGAATCAAACGTTACATTTAGGGATTAGCCCCGGAGATTCGGAGTATGGTTACATCATCGCATCCGGCAACTATCACGGCGGCTATAACGATTGCCATGAGTGTTACCGAAGAGGCGGTAAGAATGAATAAGCTTTCAAGAAAAGGTGTCGAGAAGCCCAAGGAGACAAATGTGGAGTCATCTTCGCATGACAACAAGAGAAAATTTTCTCATTTTAAAAAGGGATCAAGACCGAGCAACAAGAGAAAGGAAACCCCCGGTACCAGAGGAGGTAAAGCATTTTTAGCTACAATAGAAACTGGACCAAAAGGTTATACGGGGAACGCACCTAGGTGCAACAAATGTGGATATCATCACTATGGTGGATGCGAACCACCAAGGGTGATAAGTGTCACACCCTCAATTTCCACTTGCGGAGTTTTACCGCGAGGCGTGTGAACAAAACCAGAATCTGAAACACTAGTACGTCGAACGACTCTATATGATTTGATAATACGTTTTCCAAAAATCATTTGATTAACCAATTGTCGTAGATTTTAGATTGTCTTAGTTAATTACTAAAGTTTAGCGGAAGCATTAGTTTAAGTGGTTGAGCGGAAGCATTAGTTTAAGGTTGAGCGGAAGCATAAAATAAATAGTGAAGCGGGCGCCAACACAAACGCCAAAACAAATGAAAAACCCCAAAACAATATTAGTAATTGAGACTCGATAAAAGATGTCTTGTTCAATGCATGTGAGTGCACCTAGAGCTCCTAGCGTCCTGAGAAACATGTAAAGAAACAAGTGTCAACAATAAAGATGAGTGAGTTCACAGGTTTTCATAATCGTTTGTTCGGTTATGAGTTTGTTCCCCCCCCCCCCGTTATCCCTAACCCGGGATAACGATTTAGTTCCATTATTCCCATCCTGGAATAATAATGATGTTGGTTTCCACTTTTCATTTCCAAACCCGGAATAACAAGTTGTTGTTTCCATTATTCCAAACCCGGAATAATAAGTTGTTGTTTCCATTATTCCAAACCCGGAATAATAAGTTGTTGTTTCCATTATCCCCAACCCGGGATAATATAGTTGTTTCGTAATTAAGTTCAATGTTAACATATATAGGTAGCTAGCCTAAAGTTATGTCACGTAAGAGTTCGCGATCGAAGCTGACTGTTGTGCCTCCGTGTTGCCAGGCCTATCACTGACCATGGCGAAGTTAGGCAAATTATTCACCCGTTGACCATACCCGGTCGGCTAGCGCGACTAGCTCGGATGGGGCTTGTCGGGCACAGTAGTATTACTTATAATTCCCCCGCTATTAAAACCCAATACTAACGATCCGAGATTGATGAGGACTTAAGTGATATAGCTACTTAGTGACCATAACATTACATTAACATCAACTTAGTTACCGAATAGTTATGTGGCGTTAATTTCGTATAACGTAAAGAGATTGAGTTTGAAGAGTGTATACATGTTTCTCCCCCTGTTGTTTAAAAACCGGATAAAGTTAGGGGCCGTGAACTCACCTTTTGTTGCTCGGTTAGTGTAGCAAAGAAGTCGTAAAGGATGGGACCGCTAATCGCGTCCTAACAAACCAATTGATTTCACGTCAGTGTGTGAACACACCAATACAAATTCTACACTTAATTTACCACAAAGTGATACACACAAACAACATATCTAACACTCAAACATGCATGCAAGTATCTCATGAGAACCTAGTGATCAAAACAACTTATCATGAACATAATCCAATCCATGCAACAATTTGGTGCACACAATCACAAGTTATCAAATTTCAGCTTAACACTCATAATTCAGCTGTTTTCTAGGATTTTTATAAAATAGTTCAACGTTCCAAAAATTCCAATATTTTTACAGAGGTGCCATTTATACTTAGAAATTTCATATAAATTTTCCAAGTCCTAAATCTTTACCATTTAATCATAAATATTAATATACTAGGCTGCAGTCAGATTTGTCGTTTTCTGACTGCAGTCCACGGAAGAATTTATTTAAAAATCACTGATCATCCAATTAACAAAATTCCAGTTGGTGTTGCCCGGAAATTTCCCTACCTAGTTGTTGTACAAAATTCATGACTCAACTCCCTACTGATTATAAAATCCAACTCGATAAACAACTAACAAAATTTCAGGATTTTCACAGCTTTAGTTACTGAACTTATTTGGCCCTTTAAAAATATCAAACGACTTCAGAAAAATATGAATCCAGCGCCATTAGATTCGTTATTCAAATCTCTACGTTCTAGACATCAGAAAAGTCCGTTTTTGACAACTAATGACCGAGTTACAGCCAGATGAAGTCGGCTGTAACTATTACTCAGCAACCTGTTTCAGCATATCATTATCATAAACTCGCATCAGCCGTTCATATGATTAACCTAGGCGATCAAGAACCGATTTCTAATCATAGATCAATACCAATATCACATCCATGCAACCCTAATTCATACCTCTAGTTTTTTATAAACAAAACATAGCCTATGATTTCAGATTTTTAAACAAACATCCAACTCTTAATCTAGCATTAACAATCCGACACAACACAATCAAAACACATGTATCCGAATATTATCTTGTAGCATATGACAAATTCTAATCTTTTAATGACAAGGTAAACGAACCGTGAGTAAGATAAGGGACCGGTGATCAAAGATTGCTTGCGACTGAGGATGAAGATGGCGAGGGCTGCTGCTGCGACCGGAAGAAAAGAAAAGGAAAAGCTGTTGCGACCGAGACTGAAAGGGACTGAAAGCAACAAGCTGTTAGCGACCGAGAAAGGCTGATCAGATCGAGATGATGAAGGAAAGAAGCTGTTCGCGATCAAAAGGGACGAGAGTAAGGCTGCCGACGGCAGTTTTTCTTTAGGGTTTTGTGTTGTGAATGAAGGCATGCATGGGGGTTTGTATATATAGGCGCAAAAGGGATAAGGGTTACGGTTTGGCTTGAGTTCGTGGCCGAGGAACTTGGGTGGGTCGGTTTGGGTTTGATCTTTGTGGCCGATTAGTTTGAGTTTAAGGTTTCCTAGAGTCACAAGGAGTTCGGTTTGTGTTTGATCTTGCGGCTGATTAGTTTGAGCTTAAGGTTTGGGTTAGAACTCGGTTCACTCCTAGAGCCACAAGGAGTTTACGGTTGGTTCGTGTCGCGGTTCGGTTCGTGTACATGTTTATTATATATATGTATATTTTGTAACTAACACAATCACATAATCGCACATCACGTATTCACTAACTCGTACATGTTTAACACATAGCATATAATTCACTCGACAAGTATTACGTTTATGTTATCCGAAAAACCCGGGATGTCATATTATCCCCATGTTGAAAGAATTTTCGTCCCGAAAATTGAGTAAACGCGGTTTAGAATGTAGCGTACATGTTTAGAGTGCCACGCACAAAGAGTTAGTTCGTTTATGATAGTACGCGAAGTTACAAGAAGTTCCCAAGTGCCATGCACAAAGATTCCCAAGTGCCATGCATAAGGACTTAGTTAACAATAGTACGCAAAAGTATGAGAAATTTCCAGGTTGTCACATCATCCCCATGTTGAAAGAATTTTCATCCCGAAAATTTAGTTACTGGTATCGTTAGATTGCTGCTCAGTTGCGAAGAGGTGTGGGTATTTGCTTTTCATTTGATGCAAACTATATACATGAATTCACCAGCTTTTGTTGACGTTTTTTGAAACTAATATATATTATAGGTAACTAGTGGACAGCTTTGGAAACATATGTTCATGTGTTTTGAAGTAAAGTATAGTTTTCGGTTATCATGTTTGTAAAACTTGTGTTTTAAAGTTTGAACAATGTCGTTAAAAATGTGCTAAGTTTTTGAAATAAGTAGTTGATTGTAAATTTGGTTCAAATAAAATGTATGGATGAACATCTTATTATGGTTTACAATTGTCGTTTACTTGGTTGAATGCAACGATTGTCACTCTGGCCATACCTCGCACACGCTTCCGCAACTACGAAAATCAGGGTGTGACAAAAACCCTTCTAGCAGACCTTTTCTTTTCACAACTGCCACGCCCCGTTTCTCTGCACCCGGTTCTCTACACTCTTTCACGACTCTCATCCCTAATCTACAGACAAGAAATGTTACTAACATCTAGATTCGTTCAATTTACGCTTTGCATGTTATATAACATCTAGATTTAGGGAAAAATCAAGGGTTCTTAAACTAGACCCGTGTCGGTCTGAAGAATCTGAATTTTTTTTCATAAATCTGGTTAGTAATAGTTAATAGTAGTGTTCGGGTAAGTAAAGCATCAAATCATTGTTGAAAATCGGGCGTTTGCAAGCAGTTTTGTCAAATCCTTGTTCTTAACTGAAAAACTTAAAATCGAAGGGTGAAACGGGTCGTTAAGTGAAAACTAATACTTAGGGTTTGTTTTTTGGGGTATACTGCACACAGGGGGACCAAAAAATTTTGGATTTTTCGAAGCCGGCACGAAAGATAGAAAATTGGTTCAACACAGTAGCCGACCACAAGGCTGTGCCTTTAGAGATTCTACAGCACGGGGGTCATGCCCAGTAGACACAGGGCCCTGCCTAAACCCCTATTTATCATATTTTTGTTGTTTTAACCGAACTTAACTGTTTAAATGCTTGTTTGTGCAGGAAATGGTGCCACAGAAATGGCTCAGATTCACAACAGAACACTCTAACTGTGCGGAGTGAATGGAAATTCTCAAGACCTGTACGGAAGAGCGGCTAAGGCAAGTCTACTATGACACCTTGGACACGGTTGGCTAGAGAGACCATTGTGATAGCCTCACCCCGAGACCTCTTCGATTATTTCCTAAGGCACCACTACAGTCTGTTTATGAATTCAATCTTCAATTCCTAAGCACTTTCACCCTCAAGATATCGAGGATGTGTACGATAGTGAAGCTGTGACTTTCCGATGTGGTGGTAAGTGGTACGGGATTTCGGTTGTAAAGTTCGGTATGGATGTGGGGCTATATACCGAGGACGAGCTTTCCAAGCCTATCTTCTACGACAGTATCTTTGAGTTAAATGCGAACTCACGCAACAAATTTTGGGCAACCATAGGAGATGGGGTTACAATCCAAGCAGTACCAAAAGCACCAAGATTCGGGACCCGCTCATTCGCTACATTCATCGGGTCCTAAGCCTCTGAATGTCGCCTTGAGGGTGCTAAAGAATATGGCCACTAATGCTAGAGCTACGACTCCTACACCCATAATCGTCGGCGGCTGGATAACTAGGGTCTATAAGGCTTATGTTAGACGCATCCCACAAAGCTTCTCAAACGGGGTAAGCGTCACCCGGGCTGACATTGCACTTTGCCACAATCTGAAACTCACAGCCAAATGCGACAATGGTCTCCTGCGCTTCAAAGATAAAAAAGGGAGGGCTTGGAACCCGAATGACCCTGACTAGCTCCTCGCCATCGAGGACGACCCGAACCGTTCGCGAAAGTACTCCTACGGCTACGCCCTAGGTTCCTACTCTCAAGGTGGTGGTGATTTTCCTAACATGCACAACCTTTACAATCTTATGCAGGAATTACTCCAAATCTCCCTCAACCCCTCACCACGGGCCAAGGCATTAGCACCCGTGTTGGCGGGATCGAGTGGAATGTAGCCTCCATGCTCTCTTACATTTCATACATTCGGGAGCACGTGGTGTACCGCGCCGAGGACGAGGAGAAAGTGGAGATGGATTCCGACTTGGAGGTGGTGGCGAAGGTGATGCAAGAAGGCAGCTGACAGGTTAATCTCTCCTTCTTTAATGAAACACTAATGGTTTGCCGGCTCGACCCGTTTTGAACAATTTACTTTCTGTGTTTATTTTTTTTTGTTTTTGGTTGTGTTGGATGATGAAACAAGTAGACGGTTGTAAGTAGGATTTCCATTTCTCGTATTTGTTTGTTGTTGTTGTGGTGTAGATAAGCTTATAGGTATCTTGGGATGCTAGGAACCACCAAGCATACGACTCCCCGAACCTAGAACAGAAAACCCAGCACCCTACCAACTATTCTGAATTTTAACAGTAGCTTTACACGCGGTCGTGTCTACCGACATGCCACCCTGTCCCTCTTGTCGTTGTAACAAGTATTTTCTGGAATTTCCACACAGGGTCGTGCCTCCTTAACATGCCCCCGTGCCCACCTTCTGTTAGTTTTCAGAAATCTTCTGATACTAGTACTTTTACCAAGGGTTCGTGCCTCCCTAACACACCCCCGTGTCTAGTGCCTGGTTTTTAATATGATTATACAAATTCCCCCTTAGATTGATCACTCACTTTGTAATTCATACAAGAGGAATGTTTGTGATCAAATAGATCTCTAACACATGAGATCTATTTATACAAGTACAAAAGCTCTTTTTGCAATTAGCTGACCTCACCCTAATAGTGACATCTAACATTCCTACTAGAAAAGATTACACAGATGTTAGCAAACATCTACGGGAATCTAACATCTGATCTATTAGATTAAACATTTGTTCTAAGCTAAATACTGTTACATTGAATAAACCTCTATTCTTCAAACTATTGTTGGCCTGTATCAAACATCTACTTGGCCACAACAGATGTTTGCTCTTCATGATCAGTGCTTTGCTTCAACAAAGCTTTGGCCTTGAACATTGGTTTCTTCTTCTTCAAAAATGGTTCCAAGGATTCAAATAGATCTTTGAATGTCTTCAATAGATGTTCTAATTAGTGTTCAAGATTCACTACCTTTGGGAGAAGAATGCTTCATCAGTTGTTTATTTTAGGATGAGGAAGTCATGTTTTGGCTTCTGATTATCATCTGTATTTTTACAGGTCTAATAGATCTATTTGTCACTTGACATCCTTATTGTATGAAAATAATAGAGTGATCAGGCTAAGAGGGAGTATAAATCAATCTTGTAATGTGTTGATTATAATCATTAATACAAGTTTGCTATATTTCTAAATTTGTGTGTTCATATAATTCTGCTGCAAATTCCATTTCTACTATTTCTCAAACATATTTAGTTCACCTAAAATACATAAGTTAAAACTTAGATCCTAAAAATTGGTATCAGAGCTTGGCCACATTAAACTTGATTTTACAACCAGTTTAGTACAAAAAGATCCACTCACATAATTGACAACCAATTGTTTGTGTATTGAAATTCAGAGTTTAAAGTAGGAAATTCAAAAATTTTTCGTACGTACTCTATTTTTTCACAATGATCATAATAATGTCATAAAACAATCATGATCCCCAGAACACTGGTTTTAGCAACAACCTCTGATGCTTGTTAGATCAGAATACAATATCTTGCAATATTGGATGGCGCAAGTGCTAGCTCAACAAAACTCAGAATGTTGGAAGTCCGTGATAATCGAACCACATGTTCCAATGGTACCAAGTGCCAAAAATCTGAATGTTGATGAGCCAAACAAACTAGAGCAAGATTTCCAAAAGTTTGAGTTAGAGGCAATGGCTTTTAGCATTGTGGCCATGGCTCTACCAAATGAAATCTATACCGATCTTCTTACATTGTAATAATGCAAAAGAGTTATGGATGTATTGAAAGAACAATTTGGGGGGAAAAGAGTGTGATAAAAAACACTCTTGAAATTCTCAATCAACGGTATGAGACCTTTAGTCATGTTAAGGGAGAAACCTTAACACAATATTTTGAGAGATTTTCTGTTTACTAAGTAAACTAAAGTTAGATAAACAAAGAATTTTTCAATTCCACTTTAAGTAACAGGTTCCTTAGATCACTTCCTGAGAAATGGGAAACTATTGCTATTGTGATGAGAAAACACTTGATTTTAAGGAAAAGACCTTGACTCAGCTTCATGGTAAGCTTTTAACATTTGAAAGAGAGCTTATCGAGAAAAAGAAAATACAGGAAACTGGAAAAGTTTCTAATAACTATGTCTTTGGCAACACAACACTCCCGAATCAAGAAGAATCATCATTAGGAGTACTAATTGATCAGGGTTATCATCCTACATTGACATATCAACTTGGATTAACTCCTCAAACTATGCTTTTACAACAAAGGGTAATAGTCATATTTTTGATAATCTGTCATTTGTTCTTGATGATCTAAAGCATATTGATCCCATTGAGTTAGAGGAAATGGACATATTACACCAACTTGCCACACTCAGTGTTAGAACAAACAATTTCTATAAAAGAACTGGTAGGAAATTACCTGGGTTAAATAGCATGACAAGGGTTGGGTTGCATAAATCCAAGATGAACTGCTTTAAGTGTGATAGGCTAGGTCATTTTGCTAGGGAGTGTAGGAGTTAACAAGTAACTCTACACCAATGATAACCTACCCAAATCAAAGACCTCAACCAAACAATCAACAACAATTTTATCGAAATTCCCAAAATACCCTTGTGCCAAATATTCAAAACACTTCTCATTTTGCACAACTGTCACACCCTCAATTTCCACTTGCGGAGTTTTACCGCGAGGCGTGTGATCAAACCAGAATCTCAGACACTAGCAGTATCGAACGACTCTATATGATTTATTTAAACGTTTTCCAAAAACATTTGTTTAACCATTCATAGTCCTTTTCAAAATATCTTAGTTTCAAAGTTTAGCGGAAGCATTAAAGTAAAGTAATGGGCGCCAATACAAACGCCAAAACCAAAAATCTCAAACATTATTCGTAAATAAGACTCGATAAAAAAGTCTTGATCAAATGCAAGTGAGTGCACCTAGCGCTCCTAGCGTCCTGAGAAACATGTAAAGAAACAAGTGTCAACATTAAAGAAGAGTGAGTTCACAGGTGTTTGTAAGTTCACAAGTTCGGTTTAAAAGATTGTTTTTCCCCGTTATCCCTAACCCGGGATAACGACATAGTTCCATTATTCCTAACCCGGAATAATAATGTTGGTTCGTAATTAAGTTCAATGTTAACATGTAGGTAGCGAGCCTAAAATTACGTCACATAAGAGTTCGTGATCGAAGGTGACTGCTGTTGCCTAAGTGTTGCCAGTTCTATCACTGACCATGGCGAAAGTTAGTCCAAATTAATCACCCGTTGACCATTCCCGGTCGGCTAGCGCGACTAGCTCGGGTGGGGCTTGTCGGGCCCAGTAGTACTACTTATAATTTCCCGCTATCTAACCCAATACTAACGATCCGAAGTTGGTTGAGGACTTCGTATAAGCACTTTGATCATAACGTACTTTAAACTTAATAGTTACCGAGTAGTTTAATGACGTTAATTTCGCATAACGTAAAAGATAGAGTTTTAGAGCGTATACATGTTTCTCCCCCTGTTGTTCAAAACCGGATAAAATAGGGGTCGTGAACTCACCTTAAATTGCTCGTTTAGAATAACGCAAAAGAAGCAAATAACCAACTTGTCATAAACACAGATTAACTCATACAACAATTTGGTACACACTAACGCAAATTATCATGTTTCGGCTTGTACGATCATACTGGGCTGTTTTCGAGGATTTTTATAAAATAGTTCCAACATTCCAAAAATTCCATTTTTTTACAGGAGATGTCAATTAGGCTATAGAATTTTGTGTAAATTTTCAAACCCTAAATCTTTACCAATTATTTATAAACATTTATATACTAGGCTGCAGTCAGATTCGTCGCTTTCTGACTGCAGTCCACGAGAAAAATTATTTAAAAATCATCGTTCATCCAATTAACAAAATTCCAGTGGGAGATTTCCGGAAATTTCCCGTGTCCAGTTACTGAACAAATTTCGTGACCTAACCCCCTACAGACTATGAGAAACGACTCGATAAATAACCAGCAAATTCTGCAGAATTTATGCAGCTTCAGCTGCTGCACTAAATGACCACTTAAAAATAGCAAATAACCTCAGAAAAATATGAATCTGGCGCCATTAGAAGCGTGTTTCAAAAATACACGTTTTAGGCTTCATAAAATCCACTTTTCGATAAATAATGATCAGGTTACAGTCAATTGAAGTTGGATGTAAATGTCAATCAGCAAACTGTCTTCGACTTTTATCGCATTAGAACATGTTTAAAGGATCATGACGCTTAGTAATAATGATTAACAACAGGTTAACTTGTCAAATATCATATATATATCAATATTCATGCAAACCCTAAATATTTATCATGATCTTTATCGCTAAAACGCAGCCTACGATTTTAGTATTCAACATAACATCACAACCGCAAAGATTCGCACATTCATCCGAACTAATCATAAATTACAACACTTTTTCATACTAATAATCCTACAAACACATAATCATGATCAAGATTACACAAACCCTAATGTGAATCGCAAAACAATTAAACCCTAACCTTGAAAAGATGATGATTAGCGAACCGGGACAAGCTTGGAACCAATCCGGGAGTAGTATTGCGACCGTGAGGGGGGGGGGCTGCCGTCTACCTCCTTCTAGGGATTAGGGTTTTGTGTTTTCTTTTAAACATCCCATGCATACATACATTTATATATAGCAAGGGGAAGGGGGGGGGGGGGGGGGCGCAATAGGGGGGGGGGTTTGGGTAAGTGGATTGGGCCTCAAGTTTGTGTTAATTCCTTGGGTCGCAAGGTGTGTGGGTCGCAAGGGGGTGTGTGTGGCGGGTTGGGTTTGCTTGGTCGCGAAGTCGAAACGTTTCACAAGCTTGGTTCGGTTTATAAATAAAAGTTACTAAAATATTATTTTCGACATGGAGTTTATAAAATATTAAATCACAAACGTCGAATACCACATAGCACGTAATTTAGATACAACCCGTCTAATAACACATAGCACGTAATTCAGATACAACCCGTCTAGTAACACATAGCACGTGATTCACCCTATAGATTCACAAAGTTAGCATAGTTATTGCGAGCGTGTAATTTATTTCTCCGAATTAAATTAGCGTAGGAGTGAATAACCGTAAAGTAGCGCGTTTAAGATACCTGAAAAACCGGGATGTCATATTATCCCCATGTTGAAAGAATTTTCGTCCCGAAAATTGAGTAAACGCGGTTTAGAAAGCAACGCATAAAAGCTCAGTTTGTTAGAATGGTACCAGTAAATGCCAAGCTGTCACATCATCCCATGTTGAAAGAATTTCGTCCCAAATTTCGTTAGCGGTAACGTCAGATTGCTGCTCAGCTGCAAAAAGGTGTGGATATTTGCTTTTCATTTGGTCTCTCTTTCCCACGTGAACTCCGGTCCACGCCTAGAGTTCCAACGAACCTTGACAATCGGTATCTTGCTGTGCCTTGAGTCTTGATCTCACAATCCATGATCTCGATAGGTTGCTCCACAAAATGCAGTTGCTCATCCACTTGAAACTCATCCAATGGAATGAGTAGGGTCTCATCTGATAGGCACTTCTTCAGATTGGACACATGAAAAACGTTGTGAACTCCACAGAGTTCGGCAGGAAGGTCTAACTGATAAGCTACGGGCCCGATACGCTTCGAAATCACAAATGGGCCTACGTACCGTGGGTTTAGTTTGCCTCGTTTTCCAAAACGAATTACGCAATTCCAGGTGACACTTTCAGTAGGATGCGGTCACCTACTTGAAATTCGAGCGGTTTGCGTCGTTGATCAGCGTAACTTTTCTGTCGGTCTCGTGCCGCCGCTATGCGGTTTCTGATTTGCACAATTTTTTCGGTAGCCTCAAGTATCAACTCAGGACCTGTGAGTTGACTGTCACCGACTTCTGCCCAACAGACCGGTGATCAACATTTGTGACGTACAATGCTTCAAACGGTGCTGCCTGAATACTCGTATGGTAACTGTTGTTATACGAGAATTCCACTAAAGGCAGATGGATTTCCCAACTGTTCCCGAAGTCTACCACGCATGCCCTAAGCATGTCCTCCAAGGTCTGAATGGTCCTTTCACTTTGACCATCCGTCTGAGGGTGGTAAGTTGTGCTCATATCTAAGCGTGTACCCAATGCTTTCTAAAGTGAATGCTAAAAGTTGGACGTGAAACGAGCATCTCTGTCTGAGATAATGGACGTTGGCACCCCGTGCCGAGAAACTACTTCCTTAATGTAGATGCGAGTCAACTTATCCATCTTAGTTAGACGATCCAGATTACCCAGATGGTATCGCAACCACCCGGAGTTCGCGGGAGTTTAGTGATAAAGTCCATCGAGATTTGATCCCATTTCCACACTGGGATCTCAGGTTGCTGAAGTAGCCTGATGGCTTCTGGTATTCCACCTTGACTTTCGCACAAGTCAAACACTTGCTCACGTAGGTGGCTATATCCGCTTTATGTTGGGCCACCAGTACGCGCTTTAAGGTCTTGATACATCTTATCCGAACCAGGATGGACAGAGTATCGGGATTTGTGAGCTTCGTCCATAACTAGCTTCCTGAGGTCTCCGTAGAGAGGTACCCATATACGATTCATGAAATACCGGGCACCATTGGGTTTCACTTCCCAATCGCGTTCCATCTTTCCCCAGATTCGGCCTTGATGTTTTCTTCCTTAACTGCTTCTAGCTGCGCGTCGCGTACTGTTCGGATAACCCAAAATGAATTGTGAACTGTAGTGCTCGTACCCGACGACGTTTCAAGTGCTCCTTCCTACTAAGGGCATCAGCTACCACGTTAGCTTTACCCGGATGATACCGAATAGCACATTCATAATCGTTCAGGAGTTCGATCCAGCGACGCTATCGCATGTTCAACTCTTTCTGGTCGAAAATATGTTGGAGGCTCTTGTGATCCGTGTAAATTGTGCACCTTGTTCCATATAGATAGTGTCTCCAAATCTTAAGTGCAAACACAACTGCTCCCAATTCCAGGTCATGTATCATGTAGTTCTTCTCGTGAACCTTCAACTGTCGGGATGCATACGCGATGACCTTATCAGTTGCATGAGTACACATCCCAATCCCTGAATGGAAGTATCACAATATACCACAAAATCATTTGTCCCTTCTGACAAGGACAAAATGGGCGCACTGCAAAGCTTCTGTTTCAGCAATTGAAATGCTGCTTCCTGTTTGTCACCCCAAGCATACTTGGTGCCCTTCTGAGTGAGAGTGGTAAGCGGTTGTGCGATCTTTGAAAATCCCTCGATGAAACGTCTATAGTAAACAGCCAAACCCAAAAGTTGGCGGATCTCTGTCGGTGTCCTGGGTGCTTCCCAGTTCTTGATAGCATCGATCTTGGCGGGATCAACGTGTGCACCCTTTTCATTCACGATATGCCCGAGGAACTGAACTTCCCGAATCCAGAAATCACACTTCGTAAAACTTGGCATATAGTTTCTCCTGTTGAAGTAGTTCCAGCAATAATCGCAGATGCTCAGCATGTTCTTCTTCACCCTTAGAGTAGATGAGTATATCATCGATGAACACGATGACAAACTTGTCGAGATACGACTTACACACGCGGTTCATGAAGGTCCATGAACACCGTGGGTGCGTTGGTAAGACCGAAGGGCATGACAAGAACTCATAATGGCCATACCGAGTGCGAAAATGCCGTCTTGGAGATATCCTCCTCCCTGACGCGTAGCTGGTGATAACCGGACCGTAGATCAATCTTGGAGTAGTAGCTTGACCCTTGAAGCTGGTCGAAAAGATCGTCGATGCGAGGTAATGGGTATCGGTTCTTGACGGTAACCTTGTTGAGTTCCCTGTAGTCGATGCACATGCGGAAGGTCCCGTCCTTCTTCTGACAAAAAGGACCGGAGCTCCCCATGGCTAAGTACTGGGTCGGATAAATCCTTTTTCCAACAATTCCTGAAGTTGGGTAGACAGCTCTTGCAGCTTTGCTGGAGCTAAGCGGTACGGGGCCTTGGCGATAGGAGTCGCATGGTTCGCCAATTCGATTTCAAACTCCACTTGTCGATGTGGTGGAAGACCAGGTAACTCCTCTGGAAACACATCGGGAAAGTCACGGACGAGGGGATATCTTCAATCCGCTTCTCGTCGTTAGGCTGGTCGGTGACCAGTGCGAGCAAAGCGAAGGAGTTCTTTCTCCGAAGATACTTCTGAGCTTGCATGTAAGAGATGATGTTTGTGACGGCGCCTGCCTTCTCGCCTTGCACCGTCAAGACTTCATAGTTAGAGAGCGGAATACGGATAGCTTTCTCGAAACAGAGAACTTCAGCTTGGACGTCGGATAGCCAGTCCATTCCGGCTACAACGTCAAAACTACCCATGGTAGTTGTCATCAGATCAATGGTAAAGGTGTGACCCGCGAGTTTAAGTTGACAGCCGGTTACTAAATGGGTCACATCTACAGATTTACCATTGGCTAGTTCTATGACGTAAGGGGTCTCTAGGGGTTTAGGCGTGAGATTTAGGTTCTTCCTAAAAGACTCAGATATAAAAATCTTATCCGCACCCGTATCAAAAAGTACAGTAGCAAAATGATCGTTAAGGGGTAAGTTACTAGTGACCACATTCGAGTCGTTTCTGGCCTCTCCACGGCCAAGCGTGAATGCACGACCTTTGGCACCTCCTATGCCACCATTTCCATTGTTGCCATTGTTGTTATTGTTGTTGTTGTTGTTGTTCCCACCATTGTTGTTGTTGCGAAGCTGCGGGCAGTCTCGCTTGAAATGGGCAGTGCTACCGCACTGATAGCATCCTCGGTTATTACCTTGCTGTTGACCCTGGTGCTGATTCTGTTTTGTCGAGACATGATCTCCCCGCGAGAATCCTTTACCGCGTGTCCCGCTTTGCCACATCGTTGGCAGCGATTTCCGGCGCAAGGGCCGTGATGATGGAGGTTACAACGGTTACGTTCTGGCTTTCGACCCGCATAGCCGCTCGAGTTCTGGGTGTTGTTGGCAGACTGATTGCTGTGACCCCAATTGTTGTTGAAGTTGTTGGACCGCTTCTGGTTTCCTTGTTTTGGCTGGGCTAACGAAGACTGTCGAGCAGGTGTGTCTTCAAATTTTCTTTTGTTGTCGGGGACGATTTCAGTTGCACCCCGAGGTGGCAACTTCCTTTGCTCCACCGCCTTATCGGTGAGTTTATGCGCCAGCCTAATCGCTTGATGCTCCATTGTAGGGTTGCTAGACATTACCATGCCCTGGATCTCAGGGACCAGACCCCCAAGATAAAACTCAAGTCGTTTTTCGACGGTGTTAGCCAAATCGGGACAAAGGAACACCAGGTCATGATGTCTCGCTATGTACGCTTCAATTTCTGACCCGACCATCTTGTGGTTCCATAACGCCTGTTCCAACTGTTGAACTCTGTCCCGCGGACAGTATTCCTCCTTAATTAGGGCCTTAAATTCTGTCCAGGCCATTGCGTTCGCCGCAAGAAGTCCACGCGTTTGGACTTGTGCGTTCCACCAGGTCAATGCCCCATCTTCCAACGTTGAGGCAGCATACTTGACCTTATTAGCTTCAAGGCAATTGCACATCTCAAAAACCGATTCAGACTTTTCAATCCAACGGACCAGTCCTATGGGTCCTTCAACACCCGTGAACTTGCTCGGTTTTGCATCCAGGAACATCTTGTAGGGGTTAAGACCCCCTCCTGAAGATAGAGGATAGGTAGTCAGCGAGAAATTCTACTAGCCCAACTATTAGATTTTCCCATGAAAATTTAATAATGGTTACCTACTGGTGGGTTTTGAACACCTGCCAGAGCAGCATTCACGTGTTCTTGGATTAAAGCGGCCAATTCTTCAGTTGACATGTTGAGGTTTCCGCGACGACCGGTTGCCATTTCAGATCTTCGCAAGACAACACAAATACACACCGATAAGTATATATCCAATATAGCTATCATATTCCACACTTAAATAATCACACAATTTATGTCAACCCGATAATTTAAACAATCAAAAGGAACATTCGATTAAATAAATTGCAATGTCTCACAAAATACCAACCAAACATCTCAGTTTAATTATAAAATTTCAAGTTCAAACATAAGTGGAAACAAACAACTAAAGGAAACAAAACGGGGATTGGCGAGACGAGTTAGTCATCTACGTCTCCATCTCCCAAGTCGCTATCATTGCCGTCATCCTCTGCGGCGTTTTCAGCTTCAACAGCCGGGTCCTGTTCCGGCTCTTCTTCCTCCGGATCCTCCTCCGGGTCTTCCTTGGATCCTCCTCTGGGTCTTCCTCTGGATCCTCCTCTTCTTCCTCTACCGGCGCTGGAGGGGCCGGTGCTGGTGCGGGTACTGGGATAGGTGGTGCTTGGTTCTGCTCCAGTTCTTGAATCCTCCAACTGGACTCAAGAACTCTGTCTTCGAGCCAGTCAGCCCTCAGCCGCTCAAGACGAAAGTCCTTCGCTAAAATGTTTTCGAACTTTCGTATTCTCATATTGCTCTTCCTCGAGCTCTCCAGTTTTACCAGTTAGCTGACGTATCATCCATCCCTGTGCTTCGATAGTCTCCTGCATTCTCTCTAGTGTTCCTGTTGTTTCCTTAACACATCTCTAATTAGATCGTCCCCCACTCCTAAAGAGTTGACCAGTTCGACCGGTATAGCTGTGGTCGGACGGGAGGACGACTCCCCTCCTAGAGCGAGTCGTTTCCTAGCAGCTGAGCGTGTTTCCACGCCATGAGGTGGTGAGGGTTCGACCATGGGTGCTTTCCCCGGCGCCCTTGATTGTCGAGATCTGTCGGATGATGATGATGACATAGCCTGCTGGGTTGGTGTAGTTAGTTACGAGTTGCGTGCATCACAATATACATAAATATCTCAAATAGAACAATTGTAGTATAACACATAACTAGATATCACAGTTCGGTGCCAACTAAGTCTTGTGTCGTGTAACAGCTATAGTTTAGGTCTACTTTTAATGCAAACCTGGTTCTCTATAGCTAGAGGCTCTGATAACAATCTGTCACACCCTCAATTTCCACTTGCGGAGTTTTACCGCGAGGCGTGTGATCAAACCAGAATCTCAGACACTAGCAGTATCGAACGACTCTATATGATTTATTTAAACGTTTTCCAAAAACATTTGTTTCACCATTCATAGTCCTTTTCAAAATATCTTAGTTTCAAAGTTTAGCGGAAGCATTAAAGTAAGGTAACGGGCGCCAACACAAACGCCAGAACCAAAAATCCCAAACATTATTCGTAAATAAGACTCGATAAACTTGTCTTGATCAAATGCAAGTGAGTGCACCTAGCGCTCCTAGCGTCCTGAGAAACATGTAAAGAAACAAGTGTCAACATTAAAGAAGAGTGAGTTCACAGGTTTTTGTAAGTTCACAAGTTCGGTTTAAAAGATTGTTTTTCCCCGTTATCCCTAACCCGGGATAACGACATAGTTCCATTATTCCTAACCCGGAATAATAATGTTGGTTCGTAATTAAGTTCAATGTTAACATGTAGGTAGCGAGCCTAAAAGTTACGTCACATAAGAGTTCGCGATCGAAGTTGACTGTTGTTGCCTCAGTGTTGCCAGGTCTATCACTGACCATGGCGAAAGTTAGGCCAAATTAATCACCCGTTGACCATTCCCAGTCGGCTAGCGCGACTAGCTCGGGTGGGGCTTGTCGGGCCCAATAGTACTACTTATAATTCCCCGCTATCTAACCCAATATTAACGATCCGAGAGTTGGTTGAGGACTTCCGTGATAAAGCTACTTAGTGACCATAACGTACATTAACATTAACTTAGTTACCGAGTAGTTTAACGACGTTAATTTCGCATAACGTAAAAGATAGAGTTTTAGAGCGTAAACATGTTTCTCCCCTGTTGTTCACAACTGGATAAAATAGGGGCCGTGAACTCACCTTAAACTGCTCGGTTAGAATAACGCAAAAGAAGCAAATGATGGGACCGCTAATCGCGTCCTAACATGCCAACCGATTTAAAGTTAGTGTGTGAACACACTGATACAAACCCTACGCATAACTAACACACAGTGCGGCACACGTAATAACCAATTCGAAACCACAATCATGCATGCAAAGTATCATCATACAAAATAATGATCAAACCAACTTGTCATAAACACAGATTAACTCATACAACACTTTGGTACACACTAACGCAAATTATCATGTTTCGGCTTGTACGCTCATAACTGGGCTGTTTTCGAGGATTTTTTTAAAATAGTTCCAACGTTCCAAAAATTCCAAATTTTTAAAGGAGATGTTAATTAGACTATTGAATTTTGTGTAAAATTTTCAAACCCTAAATCTTTACCAATTATTTATAAACATTTATATACTAGGCTGCAGTCAGATTCGTCGCTTTCTGACTGCAGTCCACGAGAAAAATTATTTAAAAATGTTCATCCAATTAACAAAATTCTAGTGGGAGATTTCCGGAAATTCCCATCTCCAGTTACTGTACAAATTTCGTGACCTAACCCCCTACAGACTATGGGATCCGACTCGATAAACAACCAGCAAATTCTGCAGAATTTACGCAGCTTCAGCTGCTGCACTAAATGACCATTAAAAAATAGAAAACAACCTCAGAAAAATATGAATCCGGCGCCATTAGAAGCGTTTTTCAAAAATACACGTTTTAGGCTTTAGAAAATCCAATTTTCGATATATAATGCTCAGGTTACAGCCAATGAAGTTGGCTGTAAATGTCAATCAGCAAACTGTCTTCGACTTTTATCGCATTAGAACATGTTTAAACGATCATGACGCTTAGTAATAATGATTAACAACAGGTTGACTTGTCAAATATCATCATATATATCAATATTCATGCAAACCCTAAATATTTATCATGATCTTTATCGCTAAAACGCAGCCTACGATTTTAGTATTCAACATAACATCACAACCGCAAAGATTCGCACATTCATCCGAACTAATCATAAATTACCACACTTTTTCATACTAATAATCCTACAAACACATAATCATGATCAAGATTACACAAACCCTAATGTGAATCGCAAAACAATTAAACCCTAACCTTGAAACGATGATGATTAGCGAACCGGGACAAGCTTGGAACCAATCCGGGAGTAGAATTGCGACCGTGAGAGGGGGGGCTGACGTCGACCTCCTTCTCGGGATTAGGGTTTTGTTTTTTCTTTTAAACATCCCATGCATACATACATTTAAATATAACAAGGGGGAAAGGGGGGGGGGTTTGGGTAAGTGGCTTGGGCCTCAAGTTTGTGTTAATTCCTTGGGTCGCAAGGTGTGTGGGTCGCAAGGGGGTGTGGGTGGCGGGTTGGGTTTGCTTGGTCGCGAAGTCGACGTTTCACAAGCTTGGTTCGGTTTATAAATAAAAGTTACTAAAATATTTTTTACTAAAATATTATTTTCGACATGGAGTTTATAAAATATTAAATCACAAACGTCTAATAACACATAGCACGTAATTTAGATACAACCCGTCTAATAACACATAACACATAATTCAGATACAACCCGTCTAGTAACTCATAGCACATGATTCATCCTATAGATTCACAAAGTTAGCATAGTTATTGCGAGCGTGTAATTTAATTCTCCGAATTAAATCAGCGTAGGAGTGAATAACCGTAAAGTAGCGCGTTTAAGATACCTGAAAAACCGGGATGTCACAACAACCATGAGTCATGTTCTGGTGAAGTATGTTCAAACAATTGTACCTCAAGTCCAATATGTTTCAATGCCTATTGCACAAGTTCTAGCACCTCCAACTACTCTAGTCCTTGCACCTACAGAGGCCAAACAACAAAGCTTTTTTACACAAGGCTTGTTGATTGGAGTAGTTGGCCTGAGGACTAAACTGATGAAAACTTTGCTATTTTGGCAGAAACAATTGATGAACCTGTGTGTTTTTGTTTTATGGCACTTGAATCTATTGTAGAAGAAAATTAATTTGAAGAGGAAAAATTGTTGATGAAGATCTAATTGTTGATGATGAAAATGTACGAAGCCTAGAACAAACCTCTGTTTATGAAAAGGTTGATGAAGTAAGAGTGAAATATGGTGATCCTATAAGTTCTACATATTATATAAATAATTGTGTCTTAACTACTGTTGTTAAGTATCCCTTCAAATACTTGAAGAATTATGTTTAGATAAATGCATAAGTGCGTTTGCTAACATCAAAGAGGAGAATAAAAACCTTAGGGAAAAGGTTCTTGTTGGTGAAATATAGTTTGAAAAAATGACAAAATATTTTAAAACTAAACTAACTGAAAAGGACCAAGAAATCAGCAATTCAAACATGAAGCATCTATTACCAAAGAGCAGCTCCAAACTATGATAGAAAATATCAGAGTTGCTAAAATGAACTTGAATCTACGCAAAACACTTGTGAACAATGGGTAGAGTCATGTGTAGTATTTGAGATGCTTAACAAATAATCAAAGGGTAATGTGAAATTTGGAATAAGGTTCAAGGAATCAAAAAAAAATGTTCCAGAGAAAATGATCACATTGACTCTCAAATGGTTGAAGTAATACCAACTAACTCAGCTGGTAAAGAAGTTAAAATCACTAATCCAAATGGTAAAAATATTATTCTTGAAAAACCATCAGATCCATCACCAATTTCTGAAAAGGAAAAATATGAACTCAAACCAACTTGGTCTGATAAATGTGATGTGCTTGAAAACTTCAAACCAATTGATTTCACAAACCCTGATGGGCTCAAAGCATCAAAGGTAAAAATCATTCCTATTACCAACTCTCAAACAGATGGTCAAACATTTGTGTCAGAAAGTAGGGATAAGGGTAACAAGAAAGACAAGGCCACAAATATGTTCTGTGATTTTTGTGAAAAGACAAATCATATAGCTAAAAACGACTTTCATTTAAAAGCTTATGATATAAGCAGAGGAAACAATATTTGTGAGTCAAAGCCCGAGTGCACCATCTGTTGTTAAAACAATCATGTGACCAAAAATGCTACTATCTTACACCCTATGACAACAAGAGAAATTGGGTCAAAGATAAAGAATCTGCTAATCAAGGGGTTAGTTTCAAAAAAAAAAAAAAAAAAACCACAACTAGCTCCTGAGAAATTTGAGTCTGTTCAAACATCTATAACAAGAAGTTTGAACCAAAACCTTGTTCACAAGGAAGTTCAAGTTACAGATGCACCACCATCAAACAAATATCCAAGAGGGTAAGAGCTTATCACATAATATCTTATCAGTATGACGAGTTTGTCAAAATGACCCAAAACCAAGAGTAAACACGTATCCTCATGGTTATAATCAGCTCACTGAATATGTCAAATATCTATTGACCCGAGTTTTAAGACACTTGCACAAAGCCAACAACAACTGATGGAAATGGTGCAAAAACCGATTCCCACAAAAGACCATCCCCAAAGAATTTTTCCAGGAAAAAAAGGTAAAAACCAAAGTAAACTTGGCTTTGGACCCACTTCCAAACTAATTCATTTTTTTGAAGTACAGAGAACTTCTACATCTGTTTACAGTTTACTTGTATGTAATATTAAATAGCTCCTTAAAAAAATAAAATAAAAACAAACACACACACATAAAATGCAAAAAAAAAATAAAATTTTCAGTTATTTCAATAAAAACATTTATATGTTGTTTTGAAAATTCCATATTTTTGGCGATGCCCCTTGGTTAACTTCGTCAGGTGGATTTCATCGTAGACAACCATTTAGAGTGTCGGAGGAGTTTTGGTTATTCGGGCATCGTCGCCAACGCCCTCAACTGATGAAAAACGCTGAAATTTATGTTTTGAATGTTGGGGAACGAGTTATAACACATGTTTTGGGTATTTTCAGAGGAGTTACGCATTTTGGGAGTTGGGAAAACCATCTTGGAGCCAAGGATACAACCTTCATCATCCCCAATCCATCTGAATCCATACCATCATCCACAATCATCCTCCATAATTATTATCCTGACCCTAATCCTCAATCACCATCATCATCCCACCAATCCGTTCACCGTCACAATCCACCACAAACCCTAACCCTCATTACTCACCATCAAAATTTCAAGATGTCCACGTTCAAGCTCTCATCATCCGATGATCGTGTTTCATTCATCATGAGCGGCTAATTCTCTCGGGTTTCACCCCGATGTAGACTTTTGTAAGGTTTTAGCATTTGATACATGTTTATTTGTTGATTTGTGACAAGTTAAGTTTGTATTTAAATTTATTGATAATTATCTTACATTTGAACTATATTTGTGAATTGTCAAGTGATTACAAAAATTAACTTTGGAAAAGAAGTTTGTGTATTTATGCCATATCTTCCGAAAGGATTTACTTGTCCGAGGTAACGAAGTGCATTTTGGTCCGTTGTGAACGTTGATAGCAATTGGCACCTAAGTCTCGTGATAGTAAAACCATTAATGATGAATTCAACTAAATCAACTTAAAATTGTGTAGCAACCCTAGGCTTTGCAATTGTTGAAGCGGGTGTGAACCTTGTTCTCAAATTAGTATTTTAATCATTTAATCAAGTTTTCGGGAAACCAAATTGTCAAGTTTTAGTAGTTAATCAACATAGCATCAACTCGTCAATTCAAACCAATACTCTTTTCAACCAAACAAATAAATTAACCAAATTTCAAGCTTCATAAAGTGTGACACCATTTATAACCAATCTTACCCATACGCAAACCACAAACTCTTCATGGTTCGACTCCTTGCTACCACTAACACATTGTTAAGAGTAATTTAGCTATAAATATTATCTTTGACTGGGGGCGTCACCCCGATCAAATTTTGGTGCCGTTACCGGTGTAATACCCATATATTTTTATAAAAAGAAACCTTACATTTAATATTCCAAATAGTTACATTAATAGAAGTATTTAAAAGTACTTTACATCTTAAAATACTATTATTACATAACTAAAGAAAATAAAAAACGGAAGCTTGAGATTCAGAAATGTTCGGTTCTTCGGTTGGCTTGATCTTCATTTATACTAACCTTGCAATTTCTTTAAATCTGAAAATTTTATAATTTAATAGTAATATAAAACAATAAAGAAATATATCATAACAATGTAATCAATTATTAATTTTTTTAGTTCAAAATTTCTGAGTGGCGTCGGCGACATCATTAAGGCGCATGACGATGCCAAGTGGAAACTTGCGTTGGGTCAAAATGTCGTAGACAGTAACATAAGGCGTCAGAATAATTACATTGCGTCGGCGACAGCCAGATGTGGTGTTGCCAATGGCACCCACTGTAGACGCTTTGCTGTTGTTATGTTGATTGCCCGTTTGACCCGTTTCAAGTTTCGTACATCATCATACAACTCAAGACTTATTGAAAATCGTCCGCAAAGTGATATTCTTTATTTTCATTTCTGTAGTACCATTGTTAAGAGTGTTTATACCACTCAAACTCTATTTTATTATAAATATCATAATTTTATCCATTTAGCAAATTTAGATAATGAACTTATTAAGTATATTATTTCATACAAAAATACTGAGTATATAAGTATTTCATGTAAATACTTATAATTTGCACAACTGATACTCAGTTTATACTCATATATTTTCTTTTCCGAATTTACTCTTCAATCTTATTTAAACTAAAATAAGTTTTGATTTCGCTTTCCGGTATTCTTCAAAACTCCATTTTGAGCGTTTAGTTTTATTAGGGAAATATATTGCTTTTATTCGACCAAACCTCATTAATGCATTAATTTGACACGTTTGGTTACATTAGCGAAATCCATCGCTTTTATTTGACCAAACCTCATAATGCATTATTTTGACCCGTTTGGTTACATTAGCGAACTTCATCGCTTTTATTCGACCAAACCTCATTAAATGGATTATTTTGACCCGTTTGGTTACATTAGCGAACTACATAGACTTCGTCGCTTTTATTCGACAAACCTCATTAAATGCATTATTTTGACCCGTTTGGTTACATTAGCGAAGTCCATCGCTTTTATTCGACCAAACTTCATTAATGCATTATTTTGACCCGTTTGGTCACATTAGCGAAATCCATCGCTTTTATTTGACCAAACCTCATTAAATGCATTATTTTGACCCGTTTGGTTACATAGCGAAATCCATCGCTTTTATTCGACCAAACCTCATTAATGCATTATTTTGACCGTTTGGTTACATTAGCGAAATCCATCGCTTTTATTCGACCAAACCTCATTAATGCATTATTTTGACCCGTTTGGTTACATTAGCGAAATCCATCGCTTTTATTCGACCAAACCTCACTAATGCATTAATTTGACCCGTTTGGTCACATTAGCAAAATCCATCGCTTTTATTCGATCAAACGATCATTCATTATACTATTGTTTGACATACATCACTACGAGCATCATGAGTAAATTCTTGTGAAACAATAAACCATGTACCTTAAGCTTTCCTTCTAGTCGTAAATTACCTCCGGCTTTATCACCCATCTTTTCACCCGAGTTGCATATAGCGAACAACTCGTCTAATTATTAAATGATCAATATGAAAGGCATTACTACCAAACTTCATCAAATTCATCATATGTAGTTTTCATCTAATTATCGTATTACCGATCATAACATTTTCACTTAAGTAATTCATCGAACACCTTGTAAGTACGGATATACGCACTACTTCAAAAATAAGCATCCTTTATCTACTCATAGATAATTCCTTAAACACGTGTAAGTACGGATTTATGTGTTACATTCAACATCGCAAATTAAGGCGTCATATGTCTTTGTATATACACTATATAAAACGAGTAAGTCCGAATATAATCCTATTCACGTCAAAATTTTGGTTTATTAAACTTCATAAGCATAGGTTAATCATGATAACATACATACTTCACCCTTTTTCTAAAACCCAATTATCACAAGTATCAAATATCATTCAATTTCTCAAATTTGTAGTCTTTGATCACTATCATTCATCAAGGGTTTGCCTCTAGGTTAAAATACATCTATATCCTGCTATAACATCTACAATTTATGCTTATATTGAAGTTTGTATTATTAATCAAACTTCATAATCTTTGCTAAACATTGAAATTCAACATACCTTAAGATTTCCTAGCTTGGATGATTCCTAATCTCAATTTGTACACTGATTTAGGACTTGATTCAGCCTTCAATTTGAAGAATTTATGGATTCTAGGGTTAGAAGGGTTCTTCCTTTCCCTCTGCTTGCACTGGTCGATCTAATGAGCACACACTTGTGTGTGTTTTGGGTTTTAGTTATCTATTTATATCAACCAGTTAACCAAGTATCTAATTTAGTCCTCTATGTTTCGGTTTATTATACATGGCACTATCTAAATGTTTCATTAGTTATAAAAAAGAATAACTAATCAGGTTTCAAATCCATTAAATAGTTTGTCTACGATATTTTACCATAGTACTAAATATTACTAAAAAATTCATATAGATCAGGGATATTATAAGTCTACCCTCTTTTTTAAAACAAAAAGTTTTTCCGTTAACTAGGTTAAACTTTTATATAATTCAATATTTTTGGGGTGTTACAAATCCACCCTCCTTAAAAGGGTTTCGTCTCTGAAACATAGATACGTATCGAAAACGTGAAGGGTATAGTCGTCTCATTCCTCTTCTGACTCCCAAGTGATGTCTGATCCCTTTCGGTGTTCCCATTTGACCTTCACTTGGTTAACTTCTTTATTCCTTAATCCTTTGACCTTCTGATCGATGATTTGAATTGGTTTAGCTATATAGTTAAGCTTGTCCTCAATTTCAATATCACTATGGGGTACATATGCTCTTTCGTCGCTAGACATTTGCAGAGATGTGATACATGAAATGTATTATGTATCCCACTTAATTCATCCGGAAGTTCTGGTCGATAAGCTACCTTGCCCACCCGGTCGATAACCTTAAATGGGCCAATGAATCGTGGACTCAACTTGCCTCTTTTCATAAATCGTATGATTCCCTTCCACGGAGATACCTTGAGCATTACACTATCGCCTACTTGAAATTCGATAGGCCTTCGTCTTTTATCTGCATAGGATTTTTGTTGATCTTGAGCCGCTTTTAAATGGGTTCGAACCATATCAATCTTTTCATTAGTGGCCTTAATCACATCTTTATGGGCGAGTTCTCTCGGTCCCACTTCTCCCCAACATATTTGAGTTCGGCATTTTCGACCATAAAGCATCTCGTATGGTGCCATACCAATGCTCGAGTGGTAACTATTGTTGTAAGAGAATTCAACTAACAGTAGGTAGGCATCCCAACTACCACCAAAATCGATTTTACATGCCCGAAGCATATCTTCTAAGGTTTGAATTGTTCGTTCGCTTTGTCCATCTGTCTGGAAGTGGTCTGAAGTACTGATAATAGTTTTGTGCCCAAGTGTATTTGGAAATCACGCCAAAAGTTTGAAGTAAACAGGGCATCTCTATCGGATACAATCGATACTGGTACTCCATGGCGTGCTATAATTTCATTCATATATATCTCCGACATCTTTTCAGAGGTATAAGTATCTCTAATTGGAATGAAATGAGCGCTTTTTGATAGTCTATCAATGACCAACCAAATGGCATCAAATCCTCGAGCCGTTCTCGGTAATTTGGTCAACAGCTCCATGGTTATGTGTTCCCATTTCCAAACTAGTATATCTAACGGTTGGAGCTTGCCATAAGGTTTCTGATGCTCCGCTTTTACTTGCAAACATGTTAGACATTTTTCGACGTATTTTGCCACATCCTTTTTTCATTCTAGGCCACCAATAATTTTGTTTGAGTCTTTATAAATTTTGGTTGCTCCCGGATGAATCAAATAGCGCGATTTATGAGCTTCGTTAAGTAGAAGATCCTTAACACCACAAGTGTTCGGGATCTAAATTTTACCAAATTGGGTTTTCATTCCATTTTCTCCTTCTTCAATATCTTTCACCAATCCTTTCACACGTTCTTTTCTCCATTTTCTTCTTTTATTGCTTCAGCTTGCGCCACTTGGATTCGTTCGAGCAAACCCTAAGTTACCACGAGTTGCATCGACCGCACACATATAGGTGTATATTCTTCTTTTCGGCTTAGCGCATCCGCTACCACATTGGCCTTTCCTGAATGGTAATGAATTTCACAATCATAGTCTTTCACCGTTTCTAGCAAACGTCTTTGTCTCATATTCAGTTCCTTTTGATTAAAGAAGTACTTCAAGCTCTGATGATCGGTGAAAATAGTACACTTTACGCCGTATAAGTAGTGCCTCCAAATCTTCAAGGCAAACACTACTGCCGCCAATTCAAGGTTGTGAGTTGGATATTTCTTTTCATGTACCTTTAACTGTCAAGAGGCATAGGCAATCACCTTGCCCCGTTGAATAAGTACGCACCCAAGGCCTAGGTGTGACGCATCATTAGTGCCATCCGATAAGGTAAATACCGGAGCAATGGTCAACTTTTCCTTTAACGTTTGGAACGCTTTTTCTTGTTCATCACTCTAGACAAACTTTTCATTCTTTGCAAGTTAACTTAGTTAATGGTGAGGCAATCTTGGAGAAATCCTGAATGAATCTCCTATAATAACCGCAAGTCCCAGAGAGCTTCTGATTTCCGACGGATTTTTTGGAGGATTCCATTTCGACACTGCTTCAATCTTAGTCGGATCGACTAATATTCCATTGGCGCTGATAATATGCCTTAGGAATTGTACTTCTCGAAGCCAAAAGGCACATTTTGAGAATTCCGCGTAAAGCTTTTCTCTTCTCAGCGTTTCTAGTACTTCACGCAAATGACGCGCATGATCTGTTTCACTTTTGGAATAAATCAAAATGTCATCGATAAACACTATTACGGATTTATAACATTGGCTTGCAAACTCGATTCATAAGATCCATAAACGTTGCGGGTGCATTTGTTAACCCGAGGGACATTACGAGAAATTCATATTGTCCGTAACGCGTACGGAAGGCCGTCTTGGGTATGTCTTCCTCTTTCACCCTCAATTGATGATACCCTGACCTCAAGTCAATCTTTGAAAATAAGCTCGCACCTTGCAACTGATCGAATAAATCGTCAATTCTCGAAAGTCGGTACTGATTCTTTACCGTAAGTTTGTTTAGCTCTCGATAATCTATGCACATACGCATACTCCCGTCTTTCTTTTTAACAAATAATACTGGCGCTCCCCAAGGAGAGACACTAGGTCGAATGAATCCTTTGTCGAGTAGATCTTGCAACTGTGAAAGTAACTCTTGAAGTTCAGACGGTGCTAATCTGTATGGCGCTTGGCCACCGGCTTAGCACTCAGAATTAATTTAATTCCGAATTCCACTTCACGCTCAGGTGGTATCCCCGGTAAATCCTCCGGAAATACATCTTCAAACTCTCGTACCACCGGTACATCCATAATCGTTGGTGACTCTTTTTCTAAATCATGTATATAGGTCAAGTAAGCCTTACACCCGTGTTGAATGGGTCTACGAGCTTCCATTATCAAGCATATGATCGGGATAGCCACTCCTTTCCCCATAAATATTAACACGCCTTCCGCTCGGAGATATTAATTGTATTTCTTTACGGGAACATATCACATTGGCGTGGTAACGGGATATCCAATCCATTCCAATTACTACTTGGAATTCTCCCATTGACATAGGTATTAAATCGACTAAGAAATCTTCATCCTCAATGCTCAATTTGCAATCCCAACATATATCACAGAAAATAAAAGTTTTATTATTACCTACTTCTACCTCTAAAGGCATCGATAACTTTGTTATCGTAAATGAAGGGTGTTTAATAAATTCATGTGAAACAAAAGATCTGTTTGCACCCATATCAAATAAAACATTGAGTGGGGATTAAATTTACAGTAAAGGTACCTGAAACCACATCAGGTTCAACTTTTGCTTCAGCTGTAGTTATCTGGAAAGATCTTGCCTTTGACTTTGGGACTTTCGCCTTTTTGTCAGATGTAACTTTCTTTCATACCAAATCTGGGTATTCAGACTTTTTATGGCTCAGTTGATAGCATTTGTAGCACACCGATATCTTGTTGGGGCAGTTTGAAGCTACATGTCCCATCTTCCCGCACACCACACATGGTTTATTTTTTAAATAGCACTCGCCTTTGTGGGTTCGGTTACAAATTTTACAGTTTGGCGTCCCTCCATTTACATTTATCTTCTTCGAAGACTCGTTCATTTTTGGTTTCTTTGCCGCATTTGGATTTGTTTCCAACACCCTCTTTTCTCTCCTTTCCACCTAGTTTTTCAACTCTATTTCTCGTTCCCTAGCGGCATTCACTATTTCCGTGAGATGTTCATACTTTGAGGGAGTCATAAACTCCCTATATTCCGCGCTTAACATGTTATAATAATAACAGATCTTTTGATCTTCCGTTTGTACCAGTTCATCACAAAATCTGAGCTTGTCAAGGAACACCCCCGTAATCTTATCAATCGATTCACCCTTTTGCCTTAATGGAATAAATTCTTCTTTTATCTTGTTAATCACGGCGTTTGGGCTATGATGTTTAAGGAAAGGTACTTTAAACTCCTCCCATGTCATAGTTCTTCTAGTTTCAACCACTTGCTCTTTTCTAAGATTATCCCACCAATCCTTTGCTTGACCCTTTAATTGACCGGTCCCATAGGCTACAAAATCAGTTACATCACAGTGAGTTCCTTCGAAGACTCTTCAATGTCGCTTATCCATCGTTAACAAACGATATGATATACTTCTCCATTAAAGATTGGCGGTTTACATGCCATAAACTTGTCGTACGGACACGCTTTCTTCTCTTTACTCTAGTCTTTTTCTTGTACAAGACTTTCGTTCAACTCATTTATCTTTTCTTCTACCACTGGTAAGATTGTGGTTTGTAATCTATCCATAAACTGGGGTAAACTGGCCTCTAGAGCCTTTCCGACTTCCTCGGAAATGTTTTCCGGTAACGAAGGATACAATATCTTCACCAGTTCCGTCTGACATCCTTTATAACTGAAATTGTTCATAATACTTTGGTAAATAATTCATTTAATCATTTCCATGATATTATATGGAATTTATACTCATCATTCAATATTATTTAAAATATATAATTCTTCTCTATCATCATATTCTTATAGGAATTACTTTTAAAACAAGTTTTTACCGGATGTCTTGATCAAACCTTGAACCGAACATATTTCGCCTTTAACCTTCAGCTCTGATTACCAACTTGTAATACCCATTTTTTTATAAAAAGAAACCTTACATCCAATATTCCACATAGTTACATTAATAGAAGTATTTAAAAGTACTTTATATCTTAAAATACTGTTAATTAATAACTGAACAAAATAAAAACGGAAGCTTGAGATTCAGAAATATTCGGTTCTTCGGTTGGCTTGATCTTCATTTATACTAACTTTGCAATTTCTTTAAATCTGAAAATTTTATAATTTAATAGTAATATAAAAAAATATATAACAATTTAACCAATTATTAAATTTTTAAGTTCAAAATTTCTGAGTGGCGTCGGCATAAAGCAGCGTCGGCGACGCCATGTGGAAACTTGCGTTGGGTCAAAATGCCGTAGACTACATAGGCGTCAGAACAATTACTTTGCGTCAGCGACGGCCAGATGTGGCGTTACCGATGGCACCCACTGCAGACGTTTTGCTGTTGTTATGTTTGATTGCTCGTTTGACCCGTTTCAAGTTTCGTACATCATCATACAACTCAAGACTTATTGAAAATCGTCCGCAAAGTGATATTCTTTATTTTCATTTATGTAGTGCCATTGTTAAGAGTGTTTATACCACTCAAACTCTATTTTATTATAAATATCATAATTTTATCCATTTACCAAATTTTAGATAATGAACTTATTAAGTAAATTATTTCATACAGAATTATTTCTGAGTAATATATACTATTTCCATGTTTCATGTTAAAATACTTATAATTTGCCACAACTAAATACTCAGTTTATACTCATATATTTTCTTTTCCGAATTTACTCTTCAATCTTATTTAAACCAAACTAAGGATTGATATTCCCTTTCCGGTATTCTTCAAAACTCCATTTTGAGCATTTAGTTTTATAAGGGAAATATATTGCTTTTATTCGACCAAACCTCATTAATGCATTAATTTGACCCGTTTGGTTACATTAGCGAAATCCATCGCTTTACTTGACCAAACCTCAATAATACATTATATTGACCCGTTTGGTTACATTAGCGAACTTCATCGCTTTTATTCGACCACACCTCATTAAATGCATTATTTTGACCCGTTTGGTTACATTAGCGAAGTCCATACGCTTTTATTCGACAAAACTTCATTAATGCATTATTTTGACCCGTTTGGTCACATTAGCGAAATCCATCGCTTTTATTGGACCAAACCTCATTAATGCATTACATTGACCCGTTTGGTCACATTAGCGAAATCCATCGCTTTTATTCGATCAAACGATCATTCTTTATACTATTGGTTGACATACATCACTACGAGCATCATGAGTAAATTCCTGTAAAACAATAAATCACATACCTTAAAGCTTTCCTTTTAGTCGTAAATCAACTCCGGCTTTATCATCCATCTTGGCACCCGAGTTGCCTATAGCGAACAACTCGTCTAATTATTGACTGATCAATATGAAAGGCATTACTACCAAACTTGTCAAATTCATCATATATAGTTTTCATCTAATTATCGTATTACCAATCATAACATTTTCACTTAAGTAATTCATTGGACACCTTGTAAGTACAGATTTACACGCTACTTCAAAAATACAAATAAAGCATCCTTTATCTACTCATAGATAATTCCTTAAACACGTGTAAGTACGGATTTATGCATTACATTCAACATCGCAAATTAAGGCATCATATGTCTTTGTATTTACACTATATTAAACGAGTAAGTCCGAATATAATCCTATTCACATCAAAATTTCAGTTTATTAAACCTCATAAGCATAGGTTAATCATGATAACATACATACTTCATCCTTTTTCTAAAACCCAATTATCACAAGTATAAATATCATTCAATCTCTCAAATTTGTAGTCTTTGATCACTATAATTCATCAAGGGTTTGCCTCTAGGTTAAAATACATCTAAATCCTGCTATAACATCTACAATTTATGCTTATATTGAAGTTTGAAATATTCATCAAACTTCATAATCTTTGCTAACATTGAAATTCAACATACCTTAAGATTTCCTTGCTTGGATGATTCCTATTCTTAGTTCGTACATTTTAGGACTTGATTCAGCCTTCAATTTGAAGAATTTATGGATTCTAGGGTTAGAAGGGTTCTTCCTTTCCCTCTGCTTGCACTGGTCGATCTAATGAGCACACACTTGTGTGTGTTTTCGGTTTTAGTTATCTATTTATATCAACCAGTTAACCAAGTGTCTAATTCAGTCCTCTATGTTTGGTTTATTATACATGGGCATTATCTAAATGTTTCATTAGTTATCAAAAAGAATAACTAATCAGGTTTCAAATCCATTAAATAGTTTGTGTACGATATTTTACCATAGTACTAAATATTACTAAAAATTTCATATAGATCAGGGACGTTATAAGTCTACCCTCTTTTTTAAAAAAGTTTTTTCCGTTAACTAGGTTAAACTGTTATATAATTCAATATTTTGGGGTGTCACAACCGGGGAGTTCGTGCGCTTTGTGTTTGGACTTTAATTGATTTGTGTGATTATATGTTTAAGTGCTTATTTTTTCTATTGTTTTTGCTTTTGTGTTAAGCAGGTGTGTTACTTGTGCAGGTTATAGGTAGTGCATGCATACACGAACTTCTGGAAGAACGTAATTCGTTGGTGTTTGAACTTGAGATTGAGCGGGTTGTTAGAAGAAATTTAGCCAATCGGTTAGAGGTAACCCTTGTCTCTAATCAAGCCAACCTAAAATCAACACCTACACCATCTTTTGGACCCATCCAAATGGATCTTCAAATTTCCAATCAACCTAACAACCAAAACCAACACCAATTCCAATATCAAAATTACCTTCACCCGAATCAAAATGTCCAAAATAACCAACCGGCGAG
This sequence comes from Scalesia atractyloides, assembly GCA_947069175.1. Lineage (NCBI taxonomy): Eukaryota > Viridiplantae > Streptophyta > Magnoliopsida > Asterales > Asteraceae > Scalesia > Scalesia atractyloides. Next base: position 42,935,063 of record CAMTDV010001632.1, read on the forward strand.
TGGTAACAACTCAAGACCACCAACCCCACCCTTCCAACCTCGTAACCAAAACCAAAATAACAATCAACGTACATCTAAACTTCCTCCTCAAAACCATCACCGCCAAAACCGGTTACCACCCAACCTCAATAACCAAAATGTTAATCCCAATTGTGGGGTTAACCAAAATATGGCATTCCCACGAACAAAGCCCAATTTCTCAATCTCGATGATTTGAGAAATAACATTCCGATGACGAGCCGTATAGCGTTCCTGGTTATCAATCACCGAAAACATGTGAGTGTTCATTTGGAATACTCGGAATATGGAGGGAATTATAATGATGGGTTCGAAGATGAAGGTTGGGATAATAAAAATTACGGGAATTTTACAATGGTCGGGGCTTTGAAGGTGAAGAAGTTGGCTATCAAAATGCTAACTATGTAGAGAATGTTAATGCTTATGGGTACGACTATGCCCGCAATGACAGTTATGGCAATAACCATTAACTACAAAACAACAACAAACGGAACCGGGTTGACGATAACAACATCAACAATAATGCAAACCATAACCGGATTCCGCAATTCGTGACCAGAGGGGGTAATCAAGGACCGGTCAACCAAGAAGTTAACGGTCCTTAAAGACATCTACCTCAACAACAAGCACCCCGAACCGTGAACGGTCGGTTTAGACTGGTGATCATTGAGAATGATTCACCTATTGCTCCTATGCCTCGAGAGAGACGTTCATTCGACTGCAAGCCTAATTGCATCAACATCCTACCCCACTTCAACGGTAGGACCAATGATGAGCCATATACACATTTGGTGGAATTCTCCGCTTTATGTAGTACCATCGAAGGTCACGATTTCACGCAAGATGAAGTGAGGTAAAGATTGTTCCAATTCTCCTTGAAGGACAAAGCCAAGCAGTGGTTTCTCACACTTCCAGCGGGTAGTATTCACACTTTGGCATAAATACAACAAGTTTTTTTGGACGAGTACTACTCTATAACTAAGACCGGAGATGCACGAGATGAGATTCGGTCGTTTCGGTAATTACTGGGTGAGTTATTACATGAAGCTCACACCCCTTTAAAAGAGCTAGTTTGGAAGTCTCCCAACATCAGATTGTGAGATGGTAATTGTTGAAGTGCTTTTTAAGGGGGTTGGATGTCGAAGATCACAAATACTTGCAACTGGCAAGTAATGGGATGTTGTTAAACAATTACAAGGAGGATGATTGGGAGTTCTGGGAGAGGATGAGTAACAACTCCAAGGCCGTGCAATGGCGGACCAAACAAAAAAGCATCCTATTTCCCAGTCTCTTCCCGATCATGATTCGAGTGAAAAAGATTGGATCACCACTTTAGAGCGGGAATTGGCCCATATGAAAAAAGAAAGATGTGGGGGTGGTTCAGTTTGCGGTTTGTGAAGATTGTGGGGATATTGGTCACCGGACCAATGAGTGCCAAGTGAACAAGGCACAATCCACTGATTAGGTGAATCAAGTATTTGGAGAGCGAAAGTAATACGACATGAACTCCAACACCTATCACCCGGGTTTGAGGAACCATCATAATTTTAGGTATGGTAATACCTTAAACCAAATGTAACCCAAACTTCCAACCGGGAAATCAAGGGGTTCATCGTACCAAAACCGTCAAGATGGTAACCAAGGGGTAGCCAAGGATATCAAAGTCATGCTAATAACCAACGAGGCTAAAATCAAAGTGGTAACGGGTCGGTGAACAACCAAGGCGGTGGCAATGATTTGAATGCAAAGATTGATGCCCTATTGAGTGTGGTAAAGGAATCCAATAGCGACATCAAAGGAGATGAAAAACACAAAAGAGATGAGAGATAAATCTCATGAGGTGGTGGAAGATGTTAGTGATGAGGAGAGTGTTACATAGTGGTTGAGTCATAGATAATGGTACGTGAGCGAGGGTGTGTAAAATTTAGTTATATTTTTGGTACTTTTCACTTGTTTATTCAAGCTTTATATTTAGTAAACACGATATAACACTATCACTCTCTACATCATGTTAGGGCAAGTGCACCCATCGTTGGTGTGGTATACTGATGGTAAGATACCGAGGTCGTCCAATAACACAAGAGCTTTTAATACCGGAATATTGTCGACGTCTAATCTAATCGAAATTTTAGAAAAAGGTTTTGATAAGTAAACTAAAGAAATAAACTAAAATCATAAAAAAAAATAGAAGGGATGCAGTCCCGCAAGGCCGGAATATTGAAAGATAACTAAGATATTAATGTAAAATGTGGCATGTCCTTCATTTGGAGGCAATGCTACCCTCAGCCATATTGGTCTGAGTCAGCAGGGATATAGTCCCTTAAGACCAGTTTAAAGTTTTAACAGTAGTTTGTTTTAAGGGATTCAAGTCTTTCTTACTTCCCCCGATTTGATGCTACCTATCTCAAAGGAAGTCCGAATCAGCTTGAATAAAGTCCTCACAGGATCTATACACTGAACGAGGCAAGAACTTTACCCATACCACCATTCTAACTGTGACAACTTAGATTTTTAGGTTAACTCTATTAGCACAACTCTGTTATCTTTAACATGACTTAAAACATTCATTATAGAATTTCACTTCATATGGGTTGGTTAAGTGTGTCAGTTAGTACACGAACACCCACGTAACAATAATTCGGCGAATCAACCGAATTAACAAACTGCACATAAGTCTAACCCTGAACGTTGGTGAAACATGGATATGGCATTACAAACATAGAAATAATGATATAATTGAGTGGAATTATATGTTATTTGATTACATGGACTACTTGTTAGTTGTTTCTCGTAATTGCGAACAATGTGCGTTTTTGTGTGATCTAGCGTTGTAAAAATATTTATTTTTATAAACAAACTAATGAGTTTTATTTTTATAGACTTGAGCTATTAAAAATTAGTAAAATTGGTTTAGTGGGCTTGTGTTAGCTAGAACGGGCAACCAAAAGTTACAACAGCCCACCAAAAGCCCCACCCATGGGTTTTAATTAGTTAAAAAAATACATAACCTAACCCTAAATCCTCAAAATACATATGCCAGCCCCACCTCCACCATAATTTCAAAATTTTGCCTTTAAAACACCATTCCACTTTAATTTGTTGTTCCGATCTTTCAAGAGGTAGCTTGCTTGATCGATTTCAATACCTTTTAACGCTTACAAGTAAGTTTTCTTGATCAATTTTGAAGTTTCTCATGAGTTAAACATTAGGGTTTTGATTATAACTTGATTTGATGATACTTGGTTGTTTAATCTGATGTATTTGGGGTTATGCATGATTTACGGGTCGGATTTGGGGTAAACAAGATCATAAACACGTTCTTGGGAAGAGCTAAAAGTAAACAGATTCTGTCCAAATCTTTACAGCCGACTTTTATTGGCTGTAACAAGGTCAAACCTTAACGTAATCCGTTGTTTCTTGAGTCTAGAGTGAACTTCAAGGAAAACTCTTTCAAACCCCATTGGAATTGCATTTATTCGACAAAAATTGAAAGTTTTATGAATTTTTCTATATAGAAGGTTTAGGCTGCGTTTTCAAGCATAATTTGCAGCCATTACGAATGTCATAACTCAATGTAGGAATTAAGTTATGATCTCAAAATTTTATTGTAGGAAGTTCAGGAGGTTATGAAAATCTTCAACTAGAATTTTGTAAAAAGAATAAACGAGGATATTTAAATGATTTTTGGCGTAAATGTCATCAGGAAGTTGTAGATCAGACCTAGGTGTAGAGAATGATTTTTAGTGATTTTTGTGTAAAGATTCGGGTTATGAAAAAAATATACAAGTATTCGGGTACTAGAAGGCATGTTGTGTTAAATTATCATAATTTTATGAGTTTGTTTATTATTTTAAATAAATTCCGGAAAGCTGTCTTAAAACTGACGTGAAACTATATTATGCTAAAAATATTTGTGAATGTGTTAAATATGATTTTATGTTGCAACAAAGTGTTGTATGTTATTAAAAACATTAACGGGTGTCTATGAATGCATTATATGGAATTAGGCGATCCCCTACTCTAACTTACTTAAACGTGTAATTTGTACGACAACGTGATTCGGTGATTATGTGTTAGACTACGTGTAGGAATTCATAATTGAACTAATTGAAACGCTAAACATATCAGGACGAAGTTAACCTTCCTGATTACCTTTCAAGTTGAATACCGAGCAAACTAAGGTGAATTCACAACTCTTTTCTAAAGCATGCGTCCATGGTTTGGGACAACACTTTTTACGGTATCCCTGGTTTGGGCTACGCGCGCGTCCTTGTGTGGACCACTAAAACATACTATCCACTGGAGGTGGATAGTACACTTAGACTAAACGAAAAACTCTATCATGAAAGTCCCTACATTTTACCGATTAGATTGCCGGGTGGGCATACGTGGGGTACTAGTTGATTACGCTATTAGGTTTGACAAACCTCACACCGTGCTGGAGGCCGAGCGTGAACTTCTAACCTTCACTCTTGCTTTAATGTTGATAGACATTATTCAGGGCACAAATGAAAACGTCAGCATTTGGTACACAGTTTAGTCATATGATGAGGGTTAGCTGCCTGAGTCATACTTAAATCAAAATGTTGTGAACTTTACTTTTTCTAAACTCAAATTTTGTGAATTCGTTGCATGCTTTGCAGGTAAATAGGTATAGCTTTGGACGGGCATTGCAATCGGGCGGAGTGGGTGGTTTTAAACGTACGTTTCGAACATCTATTTAACTTGTGGTTTTAGTTTCCTGTTGGTTTTTAGCTTTGTTTTCCGCTGCAACACAAACTGTCTTTTGAACAAATTAAACTCACATCGCTAATCATGTTGATAGTGATGCTTTTATTGTTTTAAATGGTTGGTTCAACATGATTAGTGGCTAGATCCTGGTCGGTCACACGCCTCGCGGTAAAACCCCGCATGTGGAATTTGAGGGTGTGACAGATTGGTATCAGAGCCATTGGTTATAGGAACTAGGTTTAAAAACTTTTTTTAAAAACCAGACTATAACCGTTCTTTGTTGGAAAACCACAACGACACCACACGCCAGATTGTAAGGTTTGTCATACTTAGATACATACATGGTAATTGTATTACTTGGCATCTACTCGTGCATTATTTATTTACAGCACCATGACTTATGTGCGAACTAAATATGTAAACATGATATACCGTAGGAACCAGTCGTTCCTGAACCACTGACCCAATCACAATACCCAACCTATTTACTCCATATCAGAAGATTACAAGCTTGTCTTAAACCATTCCAATCCATACAACCAGCTCGTCCATTCGCGTACGATACCCATGATTTAACGTTACCGAAAAACATTCCCAAAAGTCGTCCTCGACATTTTTCTCATATTCCAAAATAACCCCTAACAAACAATATAAGCTTCTACAGAGTCATACCTTTGCGTACGTGACATCCTTGGCGCGTCTATTTTACTCTGAACTCTCGACACAAAATGCGAGTAGAATCTTGTTCCACCCATAACTTAACCATACGACTTCCGTTTCATGTATTCTACCTATCCACACGATCGTCTTGACATGCCCGACATCTAAAAAATTATTGGTGTCATCCGCTGATGCCGTCACTGTTGCCAGAACACAGATCTGACTCTTCATTCGTCCGATATTGCGCGTCCATATTCGAGTAGACCAAAACCGACCCAAACGAACTCGAATTTAGGCGAATAATATGTCCGCGCGTTGTCTTGACGAACCGCATCATCTCCACCTGTCACCATCGCCGAAAACCACAGCTATAGTCGCTGGAAGTCACAGTTTTGCGCGTTTGTCATCGCGCATCTCGAAACCTTATCATCCAAACTCTGTTACGGACAAACGATATATCCACGTGAGCAGTGACATTACGAAATTTCATCCAGTGCCATTGCCATTGCTGGCCGTTACTAGAGCTGCCGCTAGTGACCAGAATAGTTGTCGGAATTCTTCAGTTATTTGCCGGATTTTTAGTTTTTAACTTAATTCCTCGCCTGCGCATAATCAACTTGACGTTCCTTCGATCCACAACCGAAATAGCGTAACACTAACAACCATATCATAATCCCCATTGATCATAAGGCTATCCCCATTACCCTGTTATGTGGTTAATTCCTAGTATAACTTGATTTACACTTTAGCATACCCAACTCAGCAAATGGATGTCTCCTAATGATTCGGTGGTCTTAGGGACATTGGAAGATGGAGATGCGGATAAGTCAACCAATAGACGAACGCATTGATTTAGACATTTACCTTACCCCCTTATATTGCATGAGTCGTTATTCCATGAGATTTCTCTTTTTATGCGAATATCTTCACTAGCATGTGCATTAGCCGATGCTTACCCTCTAATGCGAAATATAGTTACTATTATCAACTTGGACAAATCTATCATTCCTTTATTGCGGTGACACTACATCTTCGCTTCTCCATGCAGAAACTCTAATAAGATTTCGATCTAGCTTAGAGAATTTGGTAAGCTCGACTTTCGATCCTTGGTGATCACTTCTTGAACCCTGAAGATGGTGATGTGTTGTTGATACGACCATACCATTTTGAACATGTTTATCGTCCTCACATTGAAACCTCTTGACGACATATGTGTTATTTCTAATTTATCCGCACGGCATAATTCAACCCTTTCGAGTTTGGTTGCTTACCGGCTTGATAAATTGTAAACTCGTTTAAGTTCATAAGTCTTTGTAATATATCTTTACTCGCAAATTGGCAAGCACGAAACCTTAACGGGCGTTTCAGTTGAACCTCGACACTACAAACCCGGAACAACCATTTTCCTTTTGTTAACTCTTGTTATGCCTACACCATTGACATAACACTTTTATCAACGAATAACATTCTGTGTTACTATTTTATACTATTTGCGTACGACCAACTACATTCTCGACATCGGATAAATGCTTACTACTGATCCTAAAACACTTATGTATTGCATCAAGTTGAACACATCGATTATGGCCACACCTTGTTATGTTCTTGCGTTTTATCCTGTTACGCTTAAATGAATACTATAGTTCTTATCTAAGCCTGTCATACCCAAATCTTCGCTTGGTTAAATCACTCTCTACAAACGTTACTCGAGGAGCAACGAGCCATACTTAAGTTCATCAAGTGCAGGAGCACAAAGTAAATTTTCTACTTCCATGAGGTATGCCGAGGTCAACACCTTTTCCGTGTGAAAGTACCTTACTTATGTATGACTTCTTCTTCATTGATCGTTTTATTTCTGTACTTATTTCCTATTAGATCGGGAGATGGTTATCTCGTCTATGCAACCAACTACAACCATAATACCATGATTGATACCTACCAGAAATCTCATTTCCCTCTGCATAAATGCGGCAAGACGCTACCATTCTGAGCTAAAGGGGTATGATGCCTGACTGGAGCTAGACAAGGTGACTGTTAAGAACCGCTATCCACTCCCACGCATTGACGATCTATTTGACCAGCTGCAAGGGTCGAGCTATTATTCAAAAATCGATCTAAGATCAGGCTATCATCAGTTGAGAGTCCTAGATGAAGACATCTCTAAAACAACATTCAAGACTCAATACAGCCATTATGAGTTCCTTGTTATGCCTTTTGGGCTAACAAATGCATCAACGGTTTTTATGGATCTTATGAATCGAGTGTGCAAGCCTTATCTTGACAAGTTCGTCATTGTTTTCATTGACGATATTCTAATCTACTCTAAGGAGCTAGGAGGAACACGGGCGACATCTTCGTCTTATTTTGGAACTCTTACGGAATGAACAACTTTACGCTAAATTCTCGAAATGCGACTTTTGGCTTCGTGAAGTCCATTTCTTTGGACATGTAGTCAACAAAGCCGGGATACCGGTCAATCCAGTCAAGATTGACTCAATTAAGAATTGACTTCATTGAGGGATTTTTGAAAATCGCTCAACCTATCACTATTGTAATTCAGAAGGGTACCACTTACAAGTGGGGTGATGCCTAAGAGTCTTCATTTCAGCTCCTGAAGGATAAACGTTGTAGCGCACCCATCTTATCCCTACCCGAAGGTACCGATGATTTTTTTCATGTATTGTGATTCATCTATTCAAGGTCTCGGTTGCCTTTGATGCAACGCGAGAAAGTAATTGCCTACGCATCTCATCAGCTCAAGGTTCACGGAAAGAACTACACTATCTACGATTTAGAATTGGGAGCAAATTTCCATGGATTTCACTACCGGTCTACCTAGAACTCAGAGAGGGAATGACACTATTTGGGTGATCGTGGACCGTCTAACCAAGTCAGCTCACTTCCTCATGATCAAGGAAACCGATAAGTTTACCAAACTTGCCAGCATATACTTGAAGGAAGTAGTCTCTAGGCAGGGAGTGCTGATCTCCATCATCTTCAATCGTGACCCACGTTTGGCATCTGATCTGTGGCAAGCTAGGCACAAGTCATTCGGCTCACGTCTAGACATGAGCACACCTATCACCTACAAACCGATGGTCAGACCGAACGCACCATCTAGACACTTGAGGACATGCTGCGAGCGTGTGTTAATGATTCGGTAAAGTTGGGAAAGACACCTACCCTCGTGGAATTTTCTTACAACAATAGTTACCACTCGAGCATACAGGCCAAGCCGTTCGAAGCATTGTATGGACGAAAATGCTGATCACCTCTTTATTGGACTAAAGTTGGCGACAACCAAATTCCTGGGCTTGAACTCGTGCTTGAAACATCGGAGAAAATTGTTCAAATCAGAAACCGGATGGCGGTAGCTTGTGACCGTCAGAAAGCTACGCTGATAAGCGCAGGAAACTGTTGGAATTCCAAGTTGGTGATAGGGTCTTGTTAAAAGTCTCACCTTGGAAGGGTGTTGTTCGTTTTGGTAAACGCGGCAAGCTCAATCCGCATTATTTTGGACCATTCGAGATTACGGAAATGATTGGCAAAGTGGCTTATAGATTGGAAATACCCGAAGAACTCAGTGGTTTGCACAATGTCTTTCATGTATCGAATCTGAAGAAGTGTCTATCTGATGAGACACTTGTGGTTCCATATAAAGAACTCAAGGTGATGACCAACTCCGTTCTTTGAAGAACCAGTTGAAATCACGGATCGGGAAGTCAAAACGCATAAACGCAGTAAAATTCCTATAATCCGGGTTCGTTGGAATTCAAAGCATGGACCAGAATTCACATGGGAGTGGGAAGATCAGATGAAGCGTAAATACCCCCAATTGTTAAAAAATAATGCATTAAACGTTGAAGTTGCTACTGAATTTCGGGACAAAATTCCAAATCAACTTGGGGATGATGTGACGCCCCATGAAAACGTTCGACCACACTAGCTTCTTCAGCGACGGTTTGCAAATTTTGGGACAAAATTCTATCAACTTGGGGATGATGTGACAACTTAGATTTTCAGGTTAACTCCGTTGGCACAACTCTGTTATCTTTAACATGACTTAAAACATTCATTATAGCATTTTACTTCATATGGGTTGGTTAAGTGTGTCAGTTAGTACACGAACACCCACGTAACAATAATTCGGCGAATCAATCGAATTAACAAACTGCACATAAGTCTGACCCCGAACATTGGTGAAACATGGATATGGGATTGCAAACATAGAAATAATGATATAACTGAGTGGAATTATATGTTATTTGATACATGGACTACTTGTTAGTTGTTTCTCGTAATTGCGAACAATGTGCGTTTTTGTGTGATCTAGGTTATAAAAATATTTATTTTTATAAACAAACTAGTGAGTTTTATTTTTATAGACTTGAACTATTAAAAATTAGTAAAATTGGTATAGTGGGCTTGTGTTAGCTAGAAAAGAGAACCAAAAGTTACAAAAGCCCACCAAAAGGCCCACCCATGGGTTTTAATTAGTTAAAAAAATACATAACCTAACCCTAAATCCCCAAAATACATATGCCAGCCCCACCTCCACCATAATTTCAAAATTTTTCCTTTAAAATACCATTCCACTTTAATTTGTTGTTTGGATCTTTCAAGAGGTGGCTTGCTTGATCGATTTCAATACCTTTTAACGCTTACAAGTAAGTTTTCTTGATCAATTTTGATGTTTCTCATGAGTCAAACATTAGGGTTTTGATTATAACTTGATATTGATGACACTTGGATGTTTAATCTGATGTATTTGGGGTTATGCATGATTTACGTGTCAGATTTGGGGTAAACAAGATCATAAACACGTTTTTGGGAAGAGCTGAAAGTAAACATATTATGTCCAAATCTTTACAGCCGACTTTTATTTGCTGTAACAAGTTCAAAACTTAACGAAATCCATTGTTTCTTGAGTCTAGGGTGAACTTCCAGGAAAACCCTTTCAAACCCCACTGGAATTGCATTTATTTGACGAAAATTGAATGTTTTATGAATTTTTCCGTATCGAAGGTTTAGGCTGCGATTTCTGGCATAATTTGCAGCCATTACGAATGTCATAACTCAATGTAGGAATTAAGTTATGATCTCAAATTTTTATTGTAGGAAGTTCAGGAGGTTATGAAAATCTCCAACTGGAATTTCGTAAAAAGAATAAACGAAGATATTTAAATGATTTTTGACGTTAAATGTCATCAGGAAGTTGTAGATCAGACCTAGGTGTAGAGAATGATTTTTAGTGATTTTTGTATAAAGATTCGGGTTATGAAAAAAATATACAAGTATTCGGGTACTAGAAGGCACGTTGTGCTAAAATATCATAATTTTATGAGTTTGTTTAGTATTTTAAATAAATCCGGAAAACTGTCTTAAAACTGACGTGAAACTATATTATGCTAAAAATATTTGTGAACGTGTTAAATATGATTTTATGTTGCAACAAAGTGTTGTATGTTATTAAAAACATTAACGGGTGTCTATGAATGCATTATATGGAATTAGGCGATCACCTACTCTAACTTACTTAAACGTGTAATTTGTACGACAACGTGATTCGGTGATTATGTGTTAGACTACGTGTAGGAGTTCATAATTGAACTAATTGAAACGCTAAACATATCACGACAAAGTTAACCTTCCTGATTACTTTCAAGTTGAATACCGAGCAAACTAAGGTGAATTCACAACTCTTTTTCTAAAAGCATGCGTCCCTGGTTTGGGACAACACTTTTTATGGTATCCCTGGTTTGGGCTACACGCGCGTCCTTGTGTGGACCACTGAAACATACTATCCACTGGAGGTTGATAGTACACTTAGACTAAACGAAAAACTCTATCATGAAAGTCCCTACATTTTACCGATTAGATTGCCGGGTGGGCATACGCGGGGTATTAGTTGATAGCGCTATTAGGATTGACAAACCTCACACCATGCTGGAGGCCGGGCGTGAACTTCTAACCTTCACTCTTGCTTTAATGTTGTTAGACATTATTGAGGGCACAAATGAAAACGTCAGCATTCGGTACACAGTTTAGTCATATGATGAGTGTTAGCAACCTGAGTCATACTTAAATCAAAACGTTGTGAACTTTACTTTTTCTAAACTCAAATTTTGTGAATTCGCCAACTTTATTGTTGACACGTAGTTGCATGCTTTGCTGGTAAATAGGTATAGCTTTGGACGGGCATTGCAATCAGGCGGAGTGAGGTTGTTCATTTAAACGTATTGTTTCTAACATCTATTTAACTTGTGGTTTTAGTTTCCTGTTGGTTTTTAGCTTTGTTTTCTGCTGCAACACAAACTGTCTTTTGAACAAATTAAACCCTCATCGCTAATCATGTTGATAGTGATGCTTTTATTGTTTTAAATGATTGGTTAAACATGATTAGTGGCTAGATCCTGGTCGGTCACACGCCTCGCGGTAAAACCCCGCATGTGGAATTTGAGGGTGTGACACTAACCCCCTTCCATGCAGTTAACTCGTTTATATAGATTGTAAAGACCGGATGAGTGAATCAACAAAACACGAAGAGATGATAGAATAAAGTTCACTTTCAATATAAGAAACTAGTTATCAAAGTCATTAATACATACCAATTAAAAAGTTAACTAAAGCTTGGAAATCAAAAGTAATACATAAATAACTTGTCTTCACCAAGTGATGTAAGAGATTAGCCAAGCATGGCCTTTATTTGACAAAAACTCTTACGATCAATCTTAGATCCCGAGACTACTACACACACTCTAAAGATGGATGATGGATGAATGTGGTGGACGATGGTGGTGTTATGGTGGTGGAGTGGTGGCAGGTGTGAGAGAAGTGGTTTGCCAAGGAATGGAATGCAATTGAACCAATCCCCCTATTTATAGTTGGAAACAGGCAGCTCACACGGCCCTGTGCCTGGTGGGCACGGCCCCATACCCCCTTCTTCTATGTCTTCATTTAAAGATCTGTGTCAGTCCGGATGCTCACACAGCCCCGTGGCCCTTGTACTTGTTGTACTATCCAAGATTTGCATATATGGGAGTTGACCACAACCCGTGTCTCTTGTTTTCTATTATTTTGTCTCTTTCTTTTCGGAATCTTGAAGGGGCACGACTCCATGCCAAGCTGGCATGACCCCGTTTTTGACTTCTAATTTGTTTTTTTTTGGTCTTGGGGTGAAGTTTGGAGGGCTGCTATAGTGTATCTTCTTTCCTTCTTTGTATTTATGTTGGTTTCTACTGTTAATTTATTCCTTTTGTACATTTGAGCTATTTTAACCCTGAAATCAAAAGTATACAAAGAAACACACTTTTTCCAACATTAGTACTATAAAGGGTTGATTTTATACCATATTTGATAAATTTATATGTTGCATTTGGCGCATATCACTATCCCAGAGTGTTAGGGGTGTTAGATCATTTTTGGGTCATGCGGGATTTAATAGGAGGTTCATTAAAGGGTTTGTGATTAAAGGTTTGTGACATCACGAAATCATTATGTACTTTGTTATTATAAGATCAACCGTTTGATTTAATAAAGATTGTAAAAAGGCCTTTAACATTGTGAAAGAAAAATTTGTTGAGGCCCCAATCTTGCAATCACCAAATTAGTCTTTACCATTCGAAATCATGTGTGATGCAATCGATTATGTGGTTGGGGCCCTATTGGGTCAACAGGTAGAGAAAATACCGGTTGACATATACTACATGAGTAAGATTCTTTCGGATACACAATTAAATTATACAACAACCGAAAAAGTGTAACACCCCGACCGCATAAAACAACAAACCGCGGCGGAAACGTCGGTGAGTCATGGCACAGAACTATTGTTTCACAACTTATGGAATTTACTATTTTGTTTTATTAAGTTAAATGTTTATATTGTCTTGGGATAAAAAGAAACAACACATAAATAAATTGACTTTCATGTTTTAAGTCACTAAGGCCCGCGTCCATTCCTACGTGAAGCATGCATCATATTATCAAGCATTGACTCCTGAAACATATGTGAAAAGAGAGTCAACATAAAAATGCTGGCGAGTACATAGGTTTTGTGAGTGTGTCAAATTCGTAATTGTGTATACATATTGCAACACCTCATCCGACTACAAGAGTTGTTAAGTGAAAACCTCGTATCAAAAGTGTTTGATATTGCAATACAATTAACCAACTAAAACAAGTTGGTCAGAGTTGTGAAAAACTTATAGCCATGAATCTTGACCAAAACGTTTCTTTTGTAAAAACCTTGTAATAGATTGATTCAAAAGAAAACTTCGTATGATTTATATATTTAAGTGAAATTCATTGCGTGACATTGTTCAAAACCATTTGTCCATGTTATAAACATTCATTTATAATCATCGTACGTGTCATAAACCAATTGTCCATGTCATAAACAAATCGTCCATGTTTTTTAATTGTTAAAACTTTTGATCGTTCTTTAATGAACACATTCAAACCTGTGTTGACTATACCACCAAATGGTATCTTTAATAGACCACAAAAGGGTCTCTTTAACTAAACTAACAAATCAATAAATGATTTGTTAAACAGAAACAGTTTCTGTCATTACCCAAACTTCCACCAAATCCAGTGAACAATCTGATAATGGGATTGTCAATCCTATGGTACCATAACATACTACTGGTTGGCTTAGCCAAAGCTAATGAATGTCATTCGTGTTATGGATAACGCATCGACAGTTGTTCACATTATTGAAATCGTATTGTTTTATATATAAACCATAGACATTGTTTTTTTTTAAACTTGAAAATGATTTAGCACATATGAGTCACCCCAAAACATTTGCAAAACGTAAAAGAGGGGAACTATGTACTCACTTGGGATTGCGAAAGTGTTCTTGATCAACGGAATAAACAAAGCTCAAACGTGTCCTAATGTGTTAGATAAATATGTTAGTATGTCGGGACTACAGATGGGAGATTGGATAGAATGAAGTCTTATAAACCAAACGAGTGTTTGAACTCATGTGATGTGGTTTAACAAACTTAACATTCTGATTTGGAAAGGATCCTAAGTGCTTTTGAGCCATTATGACTCGTTAAGGTAGTTTACGCTACGTTAACGGTTCATTAGCGTAAATGCGTGATCGGATGGTTAAACATGTCCTATGATACGTCTTAAATGCCCAAACATGTTTGAAAATGTTATAACATCAGTTTATTTGTAAAAAAATTGGTTACATGTGTTTAAATGGATTTTTGCAAAAGGGCATTTTGGTCATTTTTTAGAACATAGAAGTAACTTATCATAACACTAACCAAACGACATGACCTTAAGGTATAACCTTAGTAGGTTATTCCCTATACAACTATGGTCACAAATATGTGTTTAGTCGGATCCTAAATCAACCAAACGGGTAGGATTCGAAAGTCAAAACGGTGGTCAAGACCGCTCGGCTTACGACCCTAAATAAGCACTAAACTAGAAGTGATGAGTTAGACATGTCAAACTATGTCTAACTAAGTTTATAAAACTGATTTGGTATCAAAACTTGGTGTTTTGATACCCAAAAATAGTTTGGTCGTAAAATACCCATCATGCGCATTTTTGACCGAAACTTTGATTCGTCACTTCGACTAGTAAACTTGGCAATCAGAAGGTAAAATCATTAAGGATTATAACATTTGTGATTATGATCACGTTACAAAGTTCAATTGAACTTTGACTTGACCAAATATGGTCAGAACCAAAAGTCAATCAGGAAGGCAAGTTCGACTTTTAGCTCAAAATAGCTAAAATGATGAAAGAACTAGGAACAGTACATACTCGTGTTGAAGAACACTTTCAGAACTCAAGATAGTAGGCTTCCAAAGGCTGGAAACAAGCTCCAAGAAGGATAGAAAAAAGTACTTCACACTTTGCTTAGAAGTGTTTTGAAGTGGTGTGAAAAAAATGGAAGAATCATGAGGTATTTATAGTATTTTAGGATCAAGGAGGTGATGAAAAGTGTCCTCAAGTGTGGATTAGTGTCCTAACATGTTTCAACACCAATTAAGTGTGGCAAAGTGAGTGCTAGGTGTCAAAAATTGGAGATAGGTGGCAAAGTTGGTGAAGAAGCAAAAATCTTTATTATTTTTTGACATTTTTGGCCCTTGGACTTGTATTTTCAC
Organism: Scalesia atractyloides; assembly: GCA_947069175.1. Taxonomy (NCBI): domain Eukaryota; kingdom Viridiplantae; phylum Streptophyta; class Magnoliopsida; order Asterales; family Asteraceae; genus Scalesia; species Scalesia atractyloides. Next base: position 42,950,605 of record CAMTDV010001632.1, read on the forward strand.
TTGTTTGCTATTTTTAACCCCTTTAACCTTTTAATTCGGTTATAAAGGTGTTAAGACATGTGTAACTTGGATTATGCCCGGAAATGTCGTGGTTGTCGGTTCGTTCGGTTGTACGGTTACGCGTTTCGCAAAAATGTGTAAACCGCTTTAACGAACACGAAAATGATCGAAATTGTGCAACGATTGACATTTTTCATTCTCATCAATAAAATACGAGATTGTATTGAATACAAAAATATTTGGATTGATACACATGGTTCGTAGCTTGAATACAGACCAACAGACTTTCGCAGTATGACGAAAATAGTCCCTTGACTTGTATAAGCGTGTTTTTGTCAAATCTAACCCTTGAAAACTTATATCTAAGTTATTTAAAGGATATTTAGGGTATGTGTAGCTTATGTCCTTATTTCAGAGTGTACGTCGCGTTAAACTGATTGTGTTTAAGTGTCAGTTATCAAATTACTTCCACAAAAATTTTTAAGGGTTCGAAATCGTGCTAAAAACGAAATTGTGCAAATGTCTTAGATAATTATAGAAATTTCAGAAATAAAACACAGGGTTTCATTGAATTCGAAATTGTTTATAATTGTATAATGATTGAAAAGGCACAAATGTCACAGTCTCCCCTACTTTTGGGAATTTCGTCCTGAAATTTAATTAGAGGAAACTTTGTGAAAATAGATGTGGATATTTCGCTTTCATCTGATCTTCTCATTCCCAAGTAAATTCTAGGCCACGTTTGGATTCATAGCAAACTTTAACTATCTAAGTATACGTCTAAGCTTGAGTTACTTGACTTCACAATATCTCCATAGTTTTCTTGACAAAGTGCATAGTGTCATCAACTGAATTTCATCGAGGGGAATGTGGAGGTTTGTATCGGCTAGGCACTTTTTCAAATTGGACACGTGGAATGTTGGGTGAATATTCCCAAGTTCAGGAGGTAGCTTAAGTCGGTAGGCCACCTTTCCGATTCTCTCAACGATCTTGAATGGTCCAATATATCGTGGTGCAAGTTTTCCTTTCTTTCCAAATCTAATCACACATTTCCAAGGGGATACCTTGACAAGGACGTGATCACCAACTTGGAATTCCAAGGGCTTGCATCATTTGTCTACATAACTCTTTTGACGGCTTCTAGCTGCCAGTGAGCTGAGCTTCACCGACCTCATTCCAGCAGACAGGTGAATGACATTTTCAACCGTATAGACTTCGAAAGGAGCCACATTGATTCTGGCATGATAACTACTGTTGTAGGAGAATTCGACCAATGGTAGTTGCAAATCCCAACTACCACCAAAGTCGATCACACATGCTTAAGCATATCGTCCAGTGCTTGAATTGTCCTTTCAAATTGTCCATCCGTTTGAGGATGATAAGCAGCGCTCAGATTGATTTGGTTCCCATGGCATATTGCATGGTCTTCCAAAAGTGAGATGAGAATCGAGCATCTCGATCGGATATGATGTTCAAAAGAACACCATGACGAGATACAATCTCATCAATGTAGATCTTGGCGAGTTTGTCAGCATATAGATCCTCACGAATTGCCAAAAAGTGTGCTGACTTTGTTAGACGATCAATGATTACCCAAATGGCATCATGACCTTTAGGTGTGCGTGGTAGTTTAGTGATGAGATCCATCGCAATGTTCTCTCACTTCCATACTCGTATTTCGGATTGCTCCAGTAAACCAGATGGCCGCTGGTGTTCTGCCTTAACTTTAAGATAAGTTAGCATTTAGACACATACAAGGCAATGTACTTCTTCATACCGGCCACCAATACTGGGTACAAGATTCTTATACATTTTTTCTGCACCAGGATGGATTGAAAAACGAGACTTATGAGCTTCATCCATCAATAAGGTGCGGAGATTGTCTTGACTAGGAATCCACAAACAGTTCTTGTAGTAGAGTATTCCGTTGTCTTTTGTTTCGAGTTGAAGTTCGAGATTTTGTGGATGATCATTTTTCAACAAGCTTTGGGTCACACCTGTATGTTGTGCTTGAAGGATACGTGTCTGGATATCAGATTGAACTTGAACACAATGAAGTTTGACACGTTCCTTAAGACTAAGCGCATCAGCCACAACATTCCCTTACAGGATAGTAGCGAATCTCGCAGTCGTAGTCATTCAGAAGTTTGACCCAGCGTCGTTGTCTCATGTTTAGCTCTTTTTGATTGAATATGGTTGGAGACTTTTGTGTTCAGTGAAAACCACACATTTCGTACCATAAAGGTAGTGTCTCCAAATTTTGACAGCAAAAACTACGGCTCCTAACTCAAGATCATGGGTTGTGTAGTTCTTCTCGTGGATTTTCAATTGTCTTGACGCATAGGCTATGACTTTGTCTCTTTGGATGAGAACAAAACCAAGGCCTAGGTTTGATGTGTCACAATAGACAATGAAATCATCATTGCCGTCAGGTAAAGATAAAACAGGAGCATCACAGAGTTTTTGTTTCAGTGTTTGAAAGGCTTCCTCTTGTTTGGGTCCCCTACTCGAAAGATTTATTCTTCTTACTCAAACTGGTGAGGGGAACCGCGATATTTGAAAAGTTCGCGATGAATCGTCGATAGTATCCAACAAGACCAAGAAATGAACGAACTTTGGTAGGAGTAGTAGGTGTACTCCAATCCCTAATCGCACTGATTTTGGCGGGATCTACATGTATACCTTGTTAGTTAACAATGTGTCCCAAAAATTGAACTTCCTTCAGCCAAAATTTACACCTTGAGAAATTGGCGTAAAGTTGTTCTTCCTTCAGGAGTTCCATCATTAGACGGAGATGTTGTTCGTGATCGACTCGAGACTTAGAATAAATGAGGATGTCGTCGATGAAAAAAATGATGAACTTGTCTAAATAAGGTTTACAAACCTTATTCATTAAGTCCATGAAGACGGTAGGAGCGTTCGTAAACCAAAAGGCATGATAGTGAACTCATAATGGACGTATCGAGTGCGAAAGCAGTCCTGTGAATATCTTCTTCGAGTACACGAAGTTGACGATACCCAGAACGCAGATCAATCTTTGAAAGCAGGTCGCACCTTTAGCTGATCAAAGAGATCATCATTGCGAGGTAGGGGATATCGATTTTTGATTGTGAGTTTGTTGAGCTCACGATAATCAATACACATACGGAAGGATCCATCCTTTTTTTCATGAATAGGACATGGGCGCCCCAATGTGATAAGCTCGGACGAATGAATCCCTTGTCTAAAAGTTCTTGGAGTTGCTTTGACAACTCTTGCATTTCAGACGGTGCAAGACAGTAAGTGGATTTGACAATTAGGTTGGCACCAGGTACAAGGTCAATACGAAACTCAACTTGACGAATTAGGGGTAAACCAGGTAGCTCTTCAGGAAACCTTCAGGATATCCGAACAACGGGGATGTCCTAAACAGTTTTGCCATTGCCTTTTTCCTCTACGCTATGTGCCAAGAAGGCTACATAATTCTTTCGTCGGTATTTTGGGCCTAGGTATAGGTCATGAGTTTTAGGCTACTAGTGGGTTTCTCTCCGTAAACCTCTAAGGTTTCGCAGAATACAGATCACTTCAGCATGGTGTTTGGTTAACTAATCCATTCCTATGTGATGTCAAAACTCCCGAGTTGCAATGGTGTGAGGTCAATGGGAAAAAAGGTGGTTATCCAGTTTAATTCACAACTACCAAGGACATAGTCGAGCACAGGGGTTCATCACTAGCTATTTCCACCATTAAGGGTTTTCCCAGTTTAGTTCTAGGCATCAAAAGCAAAGGTTCAAAGGCTAGTGATACAAAGCTTCTATCAGCACCCAAATCGAAAAGAATAGAGGCAGGATGATTATTAACAAGGAACGTACCGTTAATGACTTCGCTATCAGCACGAGCCTCATTGGCATTGCTGTTGAATGCGCGTCCACGGGCTAGATTTGTATTCGCGTTCACCAATTTTGGGCAGTTGTTTCTAAAGTGACCCATCTCGCCATAGTTGTAGCAAGAACTAGGTGGGAAGGGTCTAGCAAGGTTGGCTTGGGGTTGAACAGGGTTCTGAATAGTTTTTTGGGGCCGAACGACAAACATTGGCTATGTGACCGAATCTTCCGCACGAGGTGCATTGGCGACACTGTAGGTGAGCTTGATGGTCACCATTGCACTGGTTGCACAATGGTGCAGTACCAACATAGGGTTTCCTCACAGGAGGTTGTGCTGGTTGGTTTTGAGTGTTCTAGTTGGGTTATGCAACAAAAGCAAAGTTCTATGAAGCCTTACGCTTCCTCAACTTCTTGGAAGACTCAACTTTGTTCTCCTTTGTTTTCTCTTGAGTGGTCTTAGCTACCTGTTTCATGTCGCCCTTGCGAAAAAGTTCCCCTTCTTGACATGAGACTCAGTTAGGGTAGCAGCTAATTCGATATCCTATCGAACAATGGTAGGGTTGCTACCAGTAATAATGGCCTGAACGGGGTTCAGGCGGGCCATAGATGTACCTCTCGATTGCTTTATCCAACTGGGTGACCAGGCGGGACACAACAAGCTCTATTCTTTGTAACAGTCAGTGTAGGCACGATACTCTCCACTATCTTGTTTAAGATTGTGGAATTCATCTTCCAGTGCCCGTTGTTCATGGCGTGGGCAGAATTCCCTCATCATTAGAGCTCGAAGCTCTTCCCACGTTTGTGCCATTGCCACATCGGCACCCCTATCTCTCATCACACCATTCCACCATGTAAGTGCTCTTTTCTGAAATACACTCGATGCAAACTCGACTTTTCGCTCATTCGGGCATTGAACATGACGAAATGTGCTTTCGAGACTCTCAAATCACTGCAGGAGTCTTGAAGCTCCTTCAGACCCAGAAAACTTGAGTGGTTTAGCAGAGTGAAATTGTTTGTAGTTGCACGGTGCGGGTGCATTGTTGTTGTTATTGTTTGCTTGGTTTATCTGGGTCACTAGGTTTGGGAGGACAACAGTAATTTGGTGAACGATCATAGCTGCCATTTCGGCATCTTGAGTTGTATTACATCGAGGAGGTATTCTAGAAGAAAACATGAGGGAAAATATGTGAGATTGACATTGGATAATCAAGATGTTAAAAATATCGACGAAATACAAGGATGGTGGTCATTCGTTTGTTACTTAAAAAAACAAACGACACAGGTGACTAATCAAAGTAAATGGGTCTTTATAATGTATCGCGAAGACATGCTTTAGCCTATAAGTGGACACTCACCCCAAGAGTTCCCAGGTAAGAGTGATTGGTCTGATAATGCGGATTTGTATGAACACTCTAGCCTTAGACAGAAAACTCAGGATACAGGCATCCACCCTTCCAGATTGCACGTGTTCACATTAATAAAACCCAAACTTTGGCGGGATTTTGAAAACTTACAAGGGTTTAATCATCTAAGGATAGATGATTGATTTTCAAAATGAATTTGTAACTTATGTATTTGTTTTGGTAGTCACCTAAGGATAGGTGATGGTATTGTTTTAAGAATCTAAACGCAAGATAACTCGCATTAGGGTCCTAGGAAGGTTATAGTCTAGGTCAAAGCATTACTAATAACCTAACTCCCTATAACCATAAGCTCTGATACCATAACACCCCGACCGCGTAAAACAACAAACTGCGGCGGAAACGTCGGGGAGTCATGTCACATAACTATTGTTTCACAACTCACAGAATTTAAAATTTTGTTTTATTAAGTTAAATGTTTACATTGTCTTGGGATAAAAAGAAACAATACATAAATAAATTGTCTTTCATGTTTTAAGTCACTAAGACCCGCGTCCATTACTACGTGAAGCATGCATCATATTATCAAGCATTGACTCCTGAAACATATGTGAAAAGAGAGTCAGCATAAAAATGCTAGCGAGTACATAGGTTTTGTGATTGTATCAAATTCGTGGCTTTGTATACATATTTCTTTACCTCGTCTGACTACAAGAGTCGTTAAATGATAACCTTGTATCAAAAGTGTTTGATATTGCAATACAATTAACTAACTAAAACAAGTTGGCAAGAGTTGTGAAAACCTTATAGCCATGAATCTTGACCAAAACGTTTCTTTTGTAAAAATCCTGTAATAGATTGATTCAAAAGAAACTACGTAAGATTTGTATCTTTAAGTGAAAATCATTGCGTGACATTGTTGAAAACCATTTGTCCGTGTTATAAACCATTTGTCCATGTTATAAATCAATCGTCCGTGTCATAAACCAATTGTCCATGTCATAAACAAATCATCCCTGTTTTTTTAATTGTGAAAACTTTTGATCATTCTTTAAGGAACACATTCAAACATGTGTTGACTATAGCACCAAAGAGTATCTTTAATAGACCACCAAAGGCTCTCTTTAAGTAGACTAACTATCAACAAATGATTTGTTAATCAGAAACAGTTTCTGTCATTACCCAAACCTCCACCAAATCCAACGAATAGTCTGATAATGGAATTGTCAGTCCTATGGTACCATAACATACTACTGGTCAACTTGGCCAAAGCTAATGAATGTCATTCGTGTTATGGATAACACATCAACAAGTTGCTCACATTATTGAAATCGTGTTTTTTTAAATATAAACCATAGACATTGTTTTTTTTTTTTGAAAACCTGAAAATGATTTAGCATATATGAGTCACACCAAAACGTTTGCAAAACGTAAAAGAGTGGAACTATGTACTCACTTGGGATTGCGAAAGCGTTCGTGATCAACGGAATAACCAAAGCTCAAACGTGTCATAATGTGTCAGATAAATATGTTAGTGTGTCGGGACTACAGATGGGAGATTGGATAGAATGAACTCTTATAAACCAAACGAGTGTTGGAATTCATGTGATATCGTTTTACAAACTTAACATTATGATTTGGAAAGGATCCTAAGTGCTTTTGACCCATTATGACTCGTTAAGGTAGTTGACGCTACTTTAACGGTTCATTAGCGTAAACGCGTGATCGGGTGGTTAAATATGTCCTATGATAACTCTTAGTTGCCCAAACATGTTGAAAATGTTATAACATCAGTTTATTTGTAAAAAAATTGGTTACATGTGTTTAAATGGATTTATGTGCAAAAGGGCATTTTGGTCATTTTTTAAAACATAGAAGTAACTTATCATAACACTAACAAAACGACATAACCATAAGGTATAACCTCAGTAGGTTATTCCTATACAACTATGGTCACATATATGTGTTTGGTCGGATCCTAAGATCAACCAAACGTGTAGGATTCGAAAGTCAAAGCGATGGTCAAGACCGCTCGGCTTACGACCCTAAATAAGCACTAAACTAGAAGTGACGAGTTAGACGTGTCAAAATATGTCTAACTAAGTTTATAAAACTGATTTGGTATCAAAACTTGGTGTTTTGATACCCAAAAATAGTTTCGTCGCAAAATGGTATCACATTGCAAAGTTCAATTGAACTTTGACTTGACCAAATATGGTCAGAACCAAAAGTCAATCAGGAAGCCAAACTGTTCGACTTTTAGCTCAAAATATCTAAAATGATGAAAGAACTAGGAACAGTACTTACTCGTGTTGAAGAACACTTTCGGAACTCAATATAAGCTACAAGAAGGATAGAAAAAAGAACTTCACACTTTGTTTTGAAGTGTTTTTGGAGTGGTGTGAAAAAAATGGAAGAATCATGGGGTATTTATAGTATTTTAGGATCCATGAGGTAATGACAAGTGTCCTCAAGTGTGGGTTAGTGTCCTAACATGTGTCAACACCAAACTAAGTGTGGCAAAGTGAGTGATAGATGTCAAAAATTGGAGATAGATGGCAAACTTGGTGAATAAGCAAAAATCTTTATTATTTTTTGACATTTTTGGCCCTTAGACTTGTATTTTCACTTGTTTGCCATTTTAACCCCTTTATCCTAATATTTAGGTTATATAAAGGTGTTACGACATGTGTAACTTGGATTATGCCCGAAAATGCCGTGGATGTCAGTTCGTTCGGTTGTACTGTTACGCTTTTCGCAAAAATACGTAAAATGCTTTAACGACCATGAAAGTGATCGAAATTGTGCAACGATTGACATTTTTCATTCTCATCAATAAAATATAAGATTTTATTGATACAAAAATATTTGGATTGATACACATGGTCCGTAGCTTGAATAAAGACCAACAGACTTTCAAAGTATGACGAAAATAGTCCATGACTTGTATAAGCGTGTTTATGTCATATCTAACCCTTCAAAACTTATATCTAAGTTATGTAAAGGATATTTAGGATATGTGTAGCTTATGTCCTTGTTTCGGAGTGTACGTCGCATTAAACCGATTGCGTTTGAGTGTTAGTTACGAGTTACTTCCACAAAAATTTTTTAGGGTTCGAAATCATGCTAAAATTCTGAAATTGTTCAAATGTCTTAGATAATTATACAAATTTCAGAAATAAAACACAGGGTTTCATTGAATACAAAACTGTTTATAATTGTACAATGATTGAAAAGGCACAAATGTCACAAAAATAACTACTCGCGGTGGTGTTTGCGTTGGAAAAATTTCATGCATATATATGGGGTAGTAAATTAATTATCTATTCTGACCACACTGCTGTCAGGTACCTCACGGTGGGTTTTGCTACTACAAGAGTTCGACCTAGAGATTCGGGAGAAGAAGGGTAGCGAGAATCAGGATAAGAAGGGTAGCGAGAATGTGGTGGCTGACCACTTGTCCCGTTTGTTAGTAACTTCAAGTGTAGAGATTAATGAGAACTTCCTAGATGAGCATATTTTGCATGTTTTGGTATTACCTTGGTTTGCGAACATTGTTAACTATTTGTGACAGGTGATTTACTAGCTCATTAGGATAGGCGGAGGAGATTCCAATTTCTCTCTCAGATAAAGTACTACAAGTTGGAGGAGTCAGATTTGTTCAAGATGTGTGCAGATTAAGTCGTTAGGAGATGTGAGTCGGACGAAGAGATTCCAAGCGTGTTGATGCACTTGCAATCATTTGCTTGTGGGGGCCCTTTCAATGGTCACAAAACAGGGCACAAAGTGCTCAGTAGTGGTCTTTATTAGCTAACTCTTTTCAAAGATGCTTTCAATTATGTTAAAAATTGTGTAGAGTGTCAAAAGTAAGGGCATTTCTAAACCGGGTGAGATGCCCATGCAACCGATCCTCATTGTTGATATTTTTGATGTGTGGGGATCGATTTCATTGGCCCATTCCCGAATTCGTATGGCAACTTGTACATTTTGGTGGCGTTCGATTATGTATCCAAATAAGCAAAGCAATTACCACCAAATGAACGACCATACCGTAGTTTTCAATTTTGTCCAAACTAATATCATTGCATGATTTGGGGTTCGCCGAGTTATCATTAGTGATGTGGGATCCCACTTCAAGGATTTTAATTTTGGAAAACTTTTGAAACGGTATGGTTTTAACCATAGCTCCCCTACCACCCGCAAACGAGTGGTCAAGTGGAAGTGTCTAATAGGCAAATCAAGAAAATTTTGCAAAAGACTGTTCGACTGGACCGTAAGGATTGGTCAACGAAGTTGAACAGGCCTTATGGGCCTATTGAACCACGCATAAAACACCTATTGGCACTAGACCTTATGCTTAGTTTACAGTAAAAATTGTCACTTACCGGTTGAATTTGTTCATCGTGCGTTATGGGCTAGCATAGACTCCTTTTGTAAAAAATGCCTACTTTTACCCATATTTTCTTAGGGGGAGGCGTCGGCGACGAGGCTTCAGGCCATCACCGACGGCCTGCGTATGGGAGCGTCAGTTGAAATATGCGTAGACAGGCCAATAGATTTTGAGAAGGCGTCGCCGACGGTGACATAGGGTGTCACTGACGACCCTTGGGTACAGCGACATGTCGGCTGATTCATGATTTAACCTTGAGTTGCGAACCTATTCACTCGAAACCCTTTTTTAAGTGACCCGAAGCAATTTAGCCACATAATCGAACCAAAGTCATAAAACCTAATCCCACAACTTCTTTAGACATCAAAACTCTACATTTACTACCTCACAATCCTCCTTCTCACTTCATCTTCTTCTCCAAATTCTCTGAACCCTAAAACTTTCAATCCTTCATAACTCCTTCAATACTCTACCAATCTGAGCTATTCTTGAGCCTAAAGTGTTTAGTTTTTTGAGAGGTACGAACCACCCCCCAACATAGTTTCCATCAATTCTTGCTCGTTTACTAGAATTAGAGCTGCATGTTTCAGGTTTTTCATAGGGTGTTCTTCAAGTTGCTTGATTTTCATCTTTATTAGTTCTCCATCATCTACAACACAAAAGGTATGAAATGAACTTAATTTTGAGTGCGATTATCATACGGTTTGTTAATCTCTTTCGAAATTTTGAACTATTTGTTTGAGAGTAGGTTGTTTATGATGCACTTGCAATGTGTTAGCTTAAATATTGGGTAGAAGCTTGAATTGGTAGGGATTGGGCATCAAGAAGTATGGGGATGTGACTACAACCACTTGCTTTGATTGAATGGCATAAAAATGATGTTGAACTATGTTAAATTGGCATGAACATGGTAATTAAACACAACTTTGGACTTTGGACAATAAAGCTTACTACTTGAAAAAGGTTTAAATTGTTGTTTTAACTCCAATCAATTTTAAAGTTCAACATCATTATGTATGCCCAAAGTGTGAATTGGTTTGGAGTTTAATTGTAATTTGATTGGGGTAATGGTGTTTTGTAGATGGCTAGATGGAAGAGATGCAAAACCACGAGGGTAGCTTCATCTTCGGGAGCCGGTTCATCCTCAAGTCTTTTCCTAACAAAATGGGAACAACAAAGTACCATCGAGGAAAATGATGGCAGGTTGTTTCAACAAGATTGGAAGTGTGAAAAATTTAAGAATAGTAATGTTGGTGAACGTTGGGGGGAGGAGAAGAAAAGGCTCTCTCCAAGTTTAATGATAAACACCTTGATATAAGGTTGTGGAAGTGGAATATGTCACAACCCAAGACCCTCATTTCTAAGAGGGTGGTGGCGGATATGGTAGTGAATGTAGAAGCATTTAAAAATATCAGGATAGTTCAAATGTTTGAAAGGCTCGTTTGGGAACGAGTCTTAGACTGGTGTGAAGACAATACACAATGGTTGTGTTTATATGCGGTTTGTGAGTGGTTGGCTTCATTGAGATTTCACAACAAGGATGGATCGCTGGACACGTGACAACTAGTGGGGGATACAGGGAAAAGGATGATCGTGATGTCCTTTGAAACAATAAACAAAATCACTCAGTTTGATTCTATGGACGATAATGAACACTTTTATTATACTACGACCCAGTTTTTGTCAAACAAGCCTGGTAGTCGAGGACCTGGAGAGTTTGGCTAGTGTAACCCTCGGTTCAGTGATGGAGGGGATGCTATCAGGAGCCATATATCAGTCGAAGGAAAAATCCTTCAATCCATTCTCTAGAAAATGTCATGGTCCAGTTTGGGGATCGGGGTATAGTCAAGGCACCGGATTGTTGGGTGATCCATGCATTGTTATACGGGACACCAAAATTATCATGGAGACATATAGCCATGATGAACATTTGGGACACCTAAGAGTCGCATACAAGAAGAATGATCTTGTACACCCATCTAATAAGCTCAATGATTGTGTAGCAAAACCGTTTGCGTGACGAAGCATTATTGGTTGTAAAACCCATGGATGAGATTAACTTTTCCATGGTGAGGCAACATTTAAAGATTACGGTTCAAGCATTTGGTCACCCTTACACCGTATCTGATGAACAGGGGCATCAGTTCAACTATGATGATCAAAGTGCTACACAAGAAATGGAAAGGGTAGAAGAGAAGGTAGACGAGGAAAATGAAGATGAGCTTGCGGGGCCACAGGGGCCCCGTTAAAGGTATGCCCACCCACACAATGACTTTCCTGCTGAAGTGTCCCATTTTGTGATAAACCTTCGTAAGCCAGCATGATGTTTATGACAATGTGTCCGTGACTATTAGGGAAGGTAGTGAATATGAGAAAAGAAGAAGAGATTGGGGAGAAGGGTGGCAGGCCAAGAAACAAGCACAATGGGCTCAGCAAGAAGCCCACCAGGCACAACAAGATCAATGGGCCCAGCAACAAGAATGGTGGGCCTTACAACAGACACATCAAGGAGGCTCATATGGTACAGGAGTTAGCTCAAAGGCAGGCACGGGAAGAATTCACCCCTTTCCTCCATGATCAAGAACGCCGCCAATGGGATTACAAGGCAAGGCAGGTCTAGAATATCAAGAATTTACTCCTTGGGAGGACTACTCGAACCTCCCATCGCCATCCATGTCTTCTCAACCCACTCCTCATTGGCCGCAAGGTGTGGCCTCCAGTTTCATCCCGATCCCAATGCCGTCACCGGTCCAAGGGGGGTCCCCTTGATGATTTTTACAAAATGATGTTTGCCCTTATTGGTTACCCATACCAGCCATACTCGCCAGTCGATCTGAACGAACACTACCAAAGATAGGGTGAGGTATGTGTGTTGTTGTTGTATATTATTTTAGTTATTTTGTTTTCTTTTATTTTCTTTCTTTTTGTATTTTGTTTAGTAGTTAAATGAACATTGTAGGTGTGTTCCGTATATAACCCTCACGAGACCTACTCGCCCTCCCGAGCTATCAGGAGGTTTAAAGGTCCTGCGTGCATATGCTAGTGCTGCCGTGATTCCTACGAAAGTTAGGATTGTTGTTGTTGTAAAATATTTTTTTTCACTGGTAAATTCTTTATGTTGGTGCATTATGTCTATTACCTACGTCTTAGGGTTGTGTCTGTGTATGTAGTAGGGCTGAGCTGTTAGAAATATGTTTTTCGTGTTATTTAACTTCGCACGAAGGTAGCTCTCAAGTATATAAATAGTAGTATTGAGGTGTGAGTTTGTAACTTTTGGTGACTGATATGGCGAAGCACTGTCGGATTTCACAGTGATTTGTAACTGTTAAACAATCAATGAAATCAGTAAATTGATAAGTAATTTTGTTAATTTTAACTATTTAATATCAATTCCACACGTATGAACTATATAATCAAATTAGGACCTTTGCTATTGGAGAAAAAGATCCTACAAGTGGTATCAGAGCTCAGGACGCCTGATTTGAAGACCATTGTTCAACATTCAGCCTAAGAGACTTCTTATTCTACTCATTCTTCTTATTTTTCACTTTTTAAAACGAATCATGGACGAAATGAACTGATTTTCAAGTATAACTAATATAAACATGTTTACACAAACCTTGAGAAAACCAGAACTAAAAACAACTGAATTCATGTCGAAAATTGCAAAAATTGTCAAAATTGTGAACCTAGCTTCGCACGAACATAAGATTACCTTCGCATGAAGATAATTTATCTTCGCACGAAGATAAAAGTGTTAAGGTTTGAACAAATATTTACCTTCGCAGAAGATAATCAAGTTTTGGAAATTTTACTTCACTCGAACTGAAATCTTAATCATTTTAGTGTTTAACTATGTTACATGCTGACAAGATGGAGAACGAATTCTACAATGCATTTGCTACGTCAACTGCTAATGCATTAGCCACAGCTGCATAAAATCTGAATTTAGAAAATGAAATGGGGACAATGGTGAAACCCCACAAATTTGATGAATTTAGAGGACTATGATGGTTGGAGTGAACGGTTTGTTATTTGGGTTCAAGCGAATCATTTTAATTGTTGGTTAGCGATAGAAGAAAAATATACCACACAGTCGGGGAAAATGAATTGGAGAAGACATTGTCTCAGTTCACAACACCTGAAAAAGAAAAATTCGTCAATGAGAAGAAAATGATGAATGTATTGCAACAATCAATCAAAGAAGATATCTTAGCGTTGCTGTAACATGATGATGCACAATCATTATGGAATGCATTAAGAGTGAAGTTCCAAGGAAGCTCAGAAATGAGGAAAAATAAAAAGGCACTGCTTTGGAAAGAGTTTGATATTTTCAATCTTTTGAAAGTAAAAAATATGAAGCAGTTGATCGAGCGTTACTGTCACCTTGTAGTTCAAATGAAGAGGATGGGAATACTGAAAACTAACGAGGAGTTAGTTTATAAGCTGGCAGATGCTTTGCAAGAGGGAGAGTGGAATACTTGACAATTCTGAAGAACGGTGCTGATTATAATGGTTTCAGCTTATCAAAGTTCATACAAAAGCTCGAAGGTCATGAACTAGAAATGCAGAAGATAGCTAAATCAAAAGGTGCTCATATATAGCAAGATGTGAACTTATATTTTAAAGGCAGTTATGTTGGTACTCAAAGTCCGAAAGTTCAAACTGCCTTCAGTGCTGATAGTTCTGCAAGTTCCTCTTCTATTCAATCCGTCTTTCAGTCATTTTCCAGCTTTGAACCTAACTCACCCAAAACACCCTAGTCTTCACAGAGCCCAAACAATTTCTAAAGTCACCAATCTGGTCAATCTAATTCAAACCAAAGGATTCTGCAATGTAATATTGCTGTGAATATACAAAATGCACAAGATTTTAATGAACACACTCCAAGCAGCACATGGCGTTGCTTGCTTCTGTTCTTGAATCTTATGAAAGCCTAGTTGCTGGAGAGATAGGAAACCCAGATATGACCAAAGAAGATTATGATCAAATAGATTCAGAAGAGCTAGAGTTGATCGACATAAAGTGGTGCATGACTTCAATGGTCCTTAGAGCTCAGAAATCATGGAGATTACGGGCAGAAATAGATTGGGAGGTTTGGATGGGAAGCTTGGTTTTGACAAAGCGAATTCTACATGTTTTAAATGCCAGGAAAAGGGTATTTCAAATGAGAATGTGCGAATCAAGAGACGAGCGGAAATCAAAATCCGTTTACCGATGACTATTACAAAAAGGCAATATATCATCGACCTTCCCCACCACAATCTACGACAAGAATGATTCAGATCGAATATGGCCCCTCGAACACAAAAGACAAAGCTTTAGTAGTCACTTAGGAAGATGAAGGGTTTAATTGGAGCAAGTACATTCCAAAAAATGAAAGTCTCGCACTATGGGAAGAAATAATTAAAGAACTTGAACCTAAAGCAGAAGATTGTTCTGAAGTAGTATTTGATGAAGCTATTTAGGAAGCTTTACTTGAAGGATATTATCATGAACAACATTCTGAGGAAGAAAATTTATTGTACAGTGCTTTTAGAAATTTGATTCTACCTAATATGTTTCCTACTTTTAAAGGATATTTCGATTCAAGCTATCAAGTACAATCAGAAGAGGAATTAAAGCCTGAATGTGTGGAATTGATAGATGTGGATAAAGAAATGAATGCTGAGAACATGATGGAGATCGCAAACAAAGCCATGATGGCAAATCTTAAAGAGGTAGTTTCTGACGACGTCAAGGAATAGTCGGGGACTGAATGTGTCAAAGAGTCGGTAAAGGAGATTGTCAAAGTTCAGGTGAGGTTGAAAAACCTTGCAAGAAGTGTCAAGAGCCTTGAAAGGAATGTGCCGAGAAAGATAAAATCTATTCTGATTTGAAAAGGCTTTCAGATAATTTGTCAAGAGATTATAACAAAACAAAACAAACTTATGACAAATTATCTAAAGCAATTAAACAATATGAACAAGTTAACAGAGAAGATTGTGCAACTTTGTTGATTCTTAAAGAAACTATTATGGACAAACAAATGGCAATTAACACTCATCTGAACACAATCGCTGAACATAAAAATGAACTTGAAAAAATTAAAATTGAAACTAAAAGGGTCAACAAATTGTTAATCAGTTATTCCACAAGTTCATATATCATTGATCAAATTCTTCCGAAAATTGAAAAGGAAGAAGATGATAAGAAAGGTAAGAACAAAAGTGTCAGTTACAATTTTGTTCCACCACCCATGTAGGAAAGTTATGCAAGAAAGAAACCATCAGGGGTGGAAAAGACGCTTAATTTAAAATTGAAAACTGAAAAGAACAATGAGCTGGCCGAGAACATTGATGTAACATACACTAAATCAGACAATAATTGTGCATCTGATGTGGTTAAAACTGTTGTTGAAAATATTTAAGAAGTTAAAGTGATAGGACAGAATATGAGAGTGCTGAGTCGAACTTGGAGAAAACTAGTTCAAGTTCACCTTTTGAAAATGAGGAGAGTTTTCATAAGAATTATCTTGATAAATCAGATTCTAGTTCGGATGATGATTCTACATTGGTTGCTTATATAATGAAAGGATCGGACAAACTATATTCTGATCAAGAATTTCCAATTAAGAATGTGAATTTTGAAATAGTTGAACAAGTGTTTAAATTGAAAGAAGTAAATCTTTCAGAATTTGAAAATATGAACGAATCTTACTACTCTAAACCCAAGAATTCTTAAAATAATAGCAAAGGTAAAAATTATCTCGAGAACAAAAGAAAAGGGTTGGGGTATGTAAATAAGAAAAATGATAAGTTTCAAAAACCAAATTTTCAAAAGAAGGTAAACTTTGTTTTTGGATCAAGCTCGGTAAGCGAAAAGGAAAGGTTGGGAAAGGAATAATCAAACAATGAGTTTCATGTAGAAAAGAAACATAGTGGGTAGAATTTGGGTTCCTCTGTTGTAAGTGACAGTAGGACATGTTGAAAATATAACAAATTCGGGCATTTTACATGACAATGTGCTCAAAACAACCCAAAATCTGTTTATAACATGAAGAAGTCTATAGAAGATGTTAAACAAAAGATCCCTTAGTTTGTACCAACACAAATCTTAAAAATAAATAATGAACCCAACAAAATTGTGAAACCAACAATTCCAAATGGTTCAAAGTTTGAAACTGGTGAAATATCAACCAAAAATGAACAAAAGGATTCAAATTTTATTTCAAAAAGGAAATTCTGAAAAAACACAAACTTGGGTGGTTAAAACAAAATCATATTCAGAAGAAATCAAGACATCTGTTCCCACTAAATATGAGATTGGATAGGATGTTAAAGTCAAAATTCCAAAGTTTGATATTCCGAACCCACCCAACACCGAGAAGGCTTGGGTTTCACTATTTAAGTAATTATTGCTTTACATGTGTAGGGGCTCTCAAGGTCAATCATTTCAAAATGGATAATGGACAATGGAGCTTCTTGTCACATGACCGGAATGCTGGCCTTACTCTGTGATGTAAAATCTATTTGTAGAGGCTATGTAGGGTTTGTGGGAAATTAAAGTGGAAGGATAGTCAGAGAAGGAAAACTTTCCAATGGTGTGGTCTCCTTTTACAAAGTCAACTATATTGCTGAATTAGAGAACCATTTACTGAGCATCTCATAGATTTGTGATAAGAAGTTTAAACTCACTTCAATGATATAGAATACCTAATTCTAAAGCCAGGTTTCAAAATTCCTGAAGAGTGGATCTCATGCGCGCTCCACGAGAAAATGATCTTTATATCCTTGACATGAGCGTCGCATCCATTACCTCAAAATCGGCACATTGTTTTGTGATAAAGGCGACTGAAAAGGAATCAATCTTATGGCATCGAAAGATGTGGTGTATCCATTTGAGAAAAATGAACTATTTGGTGCACAACAATCTGGTGCAGGGTGTTAATATCAAAAGTTTTCATCTAAATGACGATTGTCTTAGCTGTAAAATGGGAAGCATAAGAAATCACACCTGAGAAAACTTCTGAATTCTATCAAATTACCACTAGAGAGGCTTCATATGGATCTTTTCGGGCCAGTAAACGTCAAAAGTATATCTGGTGACCTATATTGTCTTGTTATGACAGACGACTACTCGAGATTCTCGTAGGTTATATTTCAGGAGTGTAAAGATGAGACATTTGAAAATCTTATGATTCTTTTCAGGAAGTTAGAGAAATTGTACCATCTTCCAATCAGAACAATACGTAGTGACAATGGTACTGAGTTAAAAAATAATCGAATGCACGAATTCTGTAATGATAAAGGTATCCCTCATGAATCTGCGCCCGTTATACTCCACAACAAAATGGAGTAGCTAAACGTAAGAATCAGACTCTCTCAAAACAGCACGCACGATGCTCACCGATTCAAAGTTACCAGTCAGTTTCTGGAGCGAAGGCGTTGCCTCTGCTTGCTACACGTTAAACAGGGTTTTAAACATCAAGGCTCATAACAAGACATGCCTTGAGTTGCTTAACCAGCGAAAGCTAAATTTAGAGTTTTTCAAGCCATTTGGATCTCCGGGTACATCATTGACCCGGATGGTAAATTTAGTGCCAGATCTTTGGAGGGATTTTTCGTGGGTTATGCTGGTCCGTTGAGAAGAATATATCTGCCGATTTTAAACCGAGTTATTCTTGCTCAACATGTCGACTATCAAAAATACACAATGCCTACTAAAAAGCCTTATGATCCTTGTATGTTTAACTACGAGAGTTTATGGAAGTCATTCGATCTACCAGAAGAACGAAAGTAGGGGAACTTGTGTTGCTATATCAACAGCAACAAGCGTCTAATCAAGAGCAAGTTCCAAGACCGATAGTTGTTGCTCAACAACCTGTTGGCACAAATGAGTCTAGTGTTAGGTCCGAGCACTACTCAAAAAGAACCCGTCGTCGAACAAGAAGTGAATAAAAAAGAGCCCACTTCGACCAGTCTAATGATTCTGATTAAAAGCTGGGCTGATGTATGATAATGATGGTGAATCCAACTCCGATGAAGGTTCTGAGCAGATAGTAAGTCTAGTAAATCAATTTGCAGGTCCTAGCAATCAGAATGAAGCTTCAACAAGTAAACAGGTTGCTGAACAGAACATTAAAAATTTGAGAGTTAAGTGAATGTTCCTAATGAAGTAATGCCAAGGAATTTGTCCTACCACCCATCGGAGAATATTATTGGAGAGCTGCATGCTGGAGTTAAAACGTGCAATGAGATCAACAAGGATCTAAGTTGTTTTTACACCAAAATTGCACCAATTGAAGATATGTGCTTACATCGTTGTTTTATTTTGCAGATAGAACCGAAATCGAACAAAGAAGCGCTTGCCGACGAAAGCTGGGTAAACGCAATGAAGGAAGAACTGCAACAATTTGAAAAGCTTGGTGTCTGGAAGCTTGTTGACCTACTGGCTAATCACAAAGCTTTTGTTACAAAATGGGTCTTCAAGTACAAAAGAGACGATCGAGGAGTAATTGTGCGTAGAAAGCTCGACTGCGTCGGTCGCACGACTAGAAGCAATCCGTATATACCTAGCATTTCTGTTATGGAAAGGTTTTAAGGTGTACCAGCTTGATCTCAAATCTGCTTTCCTTTACGGAAAAGTGAAAGAGCTAGTGTATGTTGGCCAACCACCGGGGTTTGTTGATCCAGTGCATAAAGACAAGGTTTACTTACTGGATAAAGCGTTATCCGGGTTGCATCAGGCCCCAACAACCTGGTATGAGACACTATCTCAGCACCTGTTAAGCAACGGATTTATTAGAGGCACTGTTGATAGAACACTCTTCACAAAGGAAGTAAACAAATACTTGCTAATCGTAAAAATTTATGTGGATGACATCATCTTTGGGTCAACGAACGACACTTTATGCAAGGATTTCGAAGAGGTCATGATAAAGAAATTTGAAATGAGTTCAATGGGAGAAATGAAGTTCTTCTTCGGACTTCAGCTCGATCAGTTGTCTGATGGTATCTTCATCCATCAGACGAAGTACGTCCATGATATCTTGAATAAATTCGAAATGTTGGGAATGTCACCGTTATCTACCCCATTGGCAATCAATCATCGCATCTACCAAGATGAACACAGAGTCAAGATAAATTAAACCTTATAGAGAGCGATGATTGGATCATTGATGTATCATACAACATCTAGACCGGACATCATGTATCCAACATGCCTTTGCGCCCGATATCAATCGAGTCCTCGAGTATCACACCTGATGATAGTCAAGCGGATTTTTAGATATCTGAATGGTTACCCAAGCACCGGCTTATGGTATCCGCGAAATGACAACTTCGACTTCGCTAGATATTCTGACTTAGATTTCGGATGCTGCAAACTTAATGCCAAATCTACAACGGCTGGTTGCCAGTTCTTCAGAACGCGATTGGTAACGTGGCAATGCAAGAAGCAAACCATGGTCGCTCTCTCTACTTGTGAGGCAGAATACGTTTCAGTTTCCACTTGTTGTTTCTAAATCTTGTGCATACAACAACAGATGAGAGACTTTGGATTGCAATTTCTTGATACGCCCATATACATAGATAACACGGCTGCCATTAATATAACTAAAGATCCGGTTCAACATTCTAAAACTAAAAACATTGAAATTCAACATCACTTTATCCGTGATTGTCACAAGAAAAGTTGATTCGAATAGAAAAGATCCACACTGATGAACAAAAGGATGATTTTTATACCAAACCATCTGATCGAACCAGATTTAAATATCTTTTGAGAATTAGCGGTTTGAAGAATCTAACATCAGATGGGGAAATTTAGGTTGAATACGGATCGGATGATGATTTTTTGTGATCCTCATCGGTTTGTCACATTTTATAGTTTTTAGATCTTCTTTCTTAAAAAAACAAAAAATTCAAAAGTATGTTTTTGATTTTAGGGGGAGAAATGTTGTAGAAAATACAAAAACATTAAAAATACAAAATGTACAAAAAAAGAAAAAAAGAGTTGTCGTGTGAAAAGAGTAAATGATAGTACATCAGTGGACTATCACAGTATACTAAAGAATTGAAGTATTAAAAAGTTTAAACAGATCGTACTGAGGATGTACCTGTAGGTTTCGCACATTCAGTAGATTGTTTCTGAGATATAAATATAAAAGTATAACTTCTTAATCAGTGGTTTAACATCTCTCGGATATATGGTCTTAGTAGACCAAAATTTTGTTTGAGAGATTGCCGGGTTGTGAGATACTAGGTTTTTATAGATATTGATATCGGGGGTATTATATAAGTTCTTCTGATTTTGCGTCAGCACTGGCCTAGAACTTGTAGAATAGTTTTGCTTTAAAAACCCAAAACTGCAACAAATTGTAAGTAGCGAAAGATCCAACAATTGTAGTAAAAGATTCCAAATTTGAACACAACTTTTAAGTCGAGCATTCATCTCTTTGTCGGTACGGTGGTACTAACCTGAGCTCTCAAGGTCTCGCAATACCCATGATAAAGATATCAATTAGATATATTCACCTATAAGATGAAATCCAGGGAATCTTGATACGGGAGTGTAGGCCCACCTTGAGGATCAAGATAAACCTGCTTCCTTGTTCATGCAACACACATACCAGTGCGGAATCCAAGTATGCATGCAAACCAAAGCAAAGTAGAAGACACACAGGATAACCAAAGATTCAATATCTTGATTAACTGATGAAAACTAGAACAAACATATACAAACAATGTTCATACAGACTCTATGCATTCACTTTGTGCTCTCAAAGTCTCAGATTAGTATCCACTACTCACTCGTATGAACTCTCTCACACATGCACACTCTATGAGAAGGTCATGTCTGCTTATATAGTGCCAACACCAAGCAACAGTACCAAGTATGTTGCTGGTCATACGAAACACCAAAAGACACGAAAGACATTCTCCAAATAGACTCGTACTAATGAACTGGCTCGCACGAATCAATAACCTCGCTCGTACTAATCAAGCTGAAAGCTTGATTGGTAAGCTTGATCGTACGAAGGTGTGACTCGTACGAGCAACTTCTTGAACGTACGAAGCATTCCCACTCGCACCAATTGTTTTCTTTGGAGATCGTGCCACAGACATGACGTACCTGAGACTCAACAGTATGTACACATGCAACTGTTGTACACAGACATACTAATCGTCGTACTAGATCAAGATAGGAGGATATCTTGATCTGGCCGACACGACCAATCTATACAGACACAGTACATAAGGACCGTGTAATTACAAACGTAACTAAGAACAAGCTACAGACACAAAAGTGTATCAACAAACTCCCCCTTGGCTGTTGCTTGGTCTTCAATCTTCATTTCTTGAACTCCCTGTTGTATCAACAAACTCCCCCTGAAGATAATCAATTCATAGTTGATTGAGGATCCAGGTCTTCATTGTTTTCCAAACTCATCAAACCTTTCCTGTTTCCTCTTGAGTGTCACTTGAGGTAACTGGATCGGTCATGATCTGCTGCACATTACAATCTAAAACTAGTGGTGGAACAGAAACTTTTGGCTGCGAGGATGAGGCTGAAGTAGTAGAAATACCATGGTCTTCAAAATTCTGATCACGTTTACGCTTGATCTCCTATGCTTTGCATCTCTCATTCCACATAATGTTCACTCTCTTTCTTCTCATTTCAAAGACGTCTTTAATACCATTGAAGCCTTCCACCAGTTTAGCATTACTAGAATGATACCATTCCTTCAAGTCGTTATGCTTAGTAGACAATGTTTTTCAAAAGATCGTTGAACAGCCGCACTACGTTATTTCAGTCGGTTTAACTCAATACCCCGAGAGTTATCAGCTACTCTCATCTGTTTTAGCTGAGTTGCCCTTTCTGCATTTGCAACCTTCAGTTGCTCATTTTCTTTCCTTAATTGTGCAATTACAGAATCCTGTTTTCTAACTGTCTCTTTCAAAGAATTTATCTCCAACTATTGCTTGACAGCTGTGTTTCGGTTTGAAGACATAAATTCTGAATGCTTGTTAATTTGCATTGCCGCGGCTTGCAACTGAATGAACAGAAATTCCACCTTCTCATCTTATCCATTTCAGAGAACAAACGACTTCCTCGTTTAGACTTTTGTTGATGAGTTGTGGGTTGGGACTGTTGAACTGAAGAAGTAGTAGGTTGCGATTGAACTGGAGTATCTTAGTTGAAATTCTTTCATATGCTGTGGTACTTGATGGTTATGGTTCAAGAGCTGTAGCAGGTTCTGTCATTATAGGTTCAGTTTCCTCCATTGTAAAGGTAGACTAAGTTTCTGTAACTTGTTCCTTTACAGTTTCCTGATGTGAGGTTGTAGGTTGTATGATTTCAGGTTGAACTAAGGAAGTATTTGTACACAAACTCGTATGTTTATTTCTACTCTTGTCACAAACTTAAGTACCTACATCATTAGCACCACAATTACCATCAATAATACCATTATCACCATTTCCCTTTTTATGAACAAATCTATCTTTGATCATTTTCTCCAAGATAGGTTCTTAATTATCAGAATCATTGTCATCATGGCGGCACTTGTCGTTTTCTTGTGCAATATAATCATCGTTTGCAAGAAAACAGGTCAATATTCAAGGAGGTGTGCTTTCCTTGTAAAGTTTTGCTGAAACTCCTTTAAAGATTTTCAATGAATGTTCCATCATAACTTCTACTTTTAGAACATCATTGTAATTCTTCGTAAGATTCAGATGTTGCGTATTTAAGATCATTTGAAGAAAACGAGGATACATCAAAAACTTGTTTCCACCATAACCGGTTCTACTCAGGTTCTCCTTCATGTTTGCAAAAATATACTTTGAAACACTAAACAGTTTGTTCAATGTCAAAGTTATCATCATTCCAACCAATTCGTTATTTGCCATGTCATAACCACTTCGTCTATTGCTTAAACACAGAATTCGAACAGGTAGAAGGAACTTGTATCGGAGTGGTAACCATGCTTTGTTGATTTGTCCTACCAGAAAATCTCTGACACACTTCATACGCATTAAACATCCACGTTGACACTTCAACGCCACTGAGAATGGAGCTTCAGGATCATCACCAAGCTGCAATACTGAGTTAATGATTTCGGCAGTCACGTCTACATCCAAGTTGTTTACTTTTCCATGGATGACTTCCTTCCCATTAACTTCAATGACTTTAGCTGAATCCCAAAATTCCTTGATCAACGTCTTGTACACTGTAGTCTTGTGCGAGATAGCATGATGTATCATTGAGTCGCGCAAAAACTTCATTATACCGTTGTACTCAGCGAATTTGTCTTCCGGATCCAAGTAGGCCACCATGTTATGTCTGGGCTCAGACATAATTTCCACTTCTGACTTGTCAGTCCTCTTTGTTGCTAGTTTTCTTTTATGTTCTTTTTGTTCCATTATGTACAAATAAGTCAAATAGGATAAGAACACAAAGTCATTAGGGAATATACAAAAAAAGTTTTTATTTCAAACTTTATGTATGTATGTATGTATGTATTCCCTGAACAAAGAAATACTGACGCATACGAATAACAACTTATTCATATGAAGAACAACTCATTTTCACGAACTTTTGATTTAAAACAAGAAACTGATTCATTCGTACGAATCTAGTTCGTACAAACAATCTTCAAAGTAAGTTACTTGTTTTTCGTTAAAGATTCTTGGTTTCAAGTTTGTTGTTCTTATCAGTCATGGTCACATGGTCAAATAATGTTTTAAGTTGTGCATCTACAAAGTATGCCAAACATTTTTAAGAATACCCTAAAGAATAAAAAAAACAACTTGAAGGGAGGTGTAAGGATGATGTGAGCAAAGTGAAAGTGAAGTTCCACTATAGAACTTCATTTCCTTTTATACCACATCATACTCGTACAAAATACTCTTGGATCGTATGAAGCATTGCCTTTCGTACGAAACATCATTGGTCCTTTGTACGGGAAACATACTCGTATGAAATATCTCTGATTCATACGAATCCAACTTTTTCAAAAACTGGATTTCAGTTCTTCGAGGACCTTAGGTTTTTCGTTGACCTATTTAGAACTATGCACATATCCACAAAAATCACAAAGTTATGTTAGGAAAAGTGCTTTTAAACAGATTTTGTTTCTTTGAGATGAGTTTACCGTTGTAAGAAAGTACTTTTATGAAGTTGCGATATCTAAGCGAATGGTTTTTAGGGCGAATCTTGGTAGAAAACCTTTGAGCTTCAATTTTGGCAAATTAAAAAAGAAACTTAATTTAACAACAAAGTAAAACAAAACTAAAACAATTACTAAACTATAAAATATATATTTACCAGATAATCTTTTTCAGAGTTTCAAGGTAAGAGAATCATACAAGCTTTTAATCTTGTCAAAAGTAGGTTTTGTTAAAACATTAAATTAAATAAATAAGTATTCTACTATGATTATTGGTATTCTCGTAAGCTCAACTTGTCAGATGTAATCATATTAGGAGATATGATTAATGTATGATTTATACTTACTAGCCGGTGTTCAACCACTTCATAACACATTTCCGTATCAAGATATGCACAAGAGAAAATCTTACCAGTGATTATACTGCTTATTATCTGTTTTGACGTTTATGATGTGAGATACTCACTTATTTTTATTAAAACCAAGCCCTATGTGATTAAATCACTTATTGATGATGAACTTGATTTACATATGCATGCAGGGCACAAGATTAAGTCCGTTAACACATTAGTACCATCGTACCGAACTTAGCTCCCGCATAAAGCTGTGATATTTTATCACTTATTTTTGGATGAATGTGATATTTTTATCACTTATTGATTGTCGTATGCAGCATTTACACGTATGTATGGTATCATGAAAGTTCTAGACTTGTGTCACCGTTATTTTTCGGCCAAAGATTCAACCATGATACCCAGATGATAAGTCAGCATAGAGACCGCATATCTCAGAACTCGGCACACTATCAAACGAAATTTCGGTACCAAGACCATATGCCAATGAGTGGTTCCCACCTGGCTTGCAGTCTGTTAATTTTATATCAACCTGCACATTTTAATCTTATTGTGAGCCTACCGATACATCATTAGTAAAGCTACTTATCAATTTTCGTTCTTTGTTCTTGACTGTTTATGACCAATCACCGGTGTATTTCATCATCTTCAACTTATCTATCCAAGAAACTCCTTTTTGATTTTTGGTTTTCGATTGTTTTTGTATTTTTCTGAAATTTTCTCTCCTTTTAAATATAGAAGGTAAGTAAATAAATGACATATTTTTGTATTTTTGCATTTTTCAGATGTTTTTGTATTTTCTTGAAAACTTCTCCCCCTAAAATATAAAACTAAGAAAAATGGAAAATCTTTTTGTAGTTTTAGATTTTAAAAAAATATCTACAATAACTGTTTAGCCAAAGAAGATTGACTCGAGTTTCACCTTGATTCCATTGACCAAAAGAAGATAATCAAAACGTGATCTGTCAAAAGCTTTGGTAAACAGGTCGGCACGTTGGTGATTGGTGTGGATTTTAACAGCATTGATAAGTTTCTTTTCATAACAATCTCGTATGAAATGATATTTAATCTCAATTTGTTTGGTCTTTGAGTGCTGTACAGGATTACGAGTGATCTGTAGAGCAGCTTCGTTATCAACATAAATAGGAGTAGTTAGAAATTCAAAACCGTAGTCGCGCACTTGCTGTTGAATCCATAGAACCTGTGAGCAGCAACTAGAAGCCGAAATATACTCAGCTTCACAGGTTGATGTAGCTACACCAGTCTACTTTTTGCATTGCCACGTGAATAGGCGATTTCCCAAAAACTGACATCCCGCTGATGTTGACTTTGCATCGATCATGCAGCCACCATGATCAGAATCACTGAATGCTGTCAAATAAAAGTTATCATCCTTAGGGTTCATAGACAAGTGTCTGAGCGACCCTTCAAATAACGAAAGATCCTTTTCACAGCCATCAAATGAGAAACCTTCGGACTGAACTGGTAGCGAGCAAGAAGACACGTTGGGTACATTATATCGGGTCTTGAAGCACTAAGATACATGTGAGATCCGATCATAGCACAGTAGAAAGATGGTTCCACATGTTCACCCATTCTGTCAGGAGTAATCTCATGATTCTGAGCTAATGGAGTCCCCAAAGGCTTTGAATCTTCCATTTGAAATCGCTTGAGAATATCCCCGACGTACTTGGTTTGATGAATGAACATTCCTTCCTTTGATTGCTGAACCTGCAAACCTAAAAAGAAAGTCATTTCTCCCATGGCGCTCATCTCGAACTTCTCCTGCATAACCTGCTCGAATTCTTTGCACATTCGTTCATTGGTAGACCCAAAAATAATATCATCAACATATACTTGCACTAGCAGCAAATCCTCGTTCCTTTCCTTGATGAAGAGAGTACATTCGATCAATCCTCGTCGAAAACCATTCTTCAGAAGATAGGTAGACAACATTTCATACCAAGCCCTTGGAGCTTGATGAAGACCATATAACGCCTGGTTGAGAAGCCAAACCTTGTCAGGATGGATTGGATCTTCAAAACCTGGCGGTTGCTCAACATATACCTCTTCCTCAACCATACCATGAAGAAATGCACTCTTCACATCCATTTGATAAACGGTGAACTTCTTGTAGGACGCATAAGCCAAAAAAATTCTTATGGCCTCAAGTCGTGCAACCGGTGCATAAACTTCATTGTAATCAATGCCTTATTTATCACAAAAACACCTTGGTCATCTTTCTTGCATTTGTACACCCATCGTGTACCAATCTTATTGTAGTTATCAGGTCTGTCAACTAACTTCCACACACCCAACTTCTGAAACTACTGAAGTTCTTCCTTCATGGGTTCAACCCAAGAGTCTTCTTTCATTGCCTCCTTCCAAGATTTTTGTTCAACTTGGCAAACATAGCAGGCAAAAGACCAATCGTTATGTCCCCCAGATTCTCTTATTTCCGAATACAGTCCAGCATTCTGGTTGTTTCAAAGTTGATTACGCGTCTGCACACCACTTTAGACATCTCCAATAATATTCTGCAGAGGTTGGGTATTATGGATTCGAGTTTCTTGAACATTGGGAACTCGAGAGTTTATACCCAAATTGTTGATATTCAGATCAACAGTCAAATCGAGTGCTGGATTTGATGAGGATGTAAATGCATGACCTTCAGTCGTCCATTGAGGTTGTATATATGACGTGACATCTAAATTCCAGGGACCGCACCAGAGGTTGCTTCATTTTAATCATGAAACTCATCATCTTCTGATGAAACATTATAATCTGCAGCATCCTCGATTTCCTCATTTTGAACAAGATTTTTAACCAAAGTCGACACTTGAGGGTTAACAATAATTGGTCGAACTAATGATGAGTCAACTGCTGTATCACTTTCCAGTAACATTTGAGCCGCAGCAAATGCATCATCAAAAGTTGGCAGATTAAAGGAGTCGAATAGTCCATCATAGTCAAACATCCAAGGAGCACCCAGAGCTCTTACTAACTTTGTGTATCTCTGAACCTTGACTTCACCCATTCTTCAATCTTCTTTGTTGACAAATTCCACACTCTGAAAGTAGGAGTAGCATATCCAAGGAAGAAACCTTCGATAGCCTTCGGACCAAATTTACCATGTGGATCAATCATAGTGCATGGATATCCAAAAGGTTCTAAGAAAGAAACATCCGGTTTCATTTTATGTAATAACTCGAAACATGTTTTCTCGTGCCTCTTCACCGTAAGAACTCTATTCATCGTATAACATGCAGTAGTAACAGCTTCTCCCCCAAATTGAACGGGAAGTTCTGATTCTACTAACATGGTTCTTGCTGTTTCAATCAGAGTTCTATTCTTCCTCTCAGTGACACCATTCTGTTGTGGAGTGTAGCGAGAACTGTACTCATTCAAAATGCCCTTTGAAGAACAATACTCATCCATAACTTGATTCTTAAATTCGATGCCGTTGTCGCTTCTAATTCTCCTTACCTTCAGATTGTACAAATTTTCTAACAACGTAAGGAGATTATTGAGGATTTCAGGAACTTCACTCTTGTGTGCCAACATATTCACCCATGAAAATCTGGAGTAGTCATCAGTAACTACTAAACAGTTGGAATCACCAAAGGTAGTCTGTGTTTCATAGGTCCAAAGAGATCCATATGAAGATGTTCTGGAGGCATATTCACTGTGTTGATCTTCTTCACAGGATAAGATTTTCTTGCTTGCTTTCCTTTCTGGCACGATACACAGACGTCTTGAAGATGAAAGTTTTTCACTAGCACACCATTCACAAGATTTTTCTTCACCAAATAGTTCATTATCCTAAGGTGAAAGTGTCCCATTCGTCTGTGCCAAGAGATTGATTCCTTTTCGGTGGCTTTTGAGACAAAACATGTGACTTGCGCAGACGTTGTAATAGCTTGGCTCATATCAAGAATATACAAGTCGTTAATTCTTGGACCCCATAAGAGAATCCATTCTTTGGGGATCTTGAAACCGGATTTCAGCACATAACATCCGGTATCATCAAAATATACCATGAACTTCTTGTCGCAGATTTGAGAAACGCTAAGAAGATTGTGATCAATTTGTCGCACATAATTGATCTTATCAAAACTCACAACACCATTGGAGACCATTCCCTCGCCAGTGATGTCTCCACCTTTATCACCAGCAAAGGCAACATAACCACCCCGAATACTTTCCACATCATAGAGGAGCTGTAAGTCGCCCGTCATGTGCCTCGATGCTCCACTATCAACAATCCAATGACTATTCACAATTCCTCCTAGAACACCCTGCACATTTCAAAAACCAAATCAGTTTGAGATTGTCACACCCCGACCCACAGCGGAAAAGGTGATCGAGGCATGATTGGGTTTTCATCAAAGCTCATGACATTTATTATAACGTTTCATATTTATTATTACAATTTAAAGGAAATCATACAATCATAATTACAACATGTTCTACACATCTTTCTAGACTTCATTATTTTCTTCTAAGGCATTTCCTATGTTTTCCTTGCTTCATCCTGTTCACCTGTATCATGTGTAAAAATGGTTTTTGAATCAACAAAAGTTGGCGAGTGAACCTTGTTAGAAAACATTTATTATTTATTTCTTGTTGTATTTAATATGGAAAAATTGTGCAATAATCATATGTGAACAAACGTAAATAAAACATACAATAACAAACAAATAGCATACAATAACAAACCAATAGCATACAATAACAAACCACCTTGCATGAATATGTAATATGAATGACAATGTAAATGTTGGCAACGTCTCGTTCACGCTCATAGGTAATGGGGAGCAGACGGCCTATGATGAAATGTATGTGCGATCAAGGCTCAATCAAACGGAGCCGATCGTATGTTGGCAACGCCTGGTTCACGCTCATAGGTAATGGGGAACAGCTCACGCTCATAGGTAATGGGGAGCGGCGGCCTATGATAATGTATGTACTGAAAATGATAGATTTAATCTAAGCAATAATCACACGAACAGATGATACATGTTGAATATACATTTAATCATGAATATGATGGGTGC
The DNA here is from genome assembly GCA_947069175.1 of Scalesia atractyloides. NCBI lineage: Eukaryota > Viridiplantae > Streptophyta > Magnoliopsida > Asterales > Asteraceae > Scalesia > Scalesia atractyloides. The sequence continues at coordinate 42,980,780 of CAMTDV010001632.1, forward strand.
ACAATAGTTTAAAAGTAATAAATAATAAGACACATGATACACCCCAAAAACGTGATTAAAACGGGGAATTTGTAGAGATTCACTCACAGTGGTTGCGTTTCTTGGATTGATGATGAGTGCGCACGAAGTTGGATTTAACCACGAGTGAAACTAACCTAGATAATAACATAATGGTTCGGTAAATAAGCGGATTTTATTAATCAATTTTAGTAGGATTATTGGATATATTTTTGTGAGTTTAAGGCTATTTTCTAACTTTAAAAACGTTATTTTTAAGTATTTTTTTAATTGATTTTTAAATAAAATAAATAAATAAAAATAATAAAAAAAATGTTGACTTTTTGACCGTTGACTTGTTGACCGCTGACCGTTGACCGGTTCGGTCGTTCGTATTGAGTGCGCTGGGTGAGACTCGAACCCGTGACCTCCAGTACGCGTGCACGCAGCTCTACTAACTGAGCTACGTGTCTAACCCGAAATATTTCTGTTTTTAATTATATTAATACACTAATTAAGTTAATCCGAAAATAATTTATTTTAAAAAGGATTTAATTGCATCAACTCGGTGCTCACCATAGGTCTCGAACCCAGGACCTGTGGTTTAGTTTGGCACACAGTCCACCGCTGGACTGTGTGTCTAACTTGGTAAATATTCTGGTTTTTATTGTACTTAACATCTTACTGTTGTGGATCCGGTTCAGTTTAAAAAAAAAAAGACATTTTATTACAGCGAATGTGTGTGTGTCAAGGATCGAACTCGGGACGTATGCATATTGTTTGCACACAGTCCACCGCTGGACTGTGTGTCTAACCCGTTCATAATATTGATTTTAATTAATCTTATATCATACACGACTTCGTCTTCTTCGTTCAAAACACAGACAACGGTTAACTAACAGTTTCTTGTTTAATTCGGTTAACGAACATTATGAGCAATCGTAATGTATTGAACAGAACGGGTTTGGGGATTGATTGTACCGGGCAGATTGTCTTCTTCAGAAATCCGGCAAAGATCGTCGGCTCTGTTTTGTGAAGTCCCTCTGTTCGGATTCAAAAATCAGATTGATTGATTAGATATGAGATTGAACTACTGAGCAACGATTATCAGTAGGTTTAAATGATCATACCGGCAACCAGCGAGATTCTGGAACTTTCAGAGTTTTCCGGCGAAAACAGAAAATCCGGCAACGTCGTCTGGAATAGATTCTGTGTGAGGGATTGATGTTAGTAATAATCTAACAATGGGTTAAAACAGAAAAAGTCGAGGTATTTACCGTGTAGATGAAAGTCTCGGTTTTCCGGCGACTTGCAGAGATTTTCCGGCGAGTGAAATTGCGTCGAGAATTGGTGTGATTGTGAGCGAAAAGGTTATCAGAAGCTAAAGTGTGTATTTATAGGGAAGGACATCGACGAATTGGGTCTGATTACCGTCTTGATTCGTTAGTCAAAAATTCTCCGGCGGTTATGACTAATGTCGCGGACTGGACATCGGTTATAACCGATGGCGTTGTTAATTCTTACGTTAAGTCAAAGGTAACCGACGATGATTGACGAAATCGTCGAATTTCCGGCGTCAGCGGATTTGGGCGCGCTGAGTAACTGGGTTTGATTTCCAGATTTATGTTATGTATTAATTGTTTCAATATGTAAACAAACAACACAAGTGGCGGAGTGGTTGAGCGAGTGAGAACTAAAACTTTGCTGACCCGGTTGACCCGGCTGACCCGGGTTCGAATCCCGGCAGCCTTGTTTTATTTTTATTTCACTATTTTTAATACATTTTCAAATATAAATTTTATATTCTAATACTTATTAATTATGTATCGTTTAAAATTAATTTGAGCATTAAATATGCAATGAAATTTTTAACTGGGTGTTCGGTTAATAAACGAAGCGGGTTTGGTTAACCCGTTTTTGACGGATGTTACAATATCCCCTACTTTTAGAAATTTCGTCCCGAAATTTAAGTAGTGACATGTTTGTCTCAAAAGGATGGTGTTTTAATTTGGCAATTGCATACATATAAGGGGGTAAGAGTTTAAATTTTTGTTTGAGGCGGTAACGTTTCTTGTAAGGGTTGAGTACCCTGCTACAGGAATCACTTTTTGATGCCTATGATAAAATATTGATAAACAGAGTTGATTGACTAAATATGATTTCATGCGCAAGAGTTTTGATATGTTTGGAAAGATAAGGTTATATCCTAAAACAAAACTTCTACTACTAAAACCCACTTGGAACTTCTCATAATCGCCTGACAATGCCTCTGATCCTTTGACAAGAATACTTATATAGGAAGTACCAGCGGCGTATCCACCATATTCTTGTCAAATTTTTATTGACTTTATCAGTAAATCATGATTGGTTCTATGATGTGACTCTAGAACATAACCAAACAACCAAAGCCCGAGTCCTAATTCTGATAGTATACATGTTCGAATGGTGACAGTACCTCTCTCGTTTGTTATGATGGAGAGGTTAGTCTATGTAGAAATAGAACACAATCCAATTTATTTAAATGATGAAATGATATGAATGCTAAATCAGTGAGTATGAAACAAACTTCAACCAAGACATTACTAAATCCTACATGGAACTTCTCCTAATCGCCTGACAATGCCTCTGATCCTTTGGCAAGAATACTTATATATAGGAAGTACCAGCGGCGTATCCACCATATTCTTGTCAAATTTTCATTGGTTTTATCAGTAAGTTATGATTAGTCCTATGTGACTCTAAAACATAAACAAACACAATCAACCAAAGCTTGAGTCTTAATTCTGATAGTATACATGTTTGAATGATGACAGTTCCTCTCTCGTTTGTTATGATGGAGAGGTTAGTCTATGTAGAAGTGAGACACAGCCCAACTTCTTTAAATAATGAGATTGAAATACGTTGAGATGTATGATGATATGAATGCTAAAATCAGTGAGTATAAAACAAACTTCAACTATGACATTACTAAATCCTATATGGAACTTCTCATAATCGCCTGACAATGCCTCTGATCCTTTGAATACTTATATATAGGAAGTACCAGCGGCGTATCCACCATATTATTGTCAAATTTCCATTGGCTTTATCAGTAAATTATGATTAGTTCTATGTGACTCTAAAACATAAACAAACACAATCAACCAAAACTTGAGTCTTAATTCTGATAGTATACATGTTTGAATGATGACAGTACCTCTCTCGTTTGTTATGATGGAGAGGTTAGTCTATGTAGAAGTGAGACACAGCCCAACTGCTTTGCATGATGAGATTGAAATACGTTGAGATGTATGATGATGTGAATGTTAAATCAAAGAGTATAAACAAAACTGAAATAGTAATTCGCATTAAGATCCTTTGATAAATTTCCAATTTATAATTGAGATACGTGAAAATTGAGATAACATAAAGAAAAACATAAAAACGAAGCGGTTGGAGTTGAATCTTGATTTTTGGTGAAGGAGACTAGTTGGGTGGTTCGTTTGGGCCGTCATTATCTTCAATAGGATTGGAGTTGATGTTGAAAACTCTTCCTCTTGCTGGTGGCCTAATGGTTGGGTTTTCTTGATTTGATTGGTTAACTAGGTTTGCTTGAGCTTGGGCGTTTTTGATGTTAACCAATCGAGGGCACGTGTTTCTAAAGTGGGTAGGGTCGCCACAATTAAAACAAGCTCGAACATAAGGAAACATGGGGTATTGGGGTTGTTGATATGTTTGGATCATGTTTTGAGTAGGGGGTGAGGTTTGGTTTTGAGAGGTGCGGCAAACCTTGCTCAAATGACCATAGCGCCCACAATTCGCACATAGTCGACAAAGTAAGGTAGATGGATGGTGATAAAAACAGGTGTTACATTGACGGTGAGGTCCTAGGTAAGGTTTCTTATTTGGGTATGTTGAGTTGGGTGCTACTTGAATGATTGGGATAGCTTGGAGGGGTATGGCTTGTGAAATTGGTTGGTTGCGTTGGGTGACAGCGAAAAGTTGCCCATCTCGTTTTCTCTTAGAAATGGATCGTGAAGGGGATTCGGTTTGGGTTTGTTGAACTTGAACTACAATGTTGGGCATTACGACAGCCATTTGTTGAGCGATTTGGGCAGCCATACGCTCGCGAGCTTTTCCTTCTCTCATCTTCCTACGAGCGGAATTAGAAGACATCTACAAGGAATACATATCAAGAGTATGAGTTGGATGTTTTTGGGATCATGTGTCGTATTTAGGAATGAACATTCATAAAATAAATATAAAATAATAAATCTACTACATCCATAGGTTGTCTTGGGCTTTGCTCGTAATTGGGCCTTGCATGCCGCCATACTTCACCTTCGTAATCATGTGGGCCCCCATGATTACCGGGTTTTTCATATGGTTCGCATGTGTTAGCCTGGTTACGTACACTAAAACCCGGAGAAAATCGAGAAATAAGTATGTAACGTATGATATTCGGAATGTATCCAGGTGTGGACACGGTGACACCTCAAAGTGGTGTTAGTTCGAACGACGTTTGGTGTGGCATGCTTTGGCCTAATAGGTCCTTTGTACTCTCATCGTTAGTCCCCAGGTAGGCAAACTGGTCCGTTATATTGGATTTATACGAATGCCAACCTAGACAGGACGTTCCGACTACCGGTACTTGTACCCTTACAGTTACTACATGCCCGTCGTAGAAACTCACTTTGATGAGATTTGAAAAATGAAAAATGCGACAAAATCTTGAATAACGGAAGTATGAAGATGAATTGAATATGTGAACATTGAAATATGTATGATGAATATGTATGTAAGTATGTATGTTTGACTGTAAGTATAATTCAGTATGTATCACAAAATGTAATATTGGAAGTGTTTGCATGCATTTGCGTATGTACTAAATATGAAAGAAATAAACATCATGAGTTTGCATATAACCACATAAACAATTAAAATCTAATCAACTATAGTATAGGCTCTAAGGGTCTAATAACCTATCCTATATCCCTATAGTCAAAAGCTCTGATATCAATCTGTCACACCCCGACCCGTAGCGGAAAAGGTGATCGGGGCATGATTGGGTTTTCATCAAAGCTCATGACATTTATTATAACGTTTCATATTTATTATTACAATTTAAAGGAAATCATACAATCATAATTACAACATGTTCTACAAATCTTTCTAGACTTCATTATTTTCTTCTAAGGCAATTCCTATGTTTTCCTTGCTTCATCCTGTTCAACTGTATCATGTGTAAAAAGGGTTTTTGGATCAACAAAAGTTGGCGAGTGAACCTTGTTAGAAAACATTTATTATTTATTTCTTGTTGTATTTAATATGGAAAAATTGTGCAATAATCATATGTGAACAAACGTAAATAAAACATACAATAACAAACAAATAGCATACAATAACAAACCACCTTGCATGAATATGTAATATGAATGACAATGTAAATGTTGGCAACGTCTCGTTCAAGCTCATAGGTAATGGGGAACGGCTCACGCTCATAGGTAATGGGGAACAGACGGCTTATGAAGAAATGTATGTGCGATCAAGGCTCAATCAAACGGAGCCGATCGTATGTTGGCAACGCCTGGTTCACGCTCATAGGTAATGGGGAACAGCTCATGCTCATAGGTAATGGGGAGCGGCGGCCTATGATAATGTATGTACTGAAAATGATAGATTTAATCTAAGCAATAATCACACAAACAGATGATACATGTTGAATATACATTTAATCATGAATATGATGGGTGCACAATAATAAATAATAAGACACATGATACACCCCAAAACGTGATTAAAACAGGGAATTTGTAGAGATTCACTCACAGTGGTTGCGTTTCTTGGATTGATGATGAGTGCGCACGAAGTTGGATTTAACCACGAGTGAAACTAACCTAGATAATAACATAATGGTTCGGTAAATAAGCGGATTTTATTAATCAGTTTTAGTGGGATTATTGGATATATTTTTGTGAGTTTAAGGCTATTTTTTAACTTTAAAAACGTTATTTTTAAGTATTTTTTTAATTGATTTTTAAATAAAATAAATAAATAAAAATAATAAAAAAAATGTTGACTTTTTGACCGTTGACTTGTTGACCGCTGACCGTTGACCGTTGACCGGTTCGGTCGTTCGTATTGAGTGCGCTGGGTGAGACTCGAACCCGTGACCTCCCGTACACGTGCACGCAGCTCTACCAACTGAGCTACGTGTCTAACCCGAAATATTTCTGTTTTTAATTATATTTATACACTAATTAAGTTAATCCGAAAATAATTTATTTTAAAAAGGATTTAATTGCATCAACTCGGTGCTCGCCACAGGTCTCGAACCCGGGACCTGTGGTTTAGTTTGGCACACAGTCCACCGCTGGACTGTGTGTCTAACTTGGTAAATATTCTGGTTTTTATTATACTTAACATCTTACTGTTGTGGATCCGGCTCAGTTTAAAAAAAAGACATTTTATTACAGCGAATGTGTGTGTGTCAAGGATCAAACTCGGGACGTATGCATATTGTTTGCGCACAGTCCACCGCTGGACTGTGTGTCTAACCCGTTCATAATATTGATTTTAATTAATCTTATATCATACACGACTTCGTCTTCTTCGTTCAAAACACAGACAACGGTTAACTAAGTGTTTCTTGTTTAATTCGGTTAACGAGCATTATGAGCAATCGTAATGTATTGAACAGAAAGGGTTTGGGGATTGATTGTACCGGGCAGATTGTCTTCTTCAGAAATCCGGCAAAGATCGTCGGCTCTGTTTTGTGAAGTCCCTCTGTTCGGATTCAAAAATCAGATTGATTGATTAGATATGAGATTGAACTACTGAGCAACGATTATCAGTAGGTTTAAATGATCATACCGGCAACCAGCGAGATTCTGGAACTTTCAGAAGTTTTCCGTCGAAAACAGAAAATCCGGCAACGTCGTCTGGAATAGTTCTGGGTGAGGGATTGATGTTAGTAATAATCTAACAATGGGTTAAAACAGAAAAAGTCGAGGTATTTACCGTGTAGATGAAAGTCTCGGTTTTCGGCGACTTGCAGAGATTTTCCGGCGAGTGAAATTGCGTCGAGAATTGGTGTGATTGTGAGCGAAAAGGTTATCAGAAGCTAGAGTGTGTATTTATAGGGAAGGACATCGACGAATTGGGTCTGATTACCGTCTTGATTCGTTAGTAAAAATTCTCCGGCGGTTATGACTAATGTCAGGACTGGACATCGGTTATAACCGATGGCGTTGTTAATTCTTACGTTAAGTCAAAGGTAACCGACGATGATTGACGAAATCGTCGGATTTTCCGGCGTCAGCGGATTTGGGCGCGCGAGTAACTGGTTTGATTTACAGATTTATGTTATGTATTAATTGTTTCAATATGTAAACAAACAACACAAGTGGCAGGAGTGGTTGAGCGAGTGAGAGTTAAAACTTTGCTGACCCGTGACCGGCTGACCCGGGTTCGAATCCCGGCAGCCTTGTTTTATTTTTATTTCACTATTTTTAATACATTTTCAAATATATATTTTATATTCTAATATACTTATTAATTATGTATCGTTTAAAATTAATTTGAGCATTAAATATGCAATGAAATTTTTAACTGGGTGTTCGGTTAATAAACGAAGCGGGTTTGGTTAACCCGGTTTTTGACGGATGTTACAGAGATGGGGACCCAAGCCTTAGTGGTCTTGGGTCGCCCCTTATCATCAAGAAATGTGATTTCTATTTCTTGATGATTTGCAAATTGTGTGCCTCCTCTTGAACCATCACCGGTCATTGGTTTCCAAGATTTATGTAATTTACAAGAATTACTATTATTTATAGTTTTAACAATTTCTTGTTTTATTAAATTTGAAGATCTTGGATTCCTTTATGTAGAATCCGGGTTTAAAGCTTTTTAAATTGCTTTTACTTGTTTACGTCTATGTTTTTCTTCTTTTTCTTTAAAATTCTTTTTTCTTGTTTTGGAGAAACAGATCAACGTTGGCAAGTTGGTTCAGGAGGGATTCTTTCAACAAATCTTGGTTTGGCTGGATTTGTACAATTTTTGATAATGTGGCAAAATTCTCCACATTTAAAACATGTTCTCCTTTCAACAAAGTAGGAGATCGTGTTTCATGGCTTGATGTTGAACTTGTGGGTCTTGAGGTACTGGGTTCATTTTCAATACACCCATTTGTGTGTTGAGTGTAATTATTTTGACTGTTCCTTTTCAAAATCTTGACTTTGTTTACAAAATCTATATTAGACTTGCCTTCAAAGGTCTCGACTTTATCGGTACCCATAGCACCAACAAATTTAACCTTCTTAAGCTTCTTCTTGTAGTGAGAGCCTTTTGCTTCAACCTTTGGTTGTGGAACTTTAGGCTTTTCAACTCGCTTCTCTTGGTGTTTTTCTTTTGATAATGATGTGACTTGGTTTGGTTTTTCTTCTCCAAAAATTTTGTTGTTGTCTTTTTAAACACTTGATCAATGGAGGTTGGATTTACATTTTTGATTGGAAAATCTTTGTTAGAATATATTTTCTTGTCTCCAACCAAAGTGTACAACACATTATCCTTTTCAGCTGCAGACACTCTTATCTTTACAGATTTCTTAGGATCATTCTCTTGATTTTCAACATGTTTAGTACTGGGAGCAGCAGAGAGTTCTACTCCTTTCCTTTTATCAAGAGATTGATCCTGATCACTTCTGATTGATTCATCATCTGATGTATCATCTTCCTCTATTTCAGATGGATTTTGATCAACATCAGATGAGGAGTTTTCTTGTTTGCTTGGTTCTTGTGAGGAATTGACTAGTTTGAACACTAGTCCTGCTGCAAATTCTTCAGGATTAAGTGGTACGGAGGGTTCAAAGCGAGGCATCTCCTCTTCATCAGGCAATTTGGTAGAGTTGTGTTTCATCGGGGGTGGACATGACTTATACCCAATGCATTTAATATCTCCTTTTAGTTTTTGAACATCAATGATATGATCAAGCACATATCGGGGAATAACTGTCCAATTTAAGCTTGATCGCATCATGTTCGCATTTGGCGATGGCTAACTCTTTCTTTGTTTCTTCAAGGAGATTAATGTAGCTATTAGTTCTTGTTTGTTTATTCAAAACTGTTTTTGTTAATTCAGAAACGCTTTTCTTTAGGGTTTCTATTACAGATTTGAATTCTTTTTCGTTTCGAGTTAAAGCCAAGTTCGCCTCTTTGCATTTAATAGTTCAACAACTAACTTTTGATTATGACTGTTGATAGTTTCAAATTTTGTTCTTAATTCAGCACAGTCATTGCAAATTTTAGGAGAGTCGAAATTTACCTGACTTGTTGAACCGGCAACATTAGCCATGAAAGCACTATGATGAGGAAAGGCTGCACTATTTGTAAAGAGTCTTTCTGTATCTGTTAATGTAGCTTCAACTTTCTTCATCAAACCCACCTTTTCACTCTTCATCTTCTCAGCTTCACTCAGCAACTTTTTGACCTCAGCATCACTTCCTTCTCTGATCTCTGAATCAGATCCATAACCACCTAAACTTGAGCATTCTTCATCAAAACTACCAGTATACCCTAAAGTATCATCATCATCTGAGCTATCAATGTTGTGAACGTGCTTGATTCAGTTGATGATCTTGGTGTAACATGCAGTTCCTCCGTTACTCTCATTTTCGAATTGAACTGACCAATCGCAATCCTTCATCGGCTTAAACAACTAAAGCTTTGCTATTTGAAGGTCCAGATTGATTGTTGTTGTTTGGGTTACCAACAACCACTATTCTTCTATCATTGCTAATTTGGGATGTATTGGATGGTTGTGGTTGGTTTTTGAAGGGGTTGTGATTTCCTTGTTTGCTGGGCCTCGTTCATTCATGTTTGAAGTGCCCTCTTTCTCCGCAGTTGAAGCAAGTAACGACATTTTTATCAAAACCATATTATGTATCCTTCTTGCTCTCCAAACTTGTTCTTCGGGTTCTACTCATGTAATCCTTTGCTCTTCTCACCACACTAGCAAACGCGCATTTGATATCCATTCGCTCCATCTCATCTTTATCTATCTGCTAGTAGTCTTCATTTGTCAAATTGATGTTTCCAATTTGACCCGCTACCAATCCGCAATAGGCACTGACCATGGTGTTTAGAAGTTCCATATGCTCTTGAGCAACTTCTACGCTGACCTTCGGCAAATGAGATATGTCAAGTCTGATAGTGTTGTGGTTTGCAGATTGAAAGTTGTTTCCATAGAAATCCGATTGAGGAGCTTGCTGTGGAACTTGAGGTGCTAGATCTCGTGGTTTTGGTAGAAAGGCTTTCAGATCAAATGCTTGTCCATAAGCTTGAGTACTTGAGCTTGAAGACTGATTTGTCTGAACAAGTTGTGGTAGAAAGGGATTCGCATTTGATACAAACGTGGTTTGAAGCTTTAGTTGCTGACTTGCACTAATACCTGTATTAATACCTTCGAAGTACATCTCAGGGTTTTGTGGAATAGTGACTCTATGTGCCTTCCGAAGTTCCTCTTCATTCTTATTCTCCAATTTCTGCACAAATTCATAAATACTGATTGAGTCCAAAACACCTGTATGTTTTAATAAGTCAATAAATTGACCCTATTTTGGCGGTAATGCGTCAGCAAAGCGCATCACGATTTCTTGCGGAGATGCTAAAACTTTGTAAGAGTACATTTCGCTAAGAAGATGGTAAAACCATGTGGTCATATCATTCAACGTTTCATTTTCCATGAACATAAAGCCTTCAAACTCCTTCTTAAGCAGATCATGCCGAATTTTCCTGGTTGCAACATTCCCCTCTCCACTTGCTTCCAAAGTATCCCACAAGTTTTTCGTGGTTGTACAATACACAAACTAATGATAAATATCTTTGTGAAGAGCTTGTGTTAGGATAGAAAATGCCTTTTCTCTAGATCATATGCCTTTTTGTCACTCTCATCTAGATGGGCTAAGGAGGTTGGATTCGATCCGGCTTCTTCGAGTGATTCTTTATAGGGTGTAGTAAAACAGGTCCACAATTATGTGTTCTGACCGAGAACATATGTGTGAAAACGACTCTTCTACAAAGGATAATTGTTCATATGGTTTAGCTTTGGCGGACGGTTATTACTCCCAGTTTCACTCTCGCTCATTAGAAGAGTTTGGATGCTCTGGTTCTGGTTTGCGACACACACCAATTGATTTGCGGTAATCATGGCCGTATGTTGAGGCATCAATGACTTAACCCATGATGTTGTAGAGCTTTGCGAAGACTCCTGATTTGTGTTTGAACCACTACTCCAATCCCACGGATTAGAACTCATTATATTTTCTTGATTAAAAAACTTGAAAGGTTTAAAGTTTGGATTTTTGAAAATAACAGTTCCCTTTTAAAAATTCACAATTTTGAAGAAAATACGAATTTTTAAAACACAAAGCTTGAAAAGTTGAAACACGAAAAACACTTACTGAAAAAGGTTATTCATACGAACCAATATTTTGTACGGATAAATGTTCTTCGTACGAACAAGATAATTCGTATGGATGACTAGTCTTTCGCATGAGCAGCTTGGTTCTTCGTGTGGATGGGTTATTTGCACAGGCTGTTTTTCGCAGTGTTTCCCTAAGGAATCTTTTGCAGGGTTGGTTTCGTGAAAACTTTCCTTTTCTTGTACAGACTGGTTTTCGAAAGTGGTCTGTTGTCTATCCAATTTTAGTTAAAAAGACAAAATTCCATCAATTTTTTTTATAGTTATAACAGTCAAAGTCCAAATGTCAGAAAGTTGTTCAACCCTACAACACAATTCCGATGAGTTTTCCTGTGAGTTTCTTCAGCAAATGTGTTCAACTTGAACAAAAGAAAATTTTAAGAAAAACCAAATTTTAACATGTCTCCATGTATTCTAACTAGGTTTTTATGAAAATTTCTGGATATAGTAGATTTTAACTAAGTTTTAAGTTAGTTATCTTTTCAAAACTTAAGTTTTCTGCTAGAAGTTCAAGAACACTTCAAGAAACCTGCAAACTAGCTTAGACACAACACTAAGCTTGGTTTTGAACAAGGAAGAGAGCCAAGGCTCTGATACCACTTGTAGGTCCACCTGGATGATCAAGATAAACCTGCTTCCTTGTTCATGCAACACACATACCAGTGCGGAATCCAAGTAAGCATGCAAACCAAAGCAAAGTAGAAGACACACAGGATAACCAAAGATTCATTATCTTGATTAACTAATGAGAACTAGTACAAACATTTACAAACAATGTTCGTACATACTCTATGCATTCACTATGTGCTCTCAAAGTCTCAGCTTAGTATCCACTAGTCACTCGTATAAACTCTCTCACACATGCACACTCTACTGAGAAGGTCATGTCTGCTTATATAGTGCCAACACCAAGCAACAGTACCAAGTATGTTGCTGGTCATACAAAACACCAAAAGACACGAAAGACATTCTCCAAATAGACTCGTAAGAATGAACTGGCTTGCACGAATCAGTAACCTTGCTCGTACTAATCAAGCTGAAAGCTTGATGGGTAATCTTGATCGTACGAATGGTGTGACTCGTACGAGCAACTTCTTTCTCGTACGAAGCATTCCCACTCAGACCAATTGTTTTCTTTAGAGATTGTGCCACAGACATGACGTACCTGAGACTCAACAGTATGCACACATGCAACTGTTGTACACAAACATACTAATCGTCGTACTAGATCAAGATAGGAGGATATCTTGATCTGGCTGACACGACCAATCTATACAGACACAGTACATAAGGACCGTACAATTACCGTAACTAAGAACAAGCTACAAACACAAAAGTGTATCAACAGGGTGTATATTCTGAGGTCAAAACACGGTTAAGTTAAGTTCCTAAAATCACCTAACGTATCTGAGAACTATTGAGAAATGTGTAGAGGTTTAAGTGGAAAAATATACTTACAATCTAAATGAATTTGTTTATTTAAAGTCTTATTAAGGTCAACGGTACTGGTGATATGTCTCAAAAGCTAATATGATCCTTTAACATAAACTCACAAAAATATGTTTGTAAATATGTTTGTGCATAGTTCATTACATTTCATTTCAGAAAAACCTAAAACGATTTTAGTATGTTTTTGCATAAACTTTGGAAAAAGCCAAAAATATTTTATTTCTATCTTAGTTTCGACTACCGATGATGGAAAATGGATCTTCAAAGTCCAGAAATGCTGAATGCTGAGAATACCAGAGGACAATGAGTTGGGAGCTTATTTGAATTGAGAAAATGTTTTGAAAAGATTATAAGTTCATTAAGTTGAAACTTTACGTTGCCTAAAAACATCATTTTATTCACAAAGTTTTCAACTAAGGTCATTAACTTGGACTTGATAGACAAATTAGTTAACCAGGGTCATTAACTTGGACTTAGTCAACTGAATGGGTCGTTATAACTGATAAAATTGAACGAAATGTTAAAAATTAGAAAAATTGGATTTACCTTCGCGTCAAGGTAAATTATCTTCGCACATAGATAATTACCTTCGCACGAAGATCATTCACTGTTTTTTCTCTCTAAGCGAAGATAGAACTTTTGTAATTCAAACAACGAAGTGCTGTCCTAATCAAAGCTTGTAGTGGTTGATTAGCACACCACGAACAATGCCAAAGGTAGATTGGACTAGATTAAGCGTGAATTCAACGTTAAATTGAATTTTTGGTAATCCGAACTTAAAAACTTAGATCTAGGACAATTTAACAGGCCAAAACTAAAATTAAACATATTTTTGTGTAAATCAGCACTTTTCAAGTTATGATAGAACCATCAATTTCATAAAAAACGAAGGAAAATTTTCAAGTGTTCTTAAGGTTACCTTCACACGAAGGTAATTTATCTTCACACGAAGATAATTTATCTTCACACGAAGATAAACTAGCAAAATGTTTAAATGGTCTGTTTTACTTCGCACAAAGTTAACTTCGACAATAAACATAACATCTGTCGTGTTCTTGATGAGAAAATGCTACAGATCGCTCCATTCAAGTCGATTTTGAATTTTATGAGCGAACTTCCGGTTGCCAAAGCACGTACTGATTCTCACCAAGCCTATTGTTCACATATTGAAAGATTTTGGGAGCATGCAAAGTACGTACCAGAACTTAAAGCCATTAGACTGTTTGTACGAGTCAAGAATGAAGATAAAGAAGTGTTGATCACTGAAGGTCTAATACGTCGTGTTTTAGACTTCAAAGACAAAGAGAGTGACCCGATGATGTACATTGATCGTATGTGTAAAGGATGTTTTTACAGGAAGGGTCACGTTAACACACAGTTCAACAAAGCCTATCTTGGAAAACCATACAAGTTCTTTGTACACTCAGTTATTTTTGCACTGAGTCACAGAAAGGGGGAGGCGATGCAATTGTTGATTATCATATGTGTATGATCGCTGCACTTGCGCTGAACAAGCCATATAACTTCACAAAGATGATTTTTGAACATACGAAGTTAAATATAGACAAAGAGAAGCTTCTACTATACCCCAGATTTGTGAACATGATGTTGGATGGCTAGTTTCCAAACTTGGGGAAGGAAAGATGTGTTGCCGCTTGATCAGATGGCAGGCTTATCTCTAGTTAGATTGAAGTAGTACATGAAACAACGACAGAACCAGTTGCAAGGAAATTCGTTGGTAGATTCAATGATAAAAAAGTACAAAGCACCTCCGAAAGATAAATGGAGAAATGGAAGAGGGGTGTATGGACGGTTATGAAGGAAGAGGGGTGTATGGTATGAAAAAGATGATTCAAAGAAAAAGGGAACTCCCAAAGCAAAAGCTTAGAAATGAAAGATTGAAACAGTACTCAGGGATGAAGCTACTGATGAAGAGGTGGAGATTGAGCAGAATATAGAACTTAATGTTGAAGTAGAGGTTAACATTGAAGGATGAAGTGTTTTCTACTACCTCAGATCAAGATAAAGAAAAAGAGAAAGAAACATCTGGTGATGATAATGAAGAAGCTTTGGATGATATTTTTTACATTGCGATAAGAACTATAGAACAACAAGAAAGGAAGCAATGGATTAAGGAAAAAGAAAGGTGGTAGGTGAAGACGATGATCTTTATGTTCCAACTTGTAACGTTCGCATTTGTATCTTTCCGTTTTTAGCAGGTCTGCTTCGTGTTTCTATTTTTGGAAATTCCAAACCTTGTAATCGTACTTCATTTCCGAATCTTTGTAAATCTTAGGCTTTGGTTGTAATCAAATTGATCGATTATACGCAATTCGCAATCTTTATACGCATTTATATCTATGATCATACACACATTCATTACGCAATTTATAGCTTCAAATCAACTTGCATATTCTTATCATATATTCATGAAAGTTAAACATTTCTAATCAAGCAAACAATCAACAAGTTAAACGCAAAATGCATAGACTTTTGGCACCATGATTCTTGTCACACTTAAGTTAATTATTTGCAATACATGTTTAGGATTATGTAACACCTTTAATCAGGTTTTAATCTTCCAAAACACTTCACACTTGATTTACTATAAAATACATTATTTATATAACAGTTAAAACCATTTATATAAATTAATTACTAAAAAAAGAAAAAGAGGGCTGCCATATGTTGATGTTTTAGGCTTATTTCAAGTTTAAACACCCACTAATCTTGTCCAAAGCCCAACCCATTGAAACCCTAATCCCTTCCCTATATAAACCACCTTTCCCCCATCCATTTCCCACTTTTACAAGCCTCCAAACACTTCAAAAACACTCTCAAAGTCCCTCACATATTCAAAAAACGTAGCAGCCATATTTGAGTTTTTTGTGAGTTCTAACTCACTTCTTCAACTAATTCTTCCATATTTCTTCTTCTAAAACACTTGGATAACCTCTAGGAAGGTTTTCACAAGTTTGCTTGGGCAAACTAAGGTGAAACCTCACCATTTTTGAGGTCCAAAGTGCCATAAATTTTCTGCCCATTTTTATCTTTTTAAACTTTAATATTTTCAAAGTTTTCTTCATGTTTTCTTCCTCAACATTGTTTGCTAAGCCCTATGGGATGTTACCATAGGTTTTCCATGGAAAACCAAGGTGGAATCACGCCATTTTTTGGGCTAAACTTTCTATTTTGGAAGATAACTTATAAAACTTTTTCGAACTTATTTTTAACATAAGAAATCTATGCTACTTATGCCACTAACCAAGCTTATGGTTAGTGTGTTAAGCTAGACTTGTTCACATACAATCAAGAGGCATAACATGTCTCTAAACTTGTGGTTTTTACTAGGGTTTCAAACCCACAAGTGTTGAGCCATCCAGCTTACAAGCTTGTTTTGGTGTAGGTGTGATTACATGAAGGCCTTGGCCATTCAACTATTCAATCACACCCCTCACTTGATAATTTCCAAAATTCTTGACCATCCGGATTGTCCTTGTGTCAATCTTGTGTAATGGTGAATCTTATAAAAGAGGTTTAGGATGATTATCCTCCTACCTCCATGCATGACTTACATGACTTACATGATATCTATGAAATACATGAACTATATGTAAATTATATAATTATAACATGAAACCTTTGATCACTGACCCCAATGAATGTTATTTGTCCTGAAAGTAGGTTATTTTATCTTAGAACTAACAATCGTTACGATCTCTATTGGGCATGACCCATAAAAACACAATTACCCTTCGGGGCTTATTAGTGTCAAAAACGAGCGTTAATGTCTAGATAAATACTTTCGTTTATATATACTTTCTTTGCATATTGTAAATTCCTAAACTCATTAAACTCTCCATCAATCTAATACTCACACACCTACGTTGCCTTGTGTAGGATAAACTTGGTGTTCCATCCCCTAAATCAACCTAACTCTCTCACGGATATTAGTTTGCAAAACCGTGAGTACACTCGACCCCTTTTATGCTTTCCACTATTTGGGTGCAACATGATTAATTTACTAAAACTACACTAAATCACACTTTATCCTTTCACAAACAATCCATCAACATGCTTTAGTCTTATGCTACTTGAATTGTTAATTGGTATATTCTTATGTGATCTAAATGTCATTAACTTTGATCGAGCCTCCCTTAATATGTACAGCGCTATAGGAGTAACGCACCGCCCGTATTCTTGTGGTCAATGTTAACTTTTAATATATTTTGCAGTACACTAGAGGATTGACTTGTAGATTCACATGCCTTGTTTACACTTATCTTGTATGCTAGCTATTCATGTGGATTTGTTTAAACGGATTTTATAATTATTGTATGATATTAAACTTGTGTACTCGCCAATACTTGTTAATTAACTGTACTTTTTAACATGTTGTAGGTTGATGAAGTTATTATGATGGAACTTAGTAGGAATGGCATAGAAACACGCGTAGAACACTAAGTTATCATTATGTTATTGTTGAACTTGTTTTGTGTTAATTTCTTGTATTTGAATATTCGTTGTAACCTTGACAATTTTGATGCTATGAAATGAAGTGGGTTGTTAATTTAAACATTGTCGCAAATAGCGTTATGATGTCTCGAGCAATCTAGTTCGTCTCACTCTGATGTTTCCGCCATTGGTTGGGGTGTGACAGATTGGTATCAGAGCCATAACTATAGGGAATTAGGTAGAATTGCCATGTTCGACCTAGTCTATAGCTTTAGTGACCAACTTGACCATTCTTGCTTCATGATTAAAATGTTAATTTATTCTTCCTATTTCTTTTGTCTTAAATATATGATGTGTTTTTCCTAAGACACTTACACAATTTACACACTTGAAGACTTGAAGACACTCAAACTATAATCGAGACCATCTCACCAAAATAGGGGTGAAACCCGCACTTTGTTGATCACTCTCAATCCGCGAATTTTATATTTGCACGAAATTACACCATCAAGTTAGGAGTGAAATCCACATCTTCATGAGAATTTCCGTTTCCTACTCTAGTGGAGCCTTACCAACGAGTCGGAATACGCTCCTCGTTTGGTAAGTACCAACCACACCTAGGGTACAATGTTGTCAAGTTAGGGGTGAAACCCGCACCTTGTCAACTAGTCCCATTCGTCGATTTTCAATCTCGCCAAAGTTTTGATTTTTCGATCGGTTAGAGACGTGTAGTAACTGGAAAGTGCCGTTAATCGCTTCTCGACAAGAGCGCTTTGCCTATAGGCCAAAGCATGTTTCTCTAATTTGAAAGGATCTCGATTCACTTTGGAATAGTCAAACGTTTCTCAACCCAAAACACTCCAATATTTTATTGAGCCTATCTCTATCTCGATTTCTATGTGTTTTAATACTTGTTATCTCGTTCATTTCGAACCCGATGCACAATTCGCACGCCTTTCGTAACCAAAAACAATAATAGTAAAGAACCAACTAAATTTATACTCCTTTACGCAAATCACACGTGTTTATGCTTTTGAATGCCAACATGCTTATGCTATCTATGTGAAACTATACGTGTTACATGATGCTTATGTGCTCAAAACAGATACTTTTCTTTATAACAACACTTTACAATCAAAGCCTAAATCTATCTTTTATTGTCAAACCCTTTAGATGTCTTTCTCTCAAAGCGTTATGGGAAGAAGGAAGTCAAAGTCCAAGTCGAGGTCTCAATCCGACTCCATGTCAAAGAAGGACTGCATGAAATTCATGGCTGAGCAAAGGGCTGAACACACGGCTAAGGTCATCCCCGAAATAGTCAGCAGGGTCCAGCCCCCACCTAACGCCGAATCACCTCATACCTCTATCAACTCCAAAGCCGAACCACCCAAAACCACCTTCAACCATAAGCAATTCTGTTCTTGCAATCCCTTACCCTTCACCAGCGAGGGGGATGCCACTAAACTGCTACAATGGTTCGACGCCATTGAACTCACCTTCATCCAAAGTGGTTGCCCCGACCATTTGTGCACCTTGAACGCCACGGGAGTGTTCCGGTCGAGAGCCCTTGATTGGTGGACTTTAGAGCTAGTGCTCGTGGCAACGAAGTCGCCCACGCCCTCCCTTGGGCCGAGCTCAAGAAGTTAATGGAAAGTGAATTCTGCCCCCCTTGGAAACTCCAATGACTCGAGACTGAGTTTTGGAACCTCCGGCAAGTAGGGAATGACAACGCTGGCCTCACGGTCCGTTTTAAGCAACTGAGCGCGATTTGCCCAAGTCAAGTCGACACTACTAAGAAAGCGATCGCTAAATACATACATTGCCTTCCTCCTAACCTCGCTGACCTGGTGGATACCACCTCCCCTAACACCCTCGAGAAAGCTTTTCGGCCGGCTGCTTGCTTGAACAACCGCCAAGTCCTTTGTGAAGCCGCCAAGGCTCCACCAAGGAAAGCCCACCAAGAAACCACCGAATCCATTATCGAACCTGCCTCACCCAAACCCCCAAGAAGCAACACCAAGGGCAAGAAGCAAAAGGCTTCGAGCCCGATTTGCGCGGTAGTCACTCCGCCAAACCCCCACCAGCCAGCTTTGCCCGCACCCGAACCCATCAAGAAAGTGTACACCGGACTCCATCCCAAGTGCAACACCTGTCCCTTCCATCACCCGGTTACCGTCCCATGCCACCTATGCACGATCTACAATAGGTATGGGCACTTTGCCCAACAGTGCCGGAATGCTCCGCAAGCCCCCATCAACCAAGCCCGAGCTATGACCACCGCACCATATCAAAACCCTACCGGTAACCAAAACCGACCCCTTGCTCCTGCTGCTCGTGCCTGCTTCAGATGCCCTCGCCAACAACTGCCCGCAGCGTAACAACAACAATCAGCAGCAGCAAGCTCGCGGCCGAGCCTTTGTCATCACGGCCGCTCAAGCTCAAAACTCAAACGATGTCATATCGGGTGCGTTCCTTGTTAACAATGTTTACGCTATGTGTTTATTTGATACTGGTGCGGATAAAAGTTTTGTATCCATTGAATTCAAACCTTTGGTTATGTGTAGTCGTTCTAAGTTGCCTAAATCATTCGAAGTCGAAGTCGCTGACGGAAAATTTGTCACCGTCGATTCTATCCTTTCTAATTGTTCTTTAAATCTCAACGATTATATGTTTATTATTGACCTCAAACCCATGCCAATGGGTAGTTTCGATATCATAGTAGCCATGGATTGGCTAGGGCGAGTCCGTGCTGAAGTTGTTTGTTCAGAAAATGCATTCGCCTTCCCCTTCCCAATAATGATTCCTTGCACGTCTATGGCGAGACACCTTCCAAAGGTCTCAAGCTTATGTCGTGTATTCAAGCGAACAACTACTTGCGTAAGGAATACTTCACCTTTCTTGCCCACATTGTGGAAAAGAAGGAGAAAGGTCCAAGCGTGAGTGAAGTTCCCGTTGTGCGCGAATTCCCTGACGTCTTTCCCGAGGATCTTCCTGGTCCTCCTCCTGCTCGTTATGTTGATTTTCGCATCGACCTCATCCCTGGTGCGACACCGGTCGCAAAATCCCCCTATCGTCTAGCACCCTCAGAGATGCAAGAGCTGTCTAGTCAACTTCAAGAGCTTCTTGATAAGGGCAATCCTACGTCCTAGCACATCTCCTTGGGGCGCTCCCGTTCTGTTCGTCAAAAAGAAAGATGGATCCTTTCGCATGTGCATTGACTATCGTGAGCTCAACAAGCTTACAGTCAAGAACCGATACCCCCTTCCTCGCATCGGCGACCTTTTCGATCAGCTTCAAGGCGTGACTTGTTTCTCTTAAATTGACCTTCGTTCTAGTTATCATCAACTTCGAGTCCTCGAAGAAGATATACCCAAAACTGCGTTTCACACACGTTATGGGCACTACGAGTTCGTGGTCTTGCCATTTGGTTTGACCAACACACCGCTGTTAAGGATTTGATGAATCGCGTGTGTAAGCCTTATCTTGACCGATTCGTGATCGTCTTTATTGACGATATCCTAATCTATTCCAAGACGCGAGAAGAGATTGAGCGACACTTGCGTCTTATCCTTCAGCTGTTGCGAACTCAACGTCTCTACGCCAAGTTCTCCAAGTGTAAATTTTGGTTAAAAGAGGTTCAATTTTTTGGTCATGTCGTCAAAAAACTTTGTATTCACGTTAACTCCCGAAAATCGAGGCGGTGAAAAATTGGATTGCTCCTAAGACTCCGTCCGAAATTCGTTCGTTTCTCGGCTTAGCCGGTTATTATCGTCGCTTCATTTCGAACTTTTCAAAAATTGCAGTGCCTCTCACATACTTGACTCAAAAGGATAAACCTTTTGTTTGGGTTCCGAACAAGAGGAGTCTTTTCAAACGCTCAAGGGCATGCTTTGCAATGCTCCTATCCTAACCCTTCCCGATGGTAACGACGATTGTCATGTCTTGCGATGCCTCAAGACAGGGTCTTGGTTGCGTTCTTATGCAACGAGACAAGGTTATCGCTTACGCGTCACGTCAACTCAAAATTCATGAGAAATATTATACTACACACGACCTTGAACTTGGTGCAGTTGTTTTTGCGTTAAAGATATGGCGACACTAACTTTATGGTACAAAGTGTACGGTCTTCACCAACCATAAGAGACTACAGCACATCTTTAATCAAAAAGAACTCAACATGGTCAACGTCGTTGGGTAGAATTATTAAACGACTACGACTACGATATCCGCTACCACCCTGGTAAAGCGAATGTCGTGGCCGACGCACTTAGTCAGAAAACTCATGTTAAGAGTGTACGTTGCTACCAAACTTTGGAAAGCTTCAAGAGATGATTCGTGAGGAACAACACTCGACCGTTAACGAGGGCAACCATGATAATGAGTTGAAGTGTGGTGCTGAAACCCAACTCGTGACCAAACCCAATGGCATCATGTGCTATCTTGACCGTATTTGGATTCCTAACCGTGATAATCTTCGTAACCTTTTGATGAGTGAAGCTCATAAATCTCGATAGTCTATTCACCCTGGCGCTGATAAGATGTATCACGACCTTCGGGCATCATATTAGTGGCCTCGAATGAAGAAAGATATCGCCTGCTACGTTTCAAAGTTCGTTACTTGCTCCAAGGTAAAGGCCGAGCATCAAAGACCCTCTAGCTTACTCGAACAACCAGAAATTCCTGTTTGGAAATGGGTGAGTATTGCTATGGATTGCATAACCAAACTCCCTCCTACATCGTCTGGTCACGATAATATTTGGGTAATCATCGACTGTTTGACCAAGTCTGCTCATTTCCTTCCCATACGTGAAGACTACCGAGTTGAGAAATTGGCTCGTATCTACATGGATGAAATCATCTGTCGTCACGGTATCCCCGTTGACATTATCTCCGACCGCGATGGTCGCTTCACTTCTCGTCTTTGGCAAACATTTCAAAAGGCCCTTGGCACTCAACTCAATCTTAGTACCGCTTTCCATCCTCAGTCTGATGGTCAAATCGAGCGTACTATCCAAACTCTAGAGAACATGCTTCGTTCTTGCGTAATTGATTTTGGTGGCAACTGGGACATGTACTTGCCTTTGGTCGAATTCTCGTACAATAACAATTATCGCGCGAGTATTCAAATGGCACCTTTCGAGGCATCGTATGGACGCAATGTGAGTCCCAAAACAAATTTGGATCATAGTGGTTGACTGTTTTCACCCAAACAACTATGGAGTAGTTTTTTGAATGTACAAATACTAAGAAAAACCAAGCAAAGAAGATGAAGAATCTTGTTTGGATCAAATAACTAGTGTTGTATATGAAATCCCAATAACATGTAATCAATAACAGCACCTGGATATTCGGATAAGAGCACAATAGTAAAAATCACAACACAAGAAGATCACCAAAATCTGTCCAAGAAACTTGGAGATACATGCATTGATCATCATATTTATACAACATGACTACCCAGCGTATTTATTAAATACGCTGGGTTGCTAAATACGCTGCTTACATACAAGTTTCACCATATTGCACTTTTGACCCTTTAACTTTGTCTAACCATTACAAACTAGCTCAAACTATGGATAGTCAAGCACCAACGGTCTCAAAAGTTCTAACAATATCCCCTCTAGACCGTTGTGTGCTTGGGTTTCTTCAATCTTGCTTGCGAGCTTCTGGGTCTGCGGCAGGTCCTTCATCCTTGTCTTAAGCAGCTTGAACGGTAGGTTGATCAGTGGTTGCTTCGATTGTTTCTTCAGAGCTTAGATTAACAATAGCTTCACTTGAGGGTTGTTGTAACTCCGTAGTGGCTTCATATGTGGATGAAACCGGAGTTTAAGGGTGAGATGCAGCTTGAGATGGTGAGGAGGCTTTCTGTTGTGATGATGACTTATGCTTTCTCTTTCTTTTTCTTACCTCCTCCTTTTCTGTCTGCTTCTGAATCCTGAGAACAATTTCCATCCTCTCTATCTTCCTCTCTCGAGCTCGTTTCACAGCCCTTTGGAATAGCATTCCTTCTTCTCTGTACTCATTTCCGGCTC
The DNA here is from genome assembly GCA_947069175.1 of Scalesia atractyloides. NCBI lineage: Eukaryota > Viridiplantae > Streptophyta > Magnoliopsida > Asterales > Asteraceae > Scalesia > Scalesia atractyloides. The sequence continues at coordinate 43,004,170 of CAMTDV010001632.1, forward strand.
CAACGTGGATTTTGCGACCAAAGAGAATGTTGAGATCGGAGAGGCAGAACATGAAAACATCCATCGGGTCTAGAATTCGAATATCTTCGTTAGACAATAATCGGATCACTGCTTCTCCTGTCTTCCCATCGTAAAACCATTTCTTGAAGTGTGTAAGCATGACAGGCTGTTCAGGTGGAATTTTGACTTTTGTTTCAACCTTAGCAAGATCTATTACCCATGTAACCATCCGTTTTCCTGTGATGGGATCTTTTGTCGTCTTTGACACTCTTCTTCGAGGTCGTTGTGCCTTGAAAACTGTGAAGCCCCGATTGCATTCTCTTAAAATGAGTCTTTCAAAGTCAGCTCCGATGCTGCTGTTGGTCGGGTTTATCAGGTCTAGCCTCCCCAGTTCTCGAATGTCCCATCTTGGAAGGCTTTTCATGTCTGCTCCGGTCTTAAAATGTTGAATAACACCACCTCGTCTCTTTACGATGAACATCCCTTTGAGATTGCAGTACTTCCAGCTTATTATTCTATCAGTGACTTTAGATTTTTCAACGGTAACCACCTGATAGAAATCTGGAACCTTTTCCCTTTCTTTCTGAACCATTCAGGATGCATTGGAGTTACTGTGTCACCGTCCTCAGTTTCATAAATAGTATCATCTTCCAAACCCCACTAAACAAATCTAGTTGGCATTTCATCTCTGTCTGCTTCCTCCTCTTCACTTTCGTCATCCTCAGTGACGTTCACGGCCGATTCTAAGCGCTTTTTCTTCTTTTCTGCAGCCTCAGCTTTTTGTTTTTCCTCTTCAGTCTTGAACTTCTCATAATCAAAAATATCAGTAGATGAGAACATCGGTGGTATGTCAACTTTGGTGCAAAGTTCTCTGATCATACGATACATCTTTTCCATCCCATCTTGCTAAAATCTCACAAATCTCGTCTGTTCTTTGACGTATGCGGAAGCTCTTTGTTTTTCTTTCTTTGTTCCCTCAGCTTCTCGCGAATAACGTTTGTGTTGCTCACTTGATGCTTCAACAGACAGATTTCCTGAGCTGGGCCTTTCCAATATCTTTTGCTAGCTTATCGTACAACTCCTGGAATGAACGAGGTCTTCGAGGAGCTTGTTGTGGCATTTGTCTTGGTTGTTCCTCTATCGAAGGTCCTTCCCCAGTTTTCTTACGCTTCTGCGGGGGAGATAGACTTGGGGCTTCCTGATCGGCAATCAACTGATCTACAAACTCGTCTAACTGCTCTTGCTCAGTGGTGACCGTCACCGGTGTTTCGGATTCTGTCATATGACGTCTCTTTCTTCTAGTTTCTCTCTTCTCTCTTTCTTCTGCCTTATGAATCGCACGGAGATTCTCTATATGCTTGCAATGTTCTCTTGTGCCTCCTACCCTGAAACTGCTTTCCATCAATCGTTCTTGAGGAGCACTATCTTTCCGTTTCTTCGAGGACTCCCCTTTCCTTCATGATTTTCTTTCCTTTATTCTTTCTAACCAGCTTCTCAGTTTCCTCTTCTTCCTCCTCCACTTCCTCATCACCATCTCCTTGTCTCTTTTTCTTAACCCGTTCTCTGTATTTCTCATAGGCTGCTTTTACGACAGGGTATCTTTCCTCCCTATACATCGACTGATGCAACAGTACCCATTCCTCGTCTTTAGCTCGGTAATCTGACGCCCTGTTGGCAGCTGGAACTTGTATAGGTCGCCATCATGAGGAAGATTTGGATGTTGGTCATTGATGAGGAGCTGAACAAAGCGAGGGTACATGGCCCATGTGGAGGAATTTGCATTAACAACCATGCAGTAAAAAATGAGGCCAGAGATATTGAATGACTACTTTGTGCAGAGGCTAAGCATAGCAGCCGACCATTCCAAGTTCAAACCGTCATATCCTCCTTTCCTACGTGCCAAGCTCATAGCGAATACATGAAGAATGAATCTCCAGTCCTTGGTAAGCCCCTTTCTTTTGATCTCATTTTTCTCTCTAAAATCTCCAATATACCTCATCCCTTTAAACCCATCTAGGATGTCGTCCTTCTTCATTTTGAGCAAATCACTGTTCTTGTCTCCAACACTGAGGACTCTGCGTATGTTCTCCTCTGTAACTACGAATTTCTTATTTTTTACTGTAGTTGTGATTCTTTAATTTCGTTTACGGTCGACACTTTGGCTGTCTTCCAAAACTCTTCTACGTTGATGTTGTAGATGATCGGATCGGTTTGTACAGCGTAGTTGATCCTACTTGAATTTATCCACTCTGCTACATCTTCAAAATCGATTGGAGGTGGGACCAGCTTGCATGGGTGATTGTGCTTTCGAGTTTTATCCCAAATAATCTCCTTCACCATTTTTGAAATCGAAAACCAACTAAGTTAGATTTATGTATATAGAAGTATTTGTATATATATATATAAGTATAAATATATACAAAAATATAATAATAATAATAATGCAAAGATATATACACAAGAAACTGATAATTCCGCTAGTATTTACGCCGGGCCAAAACAACTAAGTTCGTCGGATACATGACAGTGCAAGAGACTATGCTGATTAAGGGTTATTTACGCTGCACAGGAGTAGCGGATTTAAACTTTGACCTGAAAATGTATCCAGCGAAGATAAGTATCTACGCTGGTTTACCGGCGTAATTGTCAATTACGCCGGTTGCTTGAACTCGCGTTCAAGACTTAAATCCCCTGACTCGAGGGTTTGAGCTAATTATGCCATATTCAAAATATTTACACCATATTCAAACTAAATACGCTGGCTTCAAGATTTTCTTGATAAACCCATTAAAACCGAGAAACAGATTCAAATGAAACTTTATACGCACATCAGTGACCAAAATCAATGATTTGAACACTATCAAACATAGAACAACGCACATTTGAGTATTGAAACCATACAATAACGATTCCTTTCAGATTCACTTAAGAGAAGTTTGAAAATGGATGTGGATTTTATGAGCAATATGAAGAAGATGAAGATGAAACTTAATTGAAAATACTTGCAGAAACAATAAAGCTGAAGTATATATACATACTTGCCTTCCAGCGTATTTATTAAATGCGCTGGAATGTTAAATACGCCGTGTTGATATAATTGTGGGATATCTTCAACTTTAAGAAAACATAGAAACAAATACGCTTGAAAATTTCAAGTTTTCTCGTAAAATGTGCCTCTTTTTGATTAAAAATAGTGCAAGAATTTTAAAAATAAAAATTGCAGAATGGATCAAGAAATTTGTTTTTGGGGCCAGGAAGCTTCCTTTTTCACACAAAATATATGCTAACTGACTTGAATCTTATGACTTTCCGGCAAAAGATCATACTGGTGACACTTCGTTCGTTTGAGATAAAATGTTAGATATATAAAATAATTAAGGCACAAGAAAAACTGTCAGTATATTTGTCCTTTAAATCCATGCACCTATCTTTCAACATGCGATCTGAGAGCCCTTTTATCATATTGCAGTAATATTGACAAGAAATTCAATGTCCCCCACTCATGCTAAGACAGTCAAAATGTTGTGCCCATGAGTCCCACGTCAGGACATACCCCCGGATCAAGTATGCGCAAAAATTCCTCATAACAGGTGAGTATACTGACTTCATTCGTTTTTGAGATTTCAACGTTAGACAGTTGGTGTTCGGGTCAGTACTTCCGTACAGCAGAGAGACCAAGGTCTAATGAGGGCTATGGCAGATACCAGATGCGGTACGATTTAAGCACTTGAATAATTCTCAATGAGAGATACATTTGTGTAGGGTGTTGGCCGCATAGGCTTCTTTTTGAAAAGATATCATAGCTGTGTCTAGGTCAGCATATATCTGGATGCAGCAGAAGAGCAACTATGATATCCCCGAATGATTAGCCAATATAAAGACCCGAAATCTCAGACTTTGACAATCTATCAACGCAAGGTTTAAGGCCATTAAGCCATACGCCGCAATGTGTTACCCGCAAGTTGCACAACATTGTGGGTATTCAAAATTCTTGTGTGATCATTAGAGTTTGTCTCCGTTTCGTAGTTTACTTCAAGGTATTGCTGAATCTACCGACACGTCATTGCTTGAGGCCTTAATCTTTTTCTGTTTTAAGATCAGAACAAAAGTGTTAGCACTTTTTCTATCATTTCTCGTGCAGGTGCCAAAGAAGGAATCAGTCTCAACAATATTTTCTCGAAAACATTCCCCCTTAAAATTTTATTTTCGGGAATCCATTGCTTGAAAAGAAATTTGAACTTTGCAGAAAATCTTTTTGCTGGGCACATTTTATGAGATTGTTATTTATTATGAAACCCCTTAGTTTTTTTAAACGAAAGTCAATTCCACTTAAGTAAGTTCACCATTTCCAACCAGGTTACCAACTGATTGAATCGAGCTTTATTGAAGGCTTTCATAAATATATCAGCTTTTTGTTGCACTGAATCCACTGGCACCACTTGTATATATCCTTTCTCGTAAGCATCTCTAATCGCATGAATGCGAATTTCGATGTGTTTCATTCTGGAGTGGTGAATAGGATTCTTCACAATCCCCAGACATGTTTCGTTGTCGATAAATATTGGAGTCTTCATAATGTTGATCCCATAATCCAACAACTGATTATGTGTCCAGAGGACTTAGGAACAGCAACTGTAAGCTGCCGTATATTCAGCCTAAGCGGTAGATGTAGAGACTGTTGTCTGCTTTTTGCTTTGCCACCAAATAAGACGATTTCCTAAGAATTGGCAGCCTCCTGAGACAGATTTTCTGTCTACTTTGCAACCTGCATGATCACTGTCAGAGTAAGCAATTAGATCAAAATTACTATCTTTAGGATACCACAAACCAAGCTTTGGAGTCCTTTGAGATAGCGAAAGATTCTCTTGATTCCAGCATCATGCGATTCTTTGGGATTAGTCTGAAAGCGGATACAGAGACAGACAGCCCACATTATGTCAGGCCTACTAGCGGTCAGATACATTAACGACCCAATCATTGAGCGATAGAGAGATTTGTTCACTGGCTTTCCTTGAAGATCTGAAGTAGTTACGTTTGAGCGGCAAAAGGAGTGCTGGCGAATTTGCAATCATTCATGTTGTACTTGGAAAGAATATCTCTGATATACTTAGCCTGATGAATGAGAATGCCATCTTTTCTTTGCTTCACTTCTAATCCTAAGAAAAATGTGAGTTCTCCCATCATGCTCATCTCGAACTTCGCTTTCATCACCTTCTCGAACTATCTGCAAAGGGCTTCATCAGTCGACCCAAAAATGATATCGTCTACGTAGATTTGGACCAACATCACATCTTCTCCAATCCTTTTAGTGAAGAGAGTCATGTCAATTTTGCCTCTTGAGTATCCACACTCTAGAAGATATGTTGACAAAGTCTCGTACCATGCTCTAGGTGTAACATCCGTCAAAAACCGGATTTACCAAAACCCGCTCCGTTTATTAACCGAACAATCAGTTAAAAATTTCGTTGCGTATTTAATGCCCAAATTAATTTTAAACGATACATAATTAATAAGTATATTGGAAAATATAATTTATATTTGAAAAAGTATTGAAAATAAGAAAATAAAAATAAAATGCTGCTGCCGGGTTTCGAACCCGGGTCAGCCAGCGAGTCAGCAAATGACTTAACACTTAACCATCCAACCACTGCGCCACTCATGTTTCTTGTTAAATATTGGAAACAATTAATACATAAAATAAATCTCGAATTCAAATAACGACGCGCCCAATTGCAGTCGTCGGAAATCCCGGCGATCTCGCGAGATTGGACGGTTTCTTCAAGTCTTAACGTAAACATTAAACCTACATCGGTTATAACCGACGACTGAACCCGCGACACAAGTTATAACCGCCAGAAAACGTAATGACCGACGAATCAAGACGGAAATCGGACCAAATTCATCGATGTCCCGCCCTATAAATACCTCCTCAAACCTCTGCTAGCTTTTTCGCTCACAATCACACCTTTACCCGACGTATTTCCACTCGCCGGAAAAGTTCTGCAACTCGCCGGAAAACCGAGCCCTTCACTTCTGAGCCTTACTGAACACCCAGAACTTATACCGAAGCCACTCACATCCATCTCAAGCTCGCTGAAGACTCTCTGCCGCAAGACACACGTCGCCGGAATAAGCTGTTGTCACCGGAGTTTCGCCGACGAAACAGAGGAGTCCAGTTCGGTATATCTAACACTTAATCTTTCATTCTTTTTATTAATCTCACATGTAATTAACCACCAGACACTAACGAACTTGATTAAAACTTCGAACCAGTCGGACTTCCGATTCTGGTTAAGATCAACGAAGAAGACGAAGTGTCCGTTGTCTATAAGTTTAATTTAAATCAAGATATAACTCGGGTTAGACACACAGTCCAGCGGTGGAATGTGTGCAAATAAAACACGCAAACGTCTCGAGTTCGATACATGTCCCACGCATACTCGCCTTAATAAAAATGTTCTTTTTTAACCGAACCGGAGTCACTGCGTAAGATGTTAAGTTTAATAAAAACCGGAATAATAACCAAGATAGACACACAGTCCAGTGGTGGACTGTGTGCGCGTTTAAAACACAGGTCACGAGTTCGAGTCCGGACTACCGCACCGGTACGGACAATTATCCAACTTTTTATTTAAGACAGAAATGAAAATATTTAGTTTGTATATAAGTATAATAAAAATTAGATAATTTAACAAGTTGGACACACAGTCTAGCGGTAGACTGTGTGTTAACTCAACCCACAGGTCCCGGGTTCGAGACCTGTGGAGCGCGCCGGTTCGATGCATTAAAATCATTTTTAAAAATAAATGATTTTTTGTTTAATTCAATTAATATATAAATATAATTAAAAACAGAAATATTTCGGGTTAGACACGTAGCTCAGTTGGTAGAGCTGCGTGAACGCGTACGGGAGGTCTCGGGTTCGAGCCTCACCCAGCGCATACATACACACATACGAACCGGCCAACAGTCAAAGTCAATGGTCAACGGTCAACGGTCAACGGTCATCGGTCAAAAAGTCAACATTTTTTATTATTTTTATTTATTTATTTTATTTAAAAATCAATTAAAAATACTTAAAAATAACATTTTTAAGGTTAGAAAATAGCCTTAAACTCACAAAAATACACCCAACAATCCTACTAAAATGGATTAATAAAATCCGTTTACTTACCGAATCACTATGCCATTATCTAGGTTAATTTCACTCGTTGTTAAAACCAACTTCGCGTGCATTCAACATTATCAACCGAACGCACCCAATTGAGTGAATCTTACAACTCCCCTTTTTAATTACACGTTTTGGGGTGTGTCATGTGTCACTAAAATTAACTCGTTTATTTAAACTTGTGTCGTACCATATTGTGATCTAAACTCAGATTGTATACATTGCTTGTAGTTATGTATTTCATTTTGTCAATTTATATGCAATTCATTCATTAGGCCCATCAGTTCCTCGTGGGAGACGAGTCGAGCAACGCGTGCCTCAAAACAAATCCATTATTGTTCGTGTGTGTATTATTTAGTTTATATTGTTTGTGGTTATGTATTTAATATTGTCAAGTATATGCAAATCATTCATTAGGCCCATCAGTTCCTCGTGAGAGACGAGTTGAGCAACGCGTGCCTCAAAACGATCCATTATTGTTCATATGTGCATTATTTAATATTAATTGATTGGTGAATAAGTTTACATCTATTTTTACTCATGTGTGGTTGTGCACTTTATTTTACAAACAATTAAATAAACTTGTTCAAATGTTTTCATAGGATTCACTCGCCAACTTTTTGTTGATCCAAAAACCATTTTACACATGATACAGGTGAACAGGATGAAGCAAGGAAAACATAGGAAATGCCTTAGAAGAAAACAATGAAGCCTAGATTGATGTTAGGACATGATGTAATATTGATTGTAATTTCCCATTAAAGTGTATTAATGAATATGAAACGTTAAAATAAATGTCATGAGCTTTGATGATAACCCAATCATGCCCCGAACACCTTTTCCGCTGTGGGTCGGGGTGTGACAGATTGGTATCAGAGCCATGACTATAGGGATATAGGATAGGTTATTAGACCCTTAGAGCCTATACTATAGTTTGCCTAAATTTTAATTGTTTAGGTGGTTACATACAAACTTATGATATTTATTTGTTTCATATTTGTTTATACTTATAGTCAAACATACATACTTACATACACATTCATCATACATATTTCAATGTTCATATATTCAATTCATCTTCATACTTTTGTTATTCAAAGATTTTGTTGCAATTTTCAAATCTCATCAAAGTAAGTTCTGCGACGGGCATGTAGTAACTGGAAGGGTACAAGTACCGGTAGTCGGAACGTCCTGTCTAGGTTGGCATTCGTATAAATCCAATATAACGGACCAGTTTGACTACCTGGGGACTAACGATGAGAGTACGAAGGACCTATTAGGCCAAAGCATGCCAAACCAAACGTCGTTCGAACTAACCCCACTTTGAGGTGTCACCGTGTCTACACCTGGACACATTCCGAATCTCATACGTTATATACATATTTCTCGATTTTCTCCGGTTTTAGTGTACGTAACCAGGCTAACACATACGAACCATATGAAAAACCCGGTATTTATGGGGGCCCACATGATTACGAAGGTGAAGTATGGCGGCATGTAGGGCCTAATGACGAGCAAAGCCCAAGACATCCTATGGATGTAGTAGATTTATTTTTCTATAATTATTTTATAAATGTTCATTCCTAAATACGACCCATGATCCCAAAAAAAAACATCCAACTCATACTCATGATTTGTAGATGTCTTCTAGCCTCGCCCGTAGGAAGATGAGAGCAGGAAAAGCCCGCGAGCGCATGGCTGCCCTAATCGCTCAACAAATGGCTGCCGTAATACCCAACATTGTAATCCAAGTCCAACAAGCACTTACCGTGAATCCTGTCAATCAAGAAGATCAACACGTTATCAACCCTCCCCCAAATATCACTAAATGCACCTACAAGCATTTCAAATCATGCGACCCTCCAAAATATGAAGGGACTGAAAGTGTCACCGCTCTCCTCCATTGGTTTGAAGAAATGGAGAACACTTTTCTAAATTGCGATTGCCCCGATGATCGCAAAGTGCGATATGCTACCGGTCGATTATATGGGATAGCACTTACTTGGTGGAATACAGAGAAGGCCAAACGAGGCGTTGACGATGCTATGACTTTAACTTGGGATGAATTGAAGGAAATCATGACCAGACGATTTTGCCCAAGGAGCGAAATCAAGAAATTAGAAGATGAGTTTTATTCGTTGAAGCAAAAGGAAGGAGACCACACCACAGACAACAAAAGATTCCTCGAGTTACATCAAATGGTTCCCAATTTGTTCACTCCCCTCTACCGTTTGATCGAGCACTACATTCGAGGTCTTCCGTCAAAGATTCAAGACTCTGTAATAAGTACCACGCCTGCAACTTTGGAAGCAGCAATGGAGCTAGCAACAGAGCTCACCGAGAACCGAATCCGGAACAAAGACTTCAAGGAGGAGAAGAAGAAGGATAAAGCACCGACTGAAACTTCAAACTCCACCCAAACCGAATCCCCTTCTCAACCCATTTCTAAGAGAAAAAGAGACGGGCAACTTTTCGCTACTATCCAACGTAATCAACCAATTTCACACGCCATACCCATCCAAGCTATCCCAATCACTCAAGTGGCACCCAACTCAACTTACCCAAATAAGAAACCATATCTTGAACCTCACCCTCAATGTAACACCTGTTTTTATCACCATCCCCTTACCTTACCTTGTCGACTATGTGCAAATTATGGACGCTATGGTCATTTGAGCAAGGTTTGCCGCACCTTTCAAAACCAAATCTCTCCCCCTACTCAAAACATGATCCAAACCTATCATCAACCTCAATACCCCATGTTCCCATATGTTCGAGCTTGTTTCAATTGTGGCGACCCTACCCACTTTAGAAAAACGTGCCCTCGATTGGTTAACATCATAAACGCTCAAGCTCAATCAAACCCAGTTAACCAAGTAAATCAAGAAAACCCAATCACTAGGCCACCAGCAAGAGGAAGAGTTTTCAACATCAACGCCAACCCTGACGAAGATAATGACGGCCCAAACGAAACCACCAACTAGTCCTCTTCACCGGAAATCAAGATTCAACTCCAATCGTTTAGTTTTATGTTTTTCTTTATCACATAGAACCAATCATAACTTAAGGATAAAGCCAATGGGAATTTGACAAGAATATGGTGGATACGCCGCTGGTACTTCCTATATATAAGTATTCTTGCCAAAAGATCGGAGGCATTATCTGGCGGTTATGAGAGGTTCCATGTGTAAACTGTTTGAGTAATTATTGTTTATTATTTTCAGTACATACAATACGATCGGCTCCGTTTGATTGAGCCTTGATCGCACAGACATTTTTCATTTTCAGTACATGCAATACGATCGGCTCCTTTTGATTGAGCCTTGATCGCACAGACATTTTCATTTTCAGTACATGCAATACGATCTTGTGGTTGTTGTGTTTGTTGTAGAGTCACATAGAACTAATCATAACTTGCGGATAAAGTCAATGAAAATTTGACGAGAATATGGTGGATACGCCGCTGGTACTTCCTATATATAAGTATTCTTGTCAAAGGATCGGAGGCATTATCAGGCGGTTATGAGAGGTTCCATGTATAAACTGGTTGTGTGATAAGTATTTAGATTAAATTTATTATTTTCAGTACATGCAATACGATCGGCTCCGTTTGATTGAGCCTTGATCGCACAGACATTTTTCATTTTCAGTACATGCAATACGATCGGCTCCATTTGATTGAGCCTTGATCGCACAGACATTTTTCATTTTCCGTATCTTGTGTTTGTTGTAAAGTCACATAGAACTAATCATAACTTGTGGATAAAGTCAATGAAAATTTGACAAGAATATGGTGGATACGCCGCTGGTACTTCCTATATATAAGTATTCTTGTCAAAGGATCGGAGGCATTATCAGGCGGTTATGAGAGGTTCCATGTAGGATTAGTATGTTTTGGTTGAAGTTTGTTCATCATACATTTCAGTGTAATCAATTTCATCATTTATAGAAGTGAGCTATGTCTCACTTCCACAATGACTAACCTCTCCAACATAACAAACGAGAGAGGTACTGTCATCATTCAAACATGTATACTTTCAGAATTTAGACTCAAGCTGTGGTTGTTGTGTTGTTTACGTTTTATAGTCACATAGGACTAATCATTATTCACTGATAAAACCAATGAAAATTTGACGAGAATATGGTGGATACGCAGCTGGTACTTCCTATATATAAGTATTCTTGTAAAGGATCAGAGGCATTGTCAGGCGGTTATGAGAAGTTCTATGTAGGATTTAGTAATTTCTTGGTAACTAATCATAACTTGCAGATAAAACCAACGAAAATTTGACAAGAATATGGTGGATACGCCGCTGGTACTTCCTATATATAAATATTCTTGCCAAAGGATCAGAGGCATTATCAAGCGGTTATGAGAAGTTCCATGTAGGATTTAGTATTGTCTTGGTTGAAATTTGTGTTACATTTATATCATCTCGCCATTTAAAGAAATTGGATTGTGTTCCATTTCTACATAAACTAACCTCTCCATCATAACAAACGAGAGAGGAACTGTCACCATTCAAACATATATGCTATCAGAATGTGGATTCAAATATTGGTTGTTGTGTTATTTATGTTCTAGAGTTACATCATAGGACCAATCATAACTTACTGATAAAACCAATGAAAATTTGACAAGAATATGGTGGATACCCGCTGGTACTTCCTATATATAAGTATTCTTGTCAAAGGATCAGAGGCATTGTCAGGCAGTTATGAGAAGTTCTATGTAGGATTTAGTAATTTCTTGGTAACTAATCATAACTTGCGGATAAAACCAACGAAAATTTGACAAGAATATGGTGGATACGCCGCTGGTACTTCCTATATATAAGTATTCTTGTCAAAGGATCAGAGGTATTGTTAGACGGTTATGAGAAGTTCCATGTAGGTTGTAGTATTAGAAGTTTTGCTTTAGGATATAACCATATCCTTCCAAACATATCAAAACTCTTACGCATGATATCATATTTAGCGAATCAACTCTGCTTATCAATATTTTACCGTAGGCAACAAAAAGCGATTCCTGTAACAGGGTACTTAACCCTTACAAGGGACGTTACCGCCTCAAACAAAATTTAAACTCTTACTCTTCTTCTAAGTATGTAACTGTCAAACTAAACAACATCATTCTTTTTAGTCAAATATATCACTACTTAAATTTTGGGACGAAATTTCTAAAAAGCAGGGGATACTGTAACATCCGTAAAAAACCGGATTTACCAAAACCCGCTCCGTTTATTAACCGAATAATCAGTTAAAAATTTCGTTGCGTATTTAATGCCCAAATTAATTTTAGACGATACATAATTAATAAGTATATTGGAAAATATAATTTATATTTGAAAAAGTATTGAAAATAAGAAAATAAAAATAAAATGCTGCTGCTGGGTTTCGAACCCGGGTCAGCCAGCGAGTCAGCAAATGACTTAACACTTAACCATCCCACCACTGGCCACTCATGTTTCTGTTAAATATTGGAAACAATTAATACATAAAATAAATCTCGAATTCAAATAACGACGCGCCCAATTGCAGTCGTCGGAAATCCCGGCGATCTCGCGAGATTGGACGGTTTCTTCAAGTCTTAACGTAAACATTAAACCTACATCGGTTATAACCGACGACTGAACCCGCGACACAAGTATAACCGCCGGAAAACGTAATGACCGACGAATCAAGACGGAAATCGGACCAAATTCATCGATGTCCCCCCTATAATACCTCCTCAAACCTCTGCTAGCTTTTTCGCTCACAATCACACCTTTACCCGACGTATTTCCACTCCCGGAAAAGTTATGCAACTCGCCGGAAAACCGAGCCCTTCACTTCTGAGCCTTACTGAACACCCAGAACTTATACCAAGCCACTCACATCCATCTCAAGCTCGCTGAAGACACTCTGCCGCAAGACACACGTCGCCGGAATAAGCTGTGTCACCGGAGTTTCGCTGATGAAACAGAGGAGTCCGAGTTCGGTATATCTAACACTTAATCTTTCATTCTTTTTATTAATCTCACATGTAATTAACCACCAGACACTAACGAACTTGATTAAAACTTCGAACCAGTCGGACTTCCGATTCTGGTTAAGATTAACGAAGAAGACGAAGTGTCCGTTGTCTATAAGTTTAATTTAAATCAAGATATAACTCGGGTTAGACACACAGTCCAGCGGTGGACTGTGTGCAAATAAAACACGCAAACGTCTCGAGTTCGATACATGTCCCACGCATACTCGCCTTAATAAAAATGTTCTTTTTTAACCGAACCGGAGTCACTGCGTAAGATGTTAAGTTTAATAAAAACCGGAATAATAACCAAGATAGACACACAGTCCAGTGGTGGACTGTGTGCGCGTTTAAAACACAGGTCACGAGTTCGAGTCCGGACTACCGCACCGGTCCGGACCATTATCCAACTTTTTATTTAAGACAGAAATGAAAATATTTAGTTTGTATATAAGTATAATAAAAATCAGATAATTTAACAAGTTAGACACAGAGTCCAGCGGTGGACTGTGTGTTAACTCAACCCACAGGTCCCGGGTTCGAGACCTGTGGAGCGCGCCGGTTCGATGCATTAAAATCATTTTTAAAAATAAATGATTTTCTGTTTAATTCAATTAATATATAAATATAATTAAAAACAGAAATATTTCGGGTTAGACACGTAGATCAGTTGGTAGAGCTGCATGCACGCGTACGGGAGGTCTCGGGTCGAGCCTCACCCAGCGCATACATACACACATACGAACCGGTCAACAGTCAAAGTCAATGGTCAACGGTCAACGGTCAAAAAGTCAACATTTTTTTATTATTTTTATTTATTTATTTTATTTAAAAATCAATTAAAAATACTTAAAAATAACATTTTTAGGGTTAGAAAATAGCCTTAAACTCACAAAATACACCCAACAATCTTAATAAAATGGATTAATAAAATGGTTTACTTACCGAACCACTATGCCATTATCTAGGTTAATTTCACTCGTGGTTAAAACCAACTTCGCGTGCATTCAACATTATCAACCGAACGCACCCAATGTGAGTGAATCTTACAACTCTCCTTTTTAATTACACGTTTTGGGGTGTGTCACGTGTCACTAAAATTAACTCGTTTATTTAAACTTGTGCCGTACCATATTGTGATCTAAACTTAGATTGTATACGTTGCTTGTAGTTATGTATTTCATTTTTCAATTTATATGCAATTCATTCATTAGGCCCATCAGTTCCTCGTGGGAGACGAGTCGAGCAACGCGTGCCTCAAAACAAATCCATTATTGTTCGTGTGTGTATTATTTAGTTTATATTGTTTGTGGTTATGTATTTAATATTGTCAAGTATATGCAAATCATTCATTAGGCCCATCAGTTCCTCGTGAGAGACAAGTTGAGCAACGCGTGCCTCAAAACGATCTATTGTTCATATGTGCATTATTTAATATTAATTGATTGGTGAATAAGTTTACATCTATTTTTACTCATGTGTGGTTTGCACTTTAATTTACAAACAATTAAATAAACTTGTTCAAATGTTTTCATAGGATTCACTCGCCAACTTTTTGTTGATCCAAAAACCATTTTTACACATGATACAGGTGAACATGATGAAGCAAGGAAAACATAGGAAATGCCTTAGAAGAAAACAATGAAGCCTAGATTGATGTTAGGACATGATGTAATATTGATTGTAATTTCCCATTAAAGTGTATTAATGAATATGAAACGTTAAAATAAATGTCATGAGCTTTGATGATAACCCAATCATGCCCTGATCACCTTTTCCACTGCGGGTCGGGCGTGTGACACTAGGAGCTTGGTGAAGACCATAGAGAGCTTTGTCAAGCTTGTAGTATTTCGTGGGAGAATGAGGATCTTCAAAACCTGGAGGTTGACAGACATAAACTTCTTCTTTCACCTTCCCATACAGAAAGGCACTCTTTACATCCATTTGAAACACCTTAAAGTTTTTGAATGAAGCATAGGCTAAGAAGATTCTGATGGCTTCTAACCGTGCAACAGGTGCAAAAACTTCCTCGTAGTCAATACCTTCTTCCTGTCGAAACCCTTGAACCACTAATCTAGCCTTATTCTTGATAACTACACCACGATCGTCCATCTTATTACTAAACACCCACTTGGTACCAGTTGGATACTTTCCGTCTGGTAGGTCAACGAGTTCCCAGACTTTAAGTTTCCGAAATTGGGCCAATTCTTCCTGCATAGCTTGTACCCAACTTGAATCTTGAATAGCTTCTTCATATCTCTTGGGACAGACTGCGAAAGAAAGCTGCATAAGTCTGTGTTGATGGTATGTGTTTGACCACGTGTTCGAACTCCATCTTCAACAGAACCGATGACATTTTCAATTGGATGGTTTCGATTGGTCTTGTACCCTGCATTGGTGTGAGTTTCAACTTGTTGAGCAGATTAGAAAAGTGTTCATCGACGTAGATGATTGGAGTTTCATCTTCTTTGGGTGGTTCATCCACAGCCTGCTGTGAAGAAGCGTCATCATGTGCAGATGCATTCTCAAGAGATGTGTCACCATTTACTTCGAACACCGGAAGAGTAGGAGAGGCAGAGGGAGGGGTGAAACGGGTTGTAAAAGGAGTAAAACCAATGTCTGAGGTATCAAACAAAGGTTCCAACAGAGTGGATTCTGCAGGTTTGGATTCAGTGATGAGTTCATTGATGCTGAAAGTGTTGAATATAATATCCACATCATAAAACCAGTTCGGTGCACTTCCAGTGTTAGTGGAGTTTCCTTCTTGAAAATCGACGTAGTAGGATTCAATCACCATCTTGGTCCGCTTGTTGTAGACTCGGTATGCCTTTTAAGAAGATGAATAGCCCATGAAGTAGCACACGTCACCGACTGCTTCAAACTTGATGAGATTGTCTTCAGTGTTTAGAAGGTGCATGAACACCTGAACGGTTTGAAGAAATCTAGTAGAGGCTTCCTTTTGAAAAGTAGTTCATAGGCTGTCTTTCCGTGAGGTTTGACGATAAGAACACGATTCAAAACATAGCATGCTGTGTTGACCGCTTCAGCCCAGAAGGTTATGGGAAGCTTAGAGTCGACAAGCATAGTTCTTGTAGCTTCGATGAGAGTTCTGTTTTGCGTTCTGTTACCCTGTTTTGCTGAGGAGTCCTGGCAGCGCTATATTGGAGGCGAATTCCCTTATCTTCACAGAAGGATACAAACGTATGATTTTTAAATTCAGTTATGTTGTCGCTTCTAATGGAGTTGACTTTCAGCTTGATCACGTTTTCAATCATGGGAATGAAGCTCTTCAGAATGGATACCATTTTGCTTTTGGCTTCAAGAAAGAATACCCATGAAAACCGTGAGAAATCATCTGTAATCACCAAACAATATGATCCTTTAGCTAAACTTTTAACACTAATTGGGCCTAAAAGACCCATGTGAAGTAATTGTAGAGGGGCAAAATCGTATTCACTACTTTGGACTTATGAGGCTTTTTATGTTGCTTTCCTTGGGCGCATGCGATACACTTTTCAGAAAAAGGAAAATCTTTCATAGGTAAATCTCTTAATAGATTTAATTTTGAAAGTTTATTTATGTTTTTAAAATTCACATGCCCCAAACACATGTGCCACAACAGTGATTCCGATTCAGATGCTTTGGACATAAGACATGTCATTGGCTAATTTGATTTGGCATTCTTCATATTTAGCACGTAGGTGTTACTTTGACGAGGAGCTCTAAGCATGATCATCTCTTTTGGGACGGAGTAACCGAGTTTGAGGAATAAGCACTCCGTGTCATTGAACATCACCGCGATTCCTTTGTCACAGACTTGTGAAAACTCATAAGATTGTAACACAATTCTGGAACATAGTTCACATTCTCCAAAGTGAATGCTTCTGACACGACATCACCCATTCCGACGATTTTTTCTCCCTTTTCCTCTCCGGCAAAGGATACAAAGTCACCATCAATAACTCGAAAGTTGGTAAACAGATCCTTTAGCCCGCTCATGTGCCTGGAGCAACTGCTGTTAACATGCCAGATATATTCCATGAGCATCCGAAGCCATTTCTGAATCTTATTCTGTATACAACAACAACAACAAACAACAAAAATATTGTACAAATTAGCTAGTTTTTTTTGGAACCCAGACTTGCTTTACATTAGTTCTATCATGATTTTGAGCAAGAGTGTTGTCTTTTCTTTTCCAAAAACATGTTGAATCAACTATGCATTTTACTGACTTTTTTAAACTGTCAAATTGATCAGTAAAACTTTTAACTAGATCTTGACTAGGTGTAGAAAATTTCTTGCTTTTACAATGTTTCACCGTATGTCCTAAATGACCACAGTGAAAGCATTGTTTTTGACTCGATCTTTTCTTCCTGGGTGCTGAGTGTGAAGATGATGTATGTGATGAGAGTCTGGAGCATCTTGAGGAGTTTGATGATGTAATGTGGCTTGAATCTTTAGCTTTCTTTAGTTTCTCTTCAGGATGATGTTTATCTTCAATGTCGACTTCACTGTGCTCACTGTCTGATGAGGAAATTGATTCTTGACTTTCATCTGACCTTTCTTCATCGCTTTCTGAAGTTGTTGTGCTTGAATCTTCAATGAAATCTTTATCAGTCTCTGATGTACCTGCAACTGATGGAACAAATTCTGGTTTTCCTCTGTAAGGAATTTTCCAAAATTGTTTTTCTTTAACTCTGGCACAAATACAGGAGATTCAAGCATAACATTTTCATCATTGAGAGCAAAGTTTAGGTCATGCCCCTCAACCTTGGCAAACCCTTGGTTATGAGCCTTAAGTGTAGGCACATTGCCATTACAGTCATCCTGAATTGTCAATTTAGACATACAGCCATTACAATCATCCATCCTAGATAAACTATTACAGTTATCTCGAATAGAAATTTTGTTCGTCTTATCACAATTCCAGGCGAACCAGTTAACAGTTGAATAATTGTCGCCTGAATAGCCTATTCCTATTTTTCTTCCTCCATAATCATCTTCCCTATCGCAAAATCTTCCTTACTCTCGCACAGATCTACATTACTTTCAGAAAGGTTAATGTTGTTTTCGGATTTATAAAAAATACTTTGATCCAAAAGATCATTTTTATTGATTAATTCGTTCTTAGGATGAGGAGACGGCATAGGAACATATTTTTTGTGTGCGGAAGAGGAAATAATTTTCTTTCGTTTTTGAATTTATCTTTATATCCAATTCCATCTTTATGAATGTCGGTCGTTGGCAGTTTACAATGTCAACCAGTGCTTTTTGGCTAGTTTTCCATTTATCAATAATGATTTGTAACTTATTGTTTTCGTTTTGAGATTTTTCTAGCTTTTTGGTCAAATCATTTATGATAAAATCTTTTCTGAAAACAAATTCCTTTAGGGTATGCATTTAAGCTATGGTTGAATTCAACTTCCGTTGATATGCAACCTCATTTTCTTTTAGTTCTTGATTTATTTTCAAAACTTTTTCTTTTTCGTTAATAATATCACGGTTCAGTGATTTGTAGTGTGCCACGACGTTCAAACATGGTTTTGAGCACAACTTTGCTTTAAATTCATATGGAATGTTGTTTACCAAATCCTTATCTTCGGCTTCTGATTTCATGGCGGTAGAGGATGTTCCAACTGCTGCATTCTTGCTGGTACTTATGACTTTTGAACAGCAGGCTTCAACTCAATTATTTCAGCTTTCTGTTGTCTCTTCTCTAAGGCAGGAGAGACGATGCTTTTCAAACCAGTGTCATCTTTTGGTATCTTGGAGGTTTGTTTTTCAACACCATTTGAAGCAGATGTGGCAGAGACAGTGGTGATGTTTGCCATGAGGGCCTTGTTTACTTCTCCCTTTGCCTCAGCTATCTCCTCCGACCAATCATAATCTTCCACCACTAAATCCTTATCATTATTTTCAGCCGCATTATTATTTCCTTGAATGGCAATCGGCCTCCTTGTCTGGTTAATTTCGGTATTCTCGTTCTTCAGCAACGGACACTCTCTTTTGAAATGGCCCAAGTCTTTGCAATTATAACATCTAAGCTTGGACTTGTCAAATCCAGCTTTTCCAAGAGCCAACCTCTTTCCTGTTTTATCTTGGAATTTCTTCAACCGAATAGTGATCATTACCATCTGCCACTTCAGATCCATCTCTTCCATGTCGTCTGGATCTACTTGATACATGTCCTCTGCTGTGAGGAATTCTCTCTTCGACTCTCCTGACATAAGCGCCTCATAGCTACTTAGGAAAGTATTAAAAAGAGTTACATGTTCTGTGAAAATTTTAAGTGCTTGAGTGTCGCTGGCCACAGTGGTTTTCTCGGAGGATGACGAGGCCTTCACAGAGTTTGCGGAAGCATTTAAATAGGATTCGACAGCACTTTGGGAATTTAATCCACATGAGGTGACAGGAGCAAGAAATGCCATATTCTTGGGGACCGAGGTTGCAGCAGCTTGCTGAGACGTCTTCTGAGAATATCCAGTTTGATTCATCTCTCGTTTCATGATGTCCATTTCAAAGGCTTTTAAAGTGTTAATCAATTCTGAGAGAGTAACTGGAGTTGTGCTGGTGAGGAAAGTTCTCTTAATCATCATGCATTGAAGACTCCATTCTTTTGGTAGAGAATCTAGCAGCTTCTTGACCGATGCATATTTTGCAACTGGGTTTCCCACCTTCTTCATCTTGGTCAACACCCCCAGAAATCTGCTTATGTGGTCGGACAAGCTTTGCCACGAATACTTCCAAACATATCATATTCTTTCTACACCATGTCTCGTTTGTTCTCCCTGAGTTCCTCATTGCCTTCATAATGGTCAATTAGAGCCAACCACAGTTCATGTGCCGAGGTGTATTCTTCAAACAAATTGTTATCATCCTTTGACAGAGCCATAGTGAGAGCAGCGTGAGCCCTCCGGCCACGTTGAATGAGTGTCCTATATTCATCTGTGAATGTTGAAGGATCTTCATTGATAGTACGGATGTTGTCACGTATTATCATGGGAACATGCGGGCCCATAGTGACTGACATCCATTGAGTATAATCGGTATACTCAAAAAAAAGACTTGATCCTGTTTTTCCAGCTGTTGAAATCTTCTGAACCTTTTAACTTTGATGGCCTTGTAGCAGTTCCAGTTTCTAGTTCAGCTTGAGCAATCGGATTGAGTTGATTGAGAGACATGATGGATGAATGATGATCAATTACGCTGAGATTTGCTGAATCAGAGAACAATTACGCTCGCTAGGAGGTAAATACGCTGGACCAGAAATCAAATACGCTGCACTGGGAGACAATTACGCTGGACCAGAGATCAAATACGCTGCACTTTGTCCTGCAAAATGCTAAATCCGCTGGATATTTGAAAACAAGCAAAAGTTTAGTTAATTTCGCTGAACACCATGATAAAATCGCTGAGGATTAGTATCACTGATTTCGAAGTCGCCTTCGATTAAATTCGCTGGGGTAATTACGCTGACAATAATATAAATCCGCTGGTTTAAGAACCCGCGTATTTGTTAACTACGCGAGATTCAAGTTAAATATGCCAGCTTCAAAGACAATTACGTTATCTCAAGTATATCTACGCTGGCTTTAAGAATAATTACGCCCAGAAGGGTTTTAGTACGAACAAAAACTCTCTAATCACCCAAATTCATGTTTCTTTGCAGCTAAATGACCAAAATGTTTACCAAACTACTGATTAACAACAACTCAAAGATTAAACGCACCAGATCAAGCCATTTTAAGTCTAAAAATTTGAAAAACCTTGAAACTTTGAAACTTTTGAAAAACCTTCAAAACTTGAAGAATCTTAACAAAAACTCAAACAATCAAGAGCACAAAGGCTCTGATACCAAATTGTCAGTCCCAAAACAGATTCGGATCACAGTGGTTGATTGTTTTCACCCAAACAACTATGGATTAGTTGTTTGAATGTGCAAATACTAAGAAAAACCAAGCAAAGAAAATGAAGAATCTTGTTTGGATCAAACAACTAGTGTTGTATATGAAATCCCAATAACATCTAATCAATAACAACATCTGGATATTCGGATGAGAGCACAATAGCAAAAATCACAATACAAGAAGGTCACCAAAATCTGTCCAAGAAACTTGGACATACATGCATTGATCATCATATTTATACAACATGACTACCCAACGTATTTATTAAATACGCTGGGTTGCTAAATACGCCGTGTACATACAAGTTTCACCATATTGCACTTTTGGCCCTTTAACTTTGTCTAACCATTACAAACTAGCTCAAACTATGGATAATCAAGCACCAACGTCTCAAAAGTTCTAACATGCAAGTGCCGATCGCCTATTTGTTGGCATGAGATCGGGGAAGCTCAAATCACCGGTCCCGAGCTTATACAACAGACGACAGACAAGATTTTACATATTCGGGACAACTTGCTGAAAGCTAGAAGCCGACAAAAGAGCTACGCAGATAAAAGACCCAAGCCCTTGGAATTCAACGTTGGTGACTTTGTAAGGTATCCCCTTGGAAGGGTGTGGTTCGTTTTGGGAAAAAGGGAAAGCTTGCTCCTCGCTACGTAGGTCCTTTCAAGATTCTCGAGAGGATTGGCAAGGTAGCCTACCGACTGGAACTACCACAAGAGCTCAACAACATTCATCCTACCTTCCACGTCTCAAAGCTAAAAAGATGTCTCGCTGAAGAAGGACTCTAAGTTTCGCTTGAAGATCTACAAATCAATGAGACTTTGCACTTCGTGGAAAAACCAGTCGAAATCATGGATCGAGGTACTAAGCAACTAAGGCGCAGTCGAATTCCTATCGTGAAGGTTTGATGGAAAGGAAAACGTGGCGCTGAGTTTACTTGGGAACTTGAAAGCGACATGAAGTCTAAGCATCCGCATTTGTTCCTTGCATCTTCCTAAATTTCGTGACGAAATTCCCTAAAGGAGGGGAGACTGTAAAGCTTCGCATTTGTATCTTTCCGTTTTTAGCAGGTCTGCTTCTTGTTTCTATTTTTGGAAATTCCAAACCGTGTAATCGTATTTCATTTCTGAATCATTGTAAATCTAAGGCTTTTGATTGTAATCAAATTTATCGATTATACGCATTTCGCAATCTTTATACACATTTATATCTATGATCATACACACATTCGTTATGCAATTTATAGCTTCCAATCAACTTGCATATTCTTATCATATATTCATGAAAGTTAAACGTTTCTAATCAAGCAAGCAATCTACAACTTAAACGCAAAATGCATGGACTTTTGGCACCATGATTCTTGTCACACTTAAGTTAATTATTTGCAAGACATGTTTAGGATTATGTAACACCTTTAATCATGTTTTAATCTTCCAAAACACTTCACACTTGATTTACATATAAAATACATTATTTATATAACAGTTAAAACCATTTATATAAATTAATTACTAAAAAAAACTAAAAAAAGAGGGCTGCCATATGTTGATGTTTTGGGCTTATTTCAAGTTTAAACACCCACTAATCTTGTCCAAAGCCCAACACATTGAAACCCTAATCCCTTCCCTATATAAACCACCATTCCCCATCCATTTCCCACTTTTACAAGTCTCCAAAACCTTCAAAAACACTCTCAAAGTCCCTCACATATTCAAAAAACGCAGCAGCCATATTTGAGTTTTTTGTGAGTTCTAACTCACTTCTTCAACTAATTCTTCCATATTTCTTATTCTAAAACACTTGGATAACCTCTAGGAAGGTTTTCACAAGTTTCCTTGGGCAAACTAAGGTGAAACCTCACCATTTTTGAGGTCCAAAGTGCCATAAATTTTCTGCCCATTTTTATCCTTTTAAACTTTAATATTTTCAAAGTTTCTTCATGTCTTCTTCCTCAACATTGTTTGCTAAGCCCTATGGGATGTTACCATAGGTTTTCCGTGGAAAACCAAGGTGGAATCACACCATTTTTGGGGCCAAACTTTCTGTTTTGGAAGATAATTTATAAAACTTTTTCGGACTTATTCTTAACATAACAAATCTATGTTGCTTATGCCACTAACCAAGCTTATGGTTAGTGTGTTAAGCTAAACTTTTTCACATACAATCAAGAGGCATAACATGTCTCTAAACTTGTGGTTTTTACTAGGGTTTCAAACCCACAAGTGTTGACCCATCCAAGCTTACAAGCTTGTGTTGGTGTAGGTGTGATTACATGAAGGCCTTGGCCATTCAACTATTCAATCCACCCCTCACTTGATGATTTCCATAATTCTTGACCATCTGGATTGTCATTGTGTCAATCTTGTGTAAGGGTGAATCTTATGAAAGAGGTTTAGGATGGTTATCCTCCTACCTCCATGCATGACTTATATGACTTACATGATATCTATGAAATACATGAACTATATGATAAATTAGTAATATTATAACTATACATAAATACTTAATATAACTAACCTTTGACCATGACCAATGGTTATTTGTCCTAAAAGTAGGTTATTTTATCTTAGACCTAACAATCATTACGATTCTATTAGGCATGACCCATGAAAACACAATTACCCTTCGCGGCTTATTAGTGTCAAAAACGAATGTTAATGTCTAGATAATACTTTCGTTTATATATACTTTCTTTGCATATTGTAAATTCCTAAACTCATTAAACTCCCCTTAATCTAATACTCACACACCTACGTTGCCTTGTTTAGGATAAACTTGGTGTTCCATCCCCTAAATCAACCTAACTCTCTCACGGATATTACTTTGCAAAACCGTGAGTACACTCGACCCCTTTTATGCTTTCCACTATTTGGGTGCAACATGGTTAATTTACTAAAACTACACTAAATCAAACTTTATTCTATACACAAACAATCCATCAACATGCTTTAGTCTTATGCTAGTTGAATTGTTACTTGGTATATTCTTATGTGATCTAAATGTCATTAACTTTGATCGAGCCACCCTTAACATGTATAGCACTATAGGAGTAACGCACCGCCCGTATTCTTGTGGTCAATGTTAAGTTTTAATCTATTTTGCGATACACTAGAGGATTGACTTGTAGATTCACATGCCTTGTTTACACTTATCTTGTATGCTAGCTATTCATGTGGATTTGTTTAAACGGATTTTATACTTATGCTATGATATTAAACTTGTGTACTCGCCAATACTTGTTATTGAACTATACTTTTTAACATTTTGTAGCTTGATGAAGTTATTATGATGGAACTTAGTAGGAATGGCGTAGAAACACGCGTAGAACACTAAGTTGATCATTATGTTATTGTTGAACTTGTTTTCTGTTATTTCTTGTATTTGAATATTTGGTGTAACATTGACAATTTTGATGCTATGAAATGAAATGGGTTGTTAATTTAAATATTGTCGCAAATAGCGTTATGATGTCTCGAGCAATCTAGTTCGTCTCATTCCAATGTTTTCGCCATCGGTTGGGGTGTAACACAACTGATCCAAGAACTGAGGATGATGCGGAAAGGCCTGCTAAAAAGGCTTGAAGAGTTAAGAGCAAGTCTGATATCAAGAAAAAGACAACTTGGTCTCCTGCTATCAATAAAGATAGAAGAAAGTACATAAGGAAGAAGACACAGAAGTTGAAAATGTTGAACAACCACCTATTTCACCCATTCATGTTTCACCACAACTATCACCACGACACGTAAAACCACAATCACCACAACATGTTACACCTCCACAACTGTCATCACAAAAACAACAAACACCTCCTGTACAACAACGCTCTACACCACAATCTGGTCCAAGACGTTCTTTGACTGATAAATTTTTTGACGACTTTGGTGATATTCCATTTACTAATGGATTTGATGTAGACGTTTTTAACTGTACAAAGATTGCCGAATTGGAAAGCCGACTTAAGTTTTCAGAAGATGATCGAAAGCATCTTGACGCTGTTTTATCAAGTTTTCTATTTGAAAATGAAAGATTAAGAAGGTTGATTGTGGAGTATGATGCTAAACGTCTGCACAACAATAGAAAGATGGATTCATTCTAGAAGATTCTGACTAGGAAGTTTGGAATTGATTTCGAGGCTGAATGTGATTTGATTGAAAGAGAAGAAGCCAAAGAAAGAGTTGCTGAATGAGAAAAGAAAGCAGAAGCTGAAGCTGCAACATTGGGCAAAGGGAAAGAAAAGGTTGATGAAGTTCCTATGATTGTACAACCTGAGCTAGAAGATGAATCTGTGCCATAAATTATTTCTGAAATAGTTGAGAATGTAACAGAAGTTAAAACTGAAGCTGATTCTAAGCCAGTGAATTTTGTGCTTATTTGAGGACCAGTAGATGTTTTTGATATGTCTTTGAGGCAAAAGATTATAGAACGAAAGAGAATACTGAGATCGATGGGTTTGACGATGACGAGGAGGAGGATGATGATAAGAAAGATGATAGTAAAAAAAGATGACGATGATAAGGGTACACTCAGGGAGGTACTGAAGTATCGGTGGAAGATGCAAAGATTAATGAATCATTCGAGTATGATGCTTATTTCCAAGACAATGTTAATGAGGAGAATGAAGCTCAGAGACAAGGGGAGCAGAAAGATCAAGTTCACAATGAAGTACATTCAGTAATCTTCACAGCTACTCCAATGACAGCAGTTCCTGATTGTCAACCACCCCGAGTTTTCTATCTCGAGCATAACGTGGAAGAAGGTGAGTTTGTACACAACTACACCAACAAAGAGATAGCTATTATGTTGGGAGTTGAAGACGATAAATTCGAATTTGACTTTGAAGACGAACTGAACAATATCAGTGCATCTGAACCTATTGATTACCAGTATAAGTATATTCCAGATGCTGATATTTATGACAGGGTTATCATTTAAGATGCATCAGACGACGATGATGATACGATGAAGTATTCTGGAGTAGATTCTGATAATTTTCCAACGTTTCAAGAGTTATTTGCTGAAGCATCTGATGAGTTGTTGAGACAAAAGGTTGAGGAAACAGTAAGAGAAAGTTATGTTCCAAAACGTCTTTCGAAAGAAGAAATCGCTGAAGCCAAGAGATCGGGGTTCAAAGCATTGCCAAAAGAACGAAAGTTTAGACGTCCACTAGCATTCTTTACATGAGATCCAGAAAAATCACTTGGAGATATTTTGAGTTGGGATTGGTTAGAAAAGCTGAATATGTATGCTATGAAGAGGGAGTTTGGAGTGCAATACTTCTGATACCTCTGAGATGTTAAGATGCTACCGTATGGGATGTAGAAGAGCTTGTGAAGACCAAGATGATTAGCTTTCAGATGAAATTTCATGATCAATGCTTATGGAAGCTTATCAAGTACGAAGCAACTCACAGAATCAATTATTGGAAGCTGCATATTCCAAAGAAATGCATAAAGATTGATCCGGTGACAAAAGAAAAAGACGTAACGCTGATACTCAAACGACCACACACAATGAAAAAACATGCCACTAATGCCGATCGAACAAGATTTTCATGTATACTTCAAGTGGTGATTGTATTAAAATATGAGAATGTTTGGAGGATGATTCGTGTACTAGACTCGATGTGGCAGTGAACTGTTCCGAGAAAGATGTTGAATGTATATTCTTCAACAAGATTTGCTATAAAGTGTTAGAGAAGACACCAGCGGTGCATTACCAAGGTGTGATCAATGTCTGCTATGCACACGGTATTAATTCAGGAAAGATGTGGAAGTCAAAGTGGAGGAACTTGAACATTTTATGAGACAGATAAGGAATGAAGAGCGTATAGAAGAAATGTCAAAGGAAGCACATCTTAGAAGATTCCAGTTTATCAAATGGGCTCCTACGACTAATCAATCACTGATTCCCTCTAAAGAGTAAAGAAAACCGAGGAAGAACTTCTTTGGACGTTAAAGTTAAATGTATGAAGTTTTTTGAAGACAGACCAAGACTACGGCAACATCCAAGGGGGAGTTTGTTGGTGTGTTATGTCTATTGCATACGTCTTAGTGTTGTGTCTGTGTATGTAATAGTGCTGAGCTGTTAAAAATATGTTTGTCGTGTTTGTATTTAACTTCGCACATAGGTAGCTTACCTTCATACGAAGATTAACTTACCCACGCACAAAGGTAGCTCTCAAGTCTATAAATAGTAGTGTTGAGTTGCGAGTTTGTAACTTTTGGTGACTGATACGGTGAAGCCCTATCGGATTTCATAGTGATCTATAACTAGTAAACAGTTAATGAAATCAGTAATTGATAAGTAATCTTGTTAATTGTCACTAGTTAATATGAATTCCGCGCATATGGACTAGATAATCAAAGTAGGACCTTTGTTATTGGAGAAAATGATCCTACACTTTATGAAAATTCTAAAAATGGTTTAACTAATGAATTTTGATTATTGTGAGAAGCGTGCTTCTACACAAGTGTTGAGATTTGTAGGTACACCTATGTTCATGAGGATGACCATTTTCATTGAAGAACGAAGAGCACATAAGGAATGAGCAAAAATAGATGCATATGTTTCTTTTTAGCTTTGATTATTAGTTAGTCAATAAGTGGAATGTATTGTGTATCATTTTGGTCGGGGTTAACTTTGGGAGATTGGTCGTGTCACATCCCTTGTGCGTTTAAAAGCCCTCATTTTACATTGAGGACAATGTTAACCTCAAGTGTGGGGATGGGGGAAAAAGTTGTGTTTTTGACCTTTCGTTGAAATTCTACACATTGAGGACAATGTTGACCTCAAGTGTAGGGATGGGGGAAATTTCAAAAATTTTCAAAATGTTCTCTTAGAAACATTCTAAAAACACCATTAACAAAGTCAACGAGGGAATACACAACCCATTTGGTCTTTTATTATGGTCAAGTTCCGAATTATAACATGACGGGTATTTAGCGGGTGGTTATTTGGGAATAATCCACTTAAGAAACTAATGTGTTTTGCATATCACATATCATACCCTATTTCATGTGAGTTTTTGAGCCACTTATACATTCATAGATGTATTTCTTTTTTTTAGTGTGCCATTAGTTCACGTATTGTAGAACATGCAACTTTTGATGCGTTTTAGACCATAGACAGAGTACGAGCAAAAGAATGATCAAGGCATTAGGTAAACCTTTTCTTTTTACACCATTGTTTTATCGTTACCCAAAATCAATCCTTTAATCACCAACTTTGAGCCTAAACCCTTCGTTTGACCAACCACTTAGCCATTGATCTATTAAACCTTTTTAATTTTAACCCGTGTGATAAAAATTTGATTTTAGGAGTAGTTTGTTTCCTAAATTTGTGATTTATTTAAGCTAAAAAAAGAATTAAAAAGCAATCGAAAAATAAAAAAATGGCATCAAAAATAGTGGAAAATCAAGTTTTCATCACCTTAGCCACTTTTAAAACTCCCAATGCATATCCTTACCCTAGCCACATTACAACCTCGTAGTTTGAGTTTCATCACCTTAGACACTTTTAAAAGTGCTCTTGATATTTACAAATATTTTGTTTAAAAGGAGGAGGTTTGATTACTTGTCAAGCATATAGTAGGAATAAGTCCCATACCGGCATCGAGCGTTTCACTTATACATTTTCAACCGAGTGTTGAGTGATCACTTGTGAGGTGTGTGAATTTGTATATAGCTAAATGAAATTTTATAAAGGAATCTTATTCCCAAAAATATTTATTTTTCTTAAAAAGTGTTCTAAATAAATTATGTCAAAAATGATTGTAAATAATATAAAAACAAGAATTAAAAGAACGTGGATTTGTTGATACACTTTATGTCCGTCACTGTCCAAATATGATAGATAGAGCGTGTAATGAATATTGCATAGATTAGATACGAACACACGACCCAAGGGCGAACGAGAACTGGCTCGTACGAGTGACAATGTGACTCATACGAGTGATAAACAACGTATAATGGCTCGTACAAGTGAAAATATGACTCGTATGGGTGATGAACAGTTCCACTCATATGAGTGACACTTTGTACGAGTGAAGCCTCGTACGAATGGTGCATCATACGGGTGACAGCCTGCTCGCTTCGCACGAGGAACTCATGTCTATATATACGTTATGTGTTCATTGTTTGTAAGTTTTGGAAGTTCCCTGAGGGGAATCGCTGGCGGATTCTCTCTAGGAATTCCGCCAGCCAGACAAGATGTATACTCTTTCGGTATGAATGAATGAATGCTTCTGATGATTCTGTTTCTACCTCCTTGTTATAATAATGTTCTACCGAGTCGGTACTATCATACGCCCAACCTTCCATCTAGAACCGCTATTGTTGGGACCCACAACTGGTATTAGAGCCATGGTACTGATTCATTCAATCTAACAGTTGATGAATCACCTACACTCATGAATTTTGGACGTATGAGGGGTTTTAGACGTAAAACATCAAATAATTGGACAATCCACGGACATAATGTAAAATTGAAACCATAGGATTGCTAGAACCTAATTTTCGACCAGATTTGTGCAAAAATCATGTTGAAATTCGAGGAAATGAAGATTCTGGATCGAAAAGACGTAATCAGGCCCATTCGTACGAGTAAGCATATATGGCTTGTACGAGTGACACTTTGTCACTCGTACGAAGCACTGCTCATACGAAGTCTGCGTGCCTAAAAAAGGCATTTTTTAATCGTATCAACGAGACGACTACCCAGAAAAAATTTGGTGGTTACAAATTATTTTGAGATTTTAACGTTTAATTTGGG
Organism: Scalesia atractyloides; assembly: GCA_947069175.1. Classification (NCBI taxonomy): domain Eukaryota; kingdom Viridiplantae; phylum Streptophyta; class Magnoliopsida; order Asterales; family Asteraceae; genus Scalesia; species Scalesia atractyloides. The sequence continues at coordinate 43,034,030 of CAMTDV010001632.1, forward strand.
CTGTTCGGGGACACCGTCTAGAGCTTCAGAGTATAGATTTGATGATACGGTCACAAAATGTTGAAGATTTTGAGGTTGTCACTGATACCTGTGCAAAATGTTATAATCTAGTGTAGTGACTATTAATGGGCCTTAACGTTAAATCAACATTTGATCAAAACTGCAATTTTAGGAAATTTTCTACAAAATTTGAGTACCATATACTGCAGTCGCGCCATAATATTCATTCCCATAAGAACTCAAGACGTCAGAATTTGCAAAAATGAGGGGGAATAAAAAATTTTCACGTATATGTTAAAATTGAGTCATTTTTGAAATTCGTGACCATGCAACAGTATCCAGGGGTTCTGACTGTAGATTATCTGGGAAAAACAGAGGATCGAGGATTCATTAGTAATGAGATAACGTTTATGTCTATTAACGAAATAAACTATGCATTTGGAATGTTGTGATCAAAAGAATGTTTAAAATTTTCAGATCATGATATAGATTGATGCTCAAGGGTTAAATACCTAATCCCCGATGTGGAAGTGGAAGCACATACGACTACTTATCTTTAACTCTACAAGGCAAATGAACTATTTTTCGGACTAACCGCCTGGAAACAAGGATGTCTTGTAGTTTCAGTTGCCCCATTCCAACGGAGATATCTATACATCTGTTATTGTGACTAAAAAGGAAGACTGTGATTCTGATTGCCGAAGAATGCTTCTCAGATTCGATGTGTTAACAGATAGTATGATTCCGATGATGATTTGCTGATTGAGAAGATTACCGATTTGTTGATCAATCGTGATTACGAAAATCGGAATTTCAGATTTTTGTGGATATTTATTGATTTGAAGTTTTTTGTTGTGGTAATTCGAAGTTTCTATCAATTGCCGGTTGGGTTCTGAAGATCAGAGGATCGAGTATCATAGCAGTGTGCTAAACCGAATGCAGATATGGTTAACATTGAAACGGAGAAGCTGCATTGTTTAATTTCAAGTTGGAGATTATTCGAGAAAATTTGTAGATTAAGCAAATCAGAGGAGGCCTTGAACCGTGCAAACAACGACCTAAAGATTAAATTCTTGAGAAAACTATTTCAGGGGGAATGTTGCTTAACGTAGATAATGCAAACCTAAATCATCAATCAAGGGGGAATTACGACGTCAACAGATACCTGATTGAATTTGAAGAATATTCAAACACGGCTCCCAGATTTCAAGATAAAGTTCAAGCTTTGGCACTGACGTACAAGGGGGAAACTGTTGATACACTTTATGTCCATCACTGTGCAATAGGATAGATAGAGCGTGTGTTGAAATATTGTATAGATTAGATATGAACACACGACCCAGGTGTGAATGAGAACTTGCTCGTACAAGTGACAATGTGACTCATACGAGTGATAAACAACGTATACTAGCTCGTACGAGTGAAAATATGACTCGTACGGGTGATGAACAGTTCCACTCTACGAATGACACTTCGTACGAGTGAAGCCTCGTACGAATGGTGCTTTGTACAAGTGACAGCCTGCTCACTTCGCACGAGGAACTCATGTCTATATATATGTGTTATGTGTTCATTGTTTGTAAGTTTTGGAAGTTCCTTAAGGGGAAACGCTGGTGGATTCTCTCCAGGATCCGCTAGCCAGACAAGATGTATACTCTTTCGGTATGAATGAATGAATGCTTCCGCTAATTCTGTTTCTACCTCCTTCTTATAATAATGTTCTACCGAATCGGTACCATCATACGCCCAAACTTCCGTCTAGTACCGTCGTCGTCAGGACCCACAGGATTCTCGACACTCTACAAGCAAGACCCAAAAACTTCTCTTCTACCCATTCCATTTGGGTGTGTAAGCATATATTCAAGAGTTTTGCTTAAGGACAAGCAAATATTTAAGTATGGGAGTATTTGATATGCGTCAAATGGAACATATAAATTGTATAAAATGTGGTATAAATACCAGCCCTTTTTTTAGAACTAATGTTGAAAAGTGTCTTTCTTTGTATACTTTTTATTTCAAGGATTATAAGAGCATAAATGTACAAAATGAACAAATTAACGAAAAAATCCAACATAAGTACAAAAGAAGGGAAGACAACACACTATACCAACCCTCCAAGCTTCACCCCAAGATTAAAAACAACGAATCAAAAGTTTGGCAGGGAATCGTGCGTAGTCGGCAAAGGGTCATGCCCCTTCAAGATTCCAGATTAGAAGAAGACAAACAAAAGCAAACAAGAGACACGGGGCTGTGTCCCTTGGGCATGGGCCATGGTTAACTTCAAGGTTTGCATATCTTCGATAGTACAACATGTACAACGGCCACGGGGCCGTGCCATGTTGTGTTTTTACGGTCTATATAAAGCACGTTAACTGCCGGGAAGGGGGTTAGAAGGTTGGGTCTGGGTAAGACTCTTGCCTCGTTCAGGGTATAGATCCTACGAGGACTTAGTTCAAACTTATTAGGACTTCCCTCACGCAGATAGCATCAAATCGGGGGATGTAAGAACAGCTTGAACTCATTATTTATAAACTACAATTAAAACTTTAAACCGGCCTTGCAGGACTATATCCCTGCTGACTCAGACCAATATGGCCGAGGGTAGCGTTGCCTCCAAAAGAAGGACATGCCACATTTTGCATTAATAAATTACTTAATTATCGTTCAATATTTCGGCTATGCGGGACTATATCCCTGCTGACTCATACTAATATGGCTGAGGGTATTGTCGCCTCCAAAAGAGGGGCATGCCACTTTAATCAAGATAATCTCTTAAAAACCCAAAATGCAGAAATCATCAAAGGATACATAAAGGGTGAGTCAGAACCATGTGATTCTATCTTGTTTATTTGTTTCCTACATGTTCTTGGGTTTAGTTTAATTTACTTATCGAAACCTTTTCTCAAAAAATTTGTATCGATTAGATGTTGACGGTAATCCGGTAGCTCTTGTGTCCTTGGACGACCTCGGTATCTAACCATTACTATACTACACTAACAATTGGTACACTTACCCTAACGTGTTGTAGAGATTGATAGTGTTATATCGTGTTTGCATAAACTAGCGAAAAGTGCTTAAAATATATCTAAAAATTATACACACCCTCGCTCACATGAGTAAATGATTATAAAAATTCCCCCTTAGATTGATCACTCATTTTGTAATTCACACAAAAGGAATGTTTGTGATCAAATAGATCTCTAACACATGAGATCTATTTATACAAGTATAAAAGCTCTATTTGCAATCAGCTGATGTCACCCTGATAGTGACAGCTAACATTCCTACTAGAATAGATTCCACAGATGTTAGCAAACATCTACAGGAATCTAATATCTGATGTATTACATTAAACATCTGTTCTAAGCTAAATATTGTTACATTGAATAAACCTTTGTTTTTCAAACTGTTGTTGGCCTGTATCAAACATCAGTTTTGCCACAACAGATGTTTGGTCTTCATGATTAGTGTTGATGCACTTTATGTCCGTTACTGTGCGAATAGCCTAGAAAGAGTGTGTATTGAATATTGTATATAGTAGATACTAACACACGACACAAGTGCGAACAAGAACTAGCTCGTATGAGTAACAAAGTGACTCGTACGAGTGACAAACATCTCACTCGTACGAAAGACACTTCGTATGAAGCCAACCTGCTCGCTTCGCATGAGCTGCTCATGTCTATATATATGTGTGTTGTGTGTTCATTGTTTGTAAGTTTTGGAAGTTCCCTAAGGGGAAACGCTGGCGGATTCTCTCTAGGAATTCTGCCAGCCAGACAAGATGTATACTCTTTCGGTATGAATGAATGAATGCTTCCACTGATTTTGTTTCTACTCCCTCTTTATAACGTTCTGCCGAATCGGTACTATCATACGCCCAAACTTCCGTCTAACCCGTCGTCAACCGGGACCCACAACTAAGGAGTTAAATTGGATACTTTTTACCACTAAGCATTTGTGTGTGCAACCGGCTTGTACGAAGACTCAGGCATCAACGTGACCACCACTACTGAATCCGATGAACAACTCCTCCAAGATTCAGTTATGCAACCCCACTTTTACGAAAAATAGACATCAACTTTACTCATCACTAAAGAATCTTCGATGCTCTATGTTTCCCAGATAATCTGTAGTCGGAACCACCCGAATACTGCTGCATGGGCACGAATTTAAAAAATGCCGGAATATTAACATATACGTGAATTTTTTTATTCCCCCTCATTTTTGGAAATTTTGAGGTCTTCAACATTTTGTGACCGTATCATCAAATCTATACTTTGAAACTCTAGACGGTTTCCCCGAACAACCCGAATTAGACGTTAAAATCTCGAAAAGTTTGTAACCACCAAATTTTTTCTAGGCACTCGTCTCGTCAATACGATCAAAAAATGCCTTCTTTTTTTAGGCCTACGACACTTCGTACGAGGTAGACTTCGTACGAGTGGTGCTTCGTATGAGTGGTGATTCGTATGGGTGACAAATTGTCACACGTACGAGCCACAGAGACTCACTCGTACAAATGAGCCTGATTACGTTTTTTGATCCAGAATCTTTATTTCTTCGAATTTCAAGATGATTTTTGCACAGGTCTGGTCGAAAAACAGTTTCTAACAAACCTATGGTTTTAATTTTACATTATATCCATGGATTGTCCGATTATTTGATGTTTTACGTCTAAAACCCCTCATACGTCCAAAATTCATGAGCGTAAGTGATTCATCAACTGTTAGATTGAATGAATCGGTACCGTAGCTCTGATACCAGTTATGGATCCCGGGTGATGGCGGTTCTAGACGGAAGTTTGGGCGTATGATAGTACCGATTCAGTATAACTTTATAAAACGGGAGTAGTAACAGAATCAACGGAAGCATTCATTCATTCATACTAAAAGAGTATACATCTTGTCTGACTAGCAGAATTCCTTGAGAGAATTTCAACACTGCTGGTGACTTCCCCTTCACTTCCTGTCTCTAACACTTCTGAAGTAGGTCCGACCAAACTCTGCAACAATCAGTCTCTGTACCAATCTTGAACATTGCCGAATCATCTGCCCATCAACCGATTGATGCTGACTCTGATCGTGAACAGACTTTTGATGATGGAGGAACCAGTTCTGATGAAGGTTCCGAGTAAATTCAAAGCTTTCTGAATACTCAAGCTGATGAATCCAATGTTAGAAATGCAGCTACATCCTCTAAACCGGTTGTTGATTAAGTGGTCACGCATTTGCAAAGTCACGTAGATGTTCCGAGTGAAGTGATGCCAATGATACTATCTTATGTAGGTCTACTTGGAGGATCAAGATTAACATACTTCCCTGTTTATACAACACACATACGAGTGCGGAATCCTTGTAAGTATGCAAACCAAAGCAAAGTAAGAAACACAGGATAACCAAAGATTCAATATCTTGATTAACAGAAGAGAACTAGTACAAACACATACAAACAATGTTCATACATACTCAGGAAATACTCGCAGTGCTCTCTCTCTTGTGCTCTCAGTGTCTCTCTCTAGTATGTATTCACCAACATTTCACTGAGAAGTGCATGTTTGTTTATATAGTGCCCACACCTAACAATAGTACGAAGAATGTTACTGGTTTTACCAACACTATAAGTCACGAAGAACATTCTACAATGGATACTCATATGAACAGGAACTGGATTGCACGAACAAGCAAAGAGATTGTTGAGAGGGGTCACACGTACGAGTAGATAATCACTCGTACGAATCAGCAAGTGGCTCGTACAAGCAACAACTTGCTCGTACGAAGCACCTTTCACTTGCACGTAGATATGTTCTTCGGAGAACATGCCAACAGACACGACGTACACAAGACTCAACAGTATGCACACAAGCAATTGTTTTACAACACAGACAAACTAGTCGTCGTACTAAATTAAGATAGGAGGATATCTTGATTTGGTCGACACGACCAAACTATACAGACACATTAAACAAAGACCATACAACATTGATAAGTTTCTTTTCATAACAATCTCGTATGAAATGACACTTAATCTCATTGTGTTTGGTTTCTGAATTCTGTACAGGATTACGAGTGATCTGTAAAGCAACTTCATTGTCAACATAAAATAGGAGTAGTTAGAAATTTAAAACCATAGTCACGCATTTGTTGTTGGATCCTTAGAACCCGAGAGCAGCAACAAGAAGCTAAAATATACTCAGCCTCACAGGTTGACGTAGCTACACAAGTCTGCTTTTTGCACTGCCACGTGACTAGGCGATTTCCCAAGAACTGACATCCTGCTGATGTTAATTTTGCATCGATCTTTCAGCCTCCATGATCAGAATCACTAAATGCTGTCAAATCAAACTTATCATCCTTAGGGTACCAGAGAGAAGTGTCTGGGCGACCCTTCAAATAACGAGAGATTCTTTTCACAACCATCAAATGAGAAACCTTTGGACTTGACTGGTAGCGAGCTAGAAGACATGTTGGGTACATTATATCGGGTCTTGAAGCAGTAAATAAGAGATCCGATCATAGTACGATAAAGAGATGGTTCCACATGTTCACCCGTTCCATCAGGAGTAATCCCATGATTTTGAGCTAATGGAGTTCCCAAAGGCTTTGAGTCTTCCATTTGAAATCTTTAGGGAATATCCCTGACGTACTTGGTTTGATGGATGAAAATCCCTTCCTTAGATTGATGAACCTGTAAACCTAAAAAGAAAGTCATTTATCCCATTGCACTCATCTCGAACTTCTCTTGCATCACCTGCTCGAATTCTTTGCACATTTTCTCGTTTGTAGACTCAAAAATAATATCATCAACATACACTTGTACCAGCAATAAGTCAACATTTTCTTCCTTGATGAAGAGAGTACAGTCGATCAATCCACGTCGAAAACCATTCTTTAGAAGATAGGAAGACGATGTTTCATACCAAGCCCGATGAGCCTGTTGAAGACCACACAGCGCCTTATTGAGAAGCCAAACCTTGTCAGGATGAATTAGACCTTCAAAACCAAGTGGTTATTCAACATATACTTCTTCTTCAACCACACCATGAGGAAATGCACTCTTCACATCCATTTGGTAAACTGTAAACTTCTTGTAGGATGCATCAGCCAAGAAAATTCTTATGGCCTCAAGACGTGCTACTGGTGCATAAGCTTCATTGTAATGAATGCCTTCTACCTGATTAAAGCCCTGGACATCCAATCTTGCTTTGTTTCTCACAACAACACCTCGGTCATCCTTCTTACACTTGTAAACCCATCTGTACCAATCTTCTTGTAGTTGTCAGGCCTATCAACCAATTTCCACATGCCTAACTTCTAAAACTGCTGAAGTTCTTCTTGCATTGCCTCAACCCATTGGTCTTCTTTCATTGCCTCTTTCCAAGATTTTAGTTCAACTTGGCAGACATAGCAGGCAAAAGACCAATCATTGTGTTTCCCAAATTCCCTAATAGCTGAATATAAACCAGCATTCTGGTTGTTCCTTAGCTGATTACGAGTCTGCACACCACTCTGGACATCTCCTATAATATTCTGTTGAGGATGGATATTATGAATTCGAGTTTCAGGAACATCGGGAACTCGAGAATTTATACCCAAATTGTTGATATTCAGATCAATAGCTAATTCATTTGCTGGATTTGAAGAAGATGTGGACACATGACCTTCAGTTGTCCCTAGATTTTGCACATTTGACGTGACATCTCAAATTCCAGGAACCGGACTAGAAGTAGCTTCATTTGCATCATGGAACTCATCATCTTCTGACGAAACATTGTATTCAGCAACACCTTCAAATTCCTCATTTTGGACAAGATTGTTAACCGAAATAGACACTTAAGGGTTAACAATAATTGGTCGTACTAACGACGAGTCAACAGGAGTATCACTTTCTAGTAGCATTTGAGCAGCTGCAGAAGCATCATCAAAAGTTAGCAGATTAAGGGAGTGAAACAATCCATCATAGTCAAACATCCAAGGAGCACCCAGAGCTCTCACTGATTCAGTGTATCTTTGAACCTTAACTTCACCCGATTCTTCAATCTTTTTCGATGACAAATTCCACACTCTGAAATTAGGAGTAGCATATCCAAGAAAGAAACCTTCGATAGCCTTTGGTCCAAGCTTTCCATGTGGATCAATCATAGTGCAAGGAGCTCCAAAAGGTTTTAAGAAAGACACATCCGGTTTCCTTTTATGTAATAACTCGAACTATGTTTTCCCATGCCTCTTCACCGTAAAAACTCCATTCATCGTATAACATGCAGTAGCCACAGTCTCCCCAGAATTGAACAGGAAGTTCTGATTCTATTAACATAGTTCTTGTAGTTTCAATCAGAGTTCTATTTTTCCTCTCAGCGACACCATTTTGTTGTGGACTGTAACGAGAACTATACTCATGCAAAATGCTTTAGAAGAACAGAACTCATCCATAACATGATTCTTAAATTCAATGTCATTGTCGCTTCTGATTCTCCTTATCTTCAAATTGTACAAATTTTTAAGTAGCATCGGGAGATTCTCGAGGATTTCAGGAACTTCACTCTTGTGTGCCAACATATTTAACCATGAAAATCTTGAGTAGTCATCAGTAACTACTAAGCAATATGAATCACCAAAGGTAGGCTTGTGTTTCATAGGTCCAAAGAGGTCCATATAAGACGTTCTAGAGGCATATTCACCGTGTTAATCTTCTTCACAGGACGAGATTTTCTAGCTTGCTATCCCTTTTGGCACGATACACAGACGTCTTGTAAATGAAAGTTCTTCACTGGTACACCACTCACAAGTTTTTTTTTCACTAAATAGTTCATTTTCCTTAAGTTAATGTGTCCCATTCATCTGTGCCAGAGATTGATTCATTTCGGTGGCTTTTGAGACAAAACATGTGACTTGTGTAGACATGGTAATAGCTTGGCTCATGTCAAGAATATACAAGTCATTAATTCTAGGAGCCGATAGGAGAATCCATTCTTTCAGAATCTTGAAACCGAGTTTCAGCACATAACAACCGGTATCTTCAAAATGAACCGTGAACTTCTTGTCGCAGATTTGAGAAACACTTAGAAGAATGAGATCAAATTGACGAACATAATTGATCATATCAAAACTAACAACACCATTGGAAACCATTCCTTCTCCAGTGATAACCTCCTTATCTCAAGCAAAGGCAACATAACCTCCTCTAATGTTTTTTACATTATAAAGAAGCCTTAAGTCGCCTGTCATGTGCCTTGATGCTCCACTGTCAACAATCCAATGACTATTCACATTTCCTCCGGTAACATCCTGCACATTTCAATACCCGATCAGTTTGAGATGGGGACCCAAGCCTTAGTGGTCTTGGGTCGACCCTTATCATCAAGAAATGTGATTTCTATTTCTTGATGATTTGGAAACTTTGTGCCTCCCCACGAAACATTACCAGTTTTAGGTTTCCAAGATTGTTGAAATTTACCAGAATTACTATTATTTATAGTTTTAAATACTTCTGGTTTTATCAAACTTGATGAACTTGGTTTCCTTTCTGAAAAATCCAGTTTTAATGCTTTTTCAATTATTTCTACTTGCTTACGTCTCTATTTTTCATCTTGTTCCTTAACAATTCGTTTGTCTTGTTTAGGTGACATAGATCGACGTTGGCAAGTTGTTTCAGAAGGGGCTTTTTCAACAAACTTCGGTTTTGCTGGATTGGTACAGTTTTTGATAATGTGGCCAAACTCTCCGCATTTAAAACATGTTCACATTTCAACAAATTTAGGAGATCTTATTTTATGACTTGATGTTGAACTTGTGGGTCTGTAGGAACTTGGTTCATCTTCACACCCATTTGTATGTTGAGTGTAATTGTTTTGACTGTTACGCTTCAAAATCTTGACTTGATTTACAAAATCAATATTAGACATGCTTTCAAAAGTCTCGATTTTATCAGTACCAGGTGATCACACAAATTTAACATTCTTCAATTTCTTCTTGTAGCGAGCTCCTTTGGTTTTAACCTTTTATTGTGATACCTTAGGTTTTTCAGCTCGCTTTTCTTGTTGTTTTTCTTAGGAAACGAATAATGGTTGTGACTTGATTGGATTCTTCTTTTCCAAAAATTTGGCTGTTGAGTTTTCAAAAAGTTGATCAATAGAGGTTGGATTTACATTTCTGAACGGAAAGTCTTTGTTTGAGTAAATTTTCTTATCCCCAATCAAAGTATACAACACATTATCATTTTTGATTGTAGACTCAGTTGTCTTGACAAATTTCATAGGATCATTCTCTTGATTTGCAACAGATTTCACATCAGGAGCAGCATAAATTTCTACCCCTTTTTCTTCATTAAGAGATTGATCCTGATCGGTTTACTCTTACTCATCATCTGAAGAATCATCCTCCTCTATTTTAGAAGGATTCTGATCCACAACTGATGATGAGTTCTCTGATTTTTCTTAATTTAACTAAGGAATTGTCCAGCTTAAACCCTAATCCTGCTGCAAACTCTTCAGGATTAAGAGGTACAGATGGTTCAAAGCATGACATTTCCTCTTCATAAGGCAATTTGGTATAATTGTGTTTCAACAGAGGTGGACACGATTATACCCAATGCATTTGACATCTCCTTTAAGCTTGTGAATGTCAATGATGTGATCAAGCACATATCGGGAGTTAGAATAACTTTCCAATTTTAGCGGGATTGCATCATGTTCGCATTTGGCAATGGCTAACTCCTTTTTCGTTTCTTCAAGGATATTAATGTAGTTATTAATCCCTGTTTGCTTGTTCAAAATTGTTTTAGTTAGTTCAGAAACGCTTTTCTTATGAGTTTCAATTACATATTTGAATTCTTTTTCGTTTCGAGTTAAAGCCAGATTTGCCTCTTTACATTTTGACAGTTCAACTACTAGGCTTTGATTGTGATTGTTTATTGTTTCATATTTCATTTTTAATTCAGCACACTCATTGCATATCTTAGGAGAGTCGGATTTACATGACTTGTTGAACTTGCAACGTTAGCCATGAAAGCGGTATGATGAGAAAAGGACGCATTGTTGGCAAAGATTTTCTCCATCTCTTTTGATGCAACTACTACTCTCCTTATCAAACCAGCCTTTTGACTTTTCATCTTTTCTGCTTCTTCCAGCAACTTATGGACCTCAGTATCAATCCTTTACCTGACATCTGGATCAGATCCATAACCACTATACTCGAGCTTTCTTCATCAGAACTTTCATTATACCCAGAACTATCATCATCATCAGAATTGTCAATGCTATTAACATGTTTGATTCGATTGATAATCTTGGCATAACATGCAGTTCCTCCTTGATTCACATTTCCCAATTGTACTGACCAATTGCATCCTTCATCTGCTTGAACTACTAGAGCTCTATTTGTGTTGTTTGAAGGTCCAGACTAGTTAGATTTGTTTGGGTTGTTAACAGCTACGTTTCTTCGTTCATTGTTAACTTGAGTTGTGTGGGATGGTTGTGATTGATTTCGGAAAGGGTTGTGATTTCCATATTTTCTAGGTCGAGTACATTCACGCTTGAAGTGACCTTTTTCACCACAGTTGAAGCAAGTAACAACATCTTTATCAAAACCATATTTCGTATCTTTATTGCTGTCAAACTCATTCTCCCAGTTCTGCTCATGTAATCCTTAGCTCTTCTGATCGCACTTGCAAATGCCCATTTAATATCCATCAACTCCATCTCATCTATGTCTATTTATTGGTAGTCTTCATTAGTCAAATGGATGTTTCAAATTTTACCAGTGACTAGTCCCCAGTAAGCACTAACCATAGTGTTCAAAAGTTCCATATGTTCCCGAGCAACTTATACACTGACCTTGGAAAGATGTGATGTATTCAAGTCTGACGGTATTAGGATTTGTAGGTTGAAGGTTGCTACCATAGAAAGCTTGTTGAGAAGCATGTTGTGGAACTTGAGGTGTTACAACTTGAGGTTGTGGTAGAAAGACTTTAGGATCAAATACTTGACCATAGGTTTGAGTACTTGAGCCCACATATTGATCTGTTTGAACTGGTGGTGGTAGAAAGGGGAACATCTAACACAAACGCGGTTTGAAGTTTTGGTTGCTGAGTTGTACTAACACTTGTGCTAATACCTCCAAAGTACATCTCCGGGTTTTGTGGAACGGAAACCCTTTTTGCTTTCCGGATTTCTTCTTCATTTTTGTTCTCCAGCTTTTGAACAAATTCATAAATACTAATCATATCCAAAACACCTGTATGTCTTAGTAAGTCAATAAATTGACTACATTTTGGCGGTAAGGCGTCAGCAAAACGCATCACGATTTCTTGTGGAGATGCTAACACTTTGTATGAATACATTTCACTAAGAAAATGATAGAAACATGTTGTCATATCGTTCAGTGTTTCATTCTCCATGAACATGAAACCTTCAAACTCTTTCTTTAGAAGATCATGTCGTATTTTTCTGGTTGCAGCATTTCCTTCTCCTCTTGCTTCCAAAGTATCCCACAAATTTTTGGTGGTAGTACAGTACACAAACTGATGATAAATATCCTTATGAAGTGCTTGTGTAAGGATAGCAAACGCCTTCTTTTCTAAATCATAGGCCTTTTTATCGTTTTAGTCTAAATTGGCTAAGGAGGTTGGGTTTGATCCTGCTTCTTCGAGAGATTCCTTGTATGGTGTAGTAAAACATGTCCATAATTCTGTATTTTGACCGAGAACATATGTATGGAAACGACTTTTCCCGGAAGGATAATATTTCATATGGTTCAGTTTTGGTGGATGGTTATTACTTCCAGTTTCACTCTCGCTTATAAGAAGAGTTTGAATGCTCTTATTTTGATTTGCTACACACGCCCATTGATTTGCGGCAATCATGGCTCTGTGTTGAGACATTAGTGATTTCACCCATGAGGTTGCGGAACTTTGTGATGAGTCTTGATTTGTTCTTGAACTACTCCCCCAATCCCAAGGATTAGTACCCATTATGTTTTCTTGTTTATGAAAATTAAAAGGTTTAAAGTTTAATTTTTGAAAATAATAGTCTCCTTTTAAAAGTTCACAAATTTTAAAAACCACAAAGATTTGAAAACTTGAAACACGAAAAACAGATCAAAGAAGCTTGTTCTTCGCACGAATCAGTGATTCGTACGAGTTACACTTCTTCGTACAAACCAGGTTGTTTGTATGAATGACACACTTTCATGCGAGCAATCTATGCTTCGTACGAACAAGGTCCCTCTTGCGGATGCTTGGTCTTTCGCACGAACAGTCTTGTTCTTCATGCGGATGGGTTATTCGCACGAATGTTTCTCGCAGAGAGGAATCTTTTTGCAGGGTTGGTTGGTGAAAATTTCCTTTTCTAACACAGACTTGTTTTCGAAAGTGGTCAGTTGTCTACACAATGGTTAAAAAGACAAACATTCCATATCAGCTTTTCAGTGAAAACAGTCAAGTCAAGTCAGAATGTCCAGAGATTTGGTCAACCCTACAAGAATATTCCGGTGAGTTTTCCGGCAGTGTTTCACCTGAAAATATGTCCAACTTAACTTTGATAGAAAATTTTAAGAAAAACCAAATATCAACAAGTCTCCATGTATTCTAACAAGGTTTTTATGAAAATTTTCTGGATACAACAAGTTTTAACTGAGTTTTAAGTTGGTTATCTTTTAAAAACTTAAGTTTCCTGTTGAAAGTTCAAGAACACTTCCAGAAACCCTCACAACTAGCTCAGACACAACACTAAGCTTGGTTTTAAACAAGGAAGAAAGTCAAAGCTCTGATACCACTTGAAGGTCCACTTGGAGGATCAAGATTAACCTACTTCCCTGTTTATATAACACACGTACGAGTGCAGAATCCTCGTAAGTATGCAAACCAAAGCAAAGTAAGAAACACAAGATAACCAAAGATTCAATATCTTGATTAACAGAAGAGAACTAATACAAACACATACAAACAATGTTCATACAGACTCAGGAGATACTCTCTGTGCTCTCTCTCTCTCTCTCTCTCTTGTGCTCTCAGTGTCTCTCTCTAGTATGTATTAATCAACATTTCACTGAGAAGTGCATGTTTGTTTATATAATGCCCACACCTAGCAACAGTACGAAGAATGTTACTGGATGTATGAAACACTATAAGTCACAAAGAACATTCTACAATGGATACTCGTACGAACAGTAACTGACTCGCACGAACAAGCAAAGAGCTTGTTTAAAGGGGTCACACGTATGAGCAACAACTTGCTCGTACGAAGCACCTTTCACTCGCACATAGATGTGTTCTTCGGAGAACGTGCCAACAGACATGACGTACACAAGACTCAATAGTATGCACACAAGCAACTGTTTTACAACACAGACAAACTAATCATCGTACTAAATCAAGATAGGAGGATATCTTGATTTGGTCGACATGACCAAACTATACAGACACATTAAACAAAGACCGTACAATTACAGACGTAACTAAGAACAAGCGACAGGCACAAAAGTGTATCAACATCTTACCATCCGTCAGAGAATATTATTGGCAACTTACAAACCGGAGTGAAAACTCGAATTCAGATCAATAAGAATCTAAGTTGCTTTTATACAAATATTGCTCCACGACAAACCAGACTTTCTCACAGTTGTTTTGTTTCGCATGTTGAACCAGGAAACTGGAAAGACACGTTGAAAGAGGAAAGCTGGGTGGATGCAATGCAGGAAGAGTTGCTTCAATATTCAATACACACTCTTTTTTAGGCATGCCACACTTCGTACAAGTGGTGCTTCATAGGAGTGGTGCTTCATATGAGTGGTGATTCGTACGAGGGACAAATTGTCACTCGTTCGAGCCATAGAGGCTCACTCGTACAAGCAAGCCTGGTTAAGTTTTTTTTATCCAGATAATTTTTGCACAGAGCTGGTCGAAAAACAGTTTCTAACAATCCTATGGTTTTAATTTTACATTATGTCCGTGGATTGTCCAATTATGTGATGTTTTACGTCTAAAACCCCTCATACGTCCACAATTCACAAGCGTAGGTGATTCATCAACGGTTAGATTGAATGAGTCGGTATCGTAGCTCTGATACCAGTTGTGGATCCCGGGTGACGTCGGTTCTAGACAGAAGTTTAGGCGTATGATAGTACCGATTCGGTAGAACGTTATAAAACGGGATGAGAAACAGAATCAGCGGAAGCATTCATTCATTCATACCGAAAGAGTATACAACTTGTCTGGCTGGCAGAATTCCTGGAGAGAATTGAAAGAGGAAATATGGGTGGATGCAATGCAGGAAGAGTTGCTTCAATTCCAGAAACTTGGTGTATGGAAGCTTATTGACCTACCGGATCATCATAAAAATATTAATACTCGTTGGGTCTTCAAATGCAAGAGAGATGGAAGAGGTATTGTGGTCAGAAACAAAGCTCGGCTCGTGGTCCAAGGCTTCCATCAGCAAGAAGGGATAGATTACAATGAAGTCTACACCCCTGTCGTACGTCTTGAAGCTATCCACATTTTCTTGGCCTTTGCTTCGTGGAAAGGTTTCAAGGTGTACCAATTAGACGTGAAGTCTGCTTTCCTTTAGGGTAAAGTTAAGGAGGAGGTGTACGTCAGCCAACCACCAGGGTTTGTCGATCCGATACACAAGGATAAGGTCTATCTGTTGAACAAAGCGTTATACGGACTGCACCAGGCCCAAAGAGCCTGGTACGAGACACTCTCCAAGCATCTTCTAGGAAACGCTTTCTCCAGCGGCATAGTAGACAGTACCCTCTTTACCAAGGAAGTGGATGGACATCTGATTATCGTACAAATTATGTGGATGATATCATCCTTGTATCAACAAATGATAAGTTGTATAAAGACTTTGAAAAAGTCATGAAGAGAAAATTCGAAATGAGTGTTATGGGGGAGATGAAGTTCTTCTTAGGACTTCAGGTTGAGTAATTGCCTAATGGTATCTTCATTCATCAGACGAAGTATGTTCATGACGTGTTAGAGAAATTTGACATGACATGAACTAAACCATCAACAACTCCATTAGCCACAAACCACGACATTTGTATAGAGGCTCATGGAGTCAAAGTCGATGAAACATTATATCTCTCCATGATTGGATCCTTGATGTATCTTACAACTTCAAGACCTGATGTCATGTATCCTACATGCCTGTTGTCACACCCCGACCCGCAGCGGAATAAGAGTCGGGGCATAATTGGGTTATCACCGCTCATGACATTTACTATTATGTTTCATATTTAATAAAGTCAAAGTTACATTTTCAAATATCCAAACATGTTCATTTAATACAAAGGAAATAAACCAAACATAACAATCCCAACTCTAAAATGTTTTATTCTTCTAGTCCAAGTCCTATGTGTTCCTAGCTGCTGCTGGTTCACCTGTATCATGTGTAAAATGGGAGTTTTTGGGTCAACATAAGTTGGCGAGTGAACCTTATTAGATAAACATTTATAAATAAATTAATTGTTAGTTTATCAATGAAAATTAGTGCATAATCATAGATGAGCAAATGTAAATAATCAAGCAATGGCAATTAGCAGTCACAACTATAACATACAATAACACATGACAGCATACATGAGCATACCAACATCATACTGTAAATAACATAAATGAAACTGTGCGATCAAGGCTCAATCAAACGGAGCCGATCGTATTGCATGTACTGAAAATGAAAATGTCTGTGCGATCAAGGCTCAATCAAACGGAGCCGATCGTATTGCATGTACTGAAAATGAAAATAGCGATCAAGGCTCAATCAAACGGAGCCGATCGTATGTGGGCACGCCAGGTTCAACCGCGTAATAAAATGGGGAACATGCTCAACGCTCATAATGTAATGGGGAGCGGCGGCCTATGAAATTGCATGTACTGAATAATAAATTGCATCCAATAATAACTACTTAACAGCAACAAAACTGAATACACAAGTTCATGATATGATGTATGCACAATGGTTTAGTTATAATATATATATACAAAGACACATGATACACCCCAAAACGTGATTAAAACGGGGAATTTGTAAGATTCACTCACCTTGGGTGCGTTGGATTGGAGATGGTGATATGCGCACGATTTAGATGAGCGGAACAACGGGGATTACTAACCTAAATAATAATGGAAAAATATATTAAATGGGTGGACTTTATTAAGGATTTTAATGAAATTTTTTTAGATATATTTTTGTGAGTTTATGGCTATTTTCTATCTTTAAAAATGTTATTTTTAAGTATTTTTAATTGATTTTTAAATTAAATTAAATAAATAAAAATATAAAAAAATTTGTTTATTTATCGTTGACCGTTGACCGTTGACTTGTTGACCGGTTCGGTCAATGACATGGTTTGCGCTGGGTGAGGCTCGAACCGGCGACCTCCCGTACACGTGCACGCAGCTCTACCAACTGAGCTACGTGTCTAACCCGAAATAATCTTGTTTTTATTTATACTTATACACTTATTCAGTTAATCCGAAATTCTCTTTAATTTCAAAAATATTTTAATTCAACGGACCGGTGCAAGTGACGGGTTTCGAACGCGCGATGTATGGTTCATGTTGCACACAGTCCACCGCTGGACTGTGTGTCTAACCTGGTTATTATCTCGGTTTCTATTATACTTAATAACTAACTGAGTTATCCCGGTTTAGTTTTTAAACAAAAAGGCTTTTTATTATAGAAGGAATGCGTATAGCAGGAATCGAACTCGGGACGTGCGTATGTATTTTGCACACAGTCCACCGCTGGACTGTGTGTCTAACCCATTTATATTTCCGATTTTAATTAACCTTATGTTATGTTGCGTCTTCATCTTCTTCGTTGATTTTACACAGACAAACATATTCCGACTGTTATGACCGATTCATGACTTATACGCTTTTCAGACATTACAAGTAATTTAAAAGTAAAGAATGGAGTTAGTTTGGGGAAAAAGATGTACCGATTGAGGTTGTTCACAGAATTCTA
The DNA here is from genome assembly GCA_947069175.1 of Scalesia atractyloides. Taxonomy (NCBI): domain Eukaryota; kingdom Viridiplantae; phylum Streptophyta; class Magnoliopsida; order Asterales; family Asteraceae; genus Scalesia; species Scalesia atractyloides. Next base: position 43,051,995 of record CAMTDV010001632.1, read on the forward strand.
GCGGAGGTTCGTCGGTACTGAAAGTGAACTCCGGCTGTTGAAACCAATTAACAGCTTTGTTCGATTATTTAAGAAGTTGAGTCACTTAAACAAGGTTTAACAGAAGTTTGGGAGATCATACCCGTTCACAGTGTGTTTCCGGCAGTTTCAGGAGTTTTCCGGCGAAGGTAAGATTTTCGACAAACGTTGACTAGGAACGATTCTGATGGTGGAGTTGTGTTAGTGACTGATTAATCACGTGATTGAAACAGAAAGAGTCGGAGGAAATACCGTGTGGATGTGAGCCCCGGTTTTCGGGCGACTTGCAGAAGTTTTCCGGCGGTCTGATTCAAGCTTCTCCGGTGGACTGTAAGGTTGCGGAAATGCAATTGAAAGCTTTGCGGAGTGTTTTGAGTCGCAGGAAAGGTCTAGGATTGAAGTAGTTCGAGAATTGACAGCTTTCGGTTATTAAACCGATCTACTTCCGAATTCAAGTTACACTCATGACAGCATTGATTGGAATCGTCCGTTTATCGGTTATATTTGCTGAATCGCGAGTATCCAAATCGACTTTGGTGATTGATAACCGGTTTCAGTTACAATGTGTAAAATCGATTGATTTACCTTAGTCCATAAAAACTATTTGTTTCCTAAACATGACAGAAAACAACCAAGTGGCAGAGTGGTCTTGTGATTGGGTGATAAATCGCTGAAGTGTCTTGGCTGACCCGGGTTCGAGTCCTGGCAGCTTCATAATTTTTTTATTTATTTTATTTTAACTTTTTATCAAATATAATTTTTATAGTTTAGTTTATTTATTAATTATGTATCGTTTTAACTCAAAATAATCATAAATATTTAATGTAACTTTTATAACTTGATACTTGATTACAAAACGGAGCGGGTTTTGAAAACCCGATTTTTACAAATGTTACACCTGTGTGCCCGACATGAGTCTAATCCAAGAGATTCACACTTGTTAGCCGTCAAAAGAATCATGCGCTACCTGAAAGGATGTCCAAGCACCGGCTTGTGGTATCCTCGACATGACGACTTCAATCTCGTGGGTTATTCAGATTCTGATTTCGGTTGCTGCAAGCTAAATGCCAAATCTACAACGGCTGGTTGCCAGTTCTTCGGAACTCGTTTGGTAACGTGGCAATGCAAGAAATAGACCATAGTCGCTCTCTCTACATGTGAAGTGAAAGCTGTTGTTCCCAGATACTTTGGATACAACAGCAGATGAGAGACTACGGACTTCAATTTCTTGACACGCCAATTTACGTAGATAACAAGGCGGATATTGATATCACTAAAAGCCCTGTTCAACACTCACGCACTAAACACATAGGAATTCGACACCACTTTATCCATGATTGTTACGAGAAAAAGTTAGTTAGAATTGAAAAAATCCACACTGATGACCAAAAAACATATTTTTACACCAAAGCTTTTGAAATTAAATGGTTTCAAAAATCTGACACCAGGGGTTGGAAATGAGGTTGAATTTGAGGATGACGAGGATTTGACGTGATTCTCATCGGTATGACATATGTGTTTCTGTAAATATTTTTCTGTCTTCCTTAAAAGCTAAAAACAAAAAAATATGTTTTTGAATTTAGGGGGAGAAAAGTTGTGAAAAATACAAAAACATTAAAAAGGACAAAAAGGGTTTTTGTGAAAAAGAGGTAATCATATAACATCAGAAAACTATCACCGTATGCTAAAGATATGGATTGTTTAAACAGGTAATTAAACAGGTCTTACTGATGATGTGTTAATAGGCTTCACATGTTTAGTAGATTCTTTTTTCAAGATATAAACCTAAAAACAAAAATTGAGTAACTTGTGGGTCAACATCTCTCGGATATATGGACTTAGTACTCCGAAATTTCGTTTGAGAGAATGCAGATTCTGTGATACTAGGTCTTTAAATTCAATCGATATCTGGGGTATTATACGAGTTCTTCTTGCATCGGCAATGACCTAGAACTTGTATAATACTTTACGCATTATTCACCTCCAAAAGGCTGCACAAAAAAATGAGTATGTCATAAAAAATTATGACATCTACAGTTCAAAAGATTCCTAAACGGAACACCACCTAAAGTCGAGCCTTCATCACTTTCTATGTATGGAAATACTAACCTGAGCTCTCAAGATCTCGTAATTCACCCTATTTATAGATAGTAGTTATATATTCACCGGTGAGATGAAATTCTGGGAATCTCGATGCGAGAGTATATTCTGAGATGGGAAACCCAATTATTTCATGTTCCTTAATCTTACCTAACATATCTTGAAATAATTGAGAAACGTGTAGAGGTTTAACTGAATAAGTATATTGTCAATCTAAGTAAATCTGCTTAAAACCTTAAAGTTACTACCAAGATCAACGGTACTTGTGATTTGTCTAATATCTGATGCAATCCTCTAACACAAAACTCACAAAAATATGTATGTAAATACGTCTTTATTTACTTTATCGTTTTTTTCAGAAAACCCCAACAAAGATTTTCTGTTTATTTTTAGCAATCTATCTTAGATTTTAGTCTACCGATGATGAAAACACCGTTAGTTCAAGTCACTGGAGGATAGCTGAAGATCATGGGCTGGGAGCAAATATGAAAAGAAAATATCCTGAAACGTCAAAAAAGTTCATTAACTTGAAACTTTAAATTTTTAAAATAAATCTATTTTGATCAAACAACGATCAACCAAGGTCATTAACAAGGACTTGGTAGGCCAATCGGTTAACCGGGGTCATTAACTTGGACTTGGTCAACTGAGTGGGTAGTAAAAATAGATAATTTGACAAAAATTAGAAAAATAAACAAGTGAAAGGAACTGGCTTGTACGAGCAAGCTTTTTAAATGTCAGATTATTATCATCACTCATACGAGTGATTGTCCATACGAGCTTGTCCATAAATGTCATAAATCTCTTTGACTCGTACGATGCACCACTCGTACGAGCAAGTCTGTTCAAATCCTAAAAACTGTTAAGTACTAATTATAAGGGTTTTGTTCAGACTTGAATCTATGTCTTTGTGATTATCTGACTCAAACAAATGGTGAGTCATACGAGTATGTTAGATTTGAAATGTTTGTGTTTGCAGATCAAGAAGTCTTCGTTCTCGCCATTCCACAATGTTTGTTGTTTATTAGATGAGTACATTCCCGAGATCGCAGCATATAGATAAGTGTTAGATTTTCTGAGCCGGCTGCCGATCATGAAGGCTCTTACAGACAGACATACGGCGTACCGATCACATGTCAAATATTTTTGAAGAATTTGAATAATTTTTTTGAAGACTATCCAAGACTGCGGCAACATCCAAAGGGGAGTTTGTTGGTGCATAATGTCTATTGCCTACGTCTAGGATATGTCAGTTGTGTAAATAGGGCTTAGAAAATGTCATATTTTATGTATTATAGTGGCTCGTATGAGGGACTATTATGGCTCGTACGAATGACGAGGGCTTAGGATGTCATTTGTATATTTTTGGTATGACTCATACGAGTGACCATAGTAGCTCGTACGAGTGACATATTTTCACTCGTACGAGGCACCACTCACACTAGACTACAAAAACTCACCCCTTGTGCAAGCCATGTTGGCCTATAAATAGTGGAGCTTGAGTGTTGTGTTGTAGGCTGTTGGTGTGTGACTACGGCGAAGCTCTGTCAAGTTGTTTACTCGTCTGTAACCTTCACATTTATTACTCGTCTGTAACCTTCACATTTATTACTCGTCCATAACCTTCACGTTTATTAATGAATTCCGCTTCTGTTAGCTGAGTCAAATCGGTCTGGTGCTCATAAGAGGAGAGCCCATCCCCTCTCACAATTAGTGCTTTGCTTCAACAAAGCTTTAGCCTTGAACATTGGTTTCTTCTTCTTCAAAGATGGTTCCAATGCTTATCATTGAATTTCTTCAACAAATGTTCTAATTAGTGTTCAAGATTCACTATCTTTGGGAGTAGAATACTTCATTTCTAGATTAGGAAGTCATGCTTTGGCTTTTGATTATCATCTGTATTTTTGTAGGTCCAACAGATCTATCTATCACTTGACATCCTTATTGTATAAACAAAATAGAGTGATCAAGCTGAGGGGAGTGTAAATCAATCTTGTAATCTGTTGATTATAATCATTAATTCAAGTTTGATATCTTTCTAAATTTGTGTGTTAATATAATTCCACTGCAAATTCCATTTCTACTATTTTTCAAACATATTTAGTTCACCTAAAACACACAAGTTAAAGCTTAGATACTAAATGATAGTATCAAAGCTTGGTTACATTCAACTTGATTTTAACTAATTTAGTACAAAAAGATCAACTCACATAATTGATAACCAACTATTCATGTCTTGAAATTCAGAGTTTAAAGTATGAAATTTAAAAAATTTCATACGTACTCTATTTTTTCACAAAGATCATAAGAATGTCGCAAAAAAATCACGATCCCCACAACACTTGTTTCAGCAACAAGCCTCCGATGCTTGTTTGATCATAATACAATATCTTGCAATGTCGAATGGCGCATGTGCTAGCTCAACAAAACACAGGATGTTGGAAGTCCGTGATAATCGAACCACATGTTCCAATGGTACCAAGTGCCAAAAATCTGAATGTTCAAGAGCCAAAGAAACCAGAGAATTACCCTAAGCAAGATTTCCAAAAGTTTGAGTTAGATGCAATGGCTTTTAGCATTGTGGCCATGGCTATACCAAACGAAATCTATACCGACACATACATTGTAATAATGCAAAAGAGTTATGGATGCATTGAAAGAACAATTTGGGTGAAAAGAGGGTGTGATCGAAAACACTCTTGAAATTCTTAATCAAAAGTATGAGACCTTTAGTCATATGTAGGGAGAAACCTTAACACAACATTTTGAGAGATTTTCCTGTTTAATAAGTGAACTAAAGTTGGTAAGCAAAGAATTTGCAATTCCACTTTAAGTAACAGATTCCTTAGATCACTTCCTGAGAAATAAGATACTATTGCTCTTGTGATGAGAACAACACTTGATTTTAAGGAAATGACCTTAACTCAGCTTCATGGTAAGCTTTTAACATTTGAAAGAGAGCTTATCGAGAAAAAAAGATCCAGGAAACTTGAAAAGTGTTTAGTGACAATGTCTTTGGCAATACAACACTTCTGAGTCAATAAGAATCATTATTAGGAGTAGTATATGATTAGGGTTATCATCCTACATTGACATATCAACTTGGATTAACTCTTATTTGCTTTTACAATAAAGGGTAGTAGTCATATTCTTGATAATCTGTCATTTGTTCTTGATGATCTAAAGCATATTGATCCCATTGACTTAGAGGAAATAGGCTACACTAACTTGCCCCACTCAGTGTTAGAACAAACAATTTCTATAAAAGAACTAGTAGGAAATTTCTAGGCTTAAGTAGCAGGACAAGGGTTGGGATGCATAAATCCAAGATGAACTGCTTTATGTGTGATAGGCTAGGTCATTTTGCTAGGGAGTGTAGGAGTTAACAAGTAACTCTACACCAATGATAACCTACACAAATCAAAGACCTCAACCAAACAATCAACAACAGTTTTATCGAAATTCCCAAAATACACATGTGCCAAATATTCAAAACCTTGCTCATTTTGCACAACCATGAATCATGTTATGGTGAAGTATGTTCAAACAATTGTACCTCAAGTCCAATATGTTTCAATGCCTATTGCACAAGTTCAAGCACCTCCAGCTACTCTAGTCCCTTCACCTGCAGAGGCCAAACAACAAAGCTTTTTTACACAAGGCTTTATTGATTGGAGTAGTTAGCTTGAGGACTAAACTGATGAAAACTTTGCTATTTTGGCACAAATAATTGAATTGAACCTATGAGTTTTTTTTTATGGCACTTGAATCTATTGTAGAAGAAAGTGAATTCAAAGAGGAAAAGTTGTTTATGAAGATCTAAATGTTGATGATTAGAATGCAGGAAGCCTAGAACAAGCCACTGTTTGTGAAAGGTTGATGAAGTAAGAGTGGAATATGGTGATCCTAAAAGTTCTATAGATTATGAAAACAATTGTATCTTAACTGCTGCTGCTAATATCCCCTCAAATTCTTGAATACTTATGTTTAGATAAATGCATAATTGCGTTTGCTAACATCAAAGAGGAGAATGAAAACCTTAGGGAAAAGGTTCTAGTTAGTGAAATATAGTTTGAAAAAATGACAAAAGATTTTAAAACTAAACTAACTGAAAAGGACCAAGAAATTAGCAGATTCAAACATGAAGCATCTATTACCAAAGAGCAGCTCCAAACTATAATAGAAAAATATCAGAGTTTCTAAAATGAACTTGAATATACCCAAAACACTTGTGAAAAATGGGTAGAGTCATCTTTAGGGTTTGAGATGCTTCTCAACAAATAAACAAAGAGTAATATGAAATTTGGAATAAGGTTCAAGGAATCAGAAAAAAAATGTTCCAAAGAAAATGATCACATTTACTCTCAAATGGTTGAAGTAATACCCACTAACTCAGCTGGTAAAGAAGTTAAAATCACTAATCCAAATGGTAAAAATATTATTCTTGAAAAACCATTAGATCCATCACCAATTTCTGAAAAGGAAAAATATTAATTCAAACCAACTTGGTCTGATAAATATGATGTGCTTGAAAACTTCAAATCAAATTGATTTCACAAACCCTTATGGGCTCAAAGCATCAAAGGTAAAAATCATTCCTATTACCAACTCTCAAACAGATAGTCAAACATCTGTATCAGAAAATAGAGATATCGGTAATAAGAGAGACAAGGCCACAAATATGTTCTGTGATTTTTGTGACAAATCATATAGCTAAAAACGACTTTCATTTAAAAGCTTATGATATAAGCAGAGGAACAATATTTGTGAGTCAAAGCCTGAGTGCAGCATCTATTGTTAAAATAATCATGTGACTAAAAAATGCTACTATCTTAAACCCTACGACATCAAGAGAAATTGGGTCAAAGTTAAAGAATCTGCTAATCAATGAGTTGGTTTCACAAAAAGAAAACCATAACCAGCTCCTAAGAAATTTGAGTCTGTTCAAACATTTGTAACAAGAGCTTTGAACCAAAACCTTGTTCACAAGGAAGTTTAAGTTACAGATGCACGACCATCAAACAAATATCCAAGAGGGTAAGAGCCTATCACAGAATATCTTATCAGTATGACGAATTTGTCAAAATGACCCAAAAACCAAGAGTAAAGACATATCCTCATTACTATAATCAACTCATTGAATATGGTCAAATATCTATTGACTCGAGTTTTAAGGCACTTGCACAAAGCAGACAACAACTAATGGAAATGGTGCAAAAACCGATTCCCACAAAAGACCATCCGCAAAGAATTGAATCCAAGAAAGAAAAGTTAAAAACCAAAGTCAACTTGGCTTTGGACTTACTTCCAAACTAATTTATTTTTTGAAGTACAGAGAACTTCTACATCTGTTACAGCTATGTAATAGTGGATATATCCTTCAAAAAAAATACAAAACACACACACACACACAAAAATGCAAAAAAAAAACCAAAATTAAAATTTTCAGTTATTTCAACAAAAACATTTATATTTAGAAAATTCCAAATTTTTGGTGACGCCCCTTGGTTAACTTCGTCGGTTGGATTTCATCGTAGACAACCATTTTAGAGTGTCAGAGGAATTTTGGTTATCCGGGCATCGTCGCCGAGGCTCTCAACTGATGAAAAACGATGAATTTTATATTTTGAATGTTGGGAAAGAGTCATAACACATGTTTGGGTATTTTCTGAGGAGTTGCGCATATTGGGATTTGGGAACACAATCATCCTCCATAATTATCATCCTAACCCTAATCCTCAATCACCATCAACATCCCACCAATCCATTCACCGTCAAAGTCCACCACAAACCCTAACCCTCATCATACTCACCATCAAAGTTTCAAGATGTCCACGTTCAAGCTCTCATCATCCGTTATCGTGTTTCGTTCAGCATGAGCAGCTAATTCTCTTAGGTTTCACCCCGGTGTAGACTTTTGTATGGTTTTAGTGTTTGATACATGTTTATTTATTGATTTGTGACAAGTTGAGTTTGTATTTAAAGTGATTGATAATTGTCTTGCATTTGAACAATATTTGTGAATTGTCAAGTGATACAAAAATTAACTTTGCAAAAGAAGATTGTGTATTTTGGCCTTATCTTTCAAAAGGATTTACTAGTCCAAGATAACGAAATGCATTGTGGTTTGTTGTGAACGTTGATAGCAATTAGCACCTAAGTCGCATGATATTGAAACCATTAATGATGAATTCAACTAAATCAACTTAAAAATGTGTAACACCCCTAGGCTTTGCAATTGTTGAATCAGGTGCGCTTTGTGTTTAGAATTTAATTGATTTGTGTGATTATCTGTTTAAGGGCTTATTTATTTCTATCGTTTTTTATTTTGTGTTACACACGTGTGTTACTTGTGCAGGTTACAGGTAGTGCATGCATACCTGAAATTCTAGAAGAACGTAACCATTGGTGTTTAAACTACAGATTGAGCGGGACATTAGAAGAAATTTAGCCAATCGCTTAGAGGTAACCCTTATCTGTAATCAACCCAACCTAAACTCACCCCCTGCACCATCTTTCGGACCCATCCAAATGGAGCCTCAAAATTCTAATCAACCTAACAACCAAAACCAACACCAATTCCAATACCAAGATTACCTTCACCCGAATCAAACTGTCCAAAATAACCAACCGGGGAGTGGTAACAACTCAAGGCCACCAACCCCACCTTTCTAACCTCGTAACCAAAATCAAAATAACAATCAACGTACACCCAAACTTCTTCCTCAAAACTATAACCGCCAAAACCGGTTACCACCCAACCTCAATAACCGAAATGTTAATCCCAACTATGGGGTTAACCAAAATCATGGTACTCCCACGAACGAAGCCCAATTTCTCAATCTCGTTGATTTGAGAAATAATATTCTTGATGACAAATTGTATAGCATTCCTTGTTATCAATCACTAGAACATGTGGGCGTTCATTCGGAATACTCAGAATATGGAGGAAATTATAAAGATGGGTTTGAAGATGAAGGTTGGGGTAATAAAAATAACGGAAATTTTTACAATGGTCGGGGATTTGAAGATGAAGAAGTTGGCTATCAAAATGCCAACTATGTGGAGAACGTTAATGCTTATGGGTACGACTATGCCCGCAATGACGGTTATGGCAATAACCGTTAAGCACGAAACAACAACCAACGGAACCGGGTTGACGGTAACAACATCAACAATAATGCCAACTGTAACCGGATTCCACAATTCATGGGCGAAGGTAATCAACATGGTAATCAAGGACCATTTCAACCAACAAGTCAATGGTCCTTAAAGAGGTCAACCTCAACAACAAGCACCCCGAACCGTGAATGGTCGGTTTAGACCAGTGATCACCGAGAATGATTCACCCATTGCTCCTACGCCTCGAGGGAGTCGTTCGTTCTACTACAAGCCCAATTACATCATCATCCTACCCCACTTCAACAGTAGGACCAACGGTGAGCCATATACACATTTGGTGGAAAGTCTTCGCTTTATGTAGTACCTTCGAAGCTCACGATTTCACGCAAGACGAAGTGAGGCTAAGATTGTTCCAATTCAACTTGAAGGACAAAGCCAAGTAGTGGGTTTCTCACACTTCTTGCGGGTATTATTCACACTTGGGCAGAAATGCAACAAGTGTTTCTTGACGAGTACCGAAGATGCACGAGATGAGATTTGGTCGTTTCGGCAATTACCGGGTGATTTATTACATGAAGCTCTCACTCGTTTTAAAGAGCTAGTTCGAAAGTCTCTCCATCATCAGATTGCGAGATGATAATTATTGAAGTGCTTTTTAAGGGCGTTAGATGCAGAAGATCACAAATACTTGCTATTAGCAAGTAATGGGACATTTTTAAACAATTATGAGAGGATGATTGGGAGTTCTTGGAGAGAATGAGTAACAACTCCAAGGCCATGGCAATGGCGGACCGAACCAAAAAGCATCCTATTTCCAGTCTCTTCCCGATCTTAATTCAAGTGAAAATATTGGATCGCCACTTTAGAGCGAGAATTGGCCCATATGAAAAAGAAAGATGTGGGGGTGGTTCAGTTTATAGTTTGCGAAGATTGTGGGCATATTGGTCACTAGACCAATGAGTGCCAACTGAACAAGGCACAAGCCACTGATCAGGTGAATCAAGTGTTTGGATAGGGAATGCAATATGACATGAACTCCAACACTTATCACTCAGGTTTGAGGAACCATCCTAATTTTTAGGTATGGTAACACCTTAAACCAAATGAACCCAAACTTCTAACCAGGAAATAAAGGGGGTTCATCGTACCAAAACCGTCAAGATGGTAACCAAGGGGGTTACCAACAAAACTACAACCGAGGGGGTAGCCAATGATATCAAGGTCGTGACAAAAACCAACGAGGCTACAATCAAAGTGGTAATGGGTCGGTGAAGGAATCCAATAGCGACATCAAGGAGATTAAAAAGGCAAATGAGATGGCGCAAATGAGGGGAAGTGTTGCAAAATCAAGTTGGTCAACTTGTAGAAGAGGTGGCGCAAATGAGGGGAAGTGGGGGAAGACTTCCAAGTGAGCCCACCATGAACCCTAAGCATCGGGGTCCAATTCGAAGTCTACACGTGAGTTACCAATTAACAACATTTCTTTATGTAGTGGTTGAGTCATAGATAATGGTGTTGAGTTACCACCACCCTAGTTTGTTGAAGGGGTGGTGGAAGATGTTAGTGATGAGGAGAGTGTTACATAGTGGTCGAGTCATAGATAATGGCACGTGAGTGAGGGGTGTATATTTTAGTTATATTTATGGTACTTTCATTCATTTATTTAAGCTTTATATTTAGAAAACACGATATAACACTATCACTCTCTACATCACGTTAGGGTAAGTGCACCCATCGTTCGCGTAGTATACTGACGTTAAGATACCGAGGTCGTCCAAAGACACAAGAGCTTTTAATACCAGAATATTATCGATGTCTAATCTAATCGAAATTTTAGAAAAGGTTTTTAATAAGTAAACTAAAGAAATAAACTAAAATAATGAAAAAAACAAATAAACAAGATAGAATCACTTGGTTCCGACTTGTTTTGTATTTATCCTTTTTAATAAGTGTTATTTTACCAAACAACTGGGAGCATCCCAGATTTTACTCTATTATTTACGGATCCTTTGATGATTTCCACACTTTGTGATTTTTAAGAGATTATCTTAATTAAAGTGGCATGTCCCTCTTTTGGAGGCAACGCTACCCTCATCCATACTGGTGTACGTCAGCAAGGATACAGTCACGTAAGGCTGGAATATTGAAAGATAATTATGTAAGATATTAATACGATATGTGCCATGTCTTTCTTTTGGAGGCAACACTACCCTTGACCATATTGGTCTGAGTCAGCAGGGATACAGTCCCACAAGGCCGGTTTAAAGTTTTGATAGTAGTTTGTTTATAAGGGATTCAAGCCATTCTTACTTCCCACGATTTGATGCCATCTACCTCAAAGGAAGTCCTAATAAGCTTGAATCAAGTCCTCGCAGGATCTATACACCGAACGAGGCAAGAACTTTACCCTTACCACCCTTCTAACCCCTTACAAGGCAAGTAACTCGCTTTATGTAGATCGTAAAGACACGAATGAGTGAATCAACAAAACATGAAGAGATGATAGAATAAAATTCACTTTCAATATAAGAAACTAGTTATCAAAGTCATTAATACATACCGAATTAAAAAGTTAACCAAAGCTTGGAAATCAAAAGTAATACATACATAACTAGTCTTCATCAAGTGATGTAAGAGATTAGCCAAGCATGGCCTTTGTTTGACCTAAACTCTTACGATTAATCTTGGATCCTGAGACTACTACACACACTCTAAAGATGGATGATGGATGATGGATGATGGTGGTATTATGGTGGTGGAGTGGTGGCAGTTGTGAGAGAAGTGGTTTGCCAAGGGATGGAATGCAATTGAACCAAGCACCCCTACTTATAGTTGGAAACAGGCAGTTCACATAGCCCCGTGCCTCCTTCTTCTCTGTCTTCATTTAATGATCTGTGTAAGTTCGGATGCTCACACAGCCACGTGTGTTAACGGCATGGCCTGATGGCCCTTGTACTTGATGTACTATCCAAGATTTGCATATTCGGGAGTTGACCACGGCCCGTGTCCATAGGACACAACCTCGTGTCTCTTGTCTGCTCCTATTTGTCTCTTTTATCTGGAATCTTGAAGTGGTACGACCCCATGCCGAGCAGGCACGGCCCCATGCCGAGCAGGCACGACCCCGTATCTGACTTCTGGTTCATTGTTTTTGGTATTGGGGTGAAGCTTCCTTCTTTTGTATTTTTGTTGGTTCCTTCTGTTAATTTGTTCCTTTTATACATTTGAGCTCTTTTAGTACTGAAAATCAAAAGTATACAAAGAAACACACTTTTTCCAACATTAGTACTAAAAAGGGTTGATTTTATACTTTATTTGGTATAATTTATATGTTGTATTTGGCGCATATCATTGTCTCACGAGTGTTAGGGGTGTTAGATCATTTTTGGGTCATGTGGGATTTTATAGGAGGTTCATTAAAGGGATTAGTGACATCATGAAACCATTATGTACTTTGTTATTAAAATATCAACCATTTGATTTAATAATGATTGTAAAAAGGCCTTTAACATTTGAAAGAAAATTTGGTTAAGACCCCAATCATGCAATCACCGATTTGGTCTTTACCATTCGAAAACATGTATGATGCAAGAGATTATGTGGTTGGGGCCCTATTGGGTCAACGGGTAGAGAAAAAACTGGTTGACATATACTACGAGTAAGACTCTATCGGATATACAATAAACTATACAATAACAGAAAAATAACTACTCATGGTGGTGTATGCGTTGGACAAATTTCGGGCATATATATAAGGGTAGTAAAGTAATTATCTATTATGTTGTCTGGTACCTCATGGAAAAGAAGGATGTGAAGCTGAGATTAATGCGATGGGTTTTGCTACTACAAGAGTTCGACCTAGAGATTCAGGACAAGAAGGGTAGTGAGAATGTGGTGGCTGACCACTTATCCTGTTTGTTGGTAGAGGAAGGCCCTTCGAGTGTAGAGATTAATGAACCTTCCTAGATGAGCATATTTTGCATGTTTTTGTATTACCTTTGTTTTCTAACATTGTTAACTACTGGCTTATTGGGATAGGCGGAGTTGATTGCACTTCCTCTCTCGGATCAAGTACTACAAGTTGGAGGAGCCAGATTTGTTCAAGATGTGTACGGATCAAGTCGTTAGGAGATGTGTGTCGGACGAAGAGATTCCGAGCGTGTTGATGCACTTGCATTCATTTGCTTGTGGGGGCCATTTTAGTGGTCACAAAGTGGGGAACAAAGTACTCAATAGTGGTCTTTATTAGCCAACTATTTTCAAAGATGCTTTCAATTATGCTAAAAATTTTGTAGAGTGTCAAAATCTAGGGGCATTTCTAAACGAGATGAGATGCCGATGCAACCGATCCTCATTGTTGATATTTTTAATGTGTGGGGATCGATTTCATGGGCCCATTCCCAAGTTCCTTAGGCAAATTGTACATTTTGGTGGTGGTCGATTATGTATCCAAATGGGTCAAAGCAATTACCACCATATGAACGACCATATCGTAGTTTGCAATTTTGTCTAAACTAATATCATTGAACGATTTGGGGTTCCCCGAGTTATCATTAGTGATGGGGGATCCCACTTCAAGAATTTTAATTTTGGAAAGCTTTTGAAACGGTATAGTTTTAATCATCGCATACCCCCTACCACTCCCAATGAGTGGTCAAGTGGAAGTGTCTAATAGGCAAATCAAGGAAATTTTGCAAAAGGCCGTTCGACCGAACCGTAAGGATTGGTCAACAAAGTTGAACGATGCGTTGTGAGCCTATCGAACCGCACATAAAACACCTATTGGCACTACACCTTAGTACTTGGTTTACGATAAAAATTGTCACTTACCGGTTGAACTTGTTCATCGTGCGTTATGGGCTATTAAAGAGGTTAACGTTAAGTATGATGATGCAAGTAAAGAACGAAAGCTCAAGTTGTGTGAGTTGGAAGAGCTTAGAGAGGAATCATATGAGTGTGCCTCAAAATACAAGGATTGCATAAAGATGGTGCATGATGCTAAGCTAAAGAAGAAGGAGTTCGTCGTGGGGCAAAAAGTTTGGCTCTACAATTCATGACTCAAATTCTTTCCTGATAAGCTTAAGAGCAAGTAGATGGACCCGTATGTCGTTACACGTGTCGAGAAATTGGGAGACGTTACTATTGGGGACCAGAAGGATGGGTCATAGTGAACGGTCAACGGCCATCGGCTTAAGTCGTTTCTTGATGGTAACGAAGAAAATGGTGTGAACAAAGAATCGGTAAGCTTCTTGAGAGTTGGTTGTTTATGATGAACTTGCAATGTGTTAGCTTAAATATTGGGTAAAAGCTTGAATTGGTAGGGATTAGGCATCAAACAAGTATGGGGATGTGATTACCACCACTTGCTTTGATGGAATGGAGTAAAAATGATGTTGAACTATGTTAAATTGTCATGAACTTGGTAATTAAACATAATTTAGGACTTTGGATAATAAAGCTTACTACTTGAAAAAGGTTTAAATTGTGGTTTTAACTCTAATCCATATTAAAGTTCAACATCATTATGTATGCCTAAAGTGTGAATTAATTTGGAGTTTAATTGTAATTTGATTGGGGTAATGGTGTTTTGTAGATGGCTAGCAGGAAGAGAAGCAAAACCATGGGGGAAGCTTCATCTTCGAGAGCTAGTTCATCCTCCATCCTTTTCCTGACAAATGGGAACTACAAAGTACCATTGAGGAAAATGATGGCAGGTTGTTTCAACAAGATTGGAAGTGGGATTAATTTAAGAAATTAATGTTGGTGAACATTGGGGGGAGGACAAGAACAAGGCTCTTTCCAAGTTTAATGACAAACTCCTTGAGATAAGGTTGTGGAAGTGGAATATCACACAACCCAAGCCCCTCGTTCCTGAGAGGGTGGTGGTGGATAAGGTGGTGAATGTAAAAGAATTTAAAAAGATCGGGATAGTGCAATGTTTGAAAGGCTCGGTTGGAAACGAGTCTTACAGAGGTGTGAAGATAATACACAACGGTTATGTTGATCTGCGGTTTGTGAGTGGTCCGCTTCATTGAGATTTCACAACAAGGATAGCTCGCCAAACACATGGCAACTTGTGGGGGATACCGGGAAAAGGACGATGGTGATGTCCTTTGAAACAATAAACAAATCGCTCAGTTTTATTCTATGGACGATAATGAATACTTTTATTATACTACGACCCAGTTTTTGTCAAACAAGCTGGTAGTCGAGGACCCAGAGAGTTTGTCTAGTGCAACCCTCCCATTTAGTGATGGAAGGGACGCTGTTAGGAGCTATATATCAGTCGAAGGAAAAAATCCTTCAATCTATTTCTCTGGAACAGGTCATGGTCCAGTTTGGGGATCGGGGTAAAGTCAAGGCACCGGATTGTTGGGTGATCCATGCATTATTATATGGGACGCCAAAATTATCATCGAGACATATAGCTATGATGAACATTTAGGACACCCAAGAGTCGTATACGAGAAGAATGATCTCGCATGCCCATCTAATAAGCTCAATGATTGTGTAGCAAAACTGTTAGCCTGACGAAGCATTATAGGTTGTAAAACCCATGGATGAGATTAACTTTTCCATGGTGAGGCAACACTTAAAGATTATGGTTCAAGGTTTTGGTCACCCTTACACCGTATCTGATGAACAGGGGCATCTGTTCAACTATGATGATCAAAGTGCTGCACAAGAAGAGGAAAGGGAAGAAGAGATGGTAGACGAGGAAAATGAAGATGAGTCTTCGGGGCCGCAAGGGCCCCGTTAAAGGTATGCCTACCCACAATGATTTTCTTCTGAAGTGTCCCATTTTGTGATAAACTGTGTAAGCCAGTGTACAACAACTACAACCGGGGCCAACATGATGTTTAAGACAATGTGTCCGCTGCTATTGGGGAAGGCCTTGAATATGAGAAAAGAAGAAGCGATTGGGAAGAAGGGTGGCAGCCCAAGCAACAAGCTCAATGGGCTCAGCAAGAAGCCCATCGGGCACGACAACAAGATCAATGGGCCCAGCAACAAGAATCGTGGGCCTTACAATAGACAGCACAAGGAGGCTTATAGGGTACATGAGTTGGCTCGAAGGAAGGCATGAGAAGAATTTACCCATCTGCTCCATGATCAAGAACGCCATCAAAGGGATTATGTGGTGGGTCCAGAATATCAAGAATTCACTCCTTGGGAGGACTACTCAAACCTCCCATCGCCATCCATGTCATCTCAACCCACTCCTCATTGGCCGCAAGGTGTGGCCTCTAGTTTCATCCCGGTCCCAATGCCGCCACCGGCCGAAGGGAGCCCCCTCAATGATTTTAACAAAATGAAGTTTGCCTTTATCGGTTACCCATACCAGCCATACTCGCTAGTCGACTCAAACGAGCGCTACCAAAGATAGGGTGAGGTATGTGTGTTGTTTGTATATTATTTTAGTTATTTTGTTTTTTTTTTTATTTTTGGTTTTCTTTTATTTTCTTCCTTTTTGTATTATGTTCAGTAGTTAAATGAACGTTGTCGGTCCGTTCCCTATATAACCCTCGCAAGACCTACTCATTCATCCAAGCTATCAGGAGGTTTAAAGGGCTTGCGTGCATATACTAAATGCCGCCATGATTCATACGAAAGTGAGTTTGGATTGTTGTTGTAAAATATTTTTTCCACAAAATCGAAGTTGAATAAAACATAACTTGGTAAATTCTTTATAAAAGTTATAAAAATGGTTTAACTGATGAATTTTGATTATTGTGAGAAGCGTGCTTCTACATGAGTGTTGAGATTTGTAGGTACACCTTTGTTCATGAGGACGACAATTTTCATTGAAGAACGAATAGCACACAAGGAATGAGCAAAACCAGATGCATATGTTTCTTTTTACCTTTGATTATTAGTTAATCAATAAGTGGAGTGTATTTTATATCATTTTGGTCAGGGTAAAGTTTGGAAGGTTGGTTGTGTCACGTCACTTGTGCGTTTAAAAGCCCTCATTTCTATACATTAAGGACAATGTTGACCTCAAGTGTAGGGATGGGGAAAAAGTTGTGATTTTGACCTTTCATTTAAATTCTACACATTGGGGACAATGTTGACCTCAAGTGTGGAGATGGGGTAAATTTCAATTTTTTTCAAAATGTCCTCTTAAAAAGCATTCTAAAAGGCACAATTAACAAAGTCAACGAGGGAGTACACAACCCAATTGGTCTTTTATCATGGTCAAGTTCCGAATTATAACATGACGGGTATTTAGCGGGTGGTTATATGGTAATAATCCACTTAAAAACAAATATGTTTTGCATATTACATATCATACCCTTTTTCATGTGAGTTTTTGAGCCACTTATACATATCATAGATGTATTTCTTTGTTTGAGTGTGCCATTAGTTCGTGTATTGTAGAACTTGCAACTTTTGATTCCTTTTAGACCATAGACTGAGTACAAGCACAAGAATGATCAAGGCATTTGGTAAACCTTTGCTTTTTACACCATTATTTTATCCTTACCCAAAATCAATCCTTTACTCACCAACTTTGAGCCTAAACCCTTTGTTTGACCAACCCACTTAGCCATTGATCTATTAAATGTTTTTAATTTTATCACATGTGATGCAAATTCGATTTTAGGAATAGTTTGTTTCGTAAATTTGTGATTTATTTAAGCTAAAAAGAATAAAAAAACAATCGAAAACTTAGAAAATGGCACCAAAAATAGTGGAAAATTGTTGTAAAAAGCACAAAAAAGTGTTAGTAGTTTGTTGAAGAAAAGGCGATAAATTTTACCTCGTAGTTTGATGTTGTAGTATAGTTTTGTTCGGTAGTTTTTGTAATAAAAATTGAGTTTTCATCACCTTAGGCACTTTCCATACCCTTAGCCTAGCCACATTACAACCCTTAAAGACCTTTTGACTTATGCTTGGTGTTTGTGTTAATTGGTGGAGAACGATTGAGTTGCAAGCCTATGCAAGTACGTGTTCTAATCCGTTTGAGTGTTTACTTGATAATTGTTTATTCATCATTATTAGCTAAATTTTAAACTTAGTGGAGAGAACATTGTGAGCGAAAGGTATGATGTGTTAGTCTCAAGTGTGGGTTCATCTTGGGTAACCATCTATGTGTTAAAGAGTTGAAAATCCATTTATCCATTGAATAACCGGTGAATTGTGAAAATTGTGAACCGGGCATGACATTAGACCTTTGCTTGAGTTTTTGAGAATGGGAAGGGTGTCTTTTGTTTGACCCACGTGAAAGTGAAAAACATATTTGCTTGAGGGTAAGCAAAAGACAAGTGTGGGAATGTCTTGCGTGCTTGAAACCAATGTTTTTTCGTAATTAAGTTTATGTTTTATGTGACTTTTGGATTCGAATGGCCTACTATGATTAGAATTATGTTTTGAAGGTCTGGCGGAGTTTAAGGAGTTATTTGGCAGCTTTACGGAGCATCAGGGAGCAAACGGGATCCTCCTTGGCCGTTGGTGACGCCCCTTGGTTAACTCCATTGGGTGGATTTCATTGTAGACAGCCATTTAGAGTGCCGGAGGAGTTTTGGTTATCCGGCCATCGTCGCCAACAGCCCGCAACGTCCTCAACTAATGAAAAACATTGAATTTCAAATTTGAATGTTGGGGAATGAGTTATAACACATGTTTTGGGTATTTCCAAAGGAGTTACGCATTTTGGGAATTGGAACACCATCTTGGAGCCAAGGATACAACCTTCAGCATCCCATTCCATCTGAATCCAACCATCATCCACAATAATCCTCCATAATTATCATCCTAACCGTAATTGTCAATCACCATCATCATCCCACCAATCCGTTCCCCATCAAATTCACCACAAACCATAACCCTCATCATACTCACCATCAAAGTTTCAAGATGTCCAAGTTCAAGTTCTCATCATCCGGTGATCGTGTTTCGTTCATCAAGAGCAGCTAAACCTCTCGGGTTTCACCTCGGTGTAGACTTTTGTAAGGTTTTAGGGTTTGATATATGTTTATTAGTTGATTTGTGACAAGTTGAGTTTGTATTTGAATTGATTGATAATTGTCTTGCATTTGAACTATATTTATGAATTGTCGAGTGATTATAAAATTTAACTTTGCAAAATAAGTTTGTGTATTTTTGCCTTATATTTCGAAAGGATTTACTTGTCCGAGCTAACGAAGTGCATTGTGGTTCGTTGTGTACGTTGATAGAAATAGGCACCTAAGCCTGGTGATATTAAAACGCTAATCATGAATTCAACTAAATCAACTTAAAAATGTGTAGCAACCCTAGGCTTTGAAATTGTTGAGCCGCGTGTGAACCTTGTTCTCAAATTAGTGTTTTATAACGGGAAACCAAATTGTCAAGTTTTAGAAGTTAATCAACATAGCATCAACTCGTCAGTTCAATCTGACAAACTTTTCAACCAAACAAACAAATTAACCAAATTGTGAGCTTCATAAAGTGTGACACCGTTTATAATCAATCTTGTTCATAAGCAAACTACAAACTCTTCGTGGTTCAAACCCTTCCTACCACTAACAAATTGTTCAGGGTAATTTGGGCTATAAATTATTATATTTGTTGATGCGGTATGTCTATCGCCTACGTCTTAGGGTCATGTCTGTGTATGTAATAGGGCTTAACTGTTAGATTTATATATGATGTAATTAACTTCGCACGAAGTCAAGTTTCACTTCGTAAGAAGGTAACCTAGTTCACTACGTACGAAGTGAAGTTCACTTCGTGCGAAGAGACTCATCTTGCACGAAGTGAAATGTCTATATATAGTGTACTAGGGACATCAAAGATCAAATCCGAGAAGCCCAACATGTTTCAGTAACGGAAAACGACATACGAAAGGAGCTGTCTTATGGAGCTGAACTTAAAATTGAAACTAAATCCGACGGTATTCTATACTATCTAGATCGCATATGGATTCCCGATCACAATAACCTTCGTGATTGTTTTGTTGACTGATACGACGAAGCCCTGTTAGATTTCTCTCAGGATTGTAAACATTAATCAGTATTAATGAGATAAGTGTTTAAACATTAAAACTTTAACTTGTCACTAGTCTAACATGCATTATGCGCATATTGAACTAGGCAAACAGATTAGGACCTGAGCTTATTGGATGAGCAGATCCTCACATGTGGTCTTTGAGCTACCGTACCAATTCAATTCATCTAACAGTTGATTGAATCACCTACACTCATGAATTATAGACTTATGAGGGGTTTTAGACGTGAATCATCAAATAAACGGACAATTCACCGATAAAAAGTAATATTGAAACCATAGGATTGTTTAGAAGTGCATTTCGACAAAATATATGAAAGAATCATCATGAAATTCCACGGAATAAAGATTTCGTATCGGAAAATGTAAACAAAACTGTTTACACCAAGTGAAAACCAACTTCGTATGAAGAGAAAGTGCAATATATCATCATGTATGTCAACTTCACACGAAGTGAAATGAAGACTTCATTCTAAGTTACCTTCATACAAGGTGTTTTGGTATATTTGTGAAATTTCCATCTAAGTGTTTGTTCATAATGTGTTTGTAGAAAAAGAAATCTAATTTCAAGCCGAAGCACAATATATGTTGTGTTCTCGATGAAAAGATCCCATAGATAGCACAATTTAAGGTGATTTTAAAGTTTATGAACGAGTTGCAAATAAAGAAAGCTTTAACGAATGAACACAACGCATACCGTTCTCATGTACAACAATTCTGGGATCACGCAAAATTTGTGCTGGAACAGAAAGCTATCTGATCTTTTGTGAGAATCGGAAACGAAGATAAGAAAGTTTTGATCACGGAAGCATTAATACGTCGAGCGTTGGACTTTAAAGATAAAGATGATGATCCCACGATATATTCAGAGAAGATGTGCAAAGGATGCTTTTACTGTATGGGATACAGGGGTTTTGTGAATACGACGTTTAATAAAGCATTTTTGGGCAGACCTTACAAGTTCTTTGTTCATTCCGTGATTGCTACCCTGAGTCATCGAAAGGGAGGATACGATGCACTACTTGATTACCAAACGTGCATGATAGCCGCTCTTACTCTCAACAATCCTTACAACTTCACACCCGAGTAATCTTTGAGTAGATGAAGGCAAATATTGAGAAAGAAAAATTTTTGCAGTATCCAAGGTTCGTCTAGATGATGCTAGACGATCAATTCCGAATCTGGTAAAAGAGAAGAAAGATATGTTACTACTAGATCATATGTCAGATCTATCTCTTGTTTATGTTAATCAGTATCTAAAGCAAAAGACTGAGCCAATTGCAAGAAATTTCGTTGGAGCTATCAAAGATAAAAGATACAAGGCACCACCAAAAGACAAATGGAGGAATGATGGAAGTGATTTGGATAATGAAGAAAGAGGATACGAAAAAGAAAAAGACTACTCTTAAAAAGAAAGCTCAGAAGAAAAGGAAAGTCGTAATAGTTCTGAGAGACGAGACAACAGATGAGGAGATTGAAGTTGAGCAGAATGTTGAAGTTAAGACTAACGTTGAAGATGAGGTGTTCTCTGCAACATCTGATCATGAAAGAGATGAAGTAAATTTTGTTAATATTGCTATAGAGATTGAAAAGCAGCTTTTGATGGTGATAATGAAGAAAGTTCAGATGAAAGTATCGATCCAGAAGCCAGAGGTAAAGCCGAAAGGGCAGAGTTAAGAAAAAGAAAGGCTATGGGTGACAATGATGATACATATGTGCCTTAAGAACTTGAGGAGATTGTTGAAAGGCCGACAAAGAAAGATAAACGTGTGAAAAGCAAGCCTTCTGATGCTATTAAAAAGAGAAGTGGGTCTCCTTTAGTAAAGAAAGCAAGACGGAAGTATAGAAAAAGGGAGACGCCTAAGACTGAATCTGAACAACCACCATCACTACAACAACCACCATCACCACCACACGAACAACTACGACCATCACCACAATTACCACCATCACCACCAAAAAAACCAAGTCCTCCTATACAACAACACTCTACACTTCATTCATCTACTAGATGTCAATAGTCAACACCTCAATCTGCTCAGAGGCAACGATCTCATCCTAGAGGCCCTATGAATGAAGATGATATGTTATTTGCTAGCTTTGAGGGAGAATTTTTCAATGATCAGAAAGTTAATGATCTGGATAGAGAATGTGATGTTGTTATCAATGCTTACGAATGTTACCACTGAGAACGAGTGGCTTCATAAAATGATATAGGATCTGGTAGTTGAAAAATCTTTGAATGCCAAGAAGTTTGATGTGTTGTGTAAAGTGTTAGAGAAAAAGTTGGAGATAAACTTTGATACAGAATGTGATATGATTGAGATTGAAGAAGGCAAGGCTAGAGCGGTGACGTGAGGTAGAAGTCTCACTCAAAAATAAACCAATTACACTAATTAGATCATGGTTAGTGGGTATCAAACATAGGGAGTCTATGGAAAATATGTTTACTAAGTAGTCCGCGAAATTACTATATTAAACTATAATGAAGAAAATTGATCTCAAAGTTTTGGTTGTTTGGTTTATAAAACTAAATTTAACTAAAAAGCAATTAGCAAGATTTTAATTCCGAAATCAGAGGATATGTTCTCCCTCGGTTTTAGGTCTCTACAAATGATAATGTGAAAGTTTAATTTGAGATGAACTACATAGACATAGTTGGTGAATGTGCCTTTGATTGTGATAAAAGGGGACTAAGTACTTGGATTACAAAACACAAGGTAGTCACCCAATAACCAGTTTAGTATAGCCAACCCCAAATCCCCCCAATAAATCCTGATTGGCAAGGGCACCAAGAATTGATGGTTCAGAATATGAAATTCAACAATATAAACAACTACAAATCAAACTCCAAATCATCATAGTAATATAATCAAAATGATTAAAAGACTATCATAGAAATAACATAAACAATCAGAAACATTCTATTCAAAATCTTACAATTCGAAGGAAAACAAACAGGAACTTAGCCACACATTGTTCGGTTGATCATCACTTCAATTTCGTTGTTCATATGAATGAAAGATGGAAAAGAAATGACAGAAACACCCATCATAATGTTTTGTCACCCCAAATTCGTCTCAACTAGTTCTAAACCGAAATCAATGATAAGGATACAAAAGTCACCAATCACCAAACAACAAAAGGAGTTACATTTCCCGTCTGACTCCACTGTAAGGTACGGTGGCCATCGTAGCTTACGGTGGCTAGGAAGTGGCTATGGTGGTTTAGGAGTGTCTTACACTATTATGAACAAGAGCTACCGTAGCTTACAATAGCTAACGTAACCTACGGTAGAGGCCAGGTTTGTGACTCTTGTTTCTTCATTCAGCACTCTACAACTCCATGTCTAATTCGTCTTTCGCCAATCTTCCTTCTTTCCGCCCTTTTCACTCTTTTGTACCTGCAATGACAAGTAAATCGTAGTTATCCAATTCGAAATAATAAACTCACTTAAATACGTGATTTTTTATACTAGTTATATTATTTAAGGGTTGTCCTACGGTCCACCCGTCACATCCCCACACTTACCCATTGCTTGCCCCCAAACAACTCGTTCAAGCAAACCATCATGCACCACAAAATTATCTTTCTCAACAAGTGATCAAAACCAAACCAAACAAGTAACCATCGTCTTTACAAACTTGCCATATCAACACACAACAAACCCCTCACAATAACACTCTTCTCGGTGATAATTGAAAACTAGCAAAAATGTGCTAGAAAACACTCAACTCAAATATATGATCGTGCGATAATAATCAAAAGGACTTACCAGGTTGTAACGAGGCTAAGTGTAAAGGTAAGGAATGAGGGGATATGTGTAAAGTAGCGAGTCTTATATTATTATATTATTATTATTATTTATTATTATATATATATATAATAATTATAAAATATTATTATTATTATTATTATTGTTATTATTATTATTATTGTTATTATTATTATTATATATTGTTATTATTATTATTATTTATTTATATTATATAAAAAAATAATAATAATAATATACAAAAGCAACAACACGACTAACTATCTACAAAACCTTGCATCTCTTTTTTTCCCTCTCTTTTTTTTTATTTTCTTTCAAACTACTACAACATTTATTCTCATTCTTTTTTTATTTTCTCTTTTTCGTTTTTTTTTTCAAACTCAAGAACACACAGACAAACCACAAGCACTCAATACTAAAGCTACTAGACCGGGTCTTCTCAAATGGGTAAAATTTTGGAAGGCATGTATGGGTTATCAAATGATAGGCAATAAGCTCAAATATGGTTACTAATTGACCAAACCCCGCCCTCACGCTAATGCTCATATATATATATATAATGTATGAGGCCTAACCCCCAAATTCCCACACTCGCACGCATCGCGAGGAGGATACCTAAATGCCTTTATCATCTTCGCATACATGCTAAGCTATGGTCTCGGAACGAATCTAATGCACAAGTTCTAATGCACTCACACATATCGCCACTCTCGGAACGCATCATAATGCACAAATTTCTAACAATGTAATTACGTGGCTCAAACGCTCGCAACGAAAGGACAAAAAGGGTTGTTGGTGTGTCGTGCGTGTCTATTGTCAAGCGTTTCAATTCAAACGGTACTCATTTGATTTCTTTTTTTTTCAAAAAGATTTTTATTTTTAAAATTTCCCTCATCCCCACACTTGGAATACATTGTCCCCAATGTACGGCTTTGAAAGGAATGATTGTTTACAAAACACAATCCACAATTTTCTTCTTCTCTCAAATCCCATTTTTTTTAATTTTGTAACTTTTAAGATTTTTATATTAATTTTTTAAAGCATGAAAATTACCCTACCCCCATGAAAAACCCATGTTGTCCCCAACATCGTGTTAAAGAAAAATTCGTGAGAATTTTCCCACACTTGGGTCAAACACACTCCATGACAAGAACGACAAAATTTTTAAACAAAACTAAGCTAAATTAAACTAAACTACAATTGTACTTGGCAACCTTGGGCCTCTCAATTTGCCTCCTCATTTGTTGGACGTAGGAAGTAGCCACATCATCAAACTCAAGCATGTTGAGAGCCTTGCCTTCCACATACGGTTTTAGCCGATGTCCGTTCACCACTGGTTTTGCTTGATCTTGAACGTCTTCAATTTCCACATCGCCAAACCGACCTACTCTTGTAATGACATAAGGCCCTATCCATTTACTCTTGAGTTTTCCCGGAAACAAATTTAGCCTTGAATTGTATAACCACACCTTTTGACCCACTTCAAATGTTCTTTTTCGCAACTTCGCATCATGAACCTTTTTTAGTTTGTCTTTGTATACGGATGCACACTCATATGTTTCATCTCGGATTTCCTCTATCTCATTTAATTGTAGCTTTTGTAACTCACCCGATACATTATAGTCCACATTGACATTCTTAATCGCCCATAATGCTCGGTGAGCTAACTCTGTTGGCAAATGACACCCCTTCCCATACACTAAATGATAAGGAGTAGTACCAATATGAGCTTTGTAAGCGGTCCGATAGCACACAATACATCATCCAACTTCCCCGACCAATCCTTTCTAAAGACTCGCACCGTCTTCATCAATATCTCCTTCCCGATTGGACACTTCAACTTGCCCACTCGTTTTGCGTGTAATACGGGTAGCAATTCGGTGATTCACATTGTAACGTTTTAATAACTTCCTGAAATTGAAGTGTTTGAAATGTGAACCACCATCACTAATAATAACACGCGGATCCCAAATTTAGCAAATATGTTAGATTGAACAAAGTTACACACCACGGCATGATCGTTGGTCCTCGTATCTATTGCTTCGACCCATTTCGAAACATAGTCCATGGCTACCAAGATGTACAAATACTCATTCGAACTTGCAATAGGGCCCATAACGCCAATGCCCCATACATCAAAGATTTCTACCAACAAAATGGGTTGCAAAGGCATTTCATCCCTCTTTGAGATACTATCCACTTTTTGGCAATTCAAACAATGTCGGGCATAATCACACGCATCTTTAAAAATTGTAGGCCAATAGAACCCGTATGTGAGGACCCGATATCCTATCTTCTAACCACTAAAATTACCCCCACAAGCGGATGCATGAGCATGGGTCAATACCTCGGTGTCGGGAATACACCTTCGAATGACTTAATCCGCTCCGATCTTGAAAAGATCTGGTTCATCCTAAAATATATTGTTTCACCTGGAACATAAATTGTTGTCTTCTCTTTTTCGTCCAAAGACTTGGGATTTCCCCCATGGCTAGATAATTAACATAATGAGCATACCACAGTGTGGTGGACATGGCTAACAGTTGCTCATCGGGAAACCTTCGTTTATTTTGGTCGTGTCATCAATGCCTTTCAATGTAATCTAGGATAGATGAACCGCTACTACATTTTCACATCCTTTCTTATCCTGGATTTCCAAGTTAAACTCTTGTTAAAGCAATACCCAACGAATCAAACGTGGTTTAGCATCTTTCTTCTCCATCAAATATTGCCCCGCACTATGATCCGAATACACGATTACCTTGCTCCCCCAAATGTAAGACCGAAACTTATCCAAGGCGTACACCACCGCAAGCAATTCCTTTTCTGTGGTGGTGTAATTAAGTTGTGCCTCAGATAGTGTCTGACTCACATAGTAAATCACCACCGGCTTCTTATCAAACCTTTGACCCAAAACCACTCCAATAGTGTTATCACTAGCATCACACATAATCTCGAACGGCTTCATCCAATCTAGTGGTTGCAAAATAGGAGCTTGCACCAATTGTTCCTTCAAACGTTAAAAGCTTGCAAACATTCATTAGTAAAATCAAATGGAACTTTTTTTAATAACAAATTACATAAAAGTTTAGTGATTACACTAAAACCCTTAATAACAAATTACATAAATCTTAGGTAAAAACCCGCATGTCCCAAAAATGACCTCACCCCTTTAACATTTTTCGGTGGAGGCAAAGAAGAAATTACCCTTATTTTTGCCTTGTCTACCTCCATCCCCTTATCAGAAATCACATGACCCAACACAATACCCTCTTGTACCATGAAATGACTTTTCTCCCAACTTAGCACCAAATTTGTGCCAACACATCTTTTTAAAACTTTTTCTAATTCGTCAAGACAAGACTCAAAAGTTAGACCAAAAATGGAAAAGTCATCCATGAATACTTCAAGTGAATCCCCGACCATGTCCGAAAAATTACTCATCATACAACATTGAAAAGTAGCGGGGCATTACATAATCCAAATGGCATTCGCCGAAAAGCAAAAGTGCTATAAGGACATGTAAAGGTGGTCTTGTGTTGGTCATCTGCTTGAATTGCAATTTGATTATAACCCAAGTACCCATCTAAAACCAATAGTATTTTTAACTGGGAATTTTTTCAATAATTTGGTCAATAAAGGGTAACGAGAAATGGTCTTTGGAGGTAGCGACATTAAGTTTTCAATAATCGATGCACACTCGCCACCCGGTGACCGGTCGAGTGGCGATTTGTTCACCGCTTTCGTCTTTTATTACAAGTATAATGGCTTTCTTTGGTACTGCCTATGTAGGACTCACCCAAGAACTGTCCGAGATAGGATAGATAATCCCCGCAATCCAACCACTTAATACCTCTTTTTTTCACAACTTCCCTCAAATTGGGATTCAACCTTCTTTGTGTCCCTCGGGTTAGCTTTGCATCTTTGGTAGTAATAATCTTGTGCATCACTATGGATGGTATAATGCCTTTAAATCGGCAATTGTGCATCCTATAGCCTTCTTATGAGTCCGCAACACGTTCAATAAACCTTCCACTTGAGCCACGTCCAAGTTAGAGGATATGATGACCGGTAATGTCTCATTGTCCCCCAAAAATGTATATTTGAAGTGGCTTGGCAAGTTCTTCAACTCAACTTGTGGTGGACACTCCAATGAGGGCTTTGTGTCCGAGTTGATTTCAGCCAGCAAATTTTCAACTTGATAAGTCGATGGTGGCCGCCCTTCTCATACCGCCAATGCCTCTTGCTTTTGTTCTTCCACCCTCAAAGCACATACGTGTACCTATTCAGAAACTTCACAAACACACATCTTCAAAGCATCTTCCTCATACTCATCCGGGTCATACCTATCAACTAAATCTGCCATGAAACACTCATCACCACGCAAAGAACTAGAAATGTTAGTAAAAACATTTAATAACATTTTTCTATTTCCAAATGCTATGTCAACCGTACCATATCGAAAGTAAATAATACCATGAGCGGTGTTCAAAAATGGTCGACCCAAAATGTCATTTTGTTGTTGAATTGGTCAACCGATGAGTAGTCCAAAACTAAAAAGTCAACAGGATAGTAAAATTCTTCCACTTTTAATATCACATCCTGCACAATCCCTAGGGGGAGCTTATGAGACAAATCCGCTAAAACAACCGTTGTCTCGACTCGTTCCAATGGACCAAAATTTTGTTAATCATATAAGCCCCTAGTAAAATACTTACTCCGGCTCCAAGATCTAATAACGCCCTTAACATTTGAAAATCACCAACTTGTATGTTTATTAATGGCGTTCCCGGATCTTGGAGCTTCGTAGGAAGATCCCCTATCAAAACCGAACTTACCCTTTCGGTTAAATCGACCCGTTCAGGCACTTTTTGTTAACTCTTTTGGGTACACAATTCTTTTAAAAATTTAGTGTAAGCGGTGTTAGGGATTAATTCTAGATACTATGGATCCCATATCCTTAGGTTGGCCTGGATCACCGATCCTTAAGAGATGGCGAAGGAAGTCTAAGGAGCACAAATCCTTATTATTGTTTACATTAACTAACAATTGTATCCTCTGTATGAAAATTATAATCGTAGGTACATAACGAGTTAGACTTGGTCAAGCTGGAATCACGGGGAATATGCTCTCTATTCGCTCAAGTTTAGAAGCATGTAGCCATTGTGGAGAGCGTGGGATACTTGCATAATTTTTGCATAGTTTGTTATGTATTGGTTTCTAATTTTATAAGGGATGATGAGCTCATTTAGAACATAGAACACACACACAATTCACACACAGCTACTCTTGAAAACTCTCTGTAACACACTAGCGATTACTTGTATTGAGCTTCATCACTATCCAAAGTTGTAACCTTTTTAGTGTAATATAGTTGACGATCGTTAATTTCCATCACCCGAGGTTTTTTATGCCGGAGATCTTCTAAAGATCAAGGGTTTTATCCTCGTATAAAAACATTGTGTTCATCAACATTTACATTTCATATCTATTCACACAATTATTCATCACATTAACACTCTACCTCACAATCAAAGTTTGGTTACATTCTCCTTAAACCAGTTTTTGACCAAAATAATTTGGCGCCCACCATGGGGCCAGCGGTGCTTCAGTTCTAAGAAATTTTGTTCATTTCCATCAACTTCATGGAGGATCACATGGAATGTACCAGACCTAGGGATCCTACATTCAGCATCAAGGTCCGCAGCTTGGATTAAGGATCCATGGAGTATCCATCAAGGCCTTCAACACCAATGTATCCAGGATCCAACATCTTTCAGGATCAAGGATCCTCAAGGAGTCAATCACTTAGAAGTTCCTGATCCATGAAGGGGATTTCATCCCTATGAAGACCATTACTTCTACTGGTCCTACTATTGCACCAGACATGTCTTTTCCTAGATACACTTCTAGGATACCAACTTCAAACCAACTGGGAGGTAATAACTTCAATACATCTTTTGATACTAACTTTTCTAACATGTAGGATACAGGGATCAAGCAAGCCATGGCTAGAGAGTTGAAGAAACTCAAGGACATGATATCCAGTGTCCCAAGAGTAGTTAAACCTATTCTTAAGATTCCAGATGGGAGTCATAGAATATCTCGCTTTGCACCTCCCTTATGCTATGCTGAGATAGCAAAGCATTTCCAACCCCCCCCCAATGTGAAGTTATACGACGGTACCACAGATCCAGAAGAGCATGTGGCTCGGTACAGAGAAAGGATTGAGATCAACCCCATCTCTGAAGGGTTGAAAGAAGCTTTTTTGTTCAAGGGCTTTGGATCCACACTTACAGGATGAACACTAAAATGGTTGTTAAGTCTACCTCCCTATTCTATAATTTCACTTTTTCACTTAGTTAGCTTATTCAATAATCAGTTTTCTTATAGTAGAACCTTGAAAGATTAACTAGTGACTTATATAGGATCACCCAAGCTCGTGATGTATCACTTAGAGATTATGTGACTAGATTTGGTAGAGAATCCTTGAAAATCCCAAATTTAGACATTGCCACTGTTGTGGAAGCGTTTAAAATAGGATTATAAAAAGATTCTCCTTTCTATGATGATCTTGTTATGACACCTTGCAGGAACTTAGATGAAGTAAGGAATAGAGCCCTAAGGTTCATACAACTAGAGGATGACAAAAGGATCCTAGACAGGTTATCTAGATTGTCAAAACAAGAGAATCAAGGATCTTTCTACAAGAATAATCGATCCAAGCAATACACCAAGCATGACAATAAAATGTTCATTCAGTTGAACAAGAGGAAGATGAGGTCGAGTATCCTCATATATCTGAATATTGTTTTTCTTCTGATAATAGTGAATTAATCCTTGCTTTGCAAAATATAGGTGAGAAGGTTAGATGGCTCAAGAAGAACGAAAAGACTACATCCAACAAGGATAAATCAAAGTGGTGTGCATACAACGAATATATCAGCCACCTTACCGATGAATGCATTACATTCAGAAAGGAGATAGCTCACCTACTCAGCAAAGATTACTTGAAAGAGGAACTCGGAAGGAAGAAATCAGGGATCTAGGATCCTGAAAAAGTACCCGAAAAAGCTCCTGCACCACCTGCAGACGCTCAAATCATTAACTTCATTTTCGAAGGCTCCGATATATGTGGAACCTCATTCTCTACAGCGAAGAAGCATGCTTAGGAAACCAAGCTGGAAAACGGAGACAGGCCTATTCGAACCTCCACCCTGACTCAACCGAAAATCATATCCTTTGATGAGGATGACTGTGTTGATGTACAGGATCCTCATCATGATGGCTTAGTCATTACTTTATTTATATCTAATCACTTTGTTCGCAGAATCTTTATTGATGGAGGGAGCTTTGTGAATATTATTCAACTCGATGTGCTCAAAAGGATGAACATACAGGAATCAAAAAAAGTTTGAAGATCTTCAGTCCTTGTAGGATTCAACGGCGAGATAAAGAACACGCTGGGGGGCATCAAACTCCCAATCTTCATTGAGGGGGTAAACTGTGTACAAAAATTCTGTGTCATTGATTGTTTGTCTTGTTGCATTGTCATCCTTGGTAGGCCTTTGATACACGATATGAAAATGTTCCTTCGACATATCATCAATGTGCGAAGTTACCAACCTCATGGGGAGTGGTGAAAATATAAAGTGATCAACAAGAGGCATAGAACTGTTACACCACTTCTATGAAGCCAGCTTCGAAACCAAAAGTAGCATAGCAATTAAAGTATCCTTCAAGGGATGTCTTGGAGGCAGCAGAACAAGATATCAAGGATGTAACGCTGGATAATTAGGATCCTAATCAAAGTCTACATCAGATCCTGTATCCTTGACACTATAGGGAAGTATCTAGTACCCATCCTTAAAAGAAGTAAGACTACTTTGCTTGGAAACATGAGGATATGACATGTATGTCTAAAGATATTATAAAACATAAACTTGGAATTGATAAATCTTTGAGGCCAATTCACAAAAAGAAGAAAATTGGCACCTGAGAGGAACCTTATCTTCCAAGAGGAAGTAGACAAACTCTTGAAGGCAGGTATGAATAGAGAAGTATCCAATATGGTTGTCCAATGTAGTGGTAGTTCAAAAGAAAAATGGAAAGTGGAGGGGATGTGTTGACTTTACAGATTTAAATAAGGCATGTCCCAAGGATCCTTTCCCATTACCACACATTCACTCCATGCTGGATGCAACAGCAGGACATGAATTGCAAACCTTTATGGACGCTTCCTATGGATTCCAACAAATTCAGATGGAACCATCTGACCAAGAGGATGCAACATTCATGACTCCTAATGACATATATTGTTATATTGTAATGCCTTTTGGAATAAGAAAAGCAGGTGCCACCTACTGAAGACTGGTCAACATGATGTTCAAAGAGTAGATCGGAAGACACTATGGAAGTGTATATAGATGACATGGTGGTCAAGTCCAAGAGGGTAGAGGATCATCTCAAGGATCTTGAAGTGGCATTCCATATCCAATAAAACGTGAAGCTGAATCCTTCAAAGTGTCATTTTGGTCTTAAATTGGAAAATTCCTACTGGTATATGGTGACCAAGAGGGGGATCAAAGCAAGCCCTTAGTAGATTAAGGTCATCGTGAATATAAAATCTCTTATCAATTGCAAGGAGGTCCAAAGATTGACATGAAGGATTGCAGCCTAAAACAGATTCATTTCAAAGTCCTCAAAGAGTGCAAGATTTTTATGACATCCAAAGGAAGAATAAGAAATTCGAGGGGACTGATAAGCACGAAGCCGTGCTCAAAGCCCTAAGGATTATTAATGTATTTAATTATACATTTATTTATCATGTATATTTCGTACTAGTTTCGTTAATATTCGTTTAGTTTTATAAGATTTTTTCTACTTTTAATTCAATTAGTTTCGCAGCTCTTGGTTCATGGAAGTAGCTGAAATGTGGAGAAAATAAGCTAAAATGTTGAAGGAAACCGAGCCGGATCGTAATTGGAAGTCGAGAGAAGAAACGAATCAGAAAAACATGGAAATTAGATCTCTCGCGGCCACGACCGTACCAGGTCATGACTCTCGTGGGTGGCGAGAGGAGGAAATAGGTCCGGAGTAATTTAACATGGTCGCGCGGCACGACCAGGTTGCCCAATCCTATTGCGGCCGGCGAGAGGATGTTTTTGCAAGAAAGTTGCTAACCTAGTCAGTTTTGGTTGAAAAAATTATTTATATTAGAGTTTAATTCTAATAACAAGATATAGATTAATTGGGAGCTTCAAGAGGCAATTTCTAGAGATTTAGTGCTAGATTTTGAAGATGGAGTTGTTTGGGAATCATTGAATTGAAGCAAGGAGCCTAGAGATCAAAGAAATCCCGGGTTTTGTTACCGATTTTCTTAACCTTTAGCTTTCTTGTTTTTGTTTTGATGAATTCAGTTTTTAACCTCACTTTAATTATTTTTAAGACAATGATTATTGGCTAGATTTTTTGTTGCTACCTAGGTTTTGATGATTAATTATTAAAGTTTGGATTTTTATTGAATTTAAGATATGTTTGTGGGATTTTTGATAAATAGTAAACTTTGGTGAATTGATTTGGTATCTTTGCATGTTTTGAATTAATTGTTGATTGTTTAACTGTTTCACATAGATCTAGTTGAATGTCTTTCAAAGAATAGGTTTATGTTGATTGTCGAGTCTTAACGGTTCGGGTAATCTTTCGGTAAATTGACCAATAAACCCTACAAACAATTGAATGAAAAATATAATTAAAACTTAACATTATACTAAACTTAATTATTGAGAAATTATAGTTTATTAACTGAATTAAATAGGTAAATTGCTAGGATTAGGTTTTGAGAAAAGCCCGGTTTTAGTTTACTTGCCATATCTGAGTCGTTAAACAAATCAAGGACCATAGTTAGTCTAAGCTCTTTATTGAGAGATAGTTAGCTATTCTAGACACATTAATTGAACATAGATAATCGAAAGGAAATCTTATAAACCGGTAAGCATAGCTATCTTTAGGATACCATAGGTGTCTTCACGAGAAGGGTCGGGGGTCCTGTTCGGTATTCTTTGGGATTTAGTATTTTAAGATCCCGGTTCCCTATCACATTATTATTTAATTAGAAACCATTCAATAGTAATAAAGATTCTAACCTAGGTAGTTGTTCCATTATCATTAAGTTAAGTCTTCGCTTCAAAATTCCACTTTAAGTCGTCTTAGTTAAGTACCCCCCCCAGAATATAATATAAATTAAGTGTGTCAATATAGTTTAAATAGGGTCACTAACGTAATTAGAGAGTCTCGTGGGTTCGATATCCGGACTTACTTAAGCTTACTACAATTGATCGGTCCACCTTGCCGGTTAGTAGTTTAGGAGTTTAGAGTATTACTTTGAGTCTAGATTTAGGTTAATTTCATTGTTTTATTGAATACTTTTAGTACATCAAGTTTTTGGCGCCGTTACCGGGGACTCTCTTTGGCAATTGCGTTGATTACTTTGTTTGGGTTTAATTGACATCATACGTGTTTTCCGTTTTGTTTGCGTCGTAGGAGTCTAAATAATTTAGTTAATTTAATTTTTCAGTTTTATATAATTTTTGTTAAGTATCTTTTCTGAATTTTCTTACTTGTCTTGTTTCCAGTTTTTAGTGGATGCCCGATACGCGTTCGCAAGGACCTCCGCAGAAGCCGCCAACGGACACCTCTCTTTCTTCTACACAAAAGGTTAGTACTTCTTCATCCTCATCTTTAGGTTTTTCCGATTCTTCCCGTCCGTTTATACCACAAACTTTGACTTTACACCGAAGTCCTCACCCCACAGTTCCCCACCTCCCCGTATAATTCACCAAAACACAAGCCCACCACATGTTTCCACAGGCTAACAATCAAACAGTTTGCCAGCAAGCAACCACTGGTTTTACCGGTGCGAACTCGCCCATCACTCTTCTCCCAATGAACAATGACAAAGCTTGGCAAATCCCATCTTACATCATGACTACTATAACTAACTCTGCCAATTTCATGTTCGTGATGACTAGGATGCCCCCGCCCACATTAACCGCCAT
Organism: Scalesia atractyloides; assembly: GCA_947069175.1. Classification (NCBI taxonomy): domain Eukaryota; kingdom Viridiplantae; phylum Streptophyta; class Magnoliopsida; order Asterales; family Asteraceae; genus Scalesia; species Scalesia atractyloides. The sequence continues at coordinate 43,087,059 of CAMTDV010001632.1, forward strand.
TACCCGCCTTTGTCACAACTTTAACATGGAAGGTGCCGGCAATGATGCTCGATTCCTTCAAGTATTCCCTTTCTCTCTTGGAGGTCGGGCCGCCATCTAGCTTGACTCTCAACCGGCTGGCACCTTTACTACTTGGGCCGCCCTTCGGGATGTTTTCCTTAAGAAATATTTGCCACCCGCCAAAGCATCTCGTCTTCATGATCAGATCCATTCATTTCGGATGGAACCTAATGAGCCTTACCATTTAGCATGGTAGCGTTTCCAAACCTTAGTGTCCCGTTGTTCTCAACACGTCTATTTGATTAGGCAACTGTAGGAAATTCTACAACGGTCTCACCCCCGAAACCCGAGCCTGATTTGACACTTCTACTAGAGGGCAACTAATGGGCTAGAAGACGATTGTTGAGTGTAACGACCTTTCAAGAGTTTTGCACATTCTGATATAGATTACAGCACTACCGCAGGAATTCAATCCCTGTCTATCGTACCACCCCGGTCACTCGGGGATTACACCAAGTTAGCTTGGAAACTACGGTAGCTACTACATTAGATAGCTTTAAGCAAGATGTTACTAAGGAAATACAAGAGTTGAAAAAGAAGGTGGATAGATGTGAGGTGTGTAGAAGAGGTCATGATACTATAGAGTGTCCCACGCTCACTGTCGAGCAAGTAGAGTTCATCACGAGTCAAAGTCGTGGCCAAACGAACCCCTATAATAATAATAATTCTAACTATAACCCTAACTGGCCTAATAATAATAATAATAATAAAAATAATAATAATAATAATAATAATAATAATAATAATAATAATAATAATAATAATAATAATAAATTTCCGTTCTTCCGGTAACCCCTTAGTTTCCAATCAGGTCAATATCCAAACAGGGGGCAGGATCATTACTCTAGTGGAGGTTCAGGTCAACCAGGTCAGTTTAATGGTGGGAGTTCAAACCAAGAGGGTCAAAACAAGAGTGGAGGTTTGGGAGGTAGTTTGGATAGGATAGAGGAACTTTTTTCTCAGTTAGTGGTTAAGGATCAGGCTACTCCGAAAACGTTAGTGGAGCATGATCTTCTTTTAAGGAATTAGCAATCGGCACTCCTAGATCTTCAAAGGTCCATAGGTAGTATCGCTAAGAAACTGCAAGACCAACCACATGGTCAGTTCTTGGGTAACACTCAACCTAACCTAGCGAACCAACACGCAAAAGCGATAACACCCGTAGCGGTAAGAGTTTAGGAGAAGTGGTTAGAGAGCAGTAGAGTAGAGGATAAGGAGGAAGAAGTAGATGAAGAGATAGAGATGGAGGCTCTACCTAGGGTGTAAAATAGGGTAGACCCAGAAAGTACCTCACCAAACTGTGAGCCTCAAGTCCAGAGTAGAGCAGAAAAGAAACCGATAGAGGTTTGGTCGTCACCATATATAGATCCTTCACGCTTACTCTACCCCGTCGGCCTTAAGCAACAAAAATATGCTAAGGAATACGGGAACTTTCTCAATATGTTCACCCAGCTTAAAATCAATCTCCCATTCATTGAGGCCCTCCAGCATATGCCAAAATATGTAAAACTTTTGAAAGACCTTCTTAATTGCAAAACGGGCTGGGGGAGCTTTCAAATGTTCCCTTGACCGGAGGATGTTCCGCCGTGGTGTTAAATAAGTTACCGCAAAAACTCATTGATCTAGGTATCTTCACTATTTCGTGTCTCTTTGGGGGTTCCATCGCTCCCGTGATGGCGTTAGCCGATCTAGGTGCTAGCATCAATTTGATGTCTTTCTCGCCCTATGAGACATTAGGTTTAGGGGATCTTACTCTACCCGTATGTCATTGTCTCTAGCTGATTGGTCAGTTAAATATCCTCAGGGAAGCATAGAGAACTTGCTAGTTAAGATTGATAAATTCTTATTCCTCGTTGATTTTGTTATCTTAGATATGGAGGCCGATGAGAAAGTGCCCATCAGCCTAGGTCATCCATTCCTCCGTACCGCAAAGGCAATTATCGATGTCCATGACAAAAAGATTACACTCCGCATTGGGGATGAGAATGTCACTTTTGAAATCGCTAGGTCAATGCAACACCCTAGCCGTGGAGATAATGATAGTGGCCCATGTCATTCCGTCTATTTTCTCAATTCATTCATTTCGTGTGTAGATCATTGTCGTGAATATATTAATGGAGCCGATTTAGTGAATTAGGGGTAGTAGCCGAGGAGGTTGAAGAAGAGGACATAGAGGATGACCCACTTTGGGTCCCCGAAACGTTAGAATTTTGTGAGGTTCGTGAGGCGAGTGAGAGCAAACCTATAGATACTCCATCCCCTTTAAAGATTAAGTTCCTTCCTTCCCACCGAGAGTATGCCTTCCTAGGAGAGAGTTCGAGCTTACCTGTTATAGTTTCTTCGAAATTGACGACGGAGGAGAAGGTGAAGCTGGTAGATGTTCTGAAAGAGAACAAGGAAGCCATCAAGTGGAAACTATTTGATATCAAGGGAATAAGGCCAACTTTCTTTACTCACCGGATCCTCATGGAGGATGTCTACAAACCGGTGGTACAACCTCAACGACGCCTCAATCCGAATATGCAAGAAGTAGTTAAGAAAGAGGTTCTGAAATTGATGGAAGTCGGGATAATCTATCCTATATCCGATTCATCTTGGGTGAGTCCAACTCAAGTTGTTCCCAACAAAGAGGGAATGAAAGTGGTCATGAATGAGAAAAAGGAACTCATCCCATCGCGTATGGTCACCGGTTGGAGTGTGTGCATCAATTGAAGAAAATTGAACGACACCACCCGAAAAGGCCACCTCCCACTCCCGTTCATTGATCAGAGGCTAGAGCGTCTCACGGGTCAACAATTCTATTGTTTCCTCGACGGGTTTTCAGGTTACTTCCAGATCCCCATAGCTCCGGAGGATCAAGAGAAGACACCCTTTACATGTCCTTACGGCACATACGCGTACCGCCACATGCCTTTTGGATTATGTAACGCTCCAGCGACATTTTAGCAGTGCATGGTCACCATTTTTCAGGATATGATCGAGAATTCGTTGGAGGTTTTCATGGATGTCTATGGAAATTCCTTCGATCAATGTCTTCGTAATCTTGAAGCGATGATGAAGAGGTTGTAGAGACGAGATTGAGGTTAAACTGGGAGAAGTGTCACTTCATGGTGACGGAGGGGATCATGTTACGCCATAAGATATCTCGAGCCGGCATAGAGGTAGATAGAACAAAAATACATACCATTAGTAGACTTCCTCCGCCGACGAGTGTGAAATCCATCCGCAGTTTCCTTGGTCATGCGGGCTATTATAGGCGATTTATTAAGGATTTCTCTAAGATTACATGACCCATGACCCGACTCCTAGAGAAGGATGTTCCATTCGTCTTCGACGAAGAATGCCTTAAGGCCTTTGCTATCTTGAAAGAGAAACTCGTTAGTGCCCCCATTCTCGTATCATCCGACTGGAGCCTACCTTTTGAGCTCATGTGTGATGCGAGCGATTATGTAGTTGGTGAAGTTTTTGACCAAAGAAGAGGTAAACACTTCCACCCTATCTATTATGCGAGCAAAACCCTTAATGACACCCAAGAGAATTATACCACTACCGAAAAGGAACTCCTAGCCGTAGTTTTTGTATTCAATAAGTTTCATTCATATATCGTGCTTTCCAGGACCATAGTCTTCACCAATCATGCGGCTTTGCATTACCTCTTCCAAAAGAAGGACGCTAAGCGTCGTCTCATTCGGTGGATTCTCTTACTCTTTGTATTTGATATAGAAATTAAGGATAAGAATGGAGCGGAGAATGTAGTCGCCGATCATCTATCCTGACTAGAAGATCCGAGTCGAGAAGAGATTCGTGAGGAGGAAATAGGTGATAGATTCCCTCATGAATCAGTGGAGTATGTGGCAGTGGAGAACGAAGGTATGCCATGGTTTTCGGACTTGGCAAACTACCTCGCAAATGGAGTAGTTCTTAAGGGTATGACCACTCAACAGAAGAAGAAATTCTTTAGGGACGCTAGGAGGTATATATGGGATGACCCTTTTCTGTTTAGGGTAGGAGGATATAGGATTCTTCGACGGTGTGTGAGTCGAGAAGAGGGGGTAGAAATCCATAATGATAAATAGTTTATTAACTGAATTAAATAAGACAATTGAATGAAAAATATAATTAAAACTTAACATTATACTAAACTTAATTATTGAGAAATAATAGTTTATTAACTGAATAAAATAAGTAAATTGCTAGGATTAGGTTTTGAGAAAAGCCCGGTTTTAGTTTACTTGCCATACCTGAGTCAGTTAAACCAAATCAAGAACCCTAGTTTGTCTAAGCTCTCTATTGAGAGATAGTTAGCTATTCTAGACACTTTATTGAACATTAGATAACCGAAAGGAAATCTTATAAACCGGTAAGCCTAGCTATCTTTAGGATATCATAGGTGTCTTCCCGAGAAGGGTCGGGGGTCGTGTTCCGTATTCCATAGGATTTAGTATTTTAAGATCCCGGTTCCCTATCACATTATTATTTAATTAGAAACCATTCACTAGTAATAAGGATTCTAACCTAACTAGTTGTTCCAAGATCATTGAGTTAAGTCTTCGCTTCAAAGTTCCACTTTAAGTCGTCTTAGTGAAGTTAATATTAAATTAATTATAATTTTAGGATTTTATTAACCCCCCCCCCCCCTGAGAATATAAAATAAATTAAGTGTGTTAATATAGTTTAAATAGGGTCATTAACGTAATTAGAGAGTCTTGTGGGTTAGATATCCGGACTTGCTTAAGCTTACTACAATTGATCGGTCCACTTGCCGGTTAGTAGTTTAGTCGAGTTTAGGAGTCTAGAGTGTTACTTTGAGTCTAGATTTAGGTTAATTTAATTTGTTTTTATTAGACTACTTTTAGTACATCAATTATCTATCCTCAGCACCACCCCTCATGAAATAAGAGGATGGTAAGCCATTATCCATGTACTTAGTTGTTTTAGGTAAAGTAGTAAGTAAACTGTTAGTTAAGGATCACGAAGGCCAACAACATCTTGTATATTATGTAAGTAAAAGACTTCTTGATGCTGAAGCCAGGTACTCTCACTTAGAGAAATTAATTCTTGCATCGATTATGGCTTCCACTAAACATAGACATTATTTTGAAACACATACAATTGTTGTGAAAACTAACTTTCCTATTAAGAATGTTCCCAGGAAACCTGAAATGTCAGGTAGAATTGCAAAGTGCGCAGTCAAACTTAGTGCATATGACATTAAGTATGAACCCAAAACTGCAATAAAGTCTCATGCTTTGGAGACTTGGTGGCTGATTTCAACAGTGATCTACAAAGGGAAGCTGAATTAGAGGTTCAACAGCTTGAGGAGACCAAGGATCCTTGGATACTGTTCAGAGATGGAGCTTCAAATGTCAAGGGAACCGGACTAGGCATACTACTAAAATCGCCACAGGGGATATGATACCCAATCCATTGCATGTTTTGTTTCAGACAACTAACAATGAAGCAGAATATGAGGCCTTAATAGCAGGTTTGCAATTATCTAAACAAATAAGGATAGGGTATCTTCAAGTAGACATAGACTCATTGCTAATTACTAACCATTACAATGGCTTATATGCTGTGAAGGATGAGAATTAATCAGATATTTAGAAATTGTTAAAAAAACTGGCTAATGCTTTCGATTCTTTTAGCATAATGCTGGTACCTAGAGAAAAAAATGTTGGGGCAGATGTGTTGGCAAATCGAGGGTCATCCTTAAAGATACCAGAAGACGTGAGGATACCTATCATCCATATTCTTTTTCTTGCAATCGAGGAAAATGAAGCATCGATATAGTTGAAGATACTACAATTGTACCCAGTGATATGCAGCCAAATTCAGGATCATGGATCCTTCCAGTAATGAACTACATTCAGAATGAGGAAATTCCCACAGGGGAGAATCCTAGAGCCTTCAGGGTTAATGTATCTCAATTTATTATATTAAATAACATTTTGTATAAAAGATCTCTTGCAGGTCCCTATTTGTGATGCATTGAGGATCTAGAAACTCAAGAGGTCTTGAAGAATTTTCATGAAGGAGACTATGGAAACCACACTGGGGGCAGAGCATTATTCTCAAGGATGCTCAGAACAAGTTATTATTGGCCTTCAATGATGAAGGATGCTATGGAATACACAAGAAGATGTGATGTTGGTCAAAGACACATCAACATCTAACACAACCAGCAGAGCCTTTATATCTAATAATTTCCTCTTGGCCATTCATGAAATGGGGAATGGATGTAGTTGGCAAACTTCCAAAGGCACTAGGAGAAAAGTATTTATGCTAGCCATGACAGACTACTTCTCCAAATAGATAGAAGCAAAAGCTTTTGCTCAAGTTAGGGAAAAAGAAGTTATATCCTTCATTAAGAGAAACATTATTAATAGATTTGGAATTTCTTCTGAAATTATTTGTGATAATGGATCCAAATTTATTGGGAGTAGAACTACTAACTTTTGTGACAGCTAGGGATTAGGATGATAACATCAACACAAGTCCACCCACAAGCTAATGGTCAAGCGGAATCAAGCAATAAGATCATCATCAACAACTTGAAGAAGAAGCTTGGATCCAAGAAAGGGAAATGGGCTGAAGAGCTACAGTATGTCTTGTGGGCAGATAAAACAACTCCAAAGAATGCCACAGGCCAGACTCCATTCTCCCTAGTCTTTGGAAATGAGGAAGTGATCCTTACAAAAATGGTGGTTCCTACACCTAGAACAGGCATCCGTGATCCTAAAACATATGCCGAAAATCTGACCTAAGACCTAGATACTGGAGCATACAATAAGAATCTCAAGATTGGAAGATTTCAAGTTCCTGATTTGGTACGAGAAAAGCATTTCAGAACACTTCGAATCCAGCTGATGGCAAATTAGCACCAAAATGGGAAAGTCCCTACTTGATAAAAGTAGAAGCTGAAAAAGGGGCATATCGCTTATTGACTATGGATGCGATCTTCTACCAAGAGCTTGGAATTTATTCATCTGAAAAGATACTTTATATAAGAAGGATAAAGGATACTTGGAGATCCAGTATATGACCCAGGATCTAGGATCCTCAAAGGATGTATGATCCTTACTTGGTAACATCTCACTTTCACTCTCTTTCATTTTATACTTATTATTCATTATAAGGAAAGGATTAAACCTTTAACATCCATTTTATCAAGTTTTAGCTTTTGTTGAGTTTTTAACATTTGTTCACATTGGATTAAGGGGTAGGCCACCTCTCTCCCACGTTTAAAGTATCTTATACCTTCTAAGGATTAAAGGTCTTCACCATTCACACGAATTGGGTTTTGACACCCCGCCAGTAGCGCACATTTATCCAAGTTTTGTTCGAGGCAATGGGACCAGTACACGCTTTAGTGGCTGATAATTTCATTGTTGTTGGCCATATGTAGGATCTAAGTATAATGGTAGACGTACCATACATCTGTTATCCTAAGGTTTCTAACGTTTTCACGTTAGCTAAGTTTTTGGCATTTTCATGTCACTTACGTTGGGCTTGTCCCCAGTTCGCTAGACCCCAAGGATTTTGGGCTTGTCCCCAGTTTATTTGGGCTTGTCCTCAGTCTTGATGGGTTTATCCCCGGGATATTTAGCTTAGTCCCAAGTTATTTTTACAGGTTCTTGAAGCTTTAAAGGTTTGTAAGTATGGATCTTGAATCCTTAAACCTTAACTGATTTTCTTGGTCCATTTATGCAATTGTAAGTCTTAAGGATATAGAATCCTAACTTGGATTCTTTGGTATGTTTTATCTGTATCTTTATTTATCACATTGATTACACCATAGATCTTTAAATTAAGGATATATGATCCTTGATCATATAACTTCTCATATATTCCAGAGTTATTATGATAGAGGATTGGTGCATTTTTTACAAATCTAAAATTCTCTAAGTTTTGTAAAACAAAGCTAATAATAAACATAAACTTATCAGAAAAATATTTTAGAAATAAAAATACAACACAAGATATAGTTAAAAGGTAATAATTTTTATTAAAACCCTGTCAAAATGTTATCAGTATTATCAACCCAAGTTTCTATCAGCAAAACATGGTCCGTCCACTTAGGTTGATAAAGGGTGTCCATACTAATTGTTCAAGATGCAGGAAAATAAAAGTGAGGGGCATCAAAGGCTTCATCATCCACAAACAGAAGGACCCATCTACCTTTGCCACCCTCTATTATTTTAAGGATCATGGATCCTTACCCTAGAAACTATTGTTTAGAATTACAAACCACAGATTGATCAAAATAAAAATGTCATCAACAAAAAGGTGGGCTCAGGCCTCGTCTATATTATCCTTCATTGCCCACCACTGAAGCATCACCTTCAGCTACACCACCACCTGCTTCACCACCTTCAGTCCCAGCGACCTCAACCACCTCCTTTGTCCCGCTAGTCCCAGCTTCTAGCATGCGCACCGGCTCAGGATCCTCTTCACCACCGAGCTCCATGAGTCTCTGCCTCCACCCAGCAAGATCCCATTCAGACCTATCAAAAAGCAGGATCCAAAGCCTCTTGGACTATTTTTATCCTTTCCCGCAGAATGGCTTGAGCTGTAAAGACCTTGGCTTTATCAGCGGCCATCAATTGAGCTTTGTTGGCCTGTATCTCTACCACCATGATCTGCTTCTCTAGATTGTTGACCTCCTTCTGGTGCTGGGACATCCTCTTATCCTTGGCAGCGGTGATGGAATGGAGATCAGCTAGGCTCCATTCAGCATCGGCTAGGCGCTTATCTTGGTTAGCCTGGATATGGAGAACTTCTACAAATTGCAAGACATGAAAGTTAGGATCATTTATCCATAGCAAAAGACAAGATTAGTCATAAGCATTAAGGATCCTTACCTTAGTGACAAAGTCGTGGAACTGTGGCTCTATCTGAAGATTGTCTTCATCAACTCACTTGGCTTCTTCTTCTTGGATCCAGCCTTGGCACGGATGGTTATAACTTTGGACTTTGGTTAGCTTTGGCCTTTGGCCAACTCTTTCTTGATTGAACGAGGGAGAATATGTTGTCGATATCTCCAAGACCAAACTTAGAGGCAGATTTGGATGAGGACCTAGCAACACCTATTCAGCGAACATAAAATATAAATATTCATAATCCTTTAATTTTATTTTATCTTATAAACATTTCATTATATATGAATACTTACATGACATTGTGAAGGTGTTAGATGTAAATGCTTTTTCTTTTAGCTTGAATGTTCTAACCGTCGTATCCAATCCCAAGAATGCAGCTACCCTTTCTACAGTTCCAGGAGTATCAGTGAGAGAAGCAAAGTAGGTCACTACACATGTAAATGAAACAGGATCAGTTATCCTCAACAAAAAAAAAAGAGCTCATGATAGTCCTAACCTAAGGATACTATATCCTACCCTTCAAGCTCCACATTTTTGGAAGACTATCCCTTAAAGGAATAGTATTCCTCCTCACAAAGAAGAACTGTTTTTACAGGAGGTATCATTTTTTGTGGTATTGAGGGTGGGAGCGGCTGCTGAGGTTTGGCTTTGAATAGAAATCAGTGGGATCCGTGAGACACAAGATTGTACAGGTGTGGAGTTTAGAAAGGGTGAAACTCAAACATCACTTATGATCGGTTTAAGAGTGTATAACACCCTCCACAGCATATGTATCACCTGGATGTAGCACTAGCCAGTTCGAGTAAAGAAACTTTGGGTGAATGATGGAAAGGGATAAGTATAGCCAATTGGAATGGCACAGCAGGGAAATAAACCCAAATAGAGAATTCAGAATCATTCTTGAGTGAAGAATCAAAATGTCTAAAGACGGTTCCCTCAGGGAAATAGTTGCATAGCTGATTGACTTTAGGATCGGTGAATCTGCACAGCATTGAAGAAGGATTCTTCAGGAGGATATGGCTCTTGGGTGGGCTGTCACGTTCCTGGTCCTTATTCGGGGAGGATCGAGTGGCCATTTTCGCCATTGATTTGCAAAAGACAGAAGATGAATAAAGAAGAAAAGGAAAAGGAGAAGTGGTGAGAATACCTTATGAAGCTCTTATATGGGTTTTAAACTGGGGATTTGTGATCTTAAATGGGATTCTTCGACTCTATTTATTCCCCTATTTATCATGATGTTTGTTGTAGGCAGTCCCATCGATGACGCAAGACATAAAAAGACTAGCTACCACTTGCAACGGCTAGTCTGCATATAACGGAAATATGGCAGATAAAGTTAATCTAATATCATCCATATTTAGGGGCAATTGTTAGGGGTTAATTTTTAAAACTATGTACAACATATCCTTAGATTGGCCTGGACCACCGATCCTTAACAGCTGTGCAGTAAGTCTGAGGAACACAGATCCTTATTGTTGTTTACATTAACTAACAATTGTATCCTTTATATAAAACTTATATTCGCAGGTACATAACGAGTTAGACTTAGTTAAGATGGAATCACGGGAATATGCTATCTGTTTGCACGAGTTTGGAAGCATGTAGCAGTTGGGGAGAACATGGGATACCTGCATAATTTTTGGATAGTTTGTTATGTATTGGTTTCTAATTTTATAGTGGATGATTAGCTCATTTAAAAATAGAACACACACATAATTCGCTCACATCTACTCTCGAAAACTCTCTGTAACACACTAGCGATTACTTGTGTTGAGCTTCAGCATCATCCAAAGTTGTAACCTTTTTAGTGTAATATAGTTGGTGATCGATAATTTCCATCACCTGAGGTTTTTTATGCCAAAGATCTTCTAAAGATCAAGGGCTTTTTCCTAGTATAAATCATTGTGTTCATCAACATTTACATTTCATATCTATTCACATAATTGTTCATCACAATACCACTCTACCTCACAAACAAAGTTTGGTTACATTATTCTTAAACCGATTTTTAACCAACACACACGGGCACTTGTTTAATCAGCTCAAGTAATGATAGATTTACTTTTACTTGTTTAAACACCTCCCACATTTCTTCCTTTTGAGGACCCCTTTTTGAAATAATATTTTTCTTACCAGGTCGACTAAAGCTGAAGGAAATGGGATTTGACTTGACCCCACTTCTTTGTCTTTATCATTCAATAATTCATTCAAACCCGTTTTTTCAATTATTTTTTCAAAAGTTGGTTCTTTAGAAAAATTAGTGGGTAAAGATTCTTCCTTATCACTTTCCATCCTCGTAATATCCTAAATCACCCCATCAACCAAACCCGGTGATGGGTTGGTTTTATACTCTTTAACATTTCTCAAAACACTAACATGATTAATAGGAATCTTATGAGAAGAGTTATGAGAAGGATTTATCTTGGTGTCGCTTGGCAATTGGCCTTTATTCTTCTTCAAATCTGCCACTTAGGTTGCAAGTTGACACATTTTTGTAGTCAAGGATCGGATAGCTTTGTCGCGAATTTCATATTTTTGCATACGAGCTTCATCCATTTGATTTCTCCTTTGCATGTCATGTTGCATCATCTTTAACATGTACATTACTTCATTCCCCTTTGAAGCAACTTGACCTGAAGACCCACCTTGATCATTACCTGGTTGTTGAAATTGCCTTTGAAAGCCTTGAGTGTTCTAGCCCCGATACATACCTTGATTGGTGAATTGTTAGCCAAGAATATAGTTTCCTTCATTTCCTTGGAAATTAGGATTGGCTTGATTCGCCGGATTTCCAAAACAGAAATTTGGGGTGATTTCTCAACCGGGGTGGTAGGTAGTTGAATTCATATTAAAGGTCCTACCACCTCCATGTTGGCCTGGAATCGCATTCACTTTCTCAACTTGCTCTTGAATTCCCAAACATTTATCCGCTGCATGACCCTATTCATTACAATTAGCACAAACATCGTATACCTGATTAGTGCTTTGAACTCCTCCATCATCTACATCATGTACTTTCAGTCTCTTGATAACATGCCTTGCTTTCTGTGATGATTGTGCTTTCCTCTTTGATATAACTGACATTTGCTCCAAGTACACCCAATCATCTTGCTCATAATTGGTACCAAATGTACAGTTAATGATCGACATTAATCACGAGCATCTTCCGAATTTAACCCCTCATGAAAAGCATTCAACAATTCCCAAAAAGCAATACCATGATGAGGACAATTTTTAATCATCATATTAAACCTTTCGAAGGCCACATGAAACATCTCACCCGGTTGTTGTTTGAAGCTTCTTAGACTACGTCTTGCATCGTTAGTCTTTTGAGCCGTGAAAAAATCCTCTAAAAACCATTGTTGCATTTGAGACCCAAGTATAAATTGAAGCGGACGGCAACATATAAAACCACCACTTTGCTTAATCTTCCAACGAAAACTAGAAAAGCACCAACTTGACATCATCGGATGAAAATCCTTGCCCTCCAATAATGTTACATATGGGATCATATACCTCCAAGTGAAAGTATGGTTCTTCTATGGCCAATCCTTTGTACTTTGGTAAACTTTAGAGCAAGTTGGTTCTAACCTCAAATGTTCTTCCTTGTAGATTTTGAGGAATGACTATTGGAGAAGGATTGTTCGTGATGATTAGCCTAAAATAAGCTTCAACTCCCCTTACCACTTCTCTATTATGTCGTCTTGGAACACCCAAAGGCACTCTTGGTTGACCCGCTTGCCTTGGCATTTGCCTTTGAGGTGCAAACTGTTGATGTGGTGGTGGAGGCATTTGTTGTTGTGGCATTTGTCTTTGAAATTGTTGCCCTTGTTGGGGAATCTTGTTAGGATCTGAGTTTGAAACTGTATATGAAAGTTCTGAAAATGGTGAATGAAAGAAGATAAATCAGATGAACTGGCAGCGGAATAAATGAACTTTAATTTATAACAATTGAGAGATTGTTTTCATTCTTACGCTTTCGTAATTATGATTACTTGCAAATGACTCACAATCTCCCCCTCACCTAAGATCACTGATTGTTCGTACTGAATGTAAGAAAGATAGGTTAGATTGATAATAGATGAAAGTGATGAAATAGAACAGTACAGGCACTGTTATATTTATACTACAATCCTAACCATTGAGCATCTTATTATGATGTCAGCATGAAAGTGACACTTAATAAAAATAACAAACTAATAACATCTGCTAAGCTAACCACTACTAAACACAAACCATTACAAGGACAGATAGAAAACACTGATGATACATCCTCAGTTTGTCATCAGCAGAGCTTTAGCAGCTTTAGTCTTTAATCTTCAGCTGAGCTTTGTCTTGGAAGACCTTTTAGCTTTACTCTTTAACAAAGCTTTGTCTTCAAGAGAGTATAGCTATGGCAGACCTTGGACATTTAGTCTTCAGTGGAGCTTGACTTGCGCATATGTTACATTATTATACGGATCAGAGGTTTGTAGTATATTTTGGCTTTCTATCATCTGTTCTTTTGTAAGGTTCAATTCCAACAATTTCCCCTAGAACAGATGATGCCAAAACTAAACTTTATTTCAAATCTTTATATCTCACCAATGATTCCCTTATTTGACCTTTGAATTGAAGTTCAAAATCCAGGGCAATCATGTCTTCTACATCCCTTTCAAGTCAAGATTCAGCAAGTCTTTGAGATCAGCTGCATCAAGACCATATGCATCCTCCATCTTTATCTTTTGAACTCTACCATCTGACCTAGCAATGTCAATTCATGGTTGTCTTTGTTAGACTTCCATTTAAGAATTTTTGAGTCAGATGGTTTTCTTAGGAGTAGGGTTACTTGTGATGAGTTTAGTGAAGTAGGTCTGCGAACAAGTGTTAAGAGTGAGGCTCTGAGTTTGTCACTTACAGCATCTGTGTGAAACAAAAGTTGATTCTTTATTCCCTCTTTTCTCAATTCTTCATGCATCCTTTGATCTTCTTCTTCTACCTGCTTTTGCCTCTTTGCTTGATTCAAGGCAATGGTGGACAAGTTGGTGGTTGAAGTTAATCTTTTTGGAGTAAGGGTCTATTTAAGAGCAGAGGTTGTTTGGTCATAGATTGGCCTTCTCGGAATAGAAGGGGCCTTTTTTCTTAATTCTTCCAACCTTCTGTAGGTATCTACCACTTTAGATTCAGTCCAATCGAGCAATCTGCCTTGTTGTTCCATATAAATGATCAACAAGTTCAGCTTTCATTCTTTTAATCTTTAGAGCATGGTCTTGGCTTTCAATTTTGGTCCTTTTCCAAACAGGAGGAGTACGCTTCTTTTAAGGATCTTTAAGCATAGAATTAATTCTTTCAATTTCTTCTGTAAGCTCATTAGCCGACAGCCTTTAAATTGGTGCCCTTGTTTCTTTGTAAGGCTTATGCTTTTCATGACATGATCAAGATAATCTTCTTTCAGTTCTGGATCATCGATGGTTGGCTGTTCAGGCATAGACTTACTTAGCTCCTTGCAAATTCTTCAAGGTTTCTAACTTTGCTCAGTTAATACTGTAAGGAGATCTGTAAAACCTTGATTATGATGAAAACTTTGCTCCTGTAGCAAGATTAGAAGCCATCAGATTGTTCTTAGCCTTTGCTGCCAACCACAACATCAAGGTGTTTCAAATGGATATAAAAAGTGCATTCTTGTATGGTAAAATCAAAGAAGAGGTATATGTTTGTCAACCTCTTGGCTTTGAAAATGCATTTTATCATGATCATGTCTACAAGCCTAATAAAGCTTTGTATGGCTTAAAATAAGCACCGAGAGCCTTGTATGAAACTCTCTCCACCTTTCTCTTGCCCATAGGTTTTTCAAGGGGGAAAATTGACAAAACCTTATTTTTAAAATGGAAAGGAATGAATTTGATGCTTGTCTAAATTTATATAGATGACATCATTTTTGGATCCACATGCACTGCCATGTGTGAAGAGTTTAGAAAACTCATAGCAGCAAAGTTAGAAATGAGTGCTACGGATAAGCTCCAATGTTTTCTTGGTCTCTAAGTCAAACAGTTGCAAAATGGTACATTCATTCATCAAAGTAAGTTTGTTAAAGAACTACTTACAAAATTTGATATGAATGATTGCAAACCATGTAGCAGACCCATGGCAACCACAAAGCTTGTCATTGTTGAAGAAAAAGATGACTTGGTTGATCAAACTCTTTAAAGCATGATAGGTTCATTATTATACCTAACTGCATCAAGGCCAGACATCATGTTTGCAACATGTGTTTGTGTCAGATCACAGTCAGCACCTAGAAAGTCCAATCTCATTGCTGTAAAAAGGATATTCAGATACATAATAGGTGCTCCCACACTTGGTATCTGGTATCCAGCTAATGGAAATATTGAGCTTTCAGGTTTCTCAGACAGTGATTTTGCAGGATGTAAAACCACAAGGAAGTCGAGGAGATTGTCAATTCCTAGGCGATTGCTTAGTGTCTTGGCAGAGCAAAAAGTAGGCTGCAGTATCAACATCCATAGTAGAGGCTGAGTATATTGCTGCTGAATGCACTGCTCAACTCCCGTGGCTTCAGAATCAGTTATTGGATTTTGGTGTAACTTCTTTAAAGACTCCTCTTATCTTAGATAGTCAAGCAACTGAAAACATCATCAAAAATCCAGTATCTCATTCTACCACCAATCACATTAATATCAGACATCATGAGAGATTGCAATGAAAAAAGATCAACTGGCAGATGTTCTAACAAAAGCACTAGATACATCTACCTTTGAAAATTCGATCTCTAGGCTTAGTATGTTAAACATGAAAATAAAAACAAATTTTTGGGTTCCATGTGTCAAAAGCATTAAAATGTTTTTAGAAAAATCAATTTTCATCCTTCAAAATAGCTAATACTGAATTTTCAATATATCTCTAAAGTCTGTTCAAAACCACTATTTCTCAAAAACCTCTGCTTGGCATGAAAATCTATCCGTTGGTGCAACCATTGTTTTCCCAATCCACTGATACTTTATCCTCTGATAGTGTAAAATCACTACTTATCATTCCACTATTTAGAACCACTGCTGGTCTCCAGCAGAGGTTAGCAAACAACTGTCATTCGTTATCCAACAGAGTTTTCACGTGCACGGATGATAGCCATCCGATCTTTTGGAAACTGCTGCCGCGTTAGCATTCACTTTTTCACTTTATAAACCTTGTTTCATCCAAACAGAGTTTTCACTTGCCGTTTCAATTTCAAACACAAAAATCTCTCATAAATTTCTCCATTACTCTTCTTCCTCTCAAAATCCTAATCACTCACTTCTACACCATGAATCTCATTATCAAAACCCCCCTTCCAATTTTTGAAAATACCAACAATAATACTGCATTTCACTCCATGATTGATGTTCTACAAACATCATCATACAAAGATGTGTTACTTGGAAAGCACTTATTTACATCGACACCCTCCGCCAGTTCTGGGCGAATGCTGAACTTCAAGTTCAGAACAAAAAGCCTTTTGCCATCACATCAAAAATTGGACATCACTTGTCCAAATCTCTCCTTCCAATATCTCCACCATTTTCGGTCTTAATGACCTTGATGCCCCCACAACTTTCTCAAACAAAGATTTACATGCATAATTCATTGAGCGAGGATATGAAGGTCAGTTATCTGGTATTACTATTTTCAAACCTGAATTTCCCGCTGACTTGAAATTCTTCTTCCACACCCTTTTACTGTGTTTGCCAGCCAAAACCACTACTTTCAACGAAATATCTTTAAACATTCAATACCTGGGTTATGCTATTTTAACCAAATCAAAATTTAACTTTTCTTAGGTATTGTTTTCTGATTTGGTTGCAAACTTTAAAAATCTTAAAAAGGGAAAAGCTTTTTTGATACACCCTAGGTTGTTGAGTTTTTATTTACAAGTTTCTGCTTTTGATTTTCAACAAGGTGCTATCTTGAAGCTGGTAGCCTTAAACATGAAACTTTTACTTGCAAATGACTCACAATCTCCCCCTTAGCCTAAGATCACTGATTTGTTTGTACAGAATGTAAGGAAGATAGGTTAGATTGATAATAGATGAAAGTGATGAAATAGAACTATATAGGCACTGTTCTATTTATACTACAATCCTAACCATTGAGCATCTTATTATGATGTCAGCATGAAAGTGATACTTAACAAAAATAACAAACTAATAACATCTACTAAGCTAACCACTACTAAACACTAACCATTACATCCTCTGTTTGTCATCAGCAGAGATTTACCTCGACAGACCTTTAGCTTTGATCTTCAGATGAGCTTTGTCTTGGCAGACCTTTTAGCTTTAGTCTTTAACAGAGATTTGTCTTCAACAGAGTATAGCTATGGCAGACCTTGGACATTTGATCTTCAGCGGAGCTTGACTTGGGCATATGTTACATTATTATTTGGATCAGAGGTTTGTAGTATATTTTGGCTTTCTATCATCTGTTCTTTGGTAGGGTTCTATTCCAACAAATTTGTTGTTGAATAACTTGTGGTTGTTGTCTAACAAATTCTTGCACAGGCTCAAGTTGTTGCATACCCAAATCCACCTTGAGTTCCATCACCTCCCGTAATGAATCCTTCCTCTTCAGATCCTTCAAACTCATCCTCAAGACCATCGTCATACCCATACCGATATGCCCCCATTTGTTGTAAATATGGAGGTTGTTGATGTTAAAATCCTTGTTGTGGTAGTTGTTGAGGAGCCGGGGTTATATGGACTATGCGTGGGTTTTGGTAAAGAGGTGGTTGGTTTTTTTGGGAAGATGATTCCGGATGTTGAGAATAAATGGCTAAATGGTGGAACGATTGATGATGGTTGGTAACTGAATGTATGTTGGGTGCTCATAGGAATCGTGGTATTGGTGGGTTTCACCTCACTCGAGGATGTAACAATTGTTGTAGAAAGGAGGAGGATTGGTTAGTATTGTTTGACCCGTAGTGGGAGTTGGTGGATCCATTCTGTTTTTCGATGTAGTAGGAGACCTAATTATCTTGTTCTCCCTAAGTAAGACGCAGTTTCTTCTAAGCGTTCTTTCAATTTCAGGATCAAAGGCTAGTGGTGATGTATTTTGAGAGCCTCTAGTATGCATACACTTGTAAGTACCTTGACACTAACACAACCAGTGTAAACCCGAAAATAACGAACAAAAACTACAAAAGATAACACACATTGTGCACTACTTCCCGGCAACGATGCCAAAATTTCACGTGAGGTTCGTGAATGTAGAAAATTGATCTTGAAGTTTGGTTGTTTGGTTTGTAAAACTAAATTTAACTAAAAGCACTTAGCACGATTTTAATTCAGAAATGAGAGGATATGTACTCCCCCCGTTTCAGGTCTCTACAAATGATAATGTGAAAGTTTAATCTGAGATGAACTACATAGGCATATCTACAACTAAAAAGGCTAAAGAAGATGCCCTTGAAAAGGAAAAGTAAGAGAGACACAAGAGAAGCTAAGAATGCTCTGAATGTACAAGAGATCCTTGAAAGAAAAAGAGTTCAATAGAATCTAGGTTCTTCAACAGATGCTCCCAGAAGAAGATAGCCTGCAATACAAGGTTTTCTAAGCTCTGGTATGACTTCTAGGTTTCTCTAAAAACCATTGTTCCATCGAACCAACCACTACTACATCAATCACTGCTACTACAACTCAAACCACTAATATTCATGTCCAAACATTTGTTGCCATTACAAAAGTGACAACAAATTTTACATCTACAACAACACTTACCACATTACCAGAACCAGTCAAGCGTATTTCCCAAAAATACCCTACTGGTGTTCTCAAAAGGAAACCATCCATCCACTCTCATCATCACCATCATAATCACCAACACTATCCACTAAGGGGAGAAGAACAAAATTCATCATTCAAGAAGGTGATGAATAACCCCCCCTCCCCCCAAATCCACACCCATCAGAATCACAACATCCCTACCACCTACCAAAGAACAAACAACCATAACCATACCCACATCCATTCTTATATGACTTCCATTACCAATACCATCAACCACCACTGCCATAATCACTGTTGCACATCCACTTGAGTTGGCAACTGTATCATAAGAGATGCAGTCCTACTATGCAATAGATATAAGCCAACTCACCTTCCCATCTCGCTAAAACTTCCCAAGGCCCTCCAATAAATTAGAATACTATTGAGAATGTGAAGCTAGAGAGATGTAGAAGAAAGGATGACAAAGAAAGACAACAAGTCTTCTCAGAGAAATTCAGAAAAGTAAATGCCTTGGAAGACTATCCAAAGATGTATGAAAGAATCTTTCACATGGTCCAATAAGTGATCCTGATCTTAGAAGAAAATTAAGAGAAGATCACTTTGATTACATCATGAAAAACAAACAATACAAAACAACCAGAGCTTAATTCTCTGGATGGTCAACTGAAGCCTTATTGGATGAAATCTTAAGGATAGAAAAGTTGAAACTTAATCCAAAGCTTAAACTTAAATCTCCCAACTGGAAAGCGGGCAAAAGGTCAAATGAAAGAAAGGCCCTATAGTTGAAAAGGATGAAGGAAGAAATGGTTGCAGCGAACTTTAGCACAATGAGGTCTATGGCAAAATGGGATGAGCCAACAATCAAAGAGAACTATAAAAGGCTTGAAATCTAAGAGATCCCTCAATCCCAAGGAAACAATACTAGGTACAAGTACACTTCTCCATTAAATCACTATTTAATCATTTAAAGCTTTCATCTGCAAAGAACATCTCAATAACTGTTAGAAGCTACCTTAAAAGTTAAAAAGAGATGTCAGAAGAAGATATGAAGAAATATCAAAATGAGCTTAGGAAGAAGGAATCAGAAGTATTCTGATGTATGGGCAACCAGATACAAAACCAGAAGATCTACTTTGTTAAATTTTGGGAAAACCATTTTCCTCCAACTCATCATTGATAACTTTTGGCCCAAGAAATCCATAAAGCCTCAAAATTCTAAAATGAAGTCTAACAAGACAAGCCATGAATTGACATTGCTCAGGGCTGATGGAGAAGTTGAAAATATTTCCATAAATAACATATATGGGCTTAAGACTGAAGATCTACAAGACCTACTAGGTCTTGAACTTGAAAAAGATTCAGAAGATTACTAATCTTTAAAATTTGAGCTACAATTCAAGGGCCAAATCAAAGCAAGTTAATAAGGAATAAAAGATAATCAAATAAAGATTATGTTTTGGCATCATCTGTTCTAGGGGGATTTTTGGGCGTACAAAAGAACAAATGATATCAAAAGCAAAAACATGCTTCTTTTATCATGAAATAAGGAGGTAATGATTTATAGCTCTCCCCAAAGATAGTGAATCTTGAACACTAACAGAGCATCTGTTTCAAGACTACAAAGCACTATTGAGGACTGGAAAGCACTGTTGAAGAAAAAAGAACATTTTACAAATGCTAAAGCCCTGTTAAAGACAAAGCACTGATGGTGAAAACCAAACATCTATTAGGCTTAAACAGATGTTTAGAACTAGTCAACAGAGGTTTAAAGAGCATACCTTATCAATGTAACAATTTAATTTTATAACAGATGTTTAGTATATTTAATCAGTTATACATTCTATCAGATGTTTCTAACATCTGTGGAATCTTTTATGTTAGGAATGTTAGATGTCGTTATCAGTGTGATGTCAGCCCTATTGCAAACAAATGTTTGTACTTCCTATAAATAGATCTTACATCTTAGAGATCTACTTATCACTTGACAACCTAATTGTACGAATTGAAGAGAGTGATCAGGCTAAGGGGGAGTGTAAAATCATGTTTGTAATCTTTTGATTATAATCATTAATAAAAATTTGATGTCTTTCCAAATTTGTGTGTTCATATAATTCCGCTGCAAATTATATTTCTACTATCTTTCATACATATTTAGTTCACCTCAAACACACAAGTTAAAACTCAGATCCTAACTACACGTATACATGTATATGACGTATAATGTGCGTGTGTATGTACTTATTATGTATGTGTGTACATATATATTACGCATGTGTGCATGTGTGTTTATATATACGTAAGTAGGCTTGTATTATTCATATATGAAAGTGCATACATGTGCATATATGCTTGTGTATTTGTATGTATGGACGTCTCTATGTATGCATGCTTGTATTTTTGTAATGCATACTATTTCTAGTGGATTGCTAATTTCTTCTTATGTAAGCGAACACCAAAACGCAAGTTTCTAGTGCATTATTGTTAGGGCATAGGTTTTGTTAAGTGTGGATCCTGTATCCTGAGATGTTGCCTGGATCACTTATTCTTAGTGGATCGTATAGGAAGCCTAAGGATTAAGGATCCTTATTATTACTTATGTTATCTAACAATTGTTCTTTATGTTTTCTAAGGTTCGTATGCAGGTTATGGATGAAGTGGACCAATTCATAGCTAGAATCTCTATCAATATTCATTTGAGATACTGCATGTGATGAATTTCACTAATGTTTATGAGTTCGGACATGGTCTACCATGAAAATCTTACCTAGTTGTTAGCTCATTTCAAAAGGGGTTGATTGTAACATCCGTCAAAAAACGGATTTACAAATCCCGCTCGTTTATTAACCGAACAATCAATTAAAAATTTTGTTGCTTATTTAATGCCCAAAATAATTTTAAACGATACATAATTAATAAGTATATGGGGATATATAATTTGTTTTTGAAAAACTGTTAAAAATAATAAAATGAAAATAAAATGGTACTGCCGGGTTTCGAACTCGGGTCAGTCAGCCGGGTCAACAATAACTTAACACTTAACCATCCAACCACTGCGCCACTAGTGTTTTTAGTTAATTAATGGAAACAATTAATTCATAACATGAGAATCGAATTCAAAACCGACACGCCCAATTGCAGTCGTCGGAAATTCCGACTATCTCGCTAAGATTGGACGGTTACTTCAGTTATAACGTAAACCTTAATCACTACATCGTTATAACCGATGCCTGAGTCCGCGACACAAGTTATAACCGCCGGAAAGTTTCTAACCGACAAATCAAGTCGGAAATCGGACCAAATTCATCGATGACCTGCCCTATAAATACCTCCTCGAACCTCTGCAATCTTTTTCGCTCAAAACCGCACCTTTACCCGACGTAATTCCACTCGCCGGAAAAGTTCTGCACCTCGCCGGAAAACCGAGCCCTTCACTTCTGAGCCTTACTGAACACCCAGAACTTGTACCGAAGCCACTCACATCCATCCCAAGTTTGCTGAAGACTCTCTGCCGCAGGACACACGTCGCCGGAAGTTTCTGCTGTCACCGGAGTTTCGCCGGAGAAACAGAGGAGTCCAGTTTCGGTATATCTAACACTTAATCTTTCATTCTTTTTATATATCTCACTTGTAATTAACTGAAACACACTAAAGAACATGATTAAAATCGTTGAACTAGTCAGTCATCGTTTCTGGTTAAGAATGACGAAGTAGACGAAGTTTCGGTAGCATATAAGTTTAATTAAAATCACGATATAACTCGGGTTAGACACACAGTCCAGTGGTGGACTGTGTGCAAATAAAACACGCTTACGTCTCGAGTTCGAATCATGTCCCACGCATACTCGCCTTAATAAAAATGTTCCTTTTTCTTACTGAACCGGATTCATTTCATATAGTTGTTAAGTTTAATAAAAACCAGAATAATAACCAATATAGACACACAGTCCAGCGGTGGACTGTGTGAATGTTTAAACACACGTCACGAGTTCGAATCCGGACTACCGCACCGGTCCGGACAATTATCCAACTTTTTAAATAAGGCAGAACTGAAATAATTTAATTGTATATAAGTATAATAAAAATCAGATTATATAACAAGTTAAACACACAGTCCAGCGGTGGACTGTGTGTTAACCTAAACCACAGGTCCCGGGTTCGAGACCTGTGGAACGCACCGAGTCGATAGATTTAAATCGTTTTTAAAAAATAAAGGATTTTTGTTTAATCTAATTAGTATATAAATATAATTAAAAACAGAAATATTTCGGGTTAGACACGTAGCTCAGTTGGTAGAGCTGCGTGCACGCGTACGGGAGGTCTCGGGTTCGAGCCTCACCCAGCGCATGCAAACACACATACGAACCGTCAAAGTCAGAGTCAAAGTCAATGGTCAATGGTCAACGGTCAAGTGGTCAAAAAAGTCAACATTTTTTATTATTTTTATTTATTTATTTTAATTAAAAATCAATTAAAAATACTTAAAAATAACATTTTTAAGGTTAGAAAATAGCCTTAAACTCACAAAAATACACCCAACAATCCTACTAAAATGGATTAATAAAACCCGTTTACTTACCGAACCATTATGCCATTATCTAGGTTAGTTTCACTCGTGGTTAAAACCAACTTCACGTGCATTCAACATTATCAACCGAACGCACCCAAGGTGAGTGAATCTTACAACTCCCCTTTTTAATTACACGTTTTGGGGTGTGTCATGTGTCATAAAATTAACTCGTTTATTTAAACTTGTGCCATACCATATTGTGATCTAAATTTAGATTGTATACATTGCTTGTAGTTATGTATTTCATTTTGTCTATTTATATGCAATTCATTCATTAGGCCCATCAGTTCCTCGTGTGAGACGAGTTGAGCAACACGTGCCTCAAAAAAATCCATTATTGTTCGTGTGTGTATTATTGAGTTTATATTGTTTGTAGTTATGTATTTCATATTGTCAAGTTTATGCAATTCATTCATTAGGCCCATCAGTTCCTCGTGAGAGACGAGTTGAGCAACGCGTGCCTCTAAATGATCCATTATTGTTCATGTGTGTAGTGTTTAATATTAAATTGATTGGTGAATAAGTTTACATCTATTTTTACTCATGTGTGGTTGTGCACTTTATTTTATAATCAATTAAATAAACTTGTTCAAATGTTTTCCATAGGATTCACTCGCCAACTTTTTGTTGATCCAAAAACCCTTTTTACACATGATACATGTGAACAGGATGAAGCAAGGAAAACATAGGAAATGCCTTAGAAGAAAACAATGAAGCCTAGATTGATATTTAGGACATGATGTAATATTGATTGTAATTTTCCATTAAAGTGTATTAATGAATATGAAACGTTAAAATAAATGTTATGAGCTTTGATGATAACCCAATCATACCCCGATCACCTTTTCCGCTGCGGGTCGGGGTGTGACATTGATCAAGTGTTTTTTATGAAAATATTCACACTCTCGAACACACACGCACTCGCATCCATTGGAAACCAGAGCTTTCACACTTTAGCAAACAATCATTGTACCACACTTGATCAACATCCGAATTTGTAGTATTTTTGTGCATTATAGTTGGTGATCCATAGTTTCCATCACTCAAGGTTTTTTATGCCGGAGATCTTCTAAAGATCAAGGGCGTTTTCCTCGTATAAATCATCATGTTCATCACCACTTTCATTTCATATTTGATTACCTTATTGTCCAACACTCTACCTCACAAATCAAATTTGGTTACATTGTCCTTAAACCGAATTTTGACAAAAAAAATTTAGCGCCCACCGTGGGGCAAGTGGTGCTTCAACTCTAAAAATTCCCATTTATTCTACTCATTCTTAACAATTCCACAATACCATGGCCTCTCAAGAGAAATCTACCTCAACTGCCATGCTAGTGGTTACCTCATCTCAAACCACTATGTCGTTGCCTCCCATTCCCCCACCATTCAAGAAGAATGTTGATAATGCTCAGAAGAACAGTGGCGAAGCTTGAGATTTCTAACTAGGGGGGCGGAAGTCACCGAACCTAAAAATTTCTATGAATCGGTGGGTCGAAAACGTATATACCAAAAAATTTCTATACGAAAACTACATACTCTCCACTATTGAGCGAAAAGTTTAGGGGTCGGTTGCCCTCCCGACCCTTAAAAGCTTCACCCATGCAGAAGGAGACATCATCCGTCTTCACAGGATCAATAACTTCTGCTACTTCATCCTCTACTGATACTGAGAATGAACTTTTTATGTTGTATCCAAAGATGAAAAACTACATGGAGCAGCAGAACAAGACTAACTAGAAGATCTTGCGAGAGATTGAAGACAACAAGAAACAGAAGAGGTCAGCAGAGGATCAGTCTCCGTTGATGCCTAGGGTGTTGAAATTTGTCACTCTAGCATCAACAATTCAGCATTCTAGACGATACGTTATCCAACCTCAAGGATCCTCTATCCTCCAGCAAGGATCACTGGTGATGACTCAGCCTCAAGGATCCTTCCCTTGATCAGAAGGATATATGGAGATGTTTTAGCCTTAAGGATCCTACTTCCAACCTCAAGGATCCTCAGCTCGGGTTCAAGGATCCATAGATTACCCATCAAGACCTTCAACACAAATTTATCCTGGATCCAATGTCTTTCAGGATCAAGGATCCTCAAGGATACAACCACTGAGAAGCTCAGAAATCCATGATGGGGATTTCATCCCCATACAGACTACTGCTTCCTCAGGCCGTACTGTAACAGCAGACATGTTTTATCCTAGATACACTTCTAGAATACCACCTTTAAGTCAAACAGGAGGTAACAATTTTCATAATACATCTATGGAAACTAACTATGGTTTCATGTAGGATGCAGGGACCAGTCAGGCCATTGCTAGGGAGTTGCAAAAGCTCAAGGATAAGATATCCAACGTTCCAGGAATAGTCAAGCCTATTCCAAAAATTCCTGATGAAAGCCACAAGATATCTCGTTTTGCACCACCAATATGCAATGTAGAGATACCAAAACGCTTCTAAACCCCCAATATGAATGTTGATACACTTTTGTGTATGTCGCTTGTTCTTAGTTACGTTAGTAATTGTACGGTCTTTGTTTGTTACGTCTGTAAAGTTTTGGTCGTGTCGACCAAATTAAGATATCCTCCTATCTTGATGTAGTACGACGTTTAGTTTGTCTGTGTTGTAAAACAGTTGCATGTGTGCAACTGTTAAGTTCTGTGTTTCTGATCTTGCGTTCTGTGTAGTATGTCTGTTAGCAGGGTTCTCCGAAGAACCACTTATTCGTGCAAGTGAACTGTGCTTCGTACGAACAAGTTGCTTGTTCGTGCGAGTCATTTACTTATTCGTACGAGTGACCATTCAAGAAACTTTGCTTGTTCGTACGAGCAAGATGCATGTTCGTATGAGCCATCAGATTGTTCGTACGATTAACCTTTCACGAAGAACAATTCTTCACAACAACTAGTTGTTCATGAGAATAGTCCAAAAAGAACCTGTTCTTCATGGGATTTGTTGTTCTTCGTGGGTCAATGACATCCTTCGTGAATGGTTCTGGGTGTTAGGCCTATATATACAGACATGCAAGTTCAAGCAAGAGAGTACAGAGAGAATACCTTGAGTTTGTATGAACATTGTGTGTATGTGTTTGTACTAGCTCTCTTCAGTTAATCAAAAGATAATGAATCTTTGGTTACTTTGTGTTTGTTATACTTTGCTTTGGTTTGCATATACACTTCGATTGCGCACTCGTGTGTGTGTTAAACAACAAGGAAGTAGGTTATCATGATCCTCCATGTAGACCTACAAGTGGTATCAGAGCTTTTGCTCTCTTCATTGTTTAAAACCAAGCATAGTATTGTGTTTGAGGAAGTTGTGAAGCTTCCTGGAAGTGTTCTTGAACTTCAAACAAGAAACACAAGTTTTTTAAGAAAAGTGGCTTAAAACTTAGGTAAAACTTGTTGTTTTCAGAAAATTTTAATAAAAAAACCTTGTTAAAATACATGGAGACATGTTAGGATACGGTTTTTCTTGAAATTTTCTATCAAAGTTTAGTTGGACATATTTTCCGGTGAAGCACTTGTCGGAGAACTCACCGGAATATTTCATGAGAGTTGACTAAATCTTAAGATTTGACTTAAAAGCTGTTTTTGGAATGTTTATCTTTTCAACCAAATTTGTGTAAACAACTGACAACATTCAAACAAACTCATAAACAAGTTTCTGATACAAAAGGAAACTTCTCACCAACCAACCCTGCAAAAGATTCCCACCTGCGAAAAACCCCCTGCGAATAACCCACCCCATGAAGAACCAGTTGTTCGTGCGAAGAACCAGCTGCCAATGGTTCGCATAAAGAACCAGGTTCGCACGAACAATTAGTGGTTCATACGAATCAGTGGCTCTCATGAAGAATCAAGTTTTTCGTGATTTTTTAGGTTGTTCGTGACTAGTTTATCGATACTTCATGGTTTTTGAAATTGTGAACTTTAATAAAAGACTTTTATTTCAAGTTAATCCTTGGAATTTTGAACTTTTTAGCTGATTTTCATAAACAAACAAACAAATGGGTACAAATCCTTAGGATTGGGGGTGTAGTTCAAGTACAAACCAAGATTCACCACAATCTAGCTCCGCAACCTCATGGGTTAAATCATTAATTCCTTAGCAGACGGCCATGATTACGCTAATCAATGGGCGTGTGTGACAAATCAAAATCAAAGCATTCAGACTCTTCTCATTAGCGAGAGTGAAACAGGAACTAACAACCGTCCACCAAAGTTGAATCATATGAACGATTATCCCTCATGGAAAAATCATTTTCATACATATGTTCTCGGTCAAAACGCAGAGTTATAGACATGTTTTACTACACCATACAAGGAATCTCTCGAAGAAGCAGGATCAAATCCAACCTCTTTAGCCAACTTAGATGAAAATGATAAAAAGGCTTATGATTTAGAGAATAAGGCATTTGCTATCCTTACACAAGCACTTCATAAGGATATTTATCATCAATTTGTGTACTATACCACAACCAATAATTTATTGGATACTTGGAAGCAAGAGGGGAAGGAAATGCTGCAACAAGAAAGATACGACATGACCTTCTGAAGAAAGAGTTTGAAGGTTTTCTGTTCATGGAGAATGAGACACTAAGTGACATCACAACTCGTTTTTATTATCTGCTTAGTGAAATGTATTCATTCAAGGTGAACGTATCTCCACAAGAGATTGTGATGCGTTTTGCTAAGGCCTTACCACCCAAGTGGAGTCAATTTATTGACTTACTAAAGCACACAAGTGTTTTGGATATGATCAATATTTATGAGTTCATTCAGAAGCTTGAGAATAAAAATGGAGAAGAACGAAAAGCAAAAAAAGTACCTGTTCCACAAAACCCTAAAATGTATTTTGGAGGTATTAACACAAGCGTTAGTACAACTCAGCAACCGAAACTCCAAACAACGTTTGTGTCAAATGTCAACCCTTTTCTACCACAGCCAGTTCAAACAGATCAATCTGCAGGCTTAAGTGCTGAAACCTATGGTCAAGAATTTGATCCTAAAACCTTTCTTCCAAACCACAAGTTGTTACACCTCAAGTTCCACAACAAGCTTCTCAACAAGATTTCTATGGTAAAAACTTTCAACCTTCAAATCCTAATACCATCAGACTTGATACTTCACATCTTTCCAAGGTCAGTGTAGAAGTTGCTCGGGAACACATAGAACTTCTGAAAACTATGGTTAGTGCACACTATGGACTAGTGGCCGGTCAAATTGGAAACATTAATTTGACTAATAAGGACTATCAACAAATAGACAGGGATGAAATGGAGTTGATGGATATTAAGTGGGCATTTGCTAGTGTGGTTAGATGAGCGAAAGACTACATGAGTAGAACTGGAACAACAAGTTTAGAAAGCAAGAAAGACACAAAGTATGGATTTGATAAAGATGATGTTCCTTGCTTCAACTGTGGTGAAAAAGGCCATTTCAAACGTGAATGTACTCGACCTAGCAAGCAAGGAAATCACAACCCTTTCCGAAATCAACCACACTCATCTAACACAACTCAAGTTAACAATGAACAAGGTATAGTAGCTGTTAACAACCCAAACAACTCCAACCAGTCTGGGCCTTCAAACAACACAAGCAAAGAATTAGTAGTTCAAGCAGATAAAGGATGTGATTGGTCAGTTCAGTTGGGAAATGAGAATCAAGGAAGAACTGCTTGTTATGCTAAGATAATCAATCAGATCAAACATTGTCACAATATTGACTCTTCTGATGATGATGATAGTTCTGGATATAATGGGAGCTCTGAAGAGGAAAGCTCAAGTGTGGGTGGTTATGGATCAGATTCGGATGTCAGGGAAAAGATTGATACTAAGGTCCTCTGCTGAAGAAGCAGAGATGTTGAAAAGTCAAAAGTCTGGGTTAATAAAGAAAGCAGAAGTTGCATCGAAGGAAGTAGAAAAATTCTTTGCCAACGATGGACATTTTCTCATCATACTACTTTTATGGCTAATGTTGCAGGTTCAACAACTTAGGTAAAATTTGACTCTCTTAGGATATGCAATGATTGTGCTAACTTAAATACTAAAGTGAAACAATTAACAGTCACAATCAAAGCTTAGTAGTTGAACTGTCAAAATGCAAAGAGGCAAATATGGCTTTAACTCGAAATGAAAAAGAATTCAAATCTGTAATTGAGACTCATAAGAAAAGCGTGTCTGAGTTAACATAAATAGTTTTGAACAAGCAAACTGGTATTAATAACTACATTAATATTCTTGAAGAAACGAAAAGGAGTTAGCCATTGCCAAATGCGAGCATGATGCAATTAAGCTAAAATTGGAGAGTTATCCTAACTCCCAATATGTACTTGATCACATCGTTAACGTTCAAAAACATAAATGAGATGTGAAATGCATTGGGTATAAATCGTGTCCACCACCATTGAAACACAATTACACCAAATTGCCTGATGAGGAGGAAATGCCACGTTTTGAACCATCTGTACCTCTTAATCCCGAAGAGTTTGCTGCAGGGTTAGGGTTTAAACTGCACAATTCTCAGATAAATCCAGAAAGACAGAGAACTTATTATCAGTTGTTGATCAAAGTCCACCTATAATAGAGGAGGATAACTCACCAGATGATGAGTCAGACAAGACCGATCAAGATCAATCTCTTGATAAAGAGAAAGGGGTAGAAATTCCAATTGGGAATCATATCTTATGTGATCCTACATACTCCCGGTGTGCAATCTGTTTCAAATCAAGAGATTGATCCTATTAAATCTGTCAAGGCATTTGTTTCTACATTTAAGAGTGATAATGTGTTGTATACTTTGATTGGTGATGAAAGAATCTACTCAAACAAGGATTTTCCGATCAAAAATGTCAATCCAACTTCAATTGATCAAGTTTTTGAAAATTCAACAAAAAAAATTTTGGGAAAGAAAAATCCAATCAAATCACAACCATTAATCGCTTCTAAAAGTAGACAACAAGAAAAACGAGCTGAAAAACCTAAAGTGTCACAACCAAAGAATGTCAACTTTGTAGCCTAAAATGGTACTGATAAAATCGAGACTTTTGAAAATATGTCAAATATATATTTTGTAAATCAAGTTAAGATTTTAAAATGTGACAGTCAAAACAATTGCACTCAACACACGAATGGGTGTGATAATGGACCAAGTACCTCTAGGCCTACAAGTTCAACATCAAGTCATCAAACAACATCTCCTAAATTTGTTGAATTGAGATCATGTTTTAAATGTGGGGATTTTGGCCACATAGTCAAAAATTGCACCAACTCGGTAAAACCCAAGTTTGTTGAAAATGCCCCTCCTGAAAAGAATTGCCAACGTTGATCTGTGTTACCTAAACAAGACAAACGTATTGTTAAGGAACAAGAAGAAAAACAAAGACATAAACAAGTAAAAGTAATTGAAAAGGCATTAAAAACGGATGTTGTAGAGAAGAAACCAAGTTCCTAAAGTTCGTTAAAACCAGAAGTGTCTAAATTTGTAAGTAATAATCAATCTGGTAAACGTCAACAATAATGGAAACCTAAAACCGGTACTGTTTCAGGGGGAGGCACAAAATTTCCAAATCATTAAGAAATAAATATCATATTTCTTGATGATAAGAGTCGACCCAAGACCACTAAGGCTTGGGTCCCCATCTCAAACTAATCGGGTAATGTAATGTGTAGGGTGTTCCAGGAGGAACTGTGAATAGTCATTGGATTGTTGACAGTGGAGCATCCCGGCACATGATAGACGACTTAAGGCTCCTTTATGATGCGAAAAGCATTAGGGGAGGCTATATTGCTTTTGCTAGAGATAAAGGCGGTAAGATCACTAGAGAAGGATGATTCCAATGGTGTCGTTAGTTTCGACAAGATCAATTATGTTCGTCCAATTGATCACAACTTCTGACTGTTTCTCAAATCTGCAACAAGAAGTTCACAGTTCATTTCAATGATGCCGGTTGTTATGAGCTAAAACCCGGTTTCAAGATTCCCAAAGAATGGATTCTATTGTTGGCCCCAAGAATAAATGGTTTGTATATTCTTGACATGAGTCAAGCTATTACTACGTATGCACAAGTTACGTGTTTTGTCTCAAAAGCCAATAAAAAGGAGTCAATCTCTTCGAATAGATGAATGGGACATATTCACTTGAGGAAAATGAACTATTTAGTGAAAAAAAATAATCTTGTGAATGGTGTACCAGTCAAGAATTTTCATCTACAAGACGTATGTGTATCGTGCCAAAAGCGAAAGCAATCTAGGAAGTCTCATCCTATGAAGAAAATTAACACTGTTAATATGCCTCTAGAACGTCTTCATATGGACCTTTTTGGACATATGAAACACAAGACTTTAGTTGTTACTGATGACTATTCAAGATTTTCATGGGTAAATATTATGGCACACAAGACTGAAGTTCCTGAAATCCTCAAGAATCTCCTCACGCTACTTGAAAACTTGTAAATTTTGAAGATAAGGAGAATCAGAAGCAACATTGGCACTGAATTCAAGAATCATGTTATGGATGAGTTTTGTTCGTCTAAGGGCATTCTACATGAATACAGTTCTCGTTATACTCCACAACAAAATCGTGTCGCTGAGAGGAAAAATAGAACACTTATCAAGACTGCAAGAACTATGTTAGTAGAGTTAGAACTTCCTGTTTAGTTTTGGGGGGAGGTTGTGGCTACTGCGTGCTATACAATGAATAGAGTTCTTACGGTGAAAAGGCATAGGAAAACATGTTTTGAATTGTTGCATAAAAGGAAACCTATGTGTCTTTCTTAGAACCTTTTGGAGCTCCATGCACTATAATTGATCCACATGGTAAATTCGGTCCAAAGCTATCGAAGGTTTCTTTCCTGGATATGCTACTCCAAATTTCAGAGTGTGGAATTTGACAAAGAAAAAGATTGAGGAATGGGGTGAAGTTAAGGTTCAAAGATACACTGAATCAATAAGAGCTAGGGTGCTCCTTGGATGTTTGACTACGATGGACTGTTTGACCTTATCTGCCAACTTTTGATGATGCATCTGCAGTGGCTCAAATTTTACTTGAAAGCGATACTGCAGTTAGTCGTCTTTAGTACGACCAATTATTGTTAACTCACAAGTGTCTACTTCGGTATATATATTCATCAAAACGAGGAACTTGAAGATGCTGCTGATTATAATGTTTCGTCAGAAGATGATGAGTTCCATGATGCAAATGAAGCTACTTCTGCTCCTGTTCCTGGTATTTCTGATGTAACTTCAAATGTGCAAAATCAAGCGACGACTGAAGGTTATGCATCTACATCTTGGTCGATTCCAGCCATCGACTTAGATGTTGGTCTGAATATCAACAATTTGGGTATAAATTCTCAAGTTCCCAATGTTCCTGAAACTCGAATCCATGATACTCATCCTCAATAGAATATTATAGGTGATGTCCAGAGTGGAGAGCAGACACGTAATCAGCTAAGGAACAACCAGAATGCTGGTTTGTATATGATAATTGGAGAATCCGGGGAACATAATGATTTGTCTTTTGCATGCTATGTTTGCCAAGTTGAAGTGAAATCTTTGAAGGAGGCAATGAAAGAATACTCATGGGTTAAAGGAATGCAAAAGGAACTTCAGTAGTTTCAGAAGTTGGGTGTGTGGAAATTGGTTGACAGGCCCGAAAACTACAAGAAGATTGGTACTAGATGGGTTTACAAGTGCAAGAAGGATAACCGAGGTGTGGTTGTGAGAAACAAAGCAAGATTGGTTGTCCAGGGCTTTTATCAGGAAGAAGTTATTAATTATAATATGTTTATGCACCAGTAGCACGTCTTGAGGCAATAAGAATTTTCTTGGCTTATGCGTCCTACAAGAAGTTTACTTTTTATCAAATGGATTTGAAAAGTGCATTTCTTCATGGTTTGTCGAAGAAGAAGTATACATTGAGCAACCGCCTGGTTTTGAAGATCCAATTCATCCTACAAGGTGTGGCTTCTCAATAAGGTGTTATATGGTCTTCATCAAGCTCCACGGGCTTGTTTTGAAACGTTGTCTTCGTATCTGCTCAAGAATGGTTTTCGACGTGGGTTGATTGACTGTACTATCTTCATCAAAGAAAAGAATGAGGATTTGTTGCTGGTATAAGTGTATGTTGATGATATTATTTTGGGTCTACAAATGACAAAATGTGCAAAGAATTCAAGCAGGTGATGCAAGAACAGTTCGAGAAGAGCGCCATGGGAGAAATGACTTTCTTTTTAGGTTTGCATGTTCATCATAAGGAAGGGATTTTCATTCATCAAACCAAGTATGTTGGGGATATTCTCGAAGCCTTTGGGAACTCAATTAACTCAAAATCATGGGATTACTCCTGATGGAATGGGTGAACATGTGGAAACCATCGCTTTATCGTGCTATGATCGGCTCTCTTATGTATCTTACTGCGTCAAGACCCGATATAATGTATCCAACATGTCTTCTAGCTCGCTACCAGCCAAGTCCAAAAGTTTCTGATTTGATTGCTGTAAAAAGAATCTTTCGTTATTTGAAGGGTCGCCCAGACACTAGTCTCTGGTACCCTAAGGATGATAGGTTTGATTTGATAGCATTCAGTGATTTTGATCATGGTGGCTATAAGATCGATGCAAAGTCAACATCAGCAGGATATCAGTTCTTAGGAAATCGCCTAGTCACGTGGTAGTGCAAAAAGAGACTTGTGTAGCTACTTCAACATGTGAGGCTGAGTATATTTTGGCTTCTAGTTGCTGCTCTCAGGTTTTATGGATCCAACAGCAAATGCGTGACTACGGTTTTGAATTTCTAACTACTCCTATTTATGTTGATAATGAAGCTGCTTTACAGATCACTCGTAATCCTTTACATCACTCAAAAACCAAACACATTGAGATTATGTATCATTTCATACGGGATTGTTATGAAACAAAACTTATCAATGTTGCTAAAATCCACACCGATCACCAACGTGCCGACCTGTTCACAAAAGCTTTTGATAAATCACGTTTTGAGTATCTTCTTTTGGTCAATGGCATCAAGATAAAACTCGAGTAAATCATCATTGGCTAATCGTTTTTGTAAATATTTTCTTCCAAACTAAAAATCTAAAAAGATTTTCCATTTTTTTACTTTTTACATTTTAGGGGAGAAAATTTCAAGAAAAATACAAAACCATGAGAAAAATGAAAAATACAAAAATATGTCTATTATTTATTTATGTCTTTATTTATTTACTTTCTGCATTTAAGGGGGAGAATTTCAGAAAAATACAAAAACAATAGAAAACCCAAAAATCAAAAATGAGTTTCTTGGAAAGATAAGAGAAGATGATGATACACCGGTGATTTGTCATATACAATCAAAAACACAAACGAAAAATGATAACTAACTCTACTAATGATGTATTGGTTGGCTCACAATTAGATTAAAATGTGCAGGTTGATATAAACATCACGGATTAAAAGCCAGGTGGGAACCATTCGTTGGCATATGGTCTTGGTACCAAAATTTCGTTGATAGTATGTTGAGGTTCTGAGATATGCGGTCTTTATGCTTGCTTATCATCTGGGTATCATGGTTGAATGTTTTACCGGAAAATAACGGGGACGCAAGTCTAGAACTTCCATGATACCATACATACGTGTAAATACTGCATACGACCATCAATAAGTGATAAACATTTCACATCCACCCAATAAATAAGTGATAATATATCACAGCTTTATGTGGGAGTTAAGTTCGTTTTCTTATCGGTACGTTGGTACTAACCTGTTCATGGACTTACTCATGTGCCCTGCATGCATCTGAAAATCAAGTTCCTCATCAATAAGTGATTTAATCACACAGGGCTTGTTTTCATGTAAAATAAGTGAGTATATCACATCATATACGTCAAAATAGATGATAAGTAGTATACTAACCGATAAGATTTTCTCTCGTGCATGTCTTGATACGGGAATGTGTCGTGAAGTGGTTGAACACCGGCTAGTAAGTATAATTCATACATTAATCATATCTCCTAATCATGATTACATATGATAAGCTGAGCTTATGTGAACAACAATACCGATAATTGTGGTAGAATATTTATTTAATTTTTAACAAAAAATCGTTTTTGGCAAGATTAAAGGCTGGTATGATTCTCTTACCTTGAAACTTAGAAAAAGATTGCTAGTTAATGTACAGTGTTCTTATCTGTTAGTATTTGTTTTAGTTTACTCTGTTTTTAAATTATTTTTATTATTTCTGATTAGCCAAAGTTAAAGCTAAAATATTTTCTACCAAGATACGCCCGAAAAATCAATTGTTTTGCTATCATAACTTCATAAATTACTTTTTTGCAACTGGGTAAACTCATAACAAAGAGCAAAATATGTTCAATGTGAAAATTTTCTAACTTGTGATTGCTTTGGATATGTGCGAAGACCTAGACAGGTCAACGAAAAACCTAACGTCCACGAAGAACCGATGTTTCAGTCAAGAAGAACCTGGATTCGTACGAATCAGTAGTTGCTCGTACGAATCAGAGGTTCCTCGTGCGAATGATAGCTGTGCGAATGAGTTAATGGCTCGTCATGCGAATTGTAGTTCTTTGTGCGAATGAGTCACTATTTCTTTGTACAAGACAGTTCTTCGTGCGGTGCGAACTAGGGTTCTTCATGCAGACGAGGTAAGGGTATAAAAGGTGAAGAGAGTCTTCAGTGCAACTTCACTTTCACCTTTTTCACTTCATCCTCTCACTATTCATCTTCTTCCTCACTGAGAAGAAACATCATCTGTCCAACCTTTCACTCCTTTTTAGTTAACTTGTTTGTGATATCTTTAAGTTATGTTTGACAATGTTGGTATATCTTGAAGATGAACAGATTGAACATTAACTGACTGATTGTCACTGTTTGACACGAAAAACAAACTTTGGGCGAAGAACCTAGGCAAGATGTAGAACTGTTCTTCGTTGATTTCCAACAGGCGAAGAACCTGTGTTGACGAAAAACAAGTTCTTCATGAAGAAGCTACACTTGAAGTTCTTTGTGCGAACAAGTCAATTCTTCTTCGTACAAGTAAATTGTCCCTCGTACGAGTAACTTGTTGCTCATACGAGCCAGTTACTCGTACGAGCCGATTGCTTGTTTGTGCGAACCTTTTGCTTGTTCGTACGAGCAACCTTCTTGTTCGTACGAGCCATCGCTTGCTCGTACGAGTCATATGTTCTTCGTGCATGCAGTTGTTATTCATACAAGTCAGTAGTGCTTTGTGAAGGGGCTGCATTCTTACAGAAAGTTCACAGTGAACATTTTTGAGTATGCTTCCTTGTGTATTTATGTTTCTTCTCATTCTGGTTATCTTTTGTGTAAAGGATGGCACCAAAAGAATAGAAAAGAAAGCCCGCAGCGAAAAAACTGACAAGTCAGAAGTGGAAATTATGTCAGAGCTGAGACACAACATGGTTGCCTACTTAGATCCGGAAGATAAATTTGCTGAGTACAACGGTATAATGAAGTTTTTGCGCGACTCAAGGATACATTATGCAATCACGCATAAAACTAAAATATACAAGACGTTGATCAAGGAATTTTGGGATTCAGGTAAAGTTGTTGAAGTGAATGGACATGAAATTATCCACTGAAGAGTAAATGGCTTAGACATAGATATTTCCGTTGAAGTAATAAACTCATAATTACAACTTGACGATGATTTTGAAGCTCCATACTCAGTTCCATTGAAGTGTCAACGAGGATGTTTGCTTCGAATGAGATGTGTCGGAGATATTCTTGTCAGACAACTAAACAAAGCAAGGTTACCGCTCTGATACAAGTTCTTTCTACATGTTTTAATTCAGTGTTTAAGCACCAGACGAAGTGGTTATGACATGGCGAATAATGACTTAGTTGGGATGATGGTAGCTTTGACATTGAACAAACTGTTTAGTGTTTCAAAGTATATTTTTGCAAACATCAAGGAAAACCTGAAAAGAACCGGATTTGGTGGAAACAAGTTTTGGATGTATCCTCATTTTCTCCAGATGCTCTTGAATGTACAACATCGGAATCTTCCAAAGAACGACAATGATGTTCTAAAAGTTGATGTTATGATGGAACATTCATTGAAAATATTTAGAGGTGTAGCAGCAAAACGTTACAAGGAAAGCACACCTCCGCATAGTTGTTTGGTTTTCTGGCAAATGATGAATATGTTGCACCAGAAAACAATAATTGGCGCCATGATGATAGGTAAGTCGGATAATGAAGAACCAAATTTGAAGAAGATGATCGAAGATAAGTTTGGTCGTCAAAAGGGAAAGGATAAAGGTGATGATGATGACAGTGATGATGAAAGTGATGATGACGGTGATGGTGGTAATGGTGGTACGAGTGGTGTAGGTACTACAGGCGGTGATAAGGGTAAATAACCGGATGAAGAATCGGATTCTGATGACAATTCGTTTGAACCTGGGTATGAACGCCATGTTGATGAGCGTGGGGTTAGGCAGATTAGACGGATTCCAACAGATCCAGATGCTGCTTATGTTCCATCCGATGCTGAGACTGAACAAGCATGCAAGAAGAAAGTTGCGGTTCGTAGAAAGAAAAAGAGCAAAAAGTCTATGGGAACCTCATCAGCACAACCTGAAACCACACAACCTACAACAACACAACCAGAAACCGTACTAAAACCAAGTTAAGAAGTTCAATTTACCTACACAGCAGAGGAGGCTGAAGCTTTAATGTCAAACCCCACTACAACCTCTGAACCACAACTTACAGCTACGACAACAGCTGAAACACCTTCGGTTGCGACTACTCCTATTCAACCACAACCTACTACTTCTTCAGCTCAACAATCGCGGTCCGCAACTCATCAACAAAGTACAGAACGACACAGTCGTTTATTCTCTAAAATGCAACAGGATGAGAAAGTGGATTTTCTGTTCTCACAGTTGCAAGTTGCGGCAACTCAGATCAACAGGCATTCAAAGTTTATGTCTTCAAATTGGAATACAGTTATTAAGCAACAGTTGGAGATAAATACTTTGAAGGAAACTGTTGGAAAGCAAGCTACCGAGATTACGCAGTGGAGAGAGGAGAATGAACGGTTGAGAGATGCGGATGCTAAAGGGCAGCTCGGTTGCAACAGATGCGAGCGGCTGATAACGCTCGTGGGATTGAAATGAATAGGCTGAAAGAACTTAGTGCGGTCCTACAACGATCTACCGAAACACTAGCCGCTAAACATGACGACATGAGAGAATGATATCATTCTCGTAACACTCTTGAAGGCTTTAATAGTATTAAAGACTGTTGATATACTTTTGTGTCTGTCGCTTGTTATTAGTTATGTCTGTAATTGTACGGTCTTTGTTTACAGTGTCTGTATAGTTTGGTAATGTCGGCGAAATCAAGATATCCTCCTATCTTGGTTTAGTACGACGATTAGTTTGTCTGTGTAAAACAGTTGCATGTGTGCATACTGTTGAGTCTTGTGTACATCATGTTTGTGGCACGTTCTCCGAAGAACACATCTATGTGCGAGTGAGAAATGCTTCGTACGAGCAAGATGTTGCTCGTACGAGCCACTTACCATTCGTACGAATGACCTGTTAGTTGTACGAGTGAAATCATCTAAATAAGCTGATTGCTTGATTCGTACGAGCCAGCTCGTTCGTACGAGCATCTTTGCAAATGTCCTTCGTGTATTTTGGTGTTTTGTACGTCCAGCAACATACTTCGTACAGTTGCTAGGTGCGGACACTATATAAGCAGACATGCACTTCTCAGTATTGTGTGACACTAGTGACATACTAGAGAGACTAGAGCTATACTAGAGAGAGACACAAGAGCGCAGAGAGTATTGCATGAGTCTGTATGAACATTGTTTGTATATGTTTGTACTAGTTCTCTTTAATTAATCAAGATATTGAATCTTTGGTTATCCTGTGTTTCTTACTTTGCTTTGGTTTGCATACTTACAAGGATTCCTCCAAGTGGACCTACAAATTGTATCACAGCTATGGCTCTCTTCCTTGTTTGAAACCAAGCTTAGTGTTGTGTCTGAGCTAGTTGTGGGTGATTCTGGAAGTGTTCTTGAACTCTCAACAGGAAACTTAAGTTTTTGAAAGATAAACAACTTAAAACTTAGTTAAAACTTGTTGTATCCAGAAAATTTTCATAAAAACCTTGTTAGAACACATGGAGACATCTTAGGATCTGGTTTTTGTTAAAATTTTATCCTATTCAGATAAACATAGTTTCAGGTGAAACATTGCCCGGAAAACTCATCGGAATATTGTTGTAGGGATGACCAAATCTCTGGACATTCTGGACTTGATTGTTGTAACTGAAAAGCTGACATGGAATGTTTGTCTTTTTAACAAAAATTGTGTAGACAACAGGCCACTTTCGAAAACTAGTCTGTGCTAGAAAAGGAAATTTTCACCAACCAGCCCAGCAAAAAGATTCCTCTCTACGAAAAACATCAGTGCGAATAACCCATTCGCGCGAAGAACTAGACTGTTCGTGCGAAAGACCAGTTCATCCGCACAAAGAATCTTGTTCGCCACGAAAAACTAAGTCGTTCGCACGAAAGAGTGTCCCTCGTACGAGCAGCTGGTTCGTACGAAGGACAAACACCTGTACGAAACATTGATTCGTACAAAGAACAACTTAATCTGTTTTTCGTGTTTTTCAAACTTTGTGGTTTTTAAAATTGTGAAGTTTAAAAGGAGACTATTATTTAAAAAAAAATACACTTTAAACCTTTTAATTTTCATAATCAAGAAAACATAATGAGTAATAATCCTTGGAATTGGAGTAGTAGTTCAAGCACAAATCAAGACTCTTCTGCAAAGCTCTGCAACCTCATGGGTTAAATCATTAATGCCTCAACATACATCCATGATTGCTGCAAATCAATGGGCGTGTGTCGTAAATCAGAACCAAAGCATTCAGACTCTTCTTATAAGCGAGAGTGAAACTGGAAGTAATCACCATCCACCTAAACTGAACCATATAACGATTATCCTTCGTGGAAAAGTCGTTTCCATGCATATGTTCTCAGACAAAATACTGAATTATTGACATGTTTTACTGCACCATAAAAGGAATCTCTCGAAAAAGTAGGATCAAATCCAACCTCCTTCGCCAAACTAGATGAAAGCGATAAAAAGGCTTACGATCTAGAGAAAAAGGCGTTTGTTATCCTTATACAAGCACTCCATAAAGATATTTATCATCAGTTTGTGTACTGTACGACCACCAAAAATATGTGGGATACCCTGGAAGCAAGAGGAGAGGGTAATGCTGCAACAAGAAAAATACGGGATGATCTGCTAAAGAAGGAGTTTGAAGGTTTCATGTTCATGGAGAATGAAACACTGAACGATATGACAACACGTTTCTACCATCTGCTTAGTGAAGTGTACTCATACAAAGTGTTAGCATCTCCACAAGAAATCGTGATGCGCTTTGATGACGCATTACTGCCAAAATGGAGTAAATTCATTGACTTATTAAAGCATACAGGTGTTTTGGATGCAATTAGTATTTATGAATTTGTGTAGAAATTGGAGAACAAGAATGAAGAGGAAATTCAAAAAGCACAAAGAGTTACTGTTCCACAAAACCCTGAAATGTACTTTGGAGGTATTAATATAGGTATTAGTGCAAGTCAGCAACCAAAACTTCAAGCTGCGTTTATGTCAAACGTTAATCCCTTTCTACAACCACCAGTCCAAACAAATCAGTCTTCAAGCTCAAGTACTCAAACCTATGGACAAGTGTTTGATCCTAAAGCTTTTCTACCACAACCACGAGATCTTGCACCTCAATTCCACAGTAAGCTTCTCAACAAGCTTTCTATGGTAACAACTTTCAACCAGCAAACCCCAATACAGTCAAACTTGACACATCACATCTTTTCAAGGTCATTGTAGAAGTTGCTCAGGAACATATGGAACTTCTAAATAAAATGGTTAGTGCTTATTGTGGATTAGTCGTTGGTCAAATTGGAAACATCAATTTGACTAATGAAGACTACAAACAAATAGACAGAGATAAGATGGAGCTAATGGATATCAAATGGGCATTTTCAAATGCAGTCAGAAGAGCAAAGGATTACATGAGCAGAAAAGGAAGAACAAGTTTGGAGAGCAAGAAAGATACAAAGTATGGTTTTGGTAAAAATGTTGTTACTTACTGTAACTGTGGTGAAAGAGATCACTTCAAGCGTGAGTGCACTAGACCCAACAAACAAGGAAATCACAACCCCTTCAGAAATCAATCACAACCATCCACCATGACTCAAGTTAACCATGATCGAAGGATAGTAGCTGTTAACAACCCAAACAACACCAACCAGTCAGGACCTTCAAATAACACAAACGGAGCTTTAGTAGTTTAGGCAGATGAAGGATATGATTGGTCAGTGCAATTAGGAAATGAGAATCAAGGAGGAACTACATGTTATGCCAAGATTATCAATCAAATCAAACATGTTCACAGCATTGATAGTTCTGATGATGATGATAGTTCAGGGTATAATGGTGGTTCTGATGAAGAATGCTCGAGTACAGGTGGTTATGGATCTGATTCAGATATCAGGGAAGGAGGTGATGCTGAAGTCAGAGAGTTGCTGAAAGAAGCAGAAAAGCTTAAAAGTCAAAAGGCTGGTTTGAAGAAGAAAGCAGAAACTGCATCAAAGGAAACAGAAAAATTCTTTACAAACAGTGCATCCTTCCCTCATCATACTGCCTTCATGGCTAATGTTGTTGGTTCAATAAGCCAGGTAAACTCCGACCCTCCTAAAATTTGCAGTGACTGTGCTGAATTAAAAAAAAATTGAAACAACAAACAGTGACAATCAAAACCTAATTGTTGGACTATCAAAATGCAAAGAGGCAAATTTGGCTTTAACTCGAAACGAAAAAGAATTCAAATCTGTAATAGAAACCCTTAAGAAAATCATTTCTGAATTAACAAAGACAGTTTTGAACAAGCAAACAGGAATTAATAACTATATTAATATCCTTGAAGAAACTAAGAAAGAGTTAGCCGTCGCCAAATGCGAACATGATGCGATCAAGCTAAAATTGGAGAGTTACTCTAACTCCAGATATGTGCTTGATCATATCATTGACGTTCAAGAACTAAAAGGAGATGTCAAATGCATAGGGTATAAATCGTCCACCTCCATTGAAACACAATTATACCAAATTGCCTGATGAAGAGGAAAAGCCACGCTTTGAACCATCTATACCTCTTAATCCTGAAGAGTTTACAGCAGGACTAGGGTTCAAACTGGATAATTCCTCAGTTGAATCAAAGAAATCAGAGAATTCATCATCAGTCGTTGATCAGAACCCTTCTACAACAGAGGAGGATGATTCGTCAGATGATGAGTCTGAGAAAAATGATCAGGATCAATCTCTTAATGAAGAAAAAGGGATAGAAATGTGTGCTACACCCAGTGTAAAAGCTGTCGAAAATCAAGAGAATGATCCTATGAAATATGTCGAGACAAATGCGTCTACAGATGAAAATGATAATGTGTTGTATACTTTAATTGGGGACAAGAAAATTTACTTAAACAAAGACTTTCTGATCAAAAATGTAAATCCAACCTCTATTGATCAAGTTTTTGAAAATTCAACAACCAAGTTTTCGGAGAAGAAAAACCCAATCAAGTAACAACCATTATTCATTTCAAAAGAAAAACAAAAACAAAAGCGAGCTGAAAAACCTAAGGTATCACAACCAAAGG
Organism: Scalesia atractyloides; assembly: GCA_947069175.1. Classification (NCBI taxonomy): domain Eukaryota; kingdom Viridiplantae; phylum Streptophyta; class Magnoliopsida; order Asterales; family Asteraceae; genus Scalesia; species Scalesia atractyloides. Next base: position 43,130,064 of record CAMTDV010001632.1, read on the forward strand.
TTGAAGCTGCAGGCGCGCGCAACAAAAAAATTAAAAAATGTTAAATTTGTGAGTTCAACTGGTATCGATAAAGTCGAGACTTTTGAAAGCTTGTCTAATATCGATTTTGTAAACAAAGTTAAGATCTTAAAGCTTAATAGTCAAAACAATTACACCCAACATACAAATGGGTGTGAAAATGAACCAAGTACCTCAAGACCCACAAGTTCAACATCAAGTCATAAAACAGGAGCTCCTAAATTTGTTGAAAGGAGAACATGTTTTAAATGTGGAGAATTTGGCAACATAATCAAGAATTGTACAAACCCAGCAAAACCCAGATTTGTTGAGAAAGCCCCTCCTGAACCAACTTGCCAACGTCGATCTGTTTCTCCAAAACAAGACAAACATATTATTAAAGAACAAGAAGAAAAACAGAGACGTAAACAAAATAATTGAAAAAGCTGTTGGTGCGTATTTGTGACAACAACTTAAATTTGGTCTTTAAAAAATCTTGTAATTAGTAAAACGAATAAATAGTTAGTGGGTTTAGTATTGTAGTAGTTGATTAGAAGTGATTGGGCTAATTCAAACACTTTACAGTGAATGGTAGGCAAATTGGTCCTAAACCCAATAGCAGCCCATGTGGTGAAACCCTAGCCCAGTTGCAAACCTTCTCTATATAAAGAGAGTTTTGCATTAGGGTTAAGGTTGCTATGGATTAGTGCTCAGGGAATTACTTCATAGATAGTTGAGAGAGAGTCTTGAATTGATTGTAAACACTTGTGTTAGATAATCAATAGAAGATGGATTGAAAGTGTGTGTTTGTGTTCTGGTTCTTGTTCGGTTTTCTGTAAATCTGATCTAGGGGATTCCACACTCTAGGTTGGATAGACGATTCTGTGAAGATCCATACGGATTAGGGGACCTACAATTGGTATCAAATGCATTCGGCTCTTGTTTTTGCTCGGTTCTGAATCGTTATAGCAGAAAACATTGAAGTTTTGGACTTTTTGGAGGCTGGTTAGAAGTTTTGACGGTTGTTTTAGGGTTTTTGTTGGTATTTCGGATAAACAGTTGCATCTCGGATCAGAAAGCCTGAATTTCGGATCATCAGAGAAGCATTTCGGATCAGAATAGTTGCATCTCGGATCAGAAGGATTGCATTTTGGATCAGAGTCCATCTGGATTGCATTTCAGATCAGCACAGTCTATCTCGGATTTCATCTCAGATCAGCACAGTCTATTCCGGATTCCACCTCGGATCAGAATAGTACATTCCGGATTCCATCTCGAATCAGAATAGTACATTCCGGATTCCATCTCGGATCAGAATAGCACATTCCGGATTCCATTCTCGGATCACTGTTCTGAATCACCGTCTGGTACTGTTCCGAATTTGTTACTGTTCCGAGTTGTATACAAAAAGGTGGAAAGTTAATCAGCTGGCGTAACTGGAGTTAAACGTTTCGGACACCAAATTTGATCCATAGACAATCTTGACAAACCGGTTGCACAGTTAGACTCGTTTGATTTTTAGGACAAAAAAGGCACGAAAATTCCTAAAAGAATAATCGGTCATTATCCATCATTGGATTCGTATCGTCGAGACGAGTCTAACGATATAATTTGGTGACCACTCATTTCGGACAAATTTGTAACGTTTTTAACTAGCCGGTTCGGTAAAAATGTCGAATATGTCTAACTTAAATGAATTGTTGAGAATAGAACACGAGGCAGGCACGACTAACATACCTCCAAAAATGTTGAAGGTAGAAAATTATCTTACTTGGAAGGATAGGTTTCAGTCGTTCATTGAATATCAGGACACACGAATGTTGATCGGTATTCAAGATGGGTATGTTAACCCAACGCATGACTTTGAAGGCACAATGTGTTACTACCTATGTGAACATGTCAGAGGCTGAAAAAAGGATCTACGGGTCTGAAAAGAAGGCTTTAGCTGCTATAAAGATGTCGTTACCTGATGGCATCACACATACTTTCAAGAGATATACCACTTCTAAGGAGATGTGGGATGCCCTAGAGAAGAGATATGAGGGAATCCTGATGTGAAGAAAAATAAGGTTGATTTGCTGAAGAACAATTTGCTGTCTTTAAAGGCATGAGAACTGAGTCCCTTGAAGATATTATCACGAGATATTATCATCTGATGTCAGAAATGGACAATTATGACATAGAGGGATACACAGATGTTGAGATAAACGATAAGTTGCTTGATGTTTTACCTGCAAAGTGGGATATTTATACTTTGATGATAAAGGGTGAAGATGACTATGAAGATAAAGACTTGGAAACGGACATTGGGAAACTGAGAGCTTATGAGCTCAACATGAAGAAGAAGGAAACTGGATATGATCAGGTTCAAGATCCGGGAATTTATAAAGGGCTTACACCTTCATCTTCCAACAATGCTTCAAGTGATTCTGCAACGGCGTTTCTCTCGTGTGAGAATGAGCAAGTTGTGACCAATGCTGACGGTGAAGTATGCTTTGTAGCTAGTTCAGGACAATCGTCAGGGGCTAAGAGACAACAGTCCAGCAACAATCACAACGATACTAGGTCTATGCCTCTAAGTGTCAAGGCTGCTGAAGAACATCTGGCTTGTTGGCTTCATTCGCTGCTTTCTATGAGAACTACATTCAGGGAAGAATATGATCCTGCTACGTTTGATGAACATTATGATCAGATTGACCCTGATGACCTAGACGAGATGGATTTACAATGGCAGATGGCCATGATCTCTAGAAGAGTGAAGAGGTTCAAGAACAGGACGGGCAGAAAGTTTGTTGAAAAGAATGTGGATTTTGACAAGTCTAAAGTGAAGTGCTATAATTGTCAAAACTACAGACACTTTGCTAGAGAGTGTCAAAGACCTAAGTCTGAATCTCGTTCTAGCTCATCTTTTCAAGATTTTCCTGGTCATGGTTCAAGCAACAGGAATACGTCAACTAACACTGGATCAAAGGCCCTGATCTCTACTGCTAGAGAAGGTTCTTATGATTGGAGTATTCGTCTGGAGGGTGATGACAATGCCACACAGGCATTCATGGCTGAGATAGCCCCAGCTGATAATGAAGAAGTGAAGGCTGATGCTGAGGTAGGGCGAGAGACGGTTGCTGAAAAAGCTGATGGAGAACAGAATGCTGCAGAGAAGACTATGGCTGCTGATTTTGCTGCTTTCATGGCCGATCTAAGCAAATCAACAGGAGAGGTACGTTCTAACTATGGTAGTTCTGTTTGTTTAAAATGTCGTGAACTGCAAAGTGAGGTTGACACATTAACAAAACAAAACCAAAGTCTGGTAAATGAGCTCTCGAACGTAAAGGAATCAAACTTTTTCGTAAAAAGAAATGAGTCATCATATTTGAATAACATTTAGGCTTACGAAGAAGAAATCAATATTTTAACCTGTAAGCTATATGAAAACTTCAAATTATTGACTTAGCTCATGATACGTGAGTGAGAAAACAAAAGAGATTTCTAAAAAATGCAAAGAGTTGTCAGAAGCACAACTTAAAATTTCAGAACTTGAAAAGAAATTGAATCAATACAGAGATTCATCTTTTGTTATGAAACACATGATGAATGGCTTGAAGAAAAGTAATGACAAGACAAGTGTGGGTTTCAAAGGTTTCAATGAAGTTCCACTACCTCTTGGTCATGACTATTCTTTCTTGCCAGATGAAGAAGAGCTAACCGACTTTGTGTCAACTACACCTTGTAGTTCCACATCAGGGAATGTTGATGTGACTGAGAATGCCAAGAAGGATAATAACAGGGAACCAGTTTTGAAAACAAAGAATACACACCCTACAAATAAAAAAACATTTTTTTGTTAAAAAGATTGATTTTGTTAAAGGGAGTGATATGAAAGAAGAGGTCACTGTTATTACAAGAGAGTCAAATGTGGAGTTTGCTAAAAATAAAAACAAAAAATCAGAAATTATGCAAACTAATCACGATCCTTTAAAGGCATCATCATCTTCGTCACCTGATGAATCTAAACCAGAGACTTCAATTAAGAAGTCTTCAGCTAGAAGATCGTGCTTCAAATGTCACGACAAGGGACATGTAGCTAGATGCTGTCCTAACAAAAAGAATGAAGCACAGGTGAGTGAGAGACAGAGAGAAAAATCACCAGCAAAAATTGGTGAAGGTGAGAAGAAGGTTACTAACTCACCAAAGATATCTGCTACCAAGCAACAGAGTGTTGCTGTTGGTGTAGAGAAGGCTGCAAAAGGAACTCACCAAGTTCCTCGTTTTCAAAGAAATCAACAAAGATTTCAGCCTGCATCTACATCAGGCAGATATGAAAGACCTAGAAGTAGGCACCAAGAATGAATAACTTTAATGGTCAACCAAGTAATTTCAGAAGTCAAGGTCAATATCAAACTCGATATCAAAATGTTGCTAGTCGAAAGTTTTATAACAATGGCTTTAGAAATTATTATCATCAAAATTCATGGAACCAAAACCAAAATTTCCAGAGTTCACAAAGTCCAAACATGTTTATGAAACCTCAGGACCAGAGACCTAGTGGAAATCAAAAACCATTTCCATCAACAAGTCTGAGATCCAAGACTCATGTTAGGAGTGATGGATATTGGATGAATGTTCCTGTGGTTGATGAATCTGGAAGACCCAAGACCATTCAGGCTTGGGTCCCCCAATCTAACTAATTTTGTTGGGTTGTGCAGGAGCTGCTAAGGAGGATTATCAACTTGTGTTATGTTGATAGTGGCTGCTCCAGGCACATGACGGGGGATGCGTGGCTGTTGACAGAATTTGAGAACATAGATGGAGGTTATGTGAATTTTGCAGGTGCTAAAGGAGGGCATATTACAGGTCGAGTAAAAGTGATCAACGGGAAGATCACACTGGAAAAAGTGAACTATGTGGAGCAGCTGAAGCATAATCTGATGAGCGTGTCTCAAGTCTGTGACAAGGGTCACTCGGTCCACTTTACTAAGTCTGAAGCTTTGGTGTTGAAACATGGTTTGGTGATACCAGAGGACTGGATAGCGATGAGAGCGCCGAGAAGAAACGAAACTTATGTCACGGAATGTGGTGGCGTGTTTACTGTCAAAAGCATCTGAGGCTGAGTCATTGCTGTGGTACAGACGCATGGCCCACATCCACTACCGAAAAATGAATTATATTATTAAAAACGGTTTAGTGGAAGGGGTGCCAATGCAGAGGTTTCACGTGGAAGATAAATGTCTTCCATGTCAAAAGGGAAAACAACATAAGAAACCTCACAAATATAAAACAATAAATTCCATAGATGCCCCTTATGAATTACTTCATATCGATCTTTTCGGTCCGGTGAATGTAAGGAGCATGGGTGGAAAGTACTATCACTTAATTATCACAGATGATTACTAATGATATTCATGGGTTTTCTTTTTAGGTACAAAACATGAGACAGCGCAGATGCTGATATATCTTTTTACAAAATTGGAAGATGTCCATGATGCACGGATCAAGAGGATAAGGAGTTATAATGGCACGGAATTCAAAAATCAGATTCTAGATCTCTATTGTCTTCGCAAGGGAATTGAACATCAATATTCTGCTCCTTATACACCTCAATAGAATGGAGTCGCTGAGAGGAAAAACCGGACGTTGATTGAACCCGCTAGGACTATGCTTTCTGATTCAAAGCTTCCAGTTCTTTTCTGGGGAGAAGCTTTGAACACAACTTATTATGTCCTAAACAAAGTTTTGATGGTTAAACGGTTTAACAAAACATGTCACGAACTATTGTTTAACCAAAAACCAAACTTAAAAGGCTTTGAACCATTTGGATTACCCTGCACCATTGTGCGAAATAAAGATAAAGCAAAAATTCGGTGAAGTAGCTGACGAGGTTACTTTCTAGGCTATATGCCTAGAACACCAAATAAAAGGGTTTTTAATCTAAAAACTCGTAAACTTGAGGTTATGTTTAACATGGAAATCACAAGTTATTCACCTCAACAATCAATGAGTGGTCCTGCTATATTATATGATTATGATAGTGTTTTTAAAGCATTTAATATTTCTGATTTTTCCAATGCAGATGAGTCTCAAGTGATTTAAACTGTGATCAGTGTAGATGAAGAGGGTGACTTCATGCCTAGATCGAGTATATCAATGACAGATGCTCCAGAAACTTCTTCCAGTGCAGCTCCACATGACTCCAGTGATAGTGAGTCTAAACCTATTCAGGGGGAGGATTTTACTAATCCGTTTGCAAATAAGGACATTCAGGGGGGATTGGTTCTAATCTGGGAGATAATCTAGTTGTTGACACCTTTGCTACTACACGCGCAAACAGAGATCATCCAGTTGAGAACATTATAGGTGATGCTGCAGGTGTTCAGACAAGAAGAGGTGTGATCGAAGGTTCCTGTTTATTTACTTTGATTCAGAAGACTGGGATGTTACATGAGTGTTTGTATAGTTGCTTTATTGCCCAAAAGGAGCCGAAGAATGTTCACATGGCTTTAAAAATAATTGTTGGGTTGAAGCTATACAAGAGGAACTAGCTCAGTTTAAGAAGTTGAAGGTTTGGGAGCTACTTGACTTGCCTGAATGAGAGAAGGAAATAGGCACCAAGTGGGTGTTTAAGTGTAAGAAAGACGACTGGGGGATCGTGATAAGGAATAAGGCTCGGTTGGTGGTGAAAGGGTTCAATCAGCAAGAGGGGATTGATTACAATGAAGTGTTTGCACCAGTAGTAAGGTTGGAGGCAATTTGTTTATTCCTAGCTTTGGCTTCATTCAAGGGCTTCAAAGTTTACCAACTTGACGTGAAGAGTGCATTTCTTTACGGGAAAGTCCAAGAAGTGGTGTATATCTCACAACCAGATGGGTTTACTGATCCAGATTATCCAGATCGAGTCTATCGACTTGATAAGGCATTATATGGATTGCATCAGGCACCTAGGGCGTGGTATGAGACACTGTCAGCACATTTGTTAAAGAATGGTTTTGAAAGAGGTCTGATTGATAGTACACTTTTCACTAAAAGGAAGAAGGGAGACTTTCTGCTGGTACAGGTATATGTGGATGACATCATTTTTGGGTCATCTGATGAGAACATGTGTCATGAATTCGAGGAGGTAATGAAGAGCAAGTTTGAAATGAGTGTGATGGGTGAACTGTCCTACTTTCCGGGTTTACAAGTTGAACAGAAGAAGGATGGGATGTTTATACATCAGACAAAGTATGTGTATGACATTTTATCTCGTTTCAAAATGGAAGATTGGGCTATTTTCAATACACCTATTTGTGAGAATCACAATCTTGGTCCAGATCCTGAGAGTGTGGAGGATGTTGATCCAACTCAATACAGGGCAATGATTGGTTCTATGATGTACTTGTGCTAGATATCAAGTGAATCCAAAGGATTCACACATGAAAGCGGTGATGCGGATTCTTCATTACTTGAAGGGGAGACCTAAACTTGGGTTATGGTATCCAGCTGCTAGTGATTTGAAGTTTGTTGCTTTCACTGATTCAGACTTTGGAGGATGTACATCAACAAGAAAGTCTACCACAAGTGGTTGTCAGTTCTTAGGAGGGAGGATTGTGTCATAGCAATGCAAGAAGCAGTCTTGCGTGTCAACTCTACGTGTGAAGCTGAATATATGTTACGGGTAGTTGTTGCTCTAAGGTTCTCTGGATCCAATAGCAGATGCGCGATTACGGTTTGAATTTCACTCGTACTCCTATTATGATAGACAATAATGCCACTATTTCAATCACCAACAATCCCGTAAAACACAGTCGCACAAAACATAATGACATTCGTCGTCATTTTTATACGGGATTGTGCTAAAAAGAAATTGATTGAACTGCATCGAGTCGACACACTAGATAACTTGGCAGATCTTTACACAAAAGCATTTGACAGTGCTCGTTTTGAGCATTTAGTCGAACTCAACGCGATGAGGAATCCTGAATAACCAGTTTTCCAAAAGAATTTTGTAAATAATTTACTGTTTTCCAAAAATCAAAACAAAAAAATAGAAAAACCAAAAATGAGTTTTCACTGTGTGGAAAAGAATAAATGATAGTACATTAGCAAGTTAGACTGTCACACTGAAATTCAAATTAAATTGCTTAAGTGTGATAGCAGCTTCATCATATGATGTACAAGTAGGCAAAAGGCATGAAATAATCAACTTACCTTGGTGATATAAACATAACAAACTGTGTATGAGTGGGTAACATATCAGTGGCGAATGGTTTTATAACCTTAAATCTTGCGTTGATAGATTGCCAAAATCTAAGGTTTTAGGTCTTTATATCGTTATTTCATCCGGGGTATCAAGGTTATCCTTCTGCTGCAACCAGATATATGCTGAGCTAGGCACAACCAGGATATCTTAAAAGAGCTAAAATGCCAAATCCCAGAAATTGAAGAAGCTCTCCTAGAGAGTCATTCAAATGTGCAAATTGCATTAATCGTACCAAAATTTGGTATTTGCCCTAACCCTCGTTGGATATTAGTCTCTTTGCTGTACGGAAGTATTGACCTAATCACCAATTATCTAACGTTGTAAATAAAAAAGTATGAATTTCAGTATACTCACCTACTACGAGCAATCTTTGTGCATACCTTGATCGTGGGGGTATGTCCTGAAGTGGGACACACTAGTATATCAGTATAACTAAACATATCGCTAGGTAATGGTACTTGAAATGTTCATGCATTTTTTGTTTAGTGTGAAAACAGTTTGATATTAATGATATGATCTTCTTATCGGTGATTCTCACAAAAACAGAGTGTTTATTATTTTGTTATTTATTTGTTTTCAGAAAATATAAAAATCCAAAAAGATTTCATTTTCTTGTAAATTCTTAATGTACGGATATTGGTTGTTCATGGAGGAGTTGTTACCGATAAGGGGAGACGATGTTAGAAGATGAGTTCAAAAGTTTAAAATCTTGCAGGTTCAGTGTGCTTAAACTTTTGAGTGTTGGTTTGAATTGAGAATTGCTTAATCTGTGATACAGTTTTACTATCTCTTGAATAATAATAATTTGTTAACTTGTGTTGATAAAGTCTTATGGTTTCTCGAGATGTTTGTTTTATTTTATACAGATTGTTGCAGTATGTTGCTGTGAAGGTTGGTGAAGAGGAGTTTGCTTGGATGCATGGTAGAAGCTCCTTTCTACATTGCAGACAGAGCTAAAGAGTTTTGAAGAATGCTATGCAAGTGCTAAACTAGAGTTTACTTAAAACGCTAACGATTTAGAAGATTTGGTGATTGGATGCATCAGCTTAGGGGGAGTCTATTGCAAGAAGACTGAAGACAAAATTGTTTTATGAAGCTATTGTCAAGGGGGAGTTTGTTGGTGCATATTTGTGACAACAACTTAGATTTGGTCATTGGATATCTTTTAATTAGTAAAACGAATAAATAGTTAGTGGGTTTAGTATTGTAGTAGTTGATTAGAAGTGATTGGGCTAATCTAGACACTTTACAGTGAATGGTAAGCGAATTGGGCCTAAACCCAATAGCAGCCCATGTGGTGAAACCCTAGCCCAGTTGCAAACCTGTCTTTATATAAAGAGAGTTTTGCATTAGGGTTAAGGTTCCTCATTGGATTAGTTGCTCAGGGAATTACTTCATAGAGAGTTTAGAGAGAGTCTTGAATTGATTGTAAGCACTTGTGTTAGATAATCAATAGAAGACGGATTGAAAGTGTGTGTTCGTGTTCTAGTTCTTGTTCGGTTTTATGTGAAATCTGATCTAGGGGATTCCACACTCTAGGTTGGATAGACGATTCTGTGAAGATCCATAGGGATTATGGGACCTACAAAAGCATTAAAACCGGATTCTTCAAAAAGAAAACCAAGTTCTTCAAGAATAATAAAACCAGAAGTTGTTAAAAGTGTAAATAATAGTCATTCTGGTAAATTTCAACAATCTTGGAAACCTAAGACCGGTGATGTTTCAGGGGGAGGTAATAAGTTTCCAAATCAACAAGAAATAGAAATCATATTTCTTAATGATAAGGATCGACCCAAGACCACTAAGGCTTGGGTCCCCATCTCAAACTGATTGGGTATTGAAATGTGCATGGTGTTCCAAGGGGAATTGTGAATAGTCATTGGATTGTTGACAGTGGAGCATCGAGGTACATGACATGCGACTTAAGGCTCCTTTATGATGTGAAAAGCATTCGAGGAGGCTATGTTGCTTTTGCTGGAGACAAGGTCGGATACATCACTGGAGAAGGAATGGTATCCAATGGTGTTGTTAGCTTTGATAAGATCAATTATCTTCGTCAAATTGATCACAATCTTCTTAGCGTTTCTCAAATCTGCGACAAGAAGTTCACCGTTCATTTTGATGATACCGGATGTTATGTGCTGAAACCTGGTCTCAACCCAAAGAATGGATTCTCTTATTGGCTCTAAGAATTGATGACTTGTATATTCTTGATATGAGCCAAGCCATTACCACGTCTTCACAAGTCACATGTTTTGTCTCAATAGCGACCGAAAAAGAATCAATCTCTTGGCATAGACGTATTGGACACATTCACTTGAGAAAAATGAACTATTTGGTGAAAAACAATCTTCTAAATGGTGTGCCAGTGAAGAACTTTCATTTACAAGATGTCTGTGTATCATGACAAAAGGGAAAGCAAGCAAGAAAATCTCATCCTGTGAAGAAGATTAACACGGTGAATATGCCTCTGGAACGTCTTCAGATGGACCTCTTTGGACCTATGAAACACAAGACTACCTTTGGTGATTCATATTGTCTAGTAGTTACTGATGACTACTCAAGATTATAATGGGTGAATATGTTGGCACACAAGAGTGAAGTTCCTCAAGAATCTCCTAACTCTGCTTGAAAATTTGTATAATTTGAAGATAAGGAGAATTAGAAGCGACAATGGCACTAAATTCAAGAATCGAGTTATGGATGAGTTCTGTTCTTCTAAAGGCATTCTACATGAGTACAGTTCTCGTTACACTCCACAACAAAATGGTGTCGCTAAGAGGAAAAAGTAGAACTCTAATTGAAACAGCAAGAACTATGTTAGTACAATCAGATTTCCTGTTCAATTCTGGGGGGAGGCTGTGGCTACTGCATGCTATACGATGAATAGAGTTCTTACGGTGAAGAGACACGGGAAAACATGTTTCGAGTTGTTACATAAAAGGAAACCCGGATGTTTCTTTCTTAGAACCTTTTGGAGCTCCATGCACTATGATTGATCCACATGGTAAGTTTGGACCAAAGGCTATCGAAGGTTTCTTTCTTGGATATGCTACTCCTAATTTCAGAGTGTGGAATTTGTCAACGAAAAAAGATTGAAGAACAGGGTGAAGTCAAAGTTCAAAGATACACTGAATCAGTAAGAGCTACAGGTGCTCCTTGGATGTTTGACTACGATGGGTTGTTTAACTCCTTTAATCTGCCAACTTTTGATGATGCTTCTGCAACTGTTCAAATGTTACTAGAAAGTGATACTGCAATTGACTCGTCATTAGTACTACCAATTATTGTTAACCCTCAAGTGTCTACTTCGTTTAATAATCTTGTTCAGAATGAGGAATTCGAAGATGCTGCTGATTACAATGTTTTGTCAGAGGATGATGAGTTCCATGATGCAAATAAAGCTACTTCTGGTCCGGTTCATGGAATTTCAAATGTCATGTCAAATATTCAGAATCTAGGGACAACTGAAGGTCATGCGTCTACATCTTCGTCAAATCCAGCAAACGAATTAGCTGTTGATCTGAATAACAACAATTTGGGTATAAATTCTCGAGTTCGTGATGTTCCTGAAACTCAAATCCATAATACCCATCCTCAGCAGAATATTATAGGAGATGTCCTGAGTGGTGTGCAGACACGTAATCAGCTCAGGAGTAATCAGAATGCTGGTTTGTATTCGGTTATTAGGGAATCTGGGGAACAAAATGATTGGTCTTTTGCATGCTATGTCTGCCAAGTAGAACCGAAATCTTGGAAGGAGGCAATAAAGAAGACTCATGGGTTAAGCAATGCAAGAAGAACTTCAACTGTTTTAGAAGTTAGGTGTGTGGAAATTGGTTCACATGTCGGACAACTACAAGAAGATTGGAACAAGATGGGTTTACAAATGTAAGAAGGATGACCGAGGTGTTGTTGTGAGGAACAAAGCAAGATTGGTCATCTAGGGTTTTAATCAGGTAGAAGGCATTGATTACAATGAAGTTTATGCACCAGTTACTCGTCTTCAGGCCATAAGAATCTTCTTAGCTTATGCGTCCTTTAAGAAGTTTACCGTTTATCAAATGGATGTGAAATGTGCATTTCTTCATGGTGTGGTTGAAGAAGAAGTATATGTTGAGCAACCACCTGGTTTTGAAGACCCAATCCATCCTGACAAGGTTTGGCTTCTAAATAAGGCGTTATATGGTCTACATCAAGCTCCACGGGCTTGGTATGAAACGTTGTCTTTCTATCTTTTGAAGAATGGTTTTCGACGTGGATTGATTGACTGTACTCTCTTCATCAAGGAATAGAATGAGGACTTATTGCTGGTACAAGTGTATGTTGATGATATTATTTTTGGGTCAACCAACGAGAAAATGTGAAAAGAATTTGAGCAGGTGATGCAAGAGAAGTTTGAGATGAGCGCAATGGGAGAAATGACTTTCTTTTTAGGTTTGCAGGTTCATCAATCTAAGGAAGGGATTTTTATCCATCAAACAAAGTACGTTGGGGATATTCTCAAACGATTTCAAATGGAAGACTCAAAGCCTTTGGGAACTCCATTAGCTCACTCTTGATGGAATGGTGAACATGTGGAACCATCTCTTTATCGTGCTATAATCGGATCTCTCATTATCTTACTGCTTCAAGACCCGATATAATGTGCCCAACATGTCTTCTAGCTCGCTACCAGTCCAGTCCGAAGGTTTCTCATTTGATGGCTGTAAAAAGAATCTTTCGTTATTTGAAGGGTCACCCGGACACTGGTTTCTTGTACCCTAAGGATGATAACTTTAAGTTGACAGCATTCAGTGATTCTGATTATGGTGGCTGCAAGATCGATGCAAAATCAACATCAGCAGGATGTCAGTTCTTGGGAAATCTCATAGTCACGTGGCAGTGAAAAAAGCATACTTGTGTAGCTACGTCAACCTGGGAGGCTGGGTATATTTCGGCTTCTAGTTGCTACTCTCAGGTTCTATGGATTCAACAGCAAATGCGCGACCACGGTTTTGAATTTCTTAACTACTCCTATTTATGTTGATAACGAAGTTGCTTTACAGATCACTCGTAATCCTGTACAGCACTCAAAAACCAAACCTATTGAGATTAAGTATCATTTCATACGAGATTGTTATGAAAAGAAACTTATCAATGTTGTTCAAATCCACACCGATCACCAACGTGCCGACCTGTTTACAAAAGTTTTTGATAAATCTCGTTTTGATTATCTTCTTTTAGTCAATGGCATCAAGGTGAAACCCAAGTAAATCATACTTGGCTAATCATTTTTCGTAAATATTTCTTAAATTCTAAGAATTACAAAAAGATTTTCTATTTTCTCTTAGTTTTATATTTTAGGGGGAGAAATTTTAGAAAATACAAAAACATGTCCTTTATTTATTTAAAGTTTTTATTTATTTACCTTATTTATTTAAGGGAGAAAAAATTTAGAAAAATACAAAAACAATAGAAAATCCAAAATATCAAAAATGAGTTTCTTGGAAAAATAAGAAAGATGATGATACACACCGGTGATCTGTCATAAACAGTCAAAAACATAGAACAAAAATTGATAAGTAGCTTTACTAATGATGTATCGGTAGGCTCACAACCAGATTAAAATGTGCAGTTTGATATAAACATAACGCACAGAATGCCAGGTTGGAAGCATTCATTGGCATATGGTCTTGCTACCGAAATTTCATTTGATAGTATGCTGAGGTTCTGAGATATGTGATCTTTATGCTGACTTATCACCTGGGTTCATGGTTGAATCTTTTACTGAAAAATAACGGTGACTCAAGTCTAGAACTACCATGATACCATACGTACGTGTAAATACTGCATACGACCATCAATAAGTGATAATAATATCACATCAATTAAGTGATAAAATATCACAGCTTCATGCGGGAGCTAAGTTCATCTTCTTATCGGTACGATGGTACTAACATGTTCACGGACTTACTCCTGTGCCATGCATGCATATGAAAGTCAAGTTCCTCAACAATAATGATTTAATCAAATAGGGCTTGTTTTCAATCAAAATAAGTGAGTATCTCACATCATATACGTCAAAACAGATGATAAGCAGTATACTCACCGGTAAGATTTTCTCATATCTTGATACGGGAATGTGTCGTGAAGTGGTTGAAACCGGCTCGTAAGTATAAATCATACATTAATCATATCTCCTAAGCATGATTACATCTTATAAGCTGAGCTTACATGGACAACAATACCGATAATCATAATAGAATACTTATTTATTTAATTTAATGTTTTTAAACAAAACTTGTTTTTAAACAAAACTTGTTTTTAAACAAAACTTGTTTTTAAACAAAACTTGTTTTTAAACAAAACTTGTTTTTAACAAGATTAAAGCTGGTATGATTCTCTTACCTAGAAACTCTGAAAAAGATTACCTAATAGATACATAGTTTATTCTTATCTGTTAGTAGTTATTTTATCTTATTTTATTTTAGTTTACTCTGTTGTTAAATTAAGTTCTTTTTGAATTAGCCAAAGTTGAAGCTAAAAAGTTTTCTACCAAGACACGCTTTAATATCATAACTTCATAAAAGTACTTTCTTACAACGGGTAAACTCATCTCAAAAGAACAAAATCTGTTTAACAAGCCCTTTTCCTAGCTTAACTTCTAATTAGTGTGGATATATGCTAAGTTCTAAACAGGTCAACGAAAAACCTAAGGTCATCAAAGAACTGCAAGTCCAGTTGTGAAAAACCTGGACTCGTACAAATCAGGTATCACTCATATGAGCCACTGTGCCACGTACGAATGACTACTAGGTCTTTGTCACACCCTCAATTTCCACTTGCGGAGTTTTACCGCGAGGCGTGTGAGCAAACCAGAATCTGAAACACCAGTACGTCGAACGACTCTATATGATTTGATAATACGTTTTCCAAAAATCATTTGTTTAACCATTCGTCGTAGATTTTATATTGTCTTAGTTAGTTACCAATGTTTAGCGGAAGCATTAGTTTTTAAAGTTGAGCGGGAGCATAAAGTAAAGTAACGGAACGGGCGCCAACATAAACGCCAAAACCAAAGAAAAACCCAAAACAATGTTTGTAAATGAGACTCGATAAAATATGTCTTGATCAATGCAAGTGAGTGCACCTAGAGCTCCTAGCGTCCTGAGAAACATGTAAAGAAACAAGTGTCAACATTAAAGATGAGTGAGTTCACAGGTTTTCATAAATTCGTTTGTTCGGTTATGAGTTTGTTTCCCCCGTTATCCCTAACCCGGGATAACGATTTAGCTCCATTATTCCCAACCCGGAATAATACTGATAATTCCATTATTCCTTACCCGGAATAATAACGTTGTTGGTTCCATTATCCCTAACCCGGAATAATATTGTTGTTTGTTCCATTATTCCTAACCCGGAATAATATTGTTGATTCGTTCCATTATTCCTAACCCGGAATAATATTGTTGATTCGTAATTAAGTTCAATGTTAACATATATAGGTAGCTAGCCTAAAGTTATGCCACGTAAGTGTTCGCGGTCGGCTAGCGCGACTATGGCGACCATGGCGAAGTTAGGCCAAATTATTCACCCGTTGACCATACCCGGTCGGCTAGCGCGACTAGCTCGGATGGGGCTTGTCGGGCCCAGTAGTAGTACTTATAATTTCCCCGCTATTTAAACCCAATACTAACGATCCGAGAGATTGTCGAGGACTTATGTGATATAGCTGCTTAGTGACCATAATGTTACATTAACATTAACTTAGTTACCGAATAGTTATGTGACGTTGATTTCGTATGACGTAAAGAGATTGAGTTGAAGAGTGTATACATGTTTCTCCCCTGTTGTTTAAAACCGGATAAAATTAGGGGCCGTTAACTCACCTTTAGTTGCTCGGTTAGTGTAATACAGAAGTTGCAATTGATGGGACTGCTAATTCCGTCCTAATAAACCAATTGATTTCAAGTTAGTGTGTGAACACACCAATACAAATTCTACACATAATTTACGCACAAAGTGATACACACAATCAAAATTCCAAACATTCAAACATGCTTGCAAATATCCTCATGTGAACATAGTAATCAAAACAATTTATCATGAACATAATCCAATCCATGCAACATTTGGTGCACACATTCACAAGTTATCAAGTTTCAGCTTACATACTCATATTTCGGCTGTTTTCTAGGATTTTTATATAATAGTTCCAACGTTCCAAAAATTTCAATTATTTTAAAGCAGGTGACAACTATACTGTAGAAATTTATATAAATTTTTCAAGTCCTAATACTTTACCAATTATCCATAAATATTAATATACTAGGCTGCAGTCAGATTCGTCACTTTCTGACTGCAGTCCACGGAAGAATTTATTTAAAAATCACTGTTCGTCCAACTAACAAAATTCCAGTGGGAGTTGCCCGAAAATTTCCATACCTAGTTGCTGTACTAATTTCATGATTCGACTCCCTACAGATTATTAAATCCAACTCGATAAACAACTAACAAAATTTCAGGATTTTCACAGCTTTAGCTACTGAACTTAATTGGCCACTTAAAAATATCAAACGACTTCAGAAAAATATGAATCCAGCGCCATTAGATTCGTTATTCAAAACTCTACGTTTTAGACTTCAGAAAATCCGTTTTTCGACAACTAATGACCGAGTTACAGCCAGTTGAAGTCGGCTGTAACCATCATTCAGCAACCTGTTTCAGCACTTTATCACAACTAACTCGCATAAACCGTTAATATATTGAACATATGCGATCAAGAACAGATTTTCCAATCATATATCAATCTATATATCATATCCATGCAAACCCTAATCATAATCTCTAGTTTTTATCAACAAAACACAGCCTATGTTTCCAGATTTCGAACAAACATCAACTTACAAACATCATCAATAAATCGGCTAACGTAACACTACATTCAAACATATAATCCGAATATGATCTAGCAAACCATGATAATCCTAACCTTTAATAACAAGATCAATGAGCTGAGACTTGGACAAGAGCCGAGAACTAGATGGGACTGAATCGGATGTTGGCGAGGACTTGCGACCGAGAAGAGAAGAACGGTGAGGTGACCACCGCGATCAAGATGAAGTTGTAACCAGCTGTTTGCGGTCGAGAGACTGAAAGGAAGGCTGCCGTCGGCTGATTTCTCCACTAGGGTTTTGTGTTTGTTTTTGTGAAGAAGGCTTATGCATGTGTGTGTATATATAGCGCAAAGAGTAGAAGAAACAAGGGGAGGGTTTGGGGTTTGGGTTCATTCGCGGCCGAGGGGTTTGGGTGGGTCGGTTTGGGTTTAAAACTTGGTCCTCAAGTTTAGATTAACTACTTGAGTCGCAAGGAAGTGAAGTTGGCTCGTGTCGCGGCTCGATTCGATTCATTTGTTTATTTCCTACGTCTATACTTTATAACTAACATAAAACACGAACTCGGATATCACATAATAACGCACCAACTTATAAATGTTTAATACGTAGCACATAATTTATTTGACAAGTACACGAAATTATCGTAATTCTTTCGAGCGTGCAATTTAAGTTCTCCGAACCAAATTAACGTAGGAACAAATAATCGTGAAGTAGTGCGTTTAAGATATCTGAAAAACCGGGATGTCACAGTCTTGTACGATTGAAGTTATTCCCTGATCTAAGGTCGTTCGCTCGAGTGTCTTGATGTGGTATAAAAGGAAATGAAGTTCTTTGGTAGAACTTCACTTTCACCTTGCTCACGTCATCTTTACACCTCCCTTCAAGTTGTTTTTAATTTCTTTAAGGTATACTTGACAATGTTGGCATACTTTGAAGATGAACAACTTAAGCATTATCTGACCATGTGACTTTGACTGACATGAACAGCAAAATTTAAGCGAAAAATCTTTTTAACGAAAAACAAATATCTTCTCTTGAAGTTGTTTGTGCGAACTAGATTCAGGGAATGAAACATCACTCGCACGAGTAACATATCGCTCGTACAAGCCAGTAACTCGTACGAGTAAATCATTTGTTTGTCTAAATCAAGAGTCCGTAAAATCAGTTGTTCTTTGTACGAATAAGCTGTTATTCGTATGAGTCAGTTGTTCTTTGTTCAGGGAATACATACATACAGAAAGTTTGAAATAAACTTTTTGTGTATATTCCCTGATGAATTTGTGTTCTTATCCTATTTGTTATATGTGTACAGAATGGAACAAAAGGAACATAAAAGAAAACCAGCAACAAAGAGAACTGACAAGTCAGAAGTGGAAATTATGTCGGAACCAAGACATAACATGGTGGCCTACTTGGATCCGGAAGACAATTTACAATGGTATAATGAAGTTTTTGCGTGACTCAAGGATACATTATGCTATCACGCACAAGACTACAGTATACAAGACGTTGATCAAGGAATTTTGGGATACACATACAGTAGTTGATGTAAATGGGCAGGAACTTATCCGCGGGAAAGTAACTGACTTGAACGTAGATGTCTCTGTTGAAACCATTAACTCAGTATTACAGCTTTGTGATGATCCTAAAGCTTCTTTCTCATTACCGTTGAAGTGTCAATGTGGATATTTGCTTAGAATGAAATGTGTTGGAGATTTTCTCGCGGGACAACTAAACAAAGCATGGTTGCCACTCCGATACAAGTTCTTTCTACATGTTTTAATTCAGTGTTTGAGTAACAGATGAAGTGGTTATGACATGGCGAATAACGACTTGGTTGGAATGATGATAGCTTTGACATTGAACAAACCGTTTAGTGTTTCAAAGTATATTTTTTGCAAACACGAAGCACAACCTGAGAAGAACCGGATATGGTGGAAACAAGTTTTGGATGTATCCTCGTTTTCTCCAAATGATCTTAAATGTGCAACATCCGAATCTTCTGAAGAACGACAACGATGTTCTAAAAGTAGAAGTTATGATGGAACATTTTTTGAAGGTCTTTAGGGGTGTAGCAGCAAAACGTTACAAGGAAAGCACACCTCCTCGTAAATTGATCGGTTTTCTGGAAAATGATCAATATATTGCACCAGAAAACAACAAGTGGTGCCATGATGACAGTGAATCAGATAATGAAGAACCAACTTTGAAAATGATGATCGAAGATAAGTTTGGTCATAAAAAGGGAAAGGGTAATGATGATGATGGTGATAATGTCGGTAATGATGGTGCAAGTGAACCAGTTGCAGAAGTCCAGCCTACCTTTACAATAGAGGAATGTGAGCCTGTAATGACGGAATGCTCTACAGTTTCTGAGCCACAACCTTCAAATACCACAGCAGCTGAAATACCTTCAGCTGAAGATACTCCAGTTCAATCGCAACCTACTACTTCTTCAGTTCAACAATCGCAGTCTACATCTCATCAACAAAATGAAAAACGAAGCAGACGTTTGTCCTCTGAAATGGAAAAGGATGAGAAAGTGGATTTTTTGTTACCAAGTTGCAAGCGGCGGCAATCCAGATTAACAAGCATTCGGAGTTTATATCTTCAAATCGGAACACAGTTGTCAAACAATAGTTGGAGATAAATTCTTTGACAGAGACTGTTAGAAAACAGGATTCTGAAATTGATCAGTTAAGAAAAGAAAATGAGCAACTGAAGGCTGCAGATGCTGAAAAAGCAACTCAGCTACAACAGAGGAAGGCAGCTGATAACTCTCATGGGATTGAGATAAATAGGCTGAAAGAACGTAGTGCGGCTGTACAATGATATGCCGAAACATTAACTACTAAACATAATGACTTAAGAGAATGGTATCATTCTCATAATGCTACACTGTTTGAAGGCTTTAATGGTACTAAAGACGTGTTTGAAATGAGCAGAAAGAGGGTGAACATTCTATTGAGTGATAGATGCAAAGCGCAGGAGATCAAACGTAAACATGATCAGGATAATAAAGACACTGGCAATCCTGATGTTTCAAGCAACATCTACACTAATGCATCCACAAGCTAATGGCCAAGCAGATTCAAGCAACAAAATCATCATCAACAACTTTAAGAAAAAACTTGGATCCAAGAAAGGAAAGTGGGCCGAAGAGTTGCCATATGTCCTTTGGGCAAATAAAAAACTACAAAGAATTCTAAAGGCCAGACTCCATTCTCTCTAGTATTTGGAACTAAGGAAGTGATCCCAACAGAAATGGTGGTTCACATAGCCAGAACAAGCATCTGTGATCCTTAGACGAATGATGAAAATCTGATGTAAGACTTAGATACTATAGATGAGCTCACAAATTTAGCCAAGTTGAGAATGGCCAGTTATCATCAGAGGATGGCTGGGACATATAACAAGAACGTCAGGATCAGGCGATTCAAGTTGGAGACTTGGTGTTAAGGAAATCATTTCAAAATACCATAAATCCAACTGATGGCAAATTGGCACCTAAATGGAAAGGCCCCTATTTGATAGAAGCAGAGGCCGGAAAGGGGGCATACCACTTATTAACCATGGAAGGTGATCTCTTGCCAAGGGCCTGGAATGCTATCCATCTCAAGAATATTTTTATGTAACAAGGATCAAGGATCCATAAGGGTTTTAGGATTCTAACATCAGATCAAGGACCCTTGAAGGATACAGGAACCTTATTTCGGTAACATCTTACTCAATTTTCTTTTTTTACATACTTTATTTGTTATGACTAAAGGATGTTAACATCCAAGTTCACCAAGTTTTAAGCTTTTGCAGAAATTTTTAATATCGTTAACAGAGCATTAAGGGGTTGGCCACCTCTTTTCCATGTTTAAGGTATCTTATACCTTCTAAGGTTTAAAGGTTTTCACCTTTTATATGAATCGGGTTTTGACACCTCGCAAGTAGCGCATGACTATCCAAGTATGGTTCGAGGCAATGGGGCCAGCACACGCTTAGTGGCTGACAATTTTATTGTTGTTGGCCATGTATAGGATGTCAAGTATAATGGTAGACGTACCATACATCCGTTATCCTAAGGTTTCTAACGTTTTCACGTTAGTTAAGGTTTTGGCATCTTCATGTCACTCACGGTGGGCTTATCCCAAGTTTGGGCCAGACCATAGTTTATTTAGGTTTGTCCTTAGTTTATTTGGGCTTGTCCCTAGTTGTTTGGGATTATTTCCAGCTTATTCAACTCAATCTTAAGTTGATTTTAACACGTACACAAGCGACATTCCCTAAAAGGATCAGTGATCCTCAGAGAAGTTTAAAAGATTTCAAATATTTGTGTTTTCTCATGCAACTCTTTTCAGTATAATAATATCTTGTGTCAAATTATCCTAACTTGGATTCTCTGGTATGTTCCCTGGTTAACTTACTTTATTTGTTGCAAGGTTAAATTTTTAACCTCTATTATTAAAGGATCGAGGATCCTCATAGTTTTGCATAAAATGTTTGTCATACAAACTATGTATACAATTTCAAGCATAATAAATTTTCAACTAAACTTCATAAAGCAATGTAAGGGACATAGCACATAGTCAAAAGTTAAATATTATTAAAACCCATTAACATTTATCAAAAGTACCCGGCCTGGATTCACCAGCAAAAGTGTGGACCATCCACCCAGGCCGGATTGGCTTTACGTAACGATTAAAGTTTTGTGGAGAAACTTAATGAGCAGGATAACAAAGGCTTCATCCCTCAAACAGAGGATCCATCCATCTTTGTCATCCTACTTAATATCAAAATGATTAGTGATCCTTAAACTTAAAGCTATTGTTCAAAGTTATTACAACCCCAAATTGTTTACCAACAAAAACATCACCACAAACACATAAAAAGTGGGCTCCTGCCTATGTATCAACATCCATCATCGCCTATTGGTGTGGTCTCCACCGCAGCTTCACCACCTTCGCCTCCAGCTCCTCAAGCTCCTTTAACCACCTCCTTGGCCCCACTTGAACCAGCTTCTAGCGCCTTCATCGGCTTCGGCTCCATCTCACCACCCTGCTGAAGAAGGGTCTGCTTTCAGGAGGCCATGTCCTAGACCGACCTATCAAAGTCAAGATCAGCAGCTTCCTAGGCCTTCCTGATCCTTACCTTGAAAACGGCACGAGCAGCATAGACTTTGGCCTCTTCAGTCTATTTCGGCCTTATTAGCCTGTATATCAGCTAACTGTATCTTCTTCTCCAAGTTCTTGACATCCTTCTCCAATGTGGAGATGGTCTTGTCTTTGGCAGCAACAATGGATCGGAGATCAGCCAGGTTCTATTCAGCTTTGGCTAGGCTCTTCTCATGACGGGCCTTCAAGCGTATGAACCTCTACAAGTAACAATGCATAAGTTCAGAATCAAGGATCCTACACTAGATACAAGACTACCAGTGATGGATCAAGGATACTATAACGCTTTGCATTTCTCTATTTTTATTATTTAGAAAGTGTTATCATATTTCTATTTTTAGAAACTTGTAATCATATTCGTATCTTTCATTTTTAACCCTTGTACTCTGAGATTATGATCATAATTGAAACTTATTTGATACTTACACATGTTACATACTTAAAACATATGTTATACACTTGAATACGTGATTGCATACTAGAAATCCGTACTTGGAATACTCGAATACTCGATTATATGTGCATTATATTTATACAACACACTCGTATGCTTAAAATACTTAAAACCAACTAAAACACATGAAAACGACCCAAACAAGCCAGCGTCATACGAGGTGATGCCCAACTCGTATGAAGTGTTGCCAACTCGTACGAACTAACCCTATTTTCTATAAATTTCTATAAATACTCACTCCACTACACTCCTAAACCCTTTGCTCACTTCGAAATTTCTCTCAACTTACTTGTTTTATCTTTAACGCATCAGACTCGTATCAGAAGGTTTCTAAGCCTTCTAACTCACTTCCTTTACTTACTTTTGATGGTTTCTTCTACCTTTTTCTCTCATTTTAAGGCATGCATCCTTAAACATTGAATGCCACTGAGCTCATCATTCTCTATGTGATTACGCTATGTTGGCAGTAGTGTGAACACTAGAAGCCTTGGCTTCCGAATTAGTTCCACCACCTCGTTTGACCATTGCATGTCATTCAAGTGGTTTGCTAGGACCAAAGTAATCTAACCCCGTCTGGCCTCCGACACTTAGTTAACTCTTTCCATGTCGGGAATGGCTCACCTGGGTTAATCGTACTTGGCCACTTATACAGTAAATTTACATTCTATTATTCATGACCAACCGGATTGTTACAACCTTGTGCATTGGTGAATCAGATAGTGAGGTGTTCGCACCCCCATGATAAACTTCTATGACAAACTTATTGGACTAAATAATTTATACATATATAAATACGTATTTTACCATTCTGACTAATTCACGATATTAACTGAATAATAGTTAGCTGTTATGAAATCAGACTATTCTGCCTCGTTCATAAACTCCCCACAGAAAATAGTGTTGAAATGGTCGTTAAACGAGCAAAGCATTCAGGAACTATCACTTTGCACGAAGTGACAGTCACTTCGTATGAAGTGCAAGTCACTTCGCAAGAAGTGTTCAGCCCACTTCGCACGAAGTGGAGCAGACTACGTATTCCTTCCGTATTTTCCAACTCTGAATCTAAATCTTTCGCCAAATACAGTCTATTCACGCACCTCTGTTTACCCATTGTAGGGTAACTCCGGTGTTCATCACCTCAACATTCCAACATAACATCTCGCGGATTTCTAGGGAGCTTGCAAAACCGTGAGTATTCTCGACCCCATCTTACTTTTAACACTTTGGGTACAATACATGTACTTTATCCAAATCACACAAACATGCTTATGCCTAAATAACAAACAATCCTTCTATACATGCTTTATCTGCTTATACTTGTTATGCTTATACCTCATCATTAACTTTGATGAAGCCTCCCTTAACATGTAAAGCGCTATAGGAGTAACTCATCGCCCATATTCATGAGGTGATGTTAAGTAAAAAAAACGGTCTAGTCATTGCTATGATTAGATTACGCTAGCAGTAAACTTTGGGTTGACTTGTATACTTGCATGATAGTTTTGGCATGTTAGTTTCAAGCTAACATATATGCATGAGGATTTGTTAAACGTTTAATATGCTATCAGTCAAACTTGTATACTCATCAATGCTTTGTGTGTTGAACTATACTTTAACATGTATTGCAGGTTGATAACGATGATGATCCGTGGAATCTAGTAGGATGGACTTAGAAACTCAACTTTAATTAGATTTATGTAGGATCGCGTTTCTAATTGAAATCTTGTATTTTTGTTGTGTTTGTATTCGAATTCGATGTTGTATTTTGTTACCAAAAGCCTTGTACTTGAAATGTTAGAAATGGAATGGAAATTTATTTTTAACTACCGTGTCACAAGTTTAGCGTTATGGAGTCTCGAGCAATCTATTTACGTCCACCCCGATGATTCCGCCATCGGTTGGGGTGTGACAGATACTTACCCCAGTAACGCAGTCATAGATCTGCTTTGTTGGTGTATTTTATGCCCGTCACTGTACGAATAGGCTAGATAGAGCGTGTGTTGAATATTTTATAGATTAGATACGAACACACAACTTAAGTGCGAACGAGAACGGTGCAGAAGTGTCACTTCATACGAAGTGGTCACTTCAAACAAAGGTAACTCACTTTATATGAAGTCAAAAGCCCAGTTCACACGAGGTAAGTCAGGTCTATATATAGGTGTTGTGTATTTATGGTTAGGTAAGTTTTGGAGTTCCAAGAGGGGAAACGCTAGCAAAATTTCTCCAGAATTTCGCCAGCTTGTAAAGATGTATACTCTTTCGATATGAATGATTGAATCATTAGGCTTCCGTTGCTTCTACTCCTTTCTTAATCACATTCTACCGAATTAGTTCTATTTCTACCTAAACTTCCGTCTAGAACCGCCGGATCCAGGACTCTCATGCTTCTCAGCATTGAAGTCATCCTCTTCGAGCTCCATAAGCATTTACGCTTGGACCCAGCCTTGGCCCTGGTGGTTACGGCCTTGGGCTCTGGGAAGCTTTGGCTTTGGCCAGCCTTCTTGATGGAGCGAGGGGAAATGATGCTATCGATGTCATCTAAACCGAACTTGGTGGCTGACTTGCTGCTGGACCTTTGAGCACCTACATCACGGACAAACAGATAATTATTCTTGTTTCATGCATTTTTTTAAATATCATATCACAATATACCAACATATACGAATACTTACTTTACATTGTGCAGGATGTGGAGGTGCTCTCTTCAGGATCCTTAATCTTTGCCTTGAATGTTCTCACAACAAAATTCTAGAAAGCAGCGACTCTCTCTCTCTTGTGTTCCTAAAAGTTTGGTGAGGCAGCTGAAGTTGGAAACTGCAAACAAAGAAGAAATATGAGTTAATAACAGCAAAAATAGTCTAACCAGTGGTTATCTAAGGATCCTAAATCCTACCTTCAAGATCCACTTCTTGGGCAAACTATCCCCATGGAGAATAGAATTCCTTTTAACAAAAAAGAATTGATTTTTCCATGAGGAATCGCTTTGAGTGGTCTTGAGGATGGGAAGAGCCTGATGAGTTTTGGCCTTGAACAAGAAATGAGGAGAGCCATAGGTAACTAAAGAATAGAGATGGGAAAGTTCAGAAAGGTTGAAATCTAGCCCTTCAGTCCTAATGATCTATTCGATGGTATACAAAACCCTCCAGAAAATCAGCGTAGCTTGACAGTAGCTGATACCAGTGAGAGTCAAGAATCTTGGGTAAGATCAGGGAAGGAATATGAGTAGCCGAGAAGGAATGGTAGGGCTGGAAAGCACACCCAAGTGGGTGAAACAACGTCACTCTTTATAAAGGAATCGAACGGCCGGAATACCGCCTCCGGTGGAAAACAGGGAAACAGACCCTCAAGCTCAGGATCAGTGAGTTTGAAGGTTCTGAGGAAGGATTTGCCAATAGGTTCCGATTTTGGGGCACACTGTCCTTTTCCGGGCTTTTACCAGGGAGGATCTAGTAGCCATCTTTGCCATGGTTGGAAGAAAGGGGATGAGGAATTTCGAAAGAAAAGATTTTAGAGAGAAGAAGAATACCTTCCGGAATGAAGATTTAAAAGAGAATCTTCTGATCTTTAAATGGTTTCACAAGATTATCGCTACCCTATATAGCGTGATGATGGTTGTAGTCTATCCCATCAGTGACGTTAGACCTTGTAATGGCTAGTTTCATGCAGTAACGGCTAGTCCGGGTGTAACGGAAATATGACAGTTGTGATCCTTATCACAACCGCCATATTAAGGGCAATTGTTAGGGCATAGGTTCTATTATGTGTGGATCATGTATCCTGAGATGTTGCCTTGATCACTTATCCTTAGCGGATGGTGTAGGGAGCCTGAGGATCAATGATCCTTACTATTACGTATGTTATCTAACAATTGTTCTCTATGTTTTCTTATGTTCGTATGCAAGTTACGGATGATGTGTACCAAGTCATAGCTAGAATCTCGGTCAATATTTGTTTGAGATGCTGCACGTGATGAATTCCACTAACATTCATAAGCTTGGACGTGCTCTACCATGAAAATCGGACCTAGTTGGTAGCTTATTTCAAAAGGGGTTGATCAAGTGTTTTTTTAGGCAGATATTCACAATCTCGAACACACACACACACTCAAATACGTTGCAAACCAGAGCTCTCACACTTTAGCTAACAATCATTATGCCACACTTGATCAACATCCGAAGTTGTAATTATTTTGTGCAATATAGTTGGTGATCGGTAGTTTCCATCACTTGAGATTTTTTATGTCAGAGATCTTCTAAAGATCAAGGGATTTTTCCTCGTATAAATTATCGTGTTTGTTTTAGTCAAAGATAAAGCTTAGGATAATGTAACAAAATCTGATTTTGTGAGGTAGTGTGCTTGAATAGTGAACAAGTGTATATTCAAATATGAAATGTAGAGGACAATAAACACGATGATTTATACGAGGAAAAAGACCTTGATCTTTATGAGATCTCCGACACAAGAAACTCCGATAGTGAAAACTATCATTATCAACTATATTGCATGAAAGGAATTACAACTTTGGATGATATTGAGCTCGTTACAACTGAGTTCTAGTGTGTGTGGTTGGGAGCAGTTAGCGAGAACAGTAAAAAATGTGCAAGTGTCTTTAGTCAAGCTCAATATCCCCTCATATATTTCGTAAAATATCATGTAACTAACTAAATGAGAAATGGGGGAACTCCCACGTTCGTCCATAACGGCTAACTCATCTCCTGCACGTGCCTTATTTAGAGAATATTCAGCGAGATTCAAGCTTGACCAAGTCCCCCTCGTTCATGACCTGCACATTAGCAACATAGAGAACAATTGTTAGATAACATAAGTAAATGTGAGGATCCTTGATCCTTAGACTTCCTACACTATCCGCTAAGGATAAATGATCCATGCGAGGTCCCAAGATAAATGAACCAGACTTAATAAAACTTAGCCCTAACAATTGCCCCCAAATATGGCAAATAAGATGTGAATCAGATTAGCCATATTTCCGTTGGATGCGGTCTAGCCATTGTGCATGTAACTAGCCATTACAATTCCTGACGTCATTAATGGGATAGGCTGCAATAATCATCACATTATATAGGGAGGAGATAAGATTGAACCACCATTTAAAGATCAGAAATCCTCATTTATATCTCCATCCCATAATCAAATCAGGTAT
Organism: Scalesia atractyloides; assembly: GCA_947069175.1. Classification (NCBI taxonomy): domain Eukaryota; kingdom Viridiplantae; phylum Streptophyta; class Magnoliopsida; order Asterales; family Asteraceae; genus Scalesia; species Scalesia atractyloides. The sequence goes on from CAMTDV010001632.1 coordinate 43,157,953, forward strand.
TATTTCTCTCCTATTCTTTTCATTTTCTCAACCCTTCACCTTTATTTTCTCGACTATCGCCAAGATGGTTACAAGATCCTCTCCGAGCAAGAGCCAGGATACTGATGACATACCCCAAAGCCAAAACCTTATGTCAAACCCTTCTTCGGAACTTTGCAAGTTTCCTGATTCTGAGATTGTAGCTTACACCCCTGTTTTCTTCCAAATACCATTTTCTTGCATACTACTCGACGATGAAGTGATGCTACCTCATCCATTTGGGTGTGCTTCCCTACCTTACCTTTTTTTCTTGGCTACTCCTATCCCTTTCCTGATTTCACTTAAAGGATCTTTACCTTCACCGGCATGAGCTATAGTCAGGCTATGCCTATGCTTTGGAAGGTTTTATGATGAAGGGATCAATTTCAGTCTATCAGAGCTTTCCTACCTCTACAGTCTTGTCACCCACGGTTCCCATCGTTTCTTGCTCAAAGCCAAACCCCAACAGCCTCTACCCATCCTTAAATCCACTTAAAATGGTTCCACCTAGAAGAATCAATTCTTCTTCGTATGAAGGATTCTATTCCTCTTGGTGATAGAATACACAAAAAGTGGATCATGAAGGGCAGGATATAGGATCCTTAGATAGCTGCTGTAGAAAATTATTTCTTGTTGCTAACTTGTTTCCCATTCCCTTTTGTATGCAATGACTAATTTTGTCTACCTTGCCAATTCAACGGGAACTGAAGAGAGAGTTGTTGTGTTTTAGGCCCTTGACTCATCGATCAGAACATTCAAGCCAAGAACAAAGGATCCAGAAGCCAACACTCACCTCCTACACAATGTCGAGCAAGTATTTGTGCATTTCTGATAGATATAATTTTGTATTGAAAAGTTGTATAAAATAAGAAGACTTATCATTCTTGTTAATAATGTAAGTGCTCAGAAATCCACCAGCAAGTCGGCCACCTAGTTTGGCCTGGATGATGTCGACAGTATCATCTCTTCTCGCTCCATCAAGAAGGAGCTGGCCAAGGGCCCAAGTTTTTGGGGCCAAAGGCCATCACCACCAGAGCCAAAGCCGGGTCAAAATGGAAGAAGCCTATGTAGGTCGAGGAAGACGAGCTTGAGGTAGAGAAGCTGATCCATGACTTCATCGTTGAGGTAAGATCTTCAATCCTTTTCTATCACTGTTACTTTTAATGAAGGATCCTTAATTCTGATCACGTTGGTTACCCATTGCAGTGGTTCGTCCGCTTGAAGGTCCACAAGGATAAGAGCTTGGCTGAGCTTGAGGATAACCTAGCTGACCTCCGGTCCATAGTTGCTGCCAAAGACAAGATCACCTCCAAACTGGAGAAAGAAAACAAGCTCTTGGAGAAGAAGATTTTGGAGGCAGACATGCAGGCTATAGGGCAGAGATGAAAGCAACCGAAGAGGCCATGGTTTGTGTTGCTCGTGCTATCCTCAAGGCAAGGATCAAAATTGTCAAAGGGCAATGGATACTGCCTTCAACCGGTCTTCGTGGGATTTGGCTGGATGGGAGCAGAGACTCCTTAAGCATGGTGATGAAGAGGAGCCGGAGCCGGTGAAGATGTTGGAGGCTGATCGAGCGGGGCCAAGGAGGTTATCGAGGTTGCTGGAGGTGAAGGAGGTGAAGCTGCGATGGAGACCTCTCAAGTGAGCAATGAAGGATGTTGATGCCTAGGCCTGAGCTCACTTTTTTAGAATTTGTGGTTGTTGCTGGTGTTTTTTTTTTTTTTTTTGAACAATTTGGGTTGTAATCTTTGAACAATAGCTTTAGGTTTAAGGATCACTAACCCTTAGGACAATGGGGGTGGAAAAGGTGGATGGGTCCTTCTGTTTGTGGAGGATGAAGCCTTTGACATCCCTCGCATTCATTTTCCTGCACTTTATGAATAATTAGTAATAGACACCTTGCATCAACCCGAGTGGTTGGGCCACGGATTGCTGGTGAAGCTCGGGTTGAGCATTTGGTTACCTTGGCAGTGTTTTAATAAAATCTGATATTTTTGGCTATATTTATATTTGTGTTCCAAGATTTGTTTGATATGTTTGTGACTTTTGATTCAAATAGAATGTTTGTAAAATATAATAAGGTTTTCCTTATAAAAATTTAGGAAAGTTTAGGTTGTCAAAATTTTACCAACCCTATTATAACAATCGTAGATAAAATATGATTAGATGCAAGTAGATAAGTCATATACCCTTAATTGCAAGGTCTAGGGTGAAGTCAATAAGATAAACAAATATGAGAATAGAGCATACCAGAAAATCCTAGTTAGGATTTTGTATCCTTAGGGACTACCTTGGTACGAACGAACTAGTCAACGTTAGACAAACTTTAAGGATCCAGGATCCTTTTTGGATCAACTTGTTAATCTCCAAAGCTTCAAAACCTGTTACAATTAACTAAGACTAAGCCAAATAGACTAGGAACAACCCAAATAGACTATGGACAAGCCCAACTACTTAGGGACAAGCCCAACTAACTAGGGACAAACCCAAATAAACTGAGGTCAAGCCCATCGTGAGTGACATGAAAATGCCAAAACCTTAGCTAACGAAAACGGTAGAAACCTTAGGATAATGGATGTATGGTACGTCTACCATTATACTTGGGATCCTACATATGGCCAACAGCAATGAAATTGTCAGCCACTAAACGTGTACTGGTCCCATTGCCTCGGACCATTCTTGGATAAACGTGTGCTACTTGCGGGGTGTCAAAACCCAAGGTGTGTGAAAGGTGAAAACCTTTAAACCATAGAAGGTATAAGATACCTTAAACATGGAAGAGAGTTGGCCAACCCCTTAATCCTCTATAAATGATGTTAAGCATCTCTGCAAAAACTTAAAACTTGGTGAAATTGGATGTGGAGTATCTAACATCCTTTTCTTATGATTAACTGAAGTAAAGAAAACTTTAGGATAAAATGTTACTGATGTGAGAATCCTGAATCCCTAAGGATCCTTGATCCTTTTCACATAAAATACTTCTTGAGATGAATAGCATTCCAGACCCTAGGTAAGAGATCACCTTCCATGGTTAATAGGCGGTATGCCGCCTTTCCTGCCTCTACTTCAATCAGATAGGGGCCTTCCTACTTAGGTGTCAACTTGCCATCAGCGGGGTTTGTAGTATTCTGAAATTCTTTCCTTAACACCAAGTCTCCAACTTGAAATCATCTGATCCTAACATTCATGTTATATGCCCAATCCATCCTTTGTTGATAACTGGCCATCCTTATTCTTGCTAAATCTCTTAGCTCATCGATGGTATCCAGGTCTTGAGTCAAATTCTCACTATTTTTTTAAGGATCACGGATGCTTGTTCTGGATGTAGGAACGACCATCTCTGTTTGGATCACTACCTCAGTTCCAAATACTAGAGAGAAAGGAGTCTGGCCTGTAGCATTCTTTGGAGTTGTTCTATCTGCCCAAAGGACATATGGCAACTCATCGGCCCACTTTTGTTTCTTGGATCCAAGTTTCTTCTTCAAGTTGTTGATGATGATTTTGTTGCTTGAATTTGTTTGGCCATTAGCTTGTGGATGGACTGGTTTAGATGTTATCATCTTGATTCCCTAACTGTCATAAAAGTTAGTAGTTTTGTTCCCAATAAATTGGGATCCATTATCACATATAATTTCAGAAGAAATTCCAAATCTTGTAATGACGTTTCTATTAATGAAGAATATAACTTCCTTTTCTCTGACTTGAACAAAAGCTTATGCTTCTATCTGTTTGGAGAAGTAATCAGTCATAGCTAGCATAAATACTTTTCCTCCTGGTGCCTTTAGAAGTTTGCTAACTGTATCCATTTCCCATTTCATGAATGGCCAAGAGAAAATTATTGGATATAAAGGCTTTGCTGGTTAATGTTGGATGTTGTTATGTCTTTGGTAGAATCAAATTTCCTTGCATAATCTATTGCATCATTCTTCATTGTGGGCCAGTAGTAGCCTGTTCTAAGGATCCTTGAGAATAGTGCTCTGCCCCCAATGTAGTTTCCACAGTCTCCTTCATGAAAATCCTTCAAGACCACTTGAATTTCTAGATCCTCAATGCATCGCAAGTATGGACCTGCAATAGATCTTTTATACAAAATGTTATTTAATATACTAAATTGAGATACCTTAACCCTGAAGGCTCTGGGATTCTACCATGCGGGGATTTCTCCATTCTGAATGTAATTCATAATTGAAAGGATCCATGATCCTGAATTCAGCTGCACATCACTGGGTACAATTCCGGTATCCGCAACTATTTCCAATGCTTCATTTTCCTCAATTGCAAGAAAAAGAATATGGATAATAGGTATCATCACGTCTTCTGGTATCTTTAAGGCTGATCCTAAATTTGCCAACGCGTCTGCCCCAGCATTTTCTTCTCTAGGTACCTACGTTATGCTAAAAGAATCGAAAGCATTTGCAAGTTTTTTGACAATTTCTAAATATTTGATTAATTTCTCTTCCTTCACAGCATATGAGCCATTATAATGGTTAGTAATTAGCAATGGATCTATGTACACTTGAAGATGCCTGATCCTCATTTGTTTAGCTAATTGTAAACCTGCTATTAGGGCCTCATACTCTACTTCATTGTTAGTTATCAGTAATTCACAGACAATGGATTGGGGTATTATGTCCCCCTGTAGCCATTTTAGTAGTATTCCTAGCCCGTTTCCTTTGACATTTGAGGGCTCTGTCGGTGAAGAGTGTCCAAGGATCCTTGGTCTCTTCAAGCTATTGAACCTCTAATTCAGCTTCCCTTTGTAAATCACTACGGAAATCAACCACAAAGTTAGCCAAAGCTTGAAACTTGATAGCAGTCCTTGGTTCATATTTTATATCATATGCACTAAGCTTGACTACCCATTTCGCCATTCTTCCTGACATTTCAGGTTTCTTGAGAATATTCTTGAAAGGAAAATTAGTTTTCAGAATAATAGTATGTGTTCCAAAATAATGTCTAAGTTTAGTGGAAGCCATGATTAATGCAAGAATTAATTTCTCTAAATGAGAGTACCTGGCTTCGGTATCAAGACGGCTTTTACTTACATAATATACCGGATGTTGTTGGCCTTCATGACCCTTAACTAACACTACACTTACCGCTTTACATGAGATGGCTAAGTACAAGGATAATGGTTCACCATCCTCTTATTTGATCAAGGCTGGTGCTGAGGATAGATAATCCTTAAGAGCCTTGAGTGCAGCTTCATGCTTCTCAGTTCACTCAAATTTCTTGTTCTTCCTCGGGATATCGTAAAAATCCTTGCACTTCTCGATGGACTTTGAAATGAATCTATTCAGGGTCGTGATCCTTCCTATCAATCTCTAGACGTCCTTGGCATTGGCAGGAGATTTTATATTCATAATCACTTTAATCTGCTCAGGGCTTGCTTCAATCCCTCTTTTGGTCACCATGTATCCTAGGAACTTCCCAGCTTTAACACCAAAATAACACTTTGAAGGATTCAGCTTCATGTTGTATTGATCAAGGATGTTGCAAGCCACTTCAAGATCCTTGAGATGATCCTCTGCTCTCTTGGACTTGACTACCATGTCGTCTATATACACTTCCATGGTGTCTCCAATCTGCTATTTGAACATCATATTGACTAGTCTTTAGTAGGTGGCACCTGCATTTTTAAGTCTAAAAGGCATTGCAATATAACAGTATATGCCAATAGGAGTCATGAATGTTGTATACTCATGATCAGATGGTTCCATCTGAATCTGTTGGAATCCAGAAGAACCATCCATAAAGGTTAGCAACTCATGTCCTGCTGTTGCATCCACCATGGAATCAATGTGTGGTAGTGGAAAGGATCCTTGGGACATGCCTTATCTAAATCCGTAAAGTCGACACATGCCCTCCACTTTCCGTTTTTCTTTTGAACAACCACCACATTGGCCAACCATCTTGGATACTTAACTTCCCTAATCATACCTACCTTCAAGAGTTTGTCTACCTCCTCTTGGATGATAAGGTTCCTTTCAGGAGCAAATTTTCTTCTTTTTTGATGAATTAACCTTAAAGATTTATCAATTTCCAATTTATGTGTTATAATATCTTTAGATATACCTGTCATATCCTCGTGTTTCCAAGCAAAGGTAGACTTTCTTCTTTTCAGGAAGGATATTAGATCCTGCTCTATACTATCAAGGATCCCGAATCCTATGAGAACTTTGATTTCAGGATCCTGAGGATCCAGTATTACAACCTTGATATAATATTGCATTCATCTGTCAAATGCTAAAAGTCTTCATGGTATGCACACCATTTAGACTTATCCTTGAAGGAGTTAGATTTCTCGTTTTTTTTTTCGTCCACCTAGCTTTTTCACCTAAATCCTACAAGGAAAGCATCAATTCACTCCTGCTTCTTATCGATTTACTCCTTACTGGATCTGTTATTCTTGTAGAAGGGTCCTTACTTCTTGTCGATTTACTCCTGCTTGTTAGAACCAGTGAGCCTGTCTTGTATTTCTTATCATCCTCTAATCGGATAAATCTCAGTGCCATGTTCTTACTTCATCCAAGTTCCTACAAGGGGTCATGACAATGTCATCGTAAAATGGAGAATCCTTTTGTAATCCCATTTTAAATGCCTCAGCAGCAGTTGCAACATCTAGATTCGGGTTTTGTAAGGATTCTCTTCCAAACTTGGAAACATAATCCCTTAAGGATTCATAAAGAGCCTGGGTTATCCTATACAAATCACGAGTTAGCCTTTCAAAAGTTCTGCTGCATGAAAACTGGTTATTAAATAGGTTGACTAAATGTGAGAATGAAGTAATGGAGTAGGGAGGAAGACTTAGTAGCCATTTAAGTGCTGATCCAGTAAGTGTGGATTCGACGCCCTTACACAAGCTAGCTTCTTTTAAATTTTCGGGAATGGGGTTTATCTCCATCCTTTCCTAGTATTATGCCACGTGTTCCTCTGGATCGGTTGTTCTGTCATACAACTTCATGTTGGGTGTTTGAAAACGTTTTGGAATCTCTGCATTGCATATGGGTGGTGCAAAGCGAGACACCTTGTGGCTTCCATCTGGAATTTCAGGAATAGGTTTAACTATTCTCGAGACAATGGATATCAAATCCTTCAGCTTCTGTAGCACCCTGGCCATAGCTTGACTGATCCCTTGATCCTGCATGAAACCATAATTAGTATCCATAAAGGTGTTAATAAGATTGTTACCTCCCGTTTGACTCAAAGGTGGTATTGCAGAAGTGTATTGGGATAAGAGATGTCTGTTGTCACAGTAGGGCTTGAGGAGGCGATAGTTTGCATTAGGATGAAGTTCCCATCATGGACTTACGAGCTTCTATGTGGTTGACTCCTTGAGGATCCTTGATCCTGAAAGATGTTGGATCCAGGATACATTGGTGCTGAGGACCTTGATGGATAATCCATGGATCCTTGAATCCGAGCCGAGGACCCTTGATGCTGAAAGTAGGATCCCTGAGACTGGTACATTCCTTGTGATCCTCCAGTTTGGTAGAAGGATCCTTGAGTCTGATTCGTCTCCAAGGGTCCTTGTTGAAGGATAGAGGATCCTAGAGGTTGGAAATAGGATCATTGAGGCTGGGTTATTGCTAATGATCCATGCTGAAAGTTGGAGGATCCTTGAAGCTAGACATTGGATCGCCTAGAATGTTGGATTGTCGTTGATGGAGTAGCAAAATCCAACACCCTAGGCATCAGTGGGGACTAATCTTCTGCGGGTCTCTTCTGCTTCTTGATTTCGTCGATTTCGCGAAGGATCCTCTAGTTGGTTTTGTCTTGCTGCTCCATGTAGCCTTTCATCTATAAATCAAAACAGAAATATCATTGTTAGTAGTTGTAGAGGAAGAAACAGCAGAGGTTTTTGATCCTATGAAGGCGGATGATGTCTTCCTGTGAGCCTTTTCAGCATTCTTCTGGAATGATAGGGGAATGAGAGGCAAAGGCATAGTGGTTTGATATGAGGTAACCGTCGACATGGCACATGAAGTAGCTTTTCCCTGAGAAGCCATGAAGTTGATGAAAATGAATGAAAATGAACGAGAAGTTTTTAGAACTGAAGCACCACTTGCCCCATGGTGGGCGCCAAATTGTTTTGGTCAAAAATCAAGCTTAGGATAATGTAACCAAATCTGATTTTGTGAGGTAGTGTGATTGAATTGTGAACAAGTGTATGATCAAATATGAAATGTAGAGGACAATGATTTATACGAGGAAAAATCCCTTGATCTTTATGAGATCTCCGGCATAAAAACCTCAGATAGTGAAAACTATCACTATCAACTATATTGCATGAAAGGATCTACAACTTCAGATGATATTGAGCTCGTTACAACTGAGTTCTAGTGTGTGTGGTCGGGAGCAGTTAGCGAGAATAGTAAAAAATGTGCAAGTGTCTTTAGTCAAGCTCAATATCCCCTCATATATTTCGTAAAATATCATGTAACTAACTAAACGAGAAATGGGGGAACTCCCACGTTCGTCATAACGGCTAACTCATCTCTTGCACATGCCTTATTTAGAGCATATTCAGCGACATTCCAGCTTACCAAGTCCCCCTCGTTCATGACCTGCATATAAACATTAGCAACATAGAGAATAATTGTTAGATAACATAAGTAGATGTAAGGATCCTTGATCCTCAGACTTACTACACGATCCGCTAAGGATAAGTGATCTAAGCCAGGTCCTAGGATAAATGATCCAAACTTAATAAAACTAGCCCCTAACAGTGTTCATCACGATTTTCATTTCATATTTGATTACATCATTGTCCAACACTCAAGCACTCTAACTCACAAATCAAATTTGGTTACATTATCCCTAAACCGATTTTTGACCAAAACATTATGGTATGCATGCCCTTTGTATAATTTGGTAACTATTATTATAATATTTTCTTTATGAACATTTCCTTCATCTTAAATATTCTCTTTATATTGGCACTTTGTTACCCATGATCTCAAGTTATGTGACATTCGATAAATTTTCAGATTAATATGTACATCTTAATCAATTGTTTATGTGCTAATTACATGAAATGTGACTTAATTAATGTTAAGTGAGTCCATAAATTCTGGTAAGGTTCGGGTAAATGCAGGAGATTGCATTTGATGACCGTTAGATATAGCTCTATCGTGTAATGGTAAAAGTGTTCAAACGAGCATTAGTGATTATCTGGTAAATCGGTTAAGTTGAAATTTTACCAATATGCCTTGTGACACCTGATATTTTTAGGTTAACACCATTAACACAAACTCCGTTATCTCAAACATTGTCTCGAACATTCATTTATGCATTACACTTAATTAGGGTTAATTAAGTGTGTTGGCTATTACACGAACACTCACATAAAGTAATTCATAGAAAAACATTAAGTGTGTTGGCTATTACACGAACACTCCTTAGCCAACAGCAGTTTGATGTCAGTTGATTGCAAACAAAGCTTTCGTACTTGTATAAATAGATCTCATATGTTAGAGATCTATTTGATCACAAACATTTCTTTTGTACGAACAGCAAAGTGAGTGATCAGTCTGAGGAGGAGTATGTATAATCATTGTACTGTAATTGTAATCATTGGAATTCAATATAAAATAGTGATATAACTTCCTGGTTGTGTGTTTATCTTATTAACTTTGCAAATTACAAATTATCTGTTCTTCATTGCTTAAACTCACAAGTATAACACAGATCCTACAAGATCTCTAACAGGTGAGATCTATTTATGGGAAGTATAAACACTTATTCGCAATCAGGGATGACATCACCCCTAATAGCGACATCTAACATTGCTAACAGAAAAGATTCCACAGATGTTAGAAACATCCGATGTAATGTAACAAATGATTAAATATACTAAACATCTATTTTAACTAACGTTGTTACATTGATAAGGTCTGTTCTTTAAACCTATGTTTACTAGTTCCAAACATCTGTTTAGGCCTAACAGATATTTGGTATTCACCAATGCTTTAGTGTTTTGGCCTTTGAAAAAATGTTCTTTCTTCTTCAATAGTGTCTTCTAGTTTTCACAAGTGCTTTGTAGTCTTCAAACAGATGTTCTGTTATTCTTCAGGATTTACTGTCTTTGGGGAAAGTTGTAGATCATTACTTGCTTATTTAATGATTAGAGAAGCATGATTTGGATTTCGATATCATCTGTTCTTTTGTGGTCCAACACGTGCATACATACTTGACACATATAAAGATACACATATGGATACATATATACGTGAATGCATACATACATATGTACACGCACATACCTAGCTACACATACCTACCTACACACACATACCTACGTGCGTACATACAGACATACACACAGATTTGCACACATACAAGCATACACAGATACATATACATACACATACGCACACCGATACATACATACATACATACATATATACGTACGTACGTACATACATACATACATACATCATACACGTATCCATACATGCATGCATAGATATACACATGCATATAGAACACATACACACATGTATATATGTAGACATACAGACACTACATAATACATGATATACATACATACATACATACATACGCACATATAGACAAACACCGACACGTATATGTACATACACACATTAGTAACATAAATATGTTCATACACACATGCACATACATATATCCTAGAATCAATTCATATGCCTTATCACAAATAATAGAATGGCTAAGTGTCACTCCAAGTACATTTATATAAACTATACACTAAGTTCTAACCATACTATCATGGATGGTTTCATGCTATCGATGCCATGCTTATGTGTCTATCGTATCTTCGTATGGAATGCTCAGGATTTGAGTCAAACATTGTTTAACAAAGTCAAATACAAATGAGTACAAATACATTGATATCTAAGCATCTCCTACATATGTTGGTAATGGGAGACCATCTAGAACTTGGACATTACACTTTTCATTTGTAAGGGTTAATTCTTGTGGAATGTATTGCGTGTGTATTATCATATTATATGGATCAAAGGATATCTTGTTAGTTTTTGAAAAATAGCCAAACCAAAATAATATTGCTTTATATTGAACTTTTATTAGAAATCCAATTACATGGCATACCAGACGCCATGTTCTCATTAAAATCTAGACAATTATTAAATAACGTTACAAATCATTATAATTAGATATAGCCAAACACCACCTATATATATATATATATATTATTAGTATTTTTACGATATATATTATTATTATTATTATTATTATTATTATTATTATTATTATTATATCATTATCATTATCATTATATTATCATTATCATCTGACTTAATTGATATTTCATTTGTGTTTTTTAATATGGTATATTATATATGATAGTGATAATTATTTTTCACTTTCGGTTTTATCTTATGTTTCTTTTGGTTCAGATTAAAAAAGTTTATAATGAGATGACAATCGTTACGACTTTACATTTGTTTAACTTGCTAATAAAAAGTTGATTTACAACTTTTTTTATTATCAGAAAACAAAACAAAACAAGAAACAAAAAGAAAACAAAACTGTGACTATATAATCTTTACAAAATACACCCCCAAAAAAAGAAAGATGTCTTTAAATTCATAGACAAATATAATCACCACCTTTGAAACCTCATCATGCATCTCCTTTATATAAGCGAACAAAATATTATTATTAAATGCGCCATGCTTCATGGGAACATTGTACCATGAAGATTCATTACCAACTTTTTTAAAAAGAGAGAAAAACGAATCATTAATAATTATATATAAATTTTACCCATTATTTTAATTAAGTATTTTATAGTTTAATATAAAATTTTGGTAAGTGTATTTTGTTTCTTATTTAGTGTTTCACAATGCATGACCACTATTCCTATTTACGGGGTATGTTGTTTTTGGCCAGATGACATTAACCTAGTGGGTTTGAGTATTAATGTGTCCATTTTTTTCTATTAATGATATTTTACTTATAAAGAAGCTAAAATCAGTTAAATTTACAAAGTTAATAATACATATTAAAATTTTTAATTTAAAATCCGTTGATTAAATAGACAAGAGTTAAAGTCAAGTATATAAATTCCTTCTTATACAATATTATATTTATATTTTTAAATAAATGCAAATAAATATTGAATAATAAATATCATATATATATATATATATATAGAGAGAGAGAAGAGGAGGGGGGGGTTATTGTACAATATGGCTTAACATATGACGCGTACGAGATTGTCTTACAACATACGAAATTTTCTTTATAACATGCAATTTCCCTTTTTTTTCATTTTTTTTGGTACATGAGATTTTACTTTCTTTTGTACATGTGATTTCGCTATTTTAAATGTACATGCGATTTTATTTTTATAATTTGTACGTACGATTTCCCTATATTAATGTATATGCGATTTTATTTTTTTTTAAACGTAGCGTGCGATTTTGCCATCGCGTACATATCGTACGTTAAGCCATATTGTACGATACACTCTCTCTTATATATATATACAAAATGAAAAATAGTTTATGATTGTGAATATTATTATATATTTATATATATATATATAATATATATATATATATATGATATCTAAGTTTAGTAATATTTAAAGGATTGAATAATTACGTTTATAATGCAATTATTAAAAAAACACTATTTTTTATTTAAATAAAATGAAACAAAAGAGAATATGAAAAAATAACATATGTGTATTGATTTGAGTGCTTTTTAATTAAGTTTTTTTATGGAAACATTGTTAAGTAGGTGTTTATGGAAGTTATGAAAATACATATTAAATATTGTAGTTACAACTAACAAAATATAATCTCATCAATCAAAGTTCACTAAAATTTGAGCTCTAACCAATATAACATGTTACATAGTTGTTTTTGATAAACATAAGGTCATTCTATTGAGTATAGTTAACAAGCTATTCAAGGCCGAGTACTTATCGAGTAATCGCTACAAAATAGGCTGCCGATGCGACTTTCTTTAACTCCGCCTAATTACTCGGAATCGATCAATGCTGTTAATCTCGGCCAAAATCGGATCTAGTAGGTCAACTCAGGCCGGGTTTGACTTTAATAAAATAAAACATAATTTTTATCTCTATCATATTAAAGATCAAATATCATTTTGACGTATTTTGTTATAAATATTAGTAAACTTTTGTTATTTGACATATATTTAATTTCCGAAAACTAATATCTTTATAATTTAACATGTCTGAGTACTCTCCACTTAGGTCGAGTACTATCAACTCCCCGATCAACTGACTAGGGAGCGCCTAACGACTTTTGCAACCATTGTATAGAGGTACGGAGACATATTTTGTGGTGTTGTGGTAACTATATATTAGAACAGATTTGGTCCATCAGATGCTGAAAGGGTTGTTTATGATTTCACCACGTCGTATTCAAAAAAGGGTAAGAAGTTAAGGTATGCAATTTATATACCACCATCTGGCATATCTTTCTTGCTCGAAATGATTTGATATTCTAGAAAGCTAAAACCTCATTTCATCTATATTAGAAGAGGTTAAAACGCAAATATCATGCATTCGCCACATGTCGAAAGTTCAAGACGCAATGCATAGATTAACCCCGCTACCATGTTTTGAATAAGGCTAAGTGTTTTGCTTGTTTTTTGGGAAAATTATTGGTGAACACACTTATATATGTGTTTCTGTATAGTTTCCAACTTCTTGCTGGTTTGGATAATAACATTTTGTTAGGGTAAGAAGTTATGGCAATTGTATATACCACGATTTGGTATACCTGTCTTTGCTTGAAGTGATTGATATTCTGGAATGCTAAAACTTTATTTCATCTATAGTGTTCGTTTCACCGAATGAAATCGGATCTGAAAAGAATTGGAATGTACATTCCAATCCTTATTTTGTTCGTTTCAACAAAAGAAGGAATGGAAATTGAAAAATAACATGAGGAACGAAATCTACATTTCAATCCCATTTGGGTTTCATTCAATTATGTGAAACGAACACATCTAAATTCCAAATTAGTTTTCAATTCTTGCACGAATTCCAAGTCCATTACATTCCTTGAACGAACGCTAGGTTGCGTTTGGTTTGCTAGAATTTAATGGAATTTAAGGGAATTGCAATCTGAATTCCATCTCTTAAGATGTTTGTTCACAAAATTTGATGGAATTGGAATCTCAATTCCAATCTTATGTGTTTACTTGCCAATGGAATTGGAATTGGAATGAATTTAGCATGAGTTCCTTCAAATTCCTTCAACCGAAGGAATTCAAAATCCTTCCTACATGTGAAGGAATTAAAGTAAATTCATTGGAGTCTTCGACTGTATCGACCCGCACCGTTTTGACCAGAACAGTTTCAACCCTTACCGTTTTGATCTGAACTGTTTCGACTCGTACAGTTTCAATCCGAACCGTTTTGACTCGTACTGTTTCAACTAGATCTGTTTTCTTTCGACTTGAATTGTTTTGACCCAAATCATTTCGACGCAAATCATTTCAACTGAACTATATAGACGCGAACCGTTTCGACCCATACCATGTCGACTCGAACCATTTTGACGTGAATGTTTTTGACCCGTACCGTTTCTACCCGAACCGTTTCGACACAAACTATTTAGACATGAACTGTTTCCACCAGTACCGTTTCGACCCGAACCAGGGTGGTGGGTGCGGAGATGATGGATTCCATATCATTTAATAAACAAACACATCAAAAATGGAATTGGGATTCCAATTCTAACAATTTCCAATTTCAATTGGAATGTTTAATTCAAAATCCAATTCCTTCACATTCTAATTCCTATACAAATTCTAATTCCAAAACATTCAGCGAACCAAATGCCCCATAAGGATTAAATGCAAGATGTGGTGTCAGCACATCAATATGAGTAAGGATTTGAGTGGTATCGTAACGTACCAAAAAATACCAGTGCCGAATCTGAACAAACTAGATCGGAATATCGTAGCGGATATATTGTACGGTACAAATACGGTTACGAGTATTGGTACAGATATTTCGATACGATGTCAAATAGGTAAAATAAGTATGGGTGCCAAATAATTAAATTGATACATGTATCAAATATCAACACAGTACGAGTATCAAATAAGTAAAATTGATACTAATACCATAAAAATGCACAATAAATTAGATATGCATTAAAAAACTCCTGAAATTTTTGTACTTAAATTCAGCATCAATACTAGTTTTTGCTGAAAAAAGTAACAGAACTAATACCAAAAGTGCCGTATATTAAAATCAGTAAAACTTGGTATCGATATATGTACCTAATAGCCAAACTTGCATGTACGAATACCAGTTCGGATACGTGTATTCCGGAAAAAAAATCCCATCCCTAGATATGATTCATATAGTAGATGAGAGATTAAAAGGGCATAGCAAAATAAATTAGTTATGAATTGAGTTAGAGCCAAAAGGAATATACAAAATTATTCGTTATTACAAAGGGTCCATTTATTCGAAGGAAGCCAAACCACCTCAAGGGTCATTTAAATGTTTATGACTTAACATTAGCTAATATACTTTTTATTTTGTAGTTTTCTGTAATATAATATTTATAATATATATATAAATATTTATATCATACTAAAACCAAATGAATATATATATATATATATATGTCAGGTCAAGATAACCCATCTTGATATCCAACATTAAACCATCTTAGTTTAGATGCTTAACTATTTTTATGATTTAATTACACACATTGATATCTTTTAGGTCTTTTAATACTAAGGAATGTATAGAAAATCGGGTTTATGAAAAGGTGAAAAAAGTACTCAATTCCAAAATGGGAAGGCAAATCGAAAAGGAAGAATGAGAAGGAAATCTGGGTCAACAATTGTGTTCAAACTTTCTACAGCCCAAGAAACATAATGTAGCATCATTGAACTAAGAGCTTTCTTAGTTTTTCTTTGTTAAATCATGATTATATGCATCCACCCCCACATCTTTTGTATACAAGAGACTTTCGTACTTGTATTAAGGGTAGCTGCCTTTCTTTTATAGACATACATACATATATACATACGTAATGTATGTATTATTACTTAAATATGCTAAGCACGTTATTTCTATAATTATGACAAAATCCATAGTTTTTGAAAAATAATTTTTAAAACACTAATAAACCATAGAGACTATTCATGTAGGTATTTTTTGTTTAAAATAAATTGAAAGTCTTTTTCTATTTCTTTTTTCTTTTGCTTTTAGTAATTCATAATTAGAATTAAAATTTAGATAATGGCACCTGGTAATATTTTATATAAAACACTATTATATAAGTTGTGAGAAAAAAATAATTCGTAATTGTAGTATCAAGAATTTGATTTATTTCTCTTCTCTGATCTTTATCAAGATATTTATGTTAATATTCATCATGGGAAATTTGTAATAATACATGAAAATTAAAAAAACAGAGGGAAAATGTGATAAATCGACAAGGGGAAAGCTTCCTTTTTACCCCCAATTCATTGATGCTTTGTTGAATGGAGATACTTCATTTAGTATTGATAAGAATATATCCACAAAGGAAATCCTTTACTTAGTGATTGAAGTTGGTTAATATATATGGTAGTTTTAGGAGGTGGGGTGTGAAGATGGTGGTTTGGGTCATGTCATATGGGAAATGATTTACGTAGTACATCATCCCCTCTTAGTCTATGCATGGTGAGCATGGATATTTCCATGCCAATCATGAGCATCCTTGCATTAACTGGGGGAATTTGATTAGTGGTGGAGGATGGTTAGGGTCATGGTCCATACCAAATAGAGTAGTGGATAAAAGTGAAGTGATGTAGCGTTGATGTGGAGGGTGGTGGTGCTGATTAGAAACATCACCATACCAGATAGCCTTATAGTCAAGTTGAAAAGATCAAACAAGCATGTAACATCCCAAGTAGGCTGTGTCAAGATATTCTCCATTTTGCCGCTGATTGGTTGCTCATTGAGGAATTCACATTTGTTTTAACCTGACGAGTTGCTAATCCAGGCAAAACGCATCTTGATAGAGAAGGTTTCCACCCTCCTTATAAGGAAGGCTCTGTTCGCTTTTTCAACCAATGTGAGACTTACAAGCAAATCAATGATCAAGATTTGGTCACAACTGCTACATTCAAATTTCGAGCGCCAATCTCTTATATATTGAACAAATAGAGCAAAACACGTCGCTGAAAACCCAAGAACAAATGGTATATGGTTGATACCTAGTCTAACGATGTTAAACACTCCCACCCACGGTGTTATAAGACACATTGAAACACTGTGCAAATAGATTATTCAGATATGATATATGATTATCCAAGAATATATTCATAAATTCTTTAAATTATTGTTCATATTAAAACAATGAAGTTTTTTATCTCTCGAATTAACGCTCTTGAGCTTGCAAAACGATTATGGGTCCTTGGAAGATAAAGAAAGTTACCACACATGACTAGGAATGTTGGGAGATTTAGTGTCAAGACAAAAGCATTGTGTATATATAACCGGGTGAATCAGGCCAACCTTTTGAAACGATTTCTCACGACTATTTAAATAATCTATTCTAACATCCCAAATTTCCAATATATAAAAAATGGAATATTATGTTCTTATGATAACTAAGAAATTCAATCTAAATTCAATCCACTATAATCAATTGTTAGGCTTAGAAAAACTAGAGTCAAAATTAGGGCTATTTTTTCAATTCATATGTTCAACGACCAAATCATTAACACTTGAGGAACCCTTAAGTTGCAATTAGCTATACTTAAAATTCTTGAAATCTTGTGTTCATCTATAGGATGGTTTTTGCAAACACCACCATACCCTCGGTGTTGTCGTCATCACTCTCACTAGCATCGTCGAACCCCATTGTCTCAACCACCATGCTACCATTATTGGTTTTCGCCGTAACCCGCACCACCACCGTCGTAGTGATTGTTGTGGTTACGACGACATAGGAAATAGGTGTCGACTTCGAAGAGGACGGTAGAGGTAGAATGGTGGCGTCATCGATGAGGGTTAAGGTGGAGTTGTCGAAGATGGCAGTAAATGTAGCAATGGCAAAGAGGGAGTGGTTGCATTAAGGGTGATGATGGTGTCAGGGAGGGGGCGGCGTCCGTGTGTGGTGGTGATAATGGGAGTGGGTAGGGTGGGGTGCTAGTGGCAGCAACAATGGAGGGTTGAAACTAAGTAAGGTCATAGGGTGGGGTGTCAAGGGCACCGACGATGGTGGATGCGTCGACAACGCGGGACTTAAAGATTTCAATTCCTTTAGTTAAACTACTTTTCAATTCGTTTACATGAAGAAATTTGGGTGAGTTCATTGTAATACTAATAATTCAATTCTTAACCAAACATATTCCTGGGATTCAAATTACAATTCTAACAATTTTTCTAACCAAACACATTAGGAATGACTCTAAGATTCCAAGTTCATTAAATTTTGAATTAAAGGAACCCTTATATTCTCGCAAGGTATTGATAAGAATTTAGAACATAGATCAACAAATTATGAAGAATAAGATGTTAAAATTTTTGAACAATGACTTCCTTACATAACCAATCACGACTTGGTAATCCTCTTATGCTTTAGATGTCTATTTAGAAACTTAGATGACTTCCTTAAATAATATTTTGTTGCTTTTGATATGTTTCGAAATTAAATTAATACATTTCGAATACATTTCGGCTCTAATAAAGTTCAAAGTCACCTTTAAATAACAAAAAAAATAAGAATACTTTTATTTTAAGAACAAAAAGTATGAAATAAAAAGCCAAAAGGCATATTATACATTCATTCAAAAACAATTTTGTAGTTAACGAAAACCTTTAAATTGTTCTTCAAGTACGTTTATGGCCATTGAACAAAAAAAGGTGGTAGATTCCCAATCATACCCTCCACTCTATTTGAAACACCCATAATTGCACCCAACAACCATTCCTTTTCGCCATATAGAAACCTGAGCTTCTAAGTTTAACCCATGAAACTAAATAATTAATAATATAAAATTTATATACTTTAATTATTACTTTTTAAATATAGTTATACATTTTACTTCAAACATAGTTTTTTTTTCTTTTTTTTTTTCACTACTTAATTAGGATGATTAAATCCAATGAACTATTAACATGTATTTTGGTTTGATGTGTTTAAATTTTTAATCTAATACAAAATACGTTCATTAATTTAAGGTATATAAGATTAGTTGTATATTTTTGTTGGATTTGCATTCAATCTTCCATAACCCCTGTTTAATTTGGTTTTAGAGTTAGTATTATTATTATTATTATTATTATTATTATTATTATTATTATTATTATTATTATTATTATTATTATTATTATATATATATGTGTGTGTGTTTTTTAATTTGCTATATTTTACGAAATTTTATATACATGAGTTTTCTTAATTTTTTAACAAACCAACAAATCAATCCCGAGTATTCTCGGGGCATCCACTGGACAAACGGAGTACTCCGAGAGTAACCCAGTCGTCCATCACCAATTCCGGGGAAACCCCGGTAACCCACCCGCCCGTAGACACGACGGTGAAATTAACGGTAAAACCCGTTTGGCTTAAGGATCAAACCCAGGTTTCCTTTGATCTCCTATCATTGCCCACCAATGTCTCACTCTTTTTTTGCATCAAATGGAAATCGAACTTGAGTCTTCATAGAAGAACCCACGTCTTATTACCACTTGCAGGGGCGGACTAGAGTGATAGAAGGGGTAACCTACGTTACTCCTTTACGCTCTGACGGTAGTGTAAATTTTGAAAAAGTTAACGTTTTTTCGATTTCATTACCCCTTTTCATTGAAACGTTACCCCTATGCAGATTTTCTAGATCCGCCACTGACCACTTGAGCTGGAATTCATTGGCTAGTAGTACTCGAAGTTATCTACATTGATACTAATCCACCATTTGACCACGTTCCTAATGTGCTAAGGGATCATCTCAACTTTCGGAGTGGCCTTAGACTTCTCACTCTCGGTCAAGACTTTCACTCAATTACAAACATATAGTTATAAGTGACCCACTTCATTTCAATATTTGACATCATTGGATTGCCATGATGTGGGGTTTTCAGATTTTGGGTTAGCAATTATAATTGTTGAAACCACAACTCATATTTAAACAAATATACTTGCCAACCTGAAATCTGTTAATTAAACAACTTCATGGATCGACCAATTTAATCAAATGGGTTAAATATGCAACTCAAACATGACAAATTTAAATAAACGAGTTAGACATGTCAATACAAACATGAAGCGTTTAATTGCAACCCAAACATGCCATGTTTAGAAGTTACCTTGTGAGAAAAAAGACAATCATAAAAGATGATTAGATGTGACAACCCAGTAGTGATTATATTCTTATCGTGTTAGAATTTACCTTGAGGATACATATCACGAAAGAAAACTACTCATGATATGTGGGAAAAAGGACATGTATCAACAATGTTAAAAGCAATAAAATATAATTAATCACAAGCTCAGTTTTGTTTACTTGTACCCAAGTTTTATGAACTTTTTGGAACTCACCTCTACGGATTTTGACGATAATCTACCCTTATAGCAGGTCCAAAATTAACACATACCAAACCTAATTGTTTTAGTGTCTCAAAAGTCAACAGCATATTAATAGTTGACTTTCCTTAATATACACACCCTTAACACAAACCCATCTAAACCATTACTTTGGGTTTGAATACCATACCAAAACCTTTATATCCTAAAATGTCTCCTTCATTTTAACATTTTTTGTGAGTCCTTACCAACATAACTTGTTACCTGATTTCATTTCTTAGGTCACCAAATTCACTTACTTTTCTTAAACTATGATGCATAATTAAGAGCTAGGGCCTAGGGAGATCACATAAAAGCCGATTTCCAAACTAAATGTTACTACCAACCTATTCAGCTCTGACATTGATTTCCAAATCATATTAGTTAATACAAACTTCGACTTAAATTCATAAAATCGAGTTTTACTTTCAAATGGAGCCAAACGAGTTTCAATGGCCTTTATCTTCATCTTTTAACACAACCATACGTTACTGGAAGCGGTCTCTCTATTCCTATGGGGTAGAGGTAAGTTTGTCTACACCTTGCTCTCCTCAGACCCCACCTTAACTTTGCTATTGGTGGGATTTACTGAGTATGATGATATGATACGTTACTTCAAGATTCAAATTGACACATAAAAACCATGCATTAGTCGTCTCTTAACTCATTTACCATCCAAATAAAGAGGTGTAAGGATATGAACATTCAAGAGGGTGGTGTCATGGTAGGTGCTTTAGTCTCTCGAATAGATCATGTTAGTAGTTTTGAATCTAACTTTCCTTGATTTCTGCCTTTTATTCTCTTAAGAGCTACACAACCAGCACTATACTTGATTTATTGGCTAGTAGGGTAATGGTAAAATCCCATAAAATTTTCAATAATGAGTTCGCAAAGGGTAGTTTTTTTCTTTTTTTTTATTTAAAGTTTTATTTTTTTATTCAAATTTTATTATCTTTTGTTCTAAGCTTCTTTCTTAACATGTTACAGATAAATAAATCATCAAATATAACACATTTGCCATGAAATAAGACATCCAATAACTCCAAGTTAACAAAACACAAATTTGTTTTTTTTACTAATAAAGCATAAAAATATTTATTCATTTGGAAGTGTTACAATTTAAAACACCTACACTTAGAACCCCCAAATCTATTTGTTACAAGATACTTCTAACACCAAGTTTGTTAATTCAAATTTTCTAAAACAAACTTACTTTAAATTTCAATTATTTCCTATTGGATATAGAACTACTATCAAAATCTAAACTTTCCTATCTATCATACAATTCTTTATCGTATTTAAATAAATGATCAAAATAGATTTTTTTTTCTTCAACAATATATTATTAAATATAATATTATCCAACACCAATATAATAATTAATAAAAAAAACCTTTAGCCCCAAGTTTTATTACTTCCCTAACTGATATAAATACCCCAACAATCTCCATCACCTTTTTCCCCACAATAAGCACCATGTTCCGATCCTCCTCCGCCGCAGCGACCACCGTAAACGGCTTCTACAACTCCCTAACACAAGGCCTGGATGATCTTTTCCGATCATTCCACTCACACAACTTCATGTCAATCCATTTTCTTCAACATGTCCTCTCTTGCCTCCAATCTTTCCATTCTCAGCTCATTGCTGTCGTCCAGAAACTCCACCTGCCCGTTGGCGAAAAGTGGCTCGACGAGTATATGGACGAAAGCGCCCGCTTATGGGAAGTTTGTCATGTCATCAAATCCGGCATAGCCAACATGGAAAACTACTATTCTACCGCCGTTACCATCGCCGCTACCCTCGAAAACCATGCCTATATAAACCCGCAAATTTCGCGCCAGGTGACTAATAAATTTCATAATATGGGTGTTTATCGCTTCAGGTTTTTTTTGTGTGTTTGAAGGGTTTTTCGGTCGAAACTGAAACCCAGAAACTTAACTAAATTCAGGTGGTTCAAAACTGAACTGAATATAGGATTCAGATTCTATTTGGTATTCTGTTTCGACCGGAAAAACTAAATAATAATTATTATTACTTAAATAAAACTAGGTTAAAATTGTAATTTTATTGTGCTAAATGACAAAACTTAAATAGTCATTATTTGTTATTTGGATTATTCTGTTTGAAACAATGTTAATTCCTTTATATATTTGTTATGAATTTACACTGAAATAAATGGTAAACAGGCAAAAAGGTTCGTCGCTGCCTCTGTTTGAACAAATTTAGATTTTTGGAACCGAAAATTTAAAACCCAATTCGATTTGGGTTATTAAAACCGACCCAAAAACCGATATTTTATTATGTTGGGTTTCCAGTTTAATTGGTTTGAAACTGAATTTTGAACATCCCTATGATTTCCCTCAAATTAAAAACCCAATTCATATTTCTTGAATTCAAGTTAATGGGCATCGATAAAACCGGTTAATTTGATGGAAATTGTTTTAACTTTTTGCAGGTTCTTAGAGCGATCAATGGGTGCCAGAGGGAGAGAGTGGGATTAGAGGAAGAAAACAGGGGATTGATCAGAACAAGAATTCAACCATTAATGATGAGATTCGATAAAAACGTGTTGATCGAATCGAAATTCAATGGTTTCAACGGGTTCAGAGGCGTTCTTTTCGCATTGCGCAACACGAATTCGCTGCTTTTGATGATATTGTTGAGTGGTTTGGTGTACTGCTCCCCTGTTACAAGCTTTTCATCATCTTGTCATGGGCATACCGCGATGAATTACAACGAAAACAAGTCGGGTTTCATGGTTTCCGCTTCGAGATTACATGAGAAAGTGATGGAGAATGAAGATGGGCAGAATGGTGTGTTGCTTTACGAGTTTTGGAACGCGAAAACCGCCATTGATGAGCTGAAAACAGAGGTTGAAAGAAGTAGAGGGACCGGAATGGAGTTTGATGTAAGTGAGAGGGTTGAAAAGTTAAAAAGTTGTTTTGTGGGGTTGCAATGTGGAGTTGAGAATATGATTGTTCAACTTGATGACTTTTTTGATGAGATTGTGGAAGCTAGGAAGAAGCTTTCTGATTTGTGTACTCATGGTTAGGGGTTCAACACTTGGCTTTTTGGTTCAAACAAGGGTTTGAGTCTTGTCTTCGTGGTTCGGGTTAGGTAGGGACCGTGGGTTCGGGTTTCACTCATCTAGCTAGTTAGGATTCGCGGGGTCGAGTCTTTTTACCTTTAATGGTAGTAGGACATGTGGGTTCTTGTACTTTTTACAGGTTTTGCTTTGACTGGTATGAACTTGTAGGTTCAAGTTTACTCGTTTTGTCGATAAGAGATCCAGGTTAGATTTGTGTATAAAGGAAAGAAAATCAAAATAGAATGTGGGTAGGTCTTCTTTTTGTTTTTATAATAAAATTTCTTTTTGTTGGTTATTTATTTTTATTTTATTTGTGAATTACCAAAGTCATATTTTACTTGATAGTGTACTTTTTCATTTTTGACCTTAAACTAAGATACATGATGTTGACCCTTTTGGACATGTGTTTCATAACTCAAAAAGGGATGCTAAAAAGCAAAACTGACGCATCATGAAAGTATACTTTAATTGTTCTAAAGCATATTTTATTTTATTATAAAGTCTCTACATTTTTAATTATGCTAAAGGTATGATTACCACAACAAATTAAACGTCAGCGTTTCAGTGTTAAAGTAATTATTTTTTTTAATAGCCTATCAACATAACTTAAATTTGAGATTAGAGTTCAAGAAAGAAAGACGTTAGTAGACGCAGCAAAAGGAAAAGTAAGAACGATAATGTAAACATAAGAATCGATGATCGTATTTAAATAAGATTATCTTAGAACAAATTCTTTGTTTATAATATAAGTGTATAACAGTCGAAACAGTGTTTCTCTTTGGCATTGAAGTAAACCTTAACGGGACCGTGTACTCATTTTTTGAAACTAGAGTAATAGGATGATTTTTAGTACATATAAATTGAAAATACCGAATCCTTGAACAAGGCACAATACCCGTAATTAAGTCAAAAGATCTTATGTTGTTTCTTTGTAACTAGTGAAGCAAATCGCGATGTGAGATGTAGCGCTTTGAGGATGATATAGTAAAATTGTTACGGTCTTTAGAATAGAAATGTATGTTATCACATATGTTCTAAAAGTAAGTTGTAACTAATCTGAAAAAGAAATTTGAGTTGGAGTAAAGCTAGACATCATATACGCAAGTCATGTTGATTTTTTTACATTTCTTTGTTTGCATTTAAACTTGCACATACAAGGATTTGAATCCACACCATTTTTATTTTTATGTGGGGCAATCACCATACCTATAGACCACTACACATTAGTCTCAAGTTGCGTTGATACACATTAGCTTGAAGTTTGGACGCACACCTTGTTCGTTTAATTATAAGAAATTGATAAGCACCACTCTCATAAACATGTCCAGATTAATGTTAAATCCATAGCTTAGACCTCCCTATCTTTGTGCCTTTGGCACTACCATGTCTACCTTAGCCAAACACCCTACTAGCAAGGATATGCACATGCTATCCCTTAACCCCGTGTTCTACTGTTTTCGTAGTGTAAAAAAATAAAAAAATTTCTGGTTTTATACAAAAATACCCCTTATCCTAAAAAAAAATTGAGATGCCCCTGAATTATTGGCCTGGCTCCGTCACGACACCCTACACTCATAATCGGAACTACCCTAATCACCTCTCTCTAACAAACCGCACAACTTTTCTCTATACTCGATTTCCTCGTATAGAAGTAGTTGGTGACTTCCATGGATGTTTCGTAGCCAAGGACCTTGCAATATCCCTCTCTTCTTCACATCGACAGCAACTCTCTCTCCTCCACATCGGTTATCATGAAGTTGCCAAACCCTATTGCAGATGATCTGAGTACTTATGAGATGGTTTTCATCCCATCCAAAGCTTATACATTGTTTCTTCATTTACTAATGATATATATGTATTTATAGAAAAAGTAGCAATAATACGTTCTGACTTAATCAAAAGTTAACTAATATGCTATTTACCACCTCTCTCAAGTTACAATTTCTTCTCACCAATTATTAGTCATATCGCCCAATTTTAACGTTGTTTTCTTGTTGAGCTTATATTGATCAGCCTCAATTATGTGCAAGACAAATTTATCTTAATTACTTCACTTTTACTTTCGTATAAATTACAGATACCAATTTTCTATGCTATCATTAAGGAATAATAAATTTTAATAATCCTAATTAAAAATAATCAGTGGTGGTCCACTTTTTACATATTGTAAACCAATGACCTTTAATAAAAGAAAAGGATAAAAAGAAATTAAGGTTTGTTAGAAAGGTCCATTAGTTTACAATTGTGAAAATGTGGGACCATCATGGTTATTTTTTAAGTTGGGTCCATTGTCAGCCAACAGCTAATAGTTGAGATTATTAAAATCCATTATTCCTAATCATTAATAAAACGCATGAATCTTTTTGCAACCTATTTAAAATCACATACATTGGTTTGAAGCAGATCAAGTAGTTTGGTTTTTCTTTTAATCGACTGGAAAGATATTCTTGTAAGTTCTGATTCAGTACAAGTTTTACATCTATAATATATATCAATGTTAATTGCAGGAATGCAATTCTAATTTTGACTGATGAAGCGGCCATGCCACACCGATCAAATAAGAAGCAACTACAAACCATTTTAAGGCGAGGAACCTAGAAAATCCTAATAAGGTAATGCTTTAAAATAAGGGGTAATGAAATTGAAAAAACGTCATTTTTTTCTAAATTTATATTACCGTAGAACCGTCAAATGATAGCGAGAACTACCCCTATTTACAAGCTATATCCGCCCCTGCCATTCTATGTGTTTGTTACATTTAATTAGCAAATATACAAATCTATCCTACTAAAAAGTAAACTCCAACTTAATCAGGAGCGTACCCACTCACAAAGCATGGGGTAGTCGCCCCCATGAAAAAATAATGTTATTTTTATGTAAAATTCTTGATTGCATGTTATAAAAGTTTGGCTAAGCTCTCCGATTATACCCCATACAAAAAATCTTGAGTCTGCCACTTCATCACCAATCATCCGGACATCTGGACTATATATAATGGGAAAATTACAAGAATGTCACTTGACCAACCCCATTACCAAAATATCACCCTCAAGCGCCCTTGGACGGACTCCTGCACCATGGGAGGCGTCTGTTATCCGTTTTTGCGTCCCTTTAATTATGTGCTTACACGTGTTCGACAAGGCTTGGCTGACTCCTCCCATTTACTTGGATGACTCCTTCCATCGGCTTGACTGACTTCTCCCACTGGTTTGGGTGACATTTTCACTCCATTGCTCGGCTGACTCCTCATGTTTTGGTTGACTCCTCATATATATATTTTTTCCACATTTCTATTTAATATCTATCTAATATAACATTTAAGGGGAAATACCATAAAAAACCAATATACTTTCTGTTTTTTCTTATAAAAGTCCTTCCACTTTTTTTTGCACACTAAAAACCATCATACTTTCCTTTTTGTCTCATAAAAGTCCCTAAACAACTTTTTGCATATAAAAGTCTTCCCAAATGTTAAATTTAACAAAATTGTGAATTATTATTTTTTATTTATTAATATCATGTTAGAAAAGAATTTAGATAAATTAATGTTTTAAATTTGACATATGGTAAACCAAAGTATGTTTAATGTTTGTTTTTTTCCTTTACATTTTAAATTCAATAAATTGATAACAATAAATATTATTTGAAAACAATATAATAAAATCCACGAGTGTGGATGACATAACTCAGAATAAAATAAAATAACAAACATATAAAATGGTATGTATAAATTTAAAATCGTTAAAAGTATAACATAATTTCTCAAATGATGTTTTCTTGATTTCATCCGATCATAATTAAGAGATTTTTTTGGTTGAAGTTTAACATTTTAATGGACGTGAATAATACAAGAGTAGAAAGTATGTTGTTTTTTGTATAAAAAGATGGTTTGGGAATTTTATGAGACAAAAAGTAAAGTATGTTGGATTTTTATGTGCAAAAAAAAGTGGAGGGATTTTTATGAACTAGAAACGAAAGTATGTTGGTTTTTTAAGAGCAAAAAAAGTAAAAAGTGAAAAAACTTTTATAAAAAAATAGAAAGTATATTAGTTTTTTATGGCATTTGCCCAACATTAAAATATAACATAAAACATTACAACATAACTTAAAATTTAGAAATATAACATAAAACATTACAACTTAACTTAAACATTACAACATAACTTAAAAATTACAACCTAAAAACATGATATAGCATGTTATTAAAAAAAGAAAAGAAGACACTTAAATATAATTTTTCAAAGTTTCAAACACGAAGGCGTCGACCATTACGGGCTCACGCGTCAGCCAGACCACACGGAGGCGTCGTCTGGCTGACGCGTTAGTCCATAATGGCCGACGCCTCTGAGTGGTCGGCTAACGCGCTAGTCCGTAATGGCCCACGCTCCGTGTTTGAAACTTTGAAAAATTATATTTAAGAGTCTTCTTTTTTTTAATAACATGCTATGTCACGTTTTTAGGTTGTAATTTTTAAGTTATGTTGTAATGTTTAAGTTATGTTTGTTGTAACATTTGTGTAAATCGGATTTCGAAAACCCGCCCCAATTTATCAATCAAAGTATATTCTTTTACGATGTTCAGTTATTCTTTACAATATTTCAATATTGTATATACATATAATAATAAAAATCAATGTTTAAAAATAAGATAATAATTAAAGTTTAAATCAAATGATGTAATAATTAATCAGTTAAATATTAAATATTTATATCCAATAAGTGGTTTAATATAAAATAGGCAAAATAAATAAAAAAAATTTTTTTAAAAACGGTGAACCGGGATCGAACCCGGGTTCCCCCGGTAACACACACACTACAAACACCACTGGGATACACACATGAGTTGTGTTAAGTTTGGATTATTATTACACTAATACTAAGACTAAGATGAAACCTGCAACCATGACCGCAATCAAAGACGCGCCTTTCCTTTTTCTTTCAAATCTCTGTGACAACTGGCAGCGTGTATTTTCGGCAGACTCTAATCTCGCCGGCTGTCAATTACCAATCACTGAATGTGATTTCCAAAAATCGAAACCCAACTTACCCCTATAAATATCGAATGCAACCCCCTCCAGAAATCGCTCGCTACCGTCTACACTACCTGCATTCGTCCCTCTACTCAATACTTTCCCTGCTCACCGGAAAAACAGAGGCAGTCATCGGAATTCTGCAACCGTCGGAATCGTCGCCGGTTCTGTTCTTACGGTAGATTTTCTTTTCGTTATGCTTTTTAATTTCTCCTCCTAATTAACGTCATATTCAGTCGATCATAATCAAGATCGGAATGAATCAAGAATGGATTCGGGCGGGGGTATAGGTTCTGGGTAAAATTTAAATGGAAAAGATGAAGCAGAGAACGTGTATATATATAATATAATTCGGGTTATAACCGGGTTAGACACACAGTCCAGCGGTGGACTGTGTGCACATTTAACAAACACGCTCCGAATTCGATCCTTGCCACCAACACTGCCGAATAAACAATTTTTTTTAAAAGAGAACCAAATCACACTGATTCCCCAACAAGATGTTAAAGCTATTGAAAAATACTATGTTTACGGGTTAAGCACCCAGCTCAACTAGTTGGGCCGGGTGCAAACCAACTTCAGGTCGCCGGTTCGAGTTCAAGCCCTCACCACCGGTCTGATCACTTAAATATCTTTTTAAATTAATCATTTCAGTAAGGACTTAATTTGCGTATATGTATAATTAAAAACCAGATTGTAACGGGTTAGACACGTAGCTTAGTTGGAAGAGTTGCGTGCAC
This sequence comes from Scalesia atractyloides, assembly GCA_947069175.1. Taxonomy (NCBI): domain Eukaryota; kingdom Viridiplantae; phylum Streptophyta; class Magnoliopsida; order Asterales; family Asteraceae; genus Scalesia; species Scalesia atractyloides. The sequence goes on from CAMTDV010001632.1 coordinate 43,187,399, forward strand.
ACGAACGAGAGGTCGCGAGTTCGACCCTCGCACGCGTATACAAATTTCCATCGCCCGGCCGGCCTGACAGGCGTAGTCAGACTGACAATTCCTTTTTATTATTATTTTTATTTAATTAATTACTTATTTAATTATTCTAAAGTTATATTAAGAGAAAAAAATTATTAAAAATACCTAAATTGCAAGGGATTGAAATATTAAAACCACAAAAATAAATTTAAAAATCTAAACAAAAGTTTTTAATAAAAAGTTAGCTTATTTATTTATTCAGTTATCGCGTTATTATTTCTAGGTTAGTACCTACTCGTTGATTAAATTCACAACTCGTGCGCTCTCCTTACCATTCAAGAATACGCACCCAAGGTGAGTGAATCTCTACAAATTCCCCGTTTTAATCACGTTTTGGGGTGTATCATGTGTCGTACCATTCCTTTATTTTTATTTAAACATTTGTGCGTATATCATTTTGTGATTAAATGTGAATTGCTTGTTGTGTGGTTTATATGTGGATTTAATTTATCATTTCAGTACACTCATTTCATTAGGCTCATCAGTTCCTCGTGGGATACGGGTTGAGCATCAGGTGCCTCATTAGATCGGCTACGTTTGATTGAGCCTTGATCTCAGATACATCATCATTCATGTCAGGTGATCAAGTTGAGTAAAGAAACACTTAGGATGGCCTAGAAGAATAAACAAGTTATTGCGTTGGAACAAACATTTAGATTTTTATTGTATTTGTATGAAATTTATGTTGGATATTTAAATTGTAATTTGAATTTAATAAATATGAAGCTTCTTAGTAAATATCATGAGCTTTGGTGAGAACCCAATCATGCCCCATCTTTTATTCCACTGCGGGTCGGGGTGTGACAGATTGGTATCAGAGCTTGTGACTATAGGGATATAGGGTAGGTTATTAGACCCTTAGAGCCTATACTATAGTTGATTAGATTTTAAATTGTTTATGTGTTACATGCAAAATTATGATGTTTATATGTTTCATGTTTATTATCACACCCAATATTATGCAAGCACTCTTACATGTTAATATGCAATGCTCATCATAGTTCATATCCTCATAACATGTTATATCTATAAAAGCACACACCTCACGATTTCACAATCTCCATAATTTCTTTTCAAAGATTTTTGCAATGTTTTCATATTTTTTCAAATCACATCAAAGTGAGTTTTCACGACGAGCATGTAGTAACTGGAAGGGTACGAGTACCGGTAGTCGGAACGTCCTGTCTAGGCTTGGCATTCGTATAAATCCAAAATAAATGACCAGTTTGCCTACCTGGGGACTAACGATGAGAGTACGAAGGACCTATTAGGCCAAAGCATGCTATACCAAACGTCGTGTAAGCTAACCGCACTTTGAGTTGTCATTGTGTCTACACCTGGACACCCTCCGACCATACATCTCGCAATCATGTTTTACGATTTTCATTCGGGTGGTGCAGTGTTAACCCGCCGACACCAATGTGAAACCTACCAAGCCCAATAGTCATGGGGGCCCACATGACTACACAGGCAATGGTATGGGGGACATTTGGAGGCCCAAACATGAGCAAACCGAAGACATCCTATGGATGTAGTTAAATTATTTTCAGTTATGTTGTTTTCATTCTTTTTACGACACATGACACCTAGGAAATTCTTGAACTTACAATCTTCCTACTTATATTCCTGTAGATGTCGGCTAGGCAATTACGTGGAGGTAGAAGGTCAGGAAAGTCAAACGAACGCTTGGCCACGCAAATTGCTAAACAAATGGCCGCAGTGCTTCCTGACATCGTGCTACAAGTTCAGCAAGCCCTCACCGCTAATCCCATCAACCCTCCCAACCAAGAAGACCAAAGCGTCGCCAACCCTCCTCCCAAAATCCCCAAATGCACCTACAAACAATTCAAGTCCTGCGATCCCCCAAAATATGAAGGGACTGAAGGTGTCACCGCTCTCCTTCACTGGTTTGAGGATATGGAAAACACCTTTCTCAATTGCGACTGTCCCGAGGACCGCAAGGTACGTTACGCGACTGGAAGATTGTTTGGGGTAGCCCTTACCTGGTGGAACACGGAAAAGGGTAAGCGAGGTGTTGAAGATGCCATGGCCTTAACATGGGAAGAGTTAAGGGAAATCATGACGAGACGCTTCTGTCCAAGAAGCGAAATCAAAAAGCTAGAAGACGAGTTTCACGCATTGAAACAAAAGGAAGGAGACCACACTTCATACAATAAGAGATTTCTCGAGTTGAACCAGATGATCCCCGATCTGTTCACCCCATTATACCGTCTAGTCGAACACTACATTCGAGGCCTCCCCTCGAAAATTCAAGATTCGGTTTTAAGCACTTTGCCTGCAACACTTGAAGCCGCAATGGAGTTAGCTACGGAACTCACTGAAAATCGCATTCGAAACGGCAAATTCAAAGATGAGAAGAAGAAAACACCCATTGAGCCCCCAATTCCAAACCACCCAGGTTCATCCTCGAAGTTTGCTGGTAAGAAGAAGCGAAATGGCAAGAACTTTGCCGTCACCCAAACCAACCCTCCTATCACTGCTGCCCCAATCACCCAAGTTGCCCCTCCAACCGCACCATTCAAAAGGCCATACATTGGCCCACACCCAAAGTGTAACCGTTGTCAATACCATCACCATCCTGAAAACCCCTGCCAACATTGCACAAGTTGTGGCCGTGCGGGTCACACCATTCAAACCTGTCGTACCCTTCAACGATTGAACCGCAGTCAACCTCCAACCCAAACCCAAAATCAAATGGTGGGCCAAGCCCAACAGCCCTTACTTCTACCGCCTGCACAACTCGCAGCCCAACCTTACTACCAACCCAACTACCCCATGATGCAATCCATGCGAGCATGTTTCAATTGTGGGGACCCAAACCACTTCAGGAACACTTGCCCACGCCTGGTGAACATCATCCATGCCCAAGCTCAAGCAAACCCGGTAAACCAAGCTAACCAAGCTCTCCACCTGCTAGAGGAAGAGCTTTCAATATCAACGCCAACCAAGCCAGGGCTGACAACAATGTGGTCAACGGTACGTTTCTCATAAATGGTAGTTATGCATCCATATTATTCGATACTGGTGCGGATAAGAGCTTTGTGTCTTTAGAATTCGAATCTATCCTCGACCAACCTCGTGATAATCTCGTTGAATCTATGACGGTGGAAGTTGCTGACGGAAAACCCACTTCATTAAATTCTATTATACGCGATTGTACTCTCACCCTAAATGATCACGATTTCCCAATTGATCTCATTCCTATGAAATTGGGAATTTTTGATGTTATCATCGGCATGGACTGGCTCAGCCAGCATCACGCTGAAGTGGCGCCGACGGTCAGACACTACGTATCTTTGGGGAAACCCCTTCGAAAGGGCTAAAATTGATGTCCTGCCTTCAAGCCCGAAGTTATCGTCGCAAAAATTACGTCGCATTTCTAGCTCACGTCGTCAAGAAGGAAGGCAAGGAGAGGAAGCTCGAAGATATTCCAATTGTGAAAGAATTCCCGCAAGTTTTTCCCGACGACGTTTCAGGACTTCCTCCTGTGAGAGAAGTCGAATTTTGAATCGATCTTGTGCCTGGCGCTACACCGGTCGCAAAATCTCCTTATAGGTTAGCCCCATCTGAGATGCAAGAGTTGGCCAGTCAACTGCAAGAGTTGACTGACAAAGGATTCATACGTCCTAGCTCATCGCCTTGGGGTGCGCCTGTTCTTTTTGTGAAGAAGAAAGATGGAACATTTCGCATGTGCATTGATTATAGAGAACTCAACAAGTTGACGGTTAAGAATCGCTATCCACTGCCTCGTATTGATGACCTTCTAGACCAACTTCAAGGCGCCACCTGTTTTTCCAAAATCGACCTTCGTTCTGGTTATCATCAGCTTAGAGTGCGCGAAGAAGATATCCCAAAAACCGCCTTCCGAACTCGCTATGGTCATTACGAGTTCATGGTTATGCCCTTCGGTTTAACCAATGCCCTCGCTGTCTTTATGGATTTAATGAATAGGGTATGCAAACCCTACCTCGACCGTTTCGTCATAGTCTTCATCGACGACATTCTTATCTACTCCAAGTCAAAATCCGATCATGAGCGACACCTTCGACTCATTCTTACACTCTTAAGGACTGAAAAGCTTTACGCTAAGTTCTCAAAATGCGAATTCTAGTTAGGAGAAGTACAATTCCTTGGCCATATCGTCGATGACAAAGGGATTCATGTCGATCCTTCAAAAATCAAGGCAGTACAAGAATGGCAAGCGCCACGTACCCCTACCGAAGTTAGGTCATTCCTTCGCTTGGCTGGTTACTACCGACGCTTCATTGACAATTTTTCCCGTATCGCCGTTCCGCTCACGGCCTTGACTCACAAAGGAAACCCTTCATTTGGGGACCTAAGCAAGAGGAGGCCTTCCAAACTTTAAAGCAAAGACTTTGTGACGCACCTATCCTTACACTCCCTGAGGGTTGCGATGACTTTATGGTTTATTGCGACGCATCAGGGCAAGGACTAGGCTGTGTATTGATGCAAAGAGGAAAAGTGATAGCCTATGCCTCTAGGCAACTCAAAGTTCATGAGAAGAATTACACCACCCATGACCTGGAACTTGGAGCCGTCGTGTTCGCTCTCAAGATATGGAGACATTACCTCTACGGTACCAAGTGTGAAATATACACTGACCAGAGTCTCCAACATATCTTCAACCAAAACGAGTTGAATATGAGGCAACGAAGATGGGTCGAACTTCTCAACGATTACGACTGCGAGATTCGGTACCATCCTGGCAAGGCAAACGTGGTGGCCGATGCGCTCAGTCGAAAGGGATATCCGAACTCTATTCGTCTTCTATGTTCGCAAATCATAACCGATATCAAGGATCGAATCCGTGCAGCTCAACATATCTCTGTAACGGAAAATGACGTACACGATGAGCTGTCATGTGGAGCTGAACTCAAAATTGAAACCAAATCCGACGGTATTCTATATTATTTAAACCCCATATGGATTCCCGATCGCGACAACCTTCGTGATTTCCTCATGAATGAGGCACACCAAACACGATACTCTGTACACCCAGGAGCCGATAAGATGTATCACGACCTACGATACACCTACTGGTGGCCTGGCATGAAAAAGGATATCGCTGTTTTTGTTTCCAAGTGCCTTACATGTTCCAATGTGAAAGCTGAACATCAAAGACCTTCGGGACTTCTAGTCCAACCTGAAATACCTGCATGGAAATGGGAAAACGTAACCATGGACTTCATTACCGGGTTACCTCGCACCTCCAGTGGGTATGACACCATATGGGTGATAATCGATCGTCTTACAAAATCATCTCACTTCATTCCGATTCGCGAGGACTTCAAGAACGAGAAGTTAGCTCGTATCTACATCAGCGAAATCGTAAGCCGTCATGGTGTACCGTTAAGCATCATTTCGGACCGCGATGGTCGTTTCACTTCACGAACATGGCGAGCCGTACAAACCGCTTTGGGTACAAGGTTAGACCTCAGTACCGCCTTTCACCCTCAAACTGATGGTCAATCTGAACGCACCATCCAAACCCTTGAAGACATGCTTCGAGCATGTGTCATAGACTTCAAAGGGAACTGGGATGCTCACCTACCGTTAGTTGAGTGTTCGTACAACAATAGCTATCATTCAAGTATCGGCATGGCTCCTTTCGAAGCTTTATATGGTCGTAAGTGCCGATCTCCAGTATGTTGGCACGAAATTGGTGAAGCGCAAATCACCGGACCTGAATTGATTCAAGAAACAACCGACAAAATCCTTCAAATTCGAAACAATCTTCTAGTGGCGCAAAGTCGTCAAAAGAGTTATGCTGACAAACGACGAAAGCCTTTGGAGTTTTGTGTTGGTGATCAAGTACTTTTGGAAGTATCACAGTGGAAGGGAGTGGTTCTTTTTGGCCAAAAGGGCAAGCTAGCACCACGCTACGTAGGACCTTTCAAGATACTCGAAAGAGTAGGACCTGTAGCCTACAAGCTTGACCTACCAGAAGAACTCAACAGAATTCATCCCACGTTCCCACGTATCAAATTTGAAAAAGTGCCTCGCCGACGAAAACCTCCATATCCCTCTAGAAGACATTCAAGTCGATGAATCAATGCACTTCGTTGAAAGACCAGTGGAAATCATGGATTTCAGTGAGAAGCGTTTAAGGGAAGTCGTATTCCAATCGTCAGGGTGCGTTGGGAGTCAAAACGAGGACCGAGTTTACTTGGGAACGTGAAGACTCAATACGCGAAAAGTACCTGCATCTCTTTCCGGTTACCACTACTACTTAAATTTCGGGACGAAATTTCAAAAGTAGGGGATACTGTAACATTTATGTAAATCGGGTTTCGAAAACCCGCCCCAATTTATCAATCAAAGTATATTCTTTTACGACGTTCAGTTATTCTTTACAATATTTCAATATTTTATATACATATAATAATAAAAATCAATGTTTAAAAATAAGATAATAATTAAAGTTTAAATCAAATGATGTAATAATTAATCAGTTAAATATTAAATATTTATATCCAATAAGTGATTTAATTTAAAATAGGCAAAATAAATAAAAATTTAAAAAAAAAGGGTGAACCGGGATCGAACCCGGGTTCCCCGGGTAACACACACACTACAAACACCACTGGGATACACACACGAGTTATGTTAAGTTTGGATTATTATTACACTAATACTGAGACTAAGATGAAACCTACAACCATGACCGCAATCAAAGACGCGCCTTTCCTTTTTCTTTCAAATCTCTGTGACAACTGGCAGCGTGTATTTTCGGCAGACTCTAATCTCGCCGGCTGTCAATTACCAATCACTGAATGTGATTTCCAAAAATCGAAACCCAACTCACCCCTATAAATATCGAATGCAACCCCCTTCAGAAATCGCTCGCTACCGTCTACACTACCTCCATTCGTCCCTCTACTCAATACTTTCCCCTGCTCACCGGAAAAACAGAGGCAGTCATCGGAATTCTGCAACCATCGGAATCGTCGCCGGTTCTGTTCTTACGGTAGATTTTCTTTTCGTTATGCTTTTTTAATTTCTCCTCCTAATTAACATCATATTCAGTCGATCATAATCAAGATCGGAATGAATCAAAAATGGATTCGGGCAGGGTATAGGTTCTGGGTAAAATTTAAATGGAAAAGATGAAGCAGAGAACGTGTATATATATAATATAATTCGGGTTATAACCGGGTTAGACACACAGTCCAACGGTGGACTGTGTGCAATTTTAACAAACAAGCTCCGAGTTCGATCCTTGCCACCAACACTGCCGAATAAACAATTTTTTTTAAAGAGAACCAAATCACACTGATTCCCCAACAAGATGTTAAAGCTATTGAAAAATACTATGTTTACGGGTTAAGCACCCGCCAACTGGTTGGGCCGGGTGTAAACCAACTTCAGGTCGCCGGTTCGAGTTCAAGCCCTCACCACCGGTCTGACCACTTAAATATCTTTTTAAATTAATCATTTCAGTGTGGACTTAATTTGTGTATATGTATAATTAAAAACCAGATTGCAACGGGTTAGACACGTAGCTCAGTTGGAAGAGCTGCGTGCACACGAACGAGAGGTTGCGAGTTCGACCCTCGCACGTGCATACGAATTTCCATCGCCCGGCCGGCCTGACAGGCGTAGTCAGACTGACAATTCCTTTTTTGTTATTATTTTTATTTAATTAATTACTTATTTAATTATTCTATAGTTATATTAAGAGAAAATTTTTTTATTAAAAATACCTAAATTGCAAGGGATTAAAATATTAAAACCACAAAAATAAACTTAAAAATCTAAACAAAGGTTTTTAATCAAAAAGTTAGCTTATTTATTTATTCAGTTATCACGTTATTATTTCTAGGTTAGTACCTACTCGTTGATTAAATTCCCAACTCGTGCGCTCTCCTTACTATTCAAGAATACGCACCCAAGGTGAGTGAATCTCTACAAATTCCTCGTTTTAATCACGTTTTGGGGTGTATCATGTGTCGTACCATTCCTTTATTTTATTTAAACACTTGTGCGTATATCATTTTGTGATTAAATGTGAATTGCTTGTTGTGTGGTTTATATGTGGATTTAATTTATCATTTCAGTGCACATTTCATTAGGCCCATCAGTTCCTCGTGGGATACGGGTTGAGCATCAGGTGCCTCATTAGATCGGCTCCGTTTATTGAGCCTTGATCTCAGATACATCATCATTCATGTCATATATTCATTCAATGTGATTTGTGATTGGTTACATATATATATATTTGCTCACATGTGATTTATGCACAATTTTCATTAATAAACAAAATAAGCAATTATTTAAATGTTTTATCAAGGTTCACTCGCCAACTTTTGTTGACAAAAAATCTCCTTGTTTTACACATGATACAGGTGATCAAGTTGAGGAAAGAAACACTTAGGATGGCCTATAAGAATAAACAAGTTATTGCGTTGGAACAAACATTTAGATTTTTATTGTATTTGTATGAAATTTATGTTGGATATTTAAATTGTAATTTGAATTTAATAAATATGAAACTTCTTAGTAAATATAATGAGCTTTGGTGAGAACCCAATCATGCCCCGTCTTTTATTCCGCTGCGGGTCGGGGTGTAATATTTGTAATGCATTATGTTATATTTATAAATTTGAAGTTATGTTGTAATGTTTTATGTTATATTAAATAGATCTTAAATAGAATTAAATAGTAATGTGGAAAAAAAAATATGTGAGAAGTCAACCAAAACATGAGGAGTCGGTTGAGCAATGGGAGGAGTCAGCCAAAACATGAGGAGTCACCCAAGTCAGTAGGAGAAGTCAGCCAAGTAAATGGGAGGAGTCAGCCAAAGCCTTGTCGGACACGTGTAAGCAAATAATTAAACGGACACATTAAACGGCTGACAGACGCCTCCCATGACGCAGGAATCTGTCCAAAAGCACTTGAGGGTGACACTTTCATAATGGTTGTTAGTCAAGTAACATTCTTGTAATTTTCCCATATATAATCTTCCTAAACAAATAATTAATTGTGTATCTACATAGATATTATAAGCTTCGTAAAATATGTATTATACATTCTATATGGCCAGTTATGTTTGATGAGAAGCTTTTAGAAGCTTAAATTTTTAATTCCTAAAAAACTAAGCTAATGTAGGGAAAATAAATAATGTGTTTGAAGAGTACCTTATAATGTGGGGAAAATATTGTATTTGATGAATATCTTTTTGAAGCTTCTAAGAGCTAAAATTTAGAAAATATGTTCTCTGCTTTAGCTCGCACCTCATTGCCCCCAACTACTTTTACAAATATACCCTGTGTGTAATCAAATGGAAAATAAATTTTGCTTGAGAGATGTAGAAAGAAATCTGAATCTTTAATCAATCATGGTGAAAATCACAAATATTACAAAAACTGTCAAAACCAATAAAAAACATCCATCTATTTGTGCATATATCTAATATTAGCTTAGAAACTCGTGAATTACACGGGTTAGTAAATAAATATTAAATAGTTAGTAACGAAAATTACATGGATCAAATAAATAAATATTAAATAGTTAGTAACGAAAATATAGTAATTATATAGCAATGTTTAAATTAAGATATGATTTAACTTACATATAAGTATTTTAATTAATAAAGCACTAATATTACAAAATAAAAAAAGATAATTATAATTCATAGACCTCTTTGCATAAGTTATTAATTGATAATTTAATAAAGAGTAAACTGCCATGAGGTTTGTACAATTTTGCTAAATTCATCCAAAAAGTTTTTTTTTTCTCATATGAACCACGGAGGTTTATAAATCATTGCCAATCCATTTAAATTCTTAACACCGTTAAAATTCAAAGTTAAATGAAGGATAGTCTTGCCGTTCTCTTAATTTATTTAATATTTCTATTTTTTGAGTAAAGTTAAATGAAGGATAGTCTTGCCGTTCTCTTAATTTATTTAATATTTCTATTTTTTGAGTCCTGTTTTATGTGCTACCAAATCACTAAATCATAAAAAGCAAATCACATAAATGAAACTGATCCTAGTGGTTGTAAGATTGACTAGCAATATTAGCAATACATGTTAGACAATGAACATGAAAATAACATACAATCTACGAATGCAAAACCCACATTATCATAACCCAACTCATAATTATATAACCTACAGTCTGGTGCGATTTTCTTTCAGCCAGTTTTCACATTCTTTCAGCCAGTTTTCACACGAAAGCGTAAACCAACCAGTTTGATATGGTTCAAAATTTTCTAAACTAACTAACTGAATTTAAAAAAAAAGAAAAAAAGAAAGAAAGCTCGTTAAACCGAAACAATGACTAATTTAGAAGATTTCTCGGTTAAACCAAACCATAAACACTATGTTAGAGTTATAAAATATACACATATATACGTTTGTTTTTAACAAGGGAAGAAAATATATATAGAAATAATAGTTGACTTAAAAGTAGATAATAAAAGGATGAAAACAAAAGTAATAGCATCCACGTACGTTTAAGAAAAATACAGAATATAGAAGGTTTCAAATTAATTCAAGGTTCAGGTGGATGTTTATGCTAATTAGGGTTTTTTGGGTGTTAAAAAGTGGAGAAAATAAAGCATGACTTTAAAAAATAGAAATAGTAAATAAATTAAGAGAATGGCAAGACTACCCTTCATTTAACCTTGAATTTTAATGGTGTTAAAGATTTGGATGGATTTGACAATGATTTATAAATCTTAGTGGTTCAGGTGAGAAAAAAAACCTTTTTGGATGGATCTAGCAAAAGCCGTCAAACCTCAAGGGCAATTTTGGTAGTTTACTTTTTAATAAATTATCTTTTTCCTATTATTGCCTATTTTTAATTAAATTTTTTAAAATTAAGAAATAAAATATGAAAGAGGTAAAATAAAAGAAGCATGAAAAATAATCTTGGACGCATAGGTGGATGTCCATTCGGAAACTCAAAAAAGGGGGAAACCGAAGGGAGCCAACTTAGACGAATTGCGATTGAACTCATTCCAGCTATGTTGGAACTAGCTCGTTAAATATATAGGAGAGAGTTTAAATGAGAACGCTAAATATCGCGAGAACCGTGAGAACGAATGAAAAAACCACTAGAACTTGGTAAAAAATAAGTAAAATTCAAAATTTCGTTTTACACTTGTCATTAATATTCGAATACAATTTTCGAAATTTTATTTACACATCTAAATTTACGTGAATTCGAAAACAAAGAAAATTTGCAAATGTGTAAGTTCGCTATTTACACATATGTAAAAATCTAGTATGAGTGATTTTGAGAGGATAAATGAATTATTTGATGTTATAAATTCTTTTTTGATGTTCTAGTTTAATTGCAATGAGGCTTCTATTAAAAAAATTCTATTTCGATTAGTTTTTCATTCGTTCTTACAATTTTCGCAATATTTAGCATTCTCAAAAACTTCCATATATATATATATATATATATATATATATATATATATATAAAAGAGAGAGAGAGAGTTTAAAGTTTACCTTTTAGTGTTTTACGGTGTGTGTAAAAGTCTTAGTAATATATTTACGTTTATTAATTGTAGGTAGATAATGAAATGCAAATTTTGATATTTAGTAACTAATCATTTCAGTTGTGAAACAATCATGGAAAAGCAGGCAGGCAACACTCACTACTACTTGTACAATCATGAAATCAAAGATTCCTGTGCCAACTTTCATTATATATACACCACATGCTCAAACAACTTGTACATAACCCATCATAACTTGTACTTTGTCCCTCAATTCATCAATTCACTCTCTGGAATAGTATAACAAAAACAGTCCCTCTTTAATCTGTACATATGAAGCTTTTGTCTCATCTTTCATGTCTTGTAGGTGTTGGTGTTTGGTGGCTTGGTGGTTACTTAAATGTTAGTATGGTAAACTAATATAGGCATTGTTGTCTCTAGATATACATACATATACACTCTCTAGCCCCCCCTACACTACCCCACCCCACCCAACCCCATCTTGTTCCCTATTCACTCCACTCTTTTCCTTTTTCCCTTCATTTACATTTCCTTTTCAGAATACTTCACTTTTGCTTCAGGAAAAAAGTAAGTCTGCTGGTTTTATTGTGATCAGAATGGAAGTTGACTTCCCATTTCAACTCCTTTGACTCATAATCTTTTTTTCATTTTATTATTATTGTTTAAGATAATATTAAGCTAATACACATCATGAATGGTGCTTAAAGAAGATGATTAGTGGGCCTTATAGCATTACATAGATTGGGTCAAAAGAAGATAGTTATGCCCTAGTACAAATCATGGCTATAGATCCCGCTTTTCGCAACCATTATTGATTGCGAGTTATTCCCCAAATAATATAGTCACATTAGCGTCGTCGTATTAACTTTAACTTTGTTTTTGTTTTGAAATATAAAGTGATACTTTAAATTATTTATTTTACAAAAAAGAGACAACTTTAGAAGATTCATTTTGTGTGTGTTAATATAGATGATTCACATCCAAATAAATTGACTTGTGACCCTACATTTTCAAATTACCACCTACAACAAAATTGACTTGTTAACAATCGACTCAAATTGGAAATTCAAATGCATTCCTTATTATCACCTCAAAATAGCATTTTGGTAATAATATGCCAAGTAATGATGTGTGGAGCCACTATCTCATATCAAACCTATATCAATAACACCCGGTGTACCAATAAAATTGCACCTATTCCACAAGAAACCTATATCAATGTTCTTCGAATCACCATAGTTAAATTAACACCAACATGATCCAGTTGATTTACTATGAGTTGTCAAATTTATTTATGGGATGTCTGATCTATTCATTGTGTTATTTTAAATTAGTTTTGTATATATATTGGAATTTTAAATTCTTTACGATATTATTCGGTTACTAAATCCTATACCATAAATTTGATAAGTTTGATAAACGGTATGATTATTAAAACATTGGCTATTGGCATCTTCTAGGCACAATGTTCTTTATAACCCACTACCTCCAACATACACTTTTTAAATAAAACACAACTCTTTTTAGGATGCGAGTCAAAGATCCTAAACATATGCATTCAAGATTACATCCTCCCAAATGGGCCGAATCATGAAATTTAGCTGAATCAAAACGGAACAAACAAAGTGTTACACTTCGTTGAATAACCTTGTAAATCATTTTATTTACAGATTTGGACTTCTTATAAATTGTGATTGTAACAAAGAAATGAAACCCCGTCACAATCACACAATAAGCCTTTTGGTCATTGGGTCACATTGATATTACGAGGCCCAATCCCTCTTTGATCATTAATTTATACTTGTTTGTATGTCAATCCAACCTAACACAACTCAAATAGTTGTGAAACTGTTTCGAGCACTTACCTAACCCATTCATCTTGTCACTTGTATATATAACCCAAGAAAAACGACTCTTGTTTCGTTTTTGTGAAGCAGCCAAAGCATAATTTGAGAACAAATTCAGATGATAACAATATAAAAGAAGATTATTGCTAATAAGTTAGGCAGTGCCACCAAATTAAGCAATAATGCAGCATACCCCACATCATAAACTTGAAACTTAACAACATTCTTAAAGTATATACTAACAAATTATTATCTCACTATTATTAGCAATTTATTCTTCTCTCTAAGTTTTACTATTCAATATTTAACTAATTATTGGTTGTCTTCGTCTTTCTTTTCTTTTTTCCTTTGGTCTTTTTTTCTTCTATCTAAAAGAGTGTTCTCACTATTATTAGCAATTTATTCTTCTCTAAGTTTTACTATTCAATATTTAACTAATTATTGGTTGTCATATGGTTTCTTCTTTTTTTCTTTTTTCCTTTGGTCTTTTTTCTTCTATCTAAAAGAGTGTGGGATGGGTCATGGGTCATCTCTCTAATTATTGAGGATCATTTTAGTAAATTTATTTTCATTTAGGTCTAACTAATTATCATTATCATTATCATTATCATTTATTACAAATTACTCCTCTCTAAGTTTTACTATTCAATATTTAACTAATCATTGGTTGCCATATGGATTCTTCTTTCTTTTCTTTTCTTTTTTCCTTTGGTTTTTTTCTTCTATCTAAAAGAGTGTGGAATGAGTCATAGGTTATCTCTTTAATTATTGGGGATCTTTTTAGTAAATTTATTTTCATTTAGGTCTAACTAATTATCATTATGATTATGATTTGGTTAAAATTACAACTTTCATTATTTTAGTTTAGTAAGCAATTTTATTATCTGTTAAAGCCAATCTTAATTTCGGATGTAATATTTAGTGTTGGTGGTGTAACGAACCAAATTAATATTGATCGAATCCTCCCGCGTAAAAAACCGTCACAATAGTGTTGGCACTCCTATATTTTTTATTTACCTTACTTATTTATAGGTGTTAAAAATGATTCTTCTTTTCATCATTTCGATGTCAGTGTTTTACGTGGTTTTCTTATCGCGTTGACTAGGGGTGTTCAGAAAAATCATAACCAAATAAAAATTGTAAACTGAATCGTAACCGTAATCGAATACACCGATCCGAACAACGAATTCAGTTTTTGGTTTGGTTTCTAACCAAAACCGAATTATGAATATGGTTTTTGGTTCGGTTTTTGGATCCACATTTTTTCATTTAGTTTATTCAGTTTATTTGGATAACCAAATAAACCGTTAATTTAATTAATTATTAAATAAATATAATAATGTTTAATTAACTATATACAATTCATTATCCCAAAATACTAAGTCTAATATCTAAGTATATGTATCCCTATGGTTTGAAGATTATTTATATTTTGTACCTTTAGACTTGTTGGCTATTTATAGTGTTATGATCTATGTTTTGAAGTTTTGACTTTGTGGTTGTGTGTATGACTATTTTATGGATATGTTTGTTTTATTTTGCTATGTCTTTTATTTATGTATTGTTAGGTTTAAATTCGTTGCTGATTTGATATTCCGGAGTTAGAACACAAAAATAAATATAAATTAGGAAAAAAAGTACTTTGGTACAATTTGGTTAAATTTGGTTTCTAACCGAAACCAAACCGAATTGAATTTGGTTTGGTTTGGTTCGGTTTGCATTTTTCTAATTTGGTTTGGTTTGGTTTTTGGTTTGGGGTATAAAATTTTAAAAACCGAATAAACCAAATAAACCATAAACCGAACCAATGAACACCCTAGCGTGGACGTACTTATATTTTTCTACAATAATGGCTTATGTGTCGGTCTAATTTTTGTAAGTTAATACTCTGCAACACCTATGCATAATTCAAGCTTTTTAGGTCTATTTTTTGTTTGATTTGACGATCCCGTCATAAATCAAAAGTTCTAAGAAGTCGTTATTTAAAAAAAGTCATGGAAACGAGACTAGCCTTGAAAAACTAAAGGATTATCATTTTTTTAAGTTACAAAATAATCAATATGTTAATTAAGACTAAAAGATAAAAATTATTACAGCAATAAACCAAAAAAGTTGAAAGTAAATAACCAATCTTAGTAATTTAGATAATTTATCCTGATGTGAAATGACTCAAATACTTTTTAACTTTTGACGTAAGGGAGATGTGTATGATTTTTTTGATTGATTTTAAGTACTTTTCACTCTTTATTCAAGCTTTAAATTTATAAAAACACGATATACGACTATCACTCTCTACTTCACGCTAGGGCAAGTGCACCCATCGTTGGTGTAGTATAGTGATGGTAAGATACCGATGTTTTCCAAGGACACAAGAGCTTTTAATACCGGAATGTCGTCAACGCTAATCTAATCAAATTTTAAGAAAATGTTTTTAATAAGTAAACATAAAGAAATAGACTAAGTAATAAAAAGAAACAAATAGACAAGAATAAATCACTTGGTTCTAACTTATTGTTTAGAGTAAAATGCCCGAATGCTCCCTGTGGTTTGGTTAAAGAACATCTACAGTCCTCAACTTTTGAAAATTACATGTATGTTCCTTGTGGTTTGCTTATTTGTTACTCGGATAGTCCTCAGAGTGGATGGAGGTTAATTTTTCTAGTTAAGTCAATGTAAAATTACTAAAATACCCTTAATGAAACAAAAAACTAATATGTAAAAAAGATATTTATATATTATGAGTTCACTTATAAATTATATATATATATATATATCATATAAAACCCACCCCACTTTTCATGCTCAAATCTGAACAGAGCCGACAACCGCCATCCACCACCCAACCTCCCTCCTTTTCTTTTCCGGTTCCCCACCATCGCCGCACCCACATGCCAACCCTTCCCATCCCTGCCATTTCTTTCGCCGCACTCCCTCGTTCATCTCCCTCACCGGCGACCACCATCCTTGCTGGCCATCCAACTGGTTAATAGCCATCAAACTCATCAAGAAGCATTAAAACTTTGGCATTTATGCTTGAATCGAGTCCGACGACCTCAAATCTAGAAATGTTTTTTATCACCAACATGGGCGCAAATTTTAGACCTAAATATAGCCTTTTATGAGCGTACCATATACATAGATTACAATGTTCATCATCATAATCATACTATTTCTAGATGTATTACCACTCCATCTTCAATTTTCACAAGAATTGTGAATAGGGGATCGACTCTCCTCCGATAAGCAACCAGATTGATCTAACTCAACTAACAGAGGCGAAATTCATTGCTAGTGAGGTTGACGAACGAACAAGTGAAATCTACTGTTTAACTGCTTTGAATATATTGATTGACGTGAAAAGTACAACGCATATAAACAATTCAACAGGGCTTCGCCACACCAACTGGACTAACACTTTCTAGCTCTAACACAACACTCCTCTATTTATAGGTCGACATGACTCGCACAGGAGAGTGTGAAACAGAGTGTGTGACTCGTGCGAGTGATAGAGTGTCACTCGTACGAGTCATGGTGACTCACTCGTACGAGCCGGCTATAAAACATATAATCTACACAATAACATTTACAATCTGACGTTCTAAGCCCTATATACAAAATCAACATATCCTAGACGCATGCAATAGACATTATGCACCAACAAACTCCCCCTTGGATGTTGCCGTAGTCTTAGATAGTCTTAAAAAACTTCATAAGATTTGACGTTTAACGACCAATGAATCGCTTCGATGGCTTGCGACGCTCCTCAAAAGCTATAGGCGTTTGATCTGTTGGAGGAGGTCGGTTAACTGTATTGCCAAACCGAAAACTTCTCAGCGATGCTATACGAGCTCGCTCTGCAATCCTCTCTTCCTTCTTATCTTTCTTTCTTTGCTCTGTCTCCTCCAGTGTCCTCCATGAAGTGTTCCATGTCGATCCAGAATGTATATCGTTGGCGAGACAGACATTAACAATCTTCTGAAACTGGAGTGCTTGCTCTTTGTCATTCTATTCGTCACTGATTTTACTGTAGAACAAACAATCTATATCTTTCTTCGAACAATTTACTAGCCACATTGGGTCTAGTACTCGAATGCCATGCCACAGCCCATATATTCGTTTGTGTGCTATGAAGGCTTCGGTAAGCTCCTCTGTTATCTTCCATGAATCATCATCAGGGTGCACACAAATCACAGCTTCTCCTGTGTTAGAATCATAGTGCCACCACTTGAAGTTTTTATGGAAATTTTGCTCCGTCTGAATCATAGGCATATTCTTCATTACCTTTGGCTCTTCACGATGAGCGTAACATCTTTTTCTTTAGTAATCGGATCAATCTTCATAATACGCTTCGGAAAATGAGGTTTCCACTGTATAAATCCATGTGCAGCTTCAAGCTTGATCAACTTCCATAGCCGTTGGTCGTGAAATTTCATCTTCAGATTTATTATCTTCGTTTGCAGGAGCTCTTTAATATCCCAATACGGCAAGGATTTGATGTCGCTCAAGTATCTGAAGTACTGGATTCCAAACTCCTTTTGATAGCGTAAACATTAAGTTCCTCGATCAAACCCTAGCTATTAATGTCCCCTAGAGAAATATCTGCATCACGCGTAAAGAACGCTAGAGGACGTTTGAATTTGTGCTCCACTAGTGAAACTTTGAACCACTTCTTCCTCATTTCTGAAATTTCAGCTCTAGTCATCTGTTGAGGAATGGTTCCCTGTTTAGCAGCTTCTTCAACTTTACGTTTCAGAACATCAGAATTTTCCACTGCAAACAACTCACTGAAAGTTGGGGAGTCATCTGTACCCTGATCGGCAAGATTAGTAACATCGTCATCAGAATCATCCTCCATGACAACTCTATCATAATCATTCGCATCTTCAACGTGTTCGAAGATATAATCACTTGGCTCGAAAGCGCTAATGTCATTTAGCTCGTCTTCAAAGTCAAACTCGAAATTTTCTTCGTCCACGCCTAACATCTTAGCAATCTCTTCCTTAGTATAGCTATGGACAAATTCTCCCTTTTCAACATCATGCTCAAGATATAAAATCTTCGGCTTTGGCATGACAGGAACGATAGATGTATCGATTACCGTGAAGATGCTGAGCACCTTTAGATCCTTCTGATCTACCCTGATATCTATCTTCATTTACCTGATTCGCATAGTCATCCAAGTAAGCAAAAAAATCAATATCTTCATTTATAACAGATTCTGGTACATGGACACCCCTACCACCTACATCATCATCACCATCGTCACTATCATGATCTGACTCATCAGAAAATAGATCATCAAACTCATCTATATCTTCAGCCTCTTTGTCAGCATCCTCATCAAACTCATTAGTTGTTGCTTCAATCTCTCTCTCTAACTTCCTTCTCCGTAGCCATTCTCGATGTCTTTCTGAAAGATCTGTCGTGTCAATATCTACATCTTTAGGCTTTCCTACCAGAACAAACTTCTTCGAGACCGTATACACCATAATATCTGTAATAACTTGCGCAAATTCAGCTTCTGGCTCAGTTGTGACATTAACAGGATCCTCAACCACTTTAGCTTTGCCCTTGCCTTGCGCGTTGATAATTCCTTTGCAAGACATTCACGTTTAGCGACCCGCTCTCTTGCTTCAGCTCTTTTGATCTCATCTATCTCAGCAGCAATATTAACACCCAGCTTCTTCGTTAGTATCTTTCCAAAAAGATTCATCCTTCTATCGCTTCTGAGTCGTTCTTCTTCATGTTCGGCCATGCGAATCCGTAAACGCTCATTTTCCGATACAATGCTGGCTAACATCGCTTCGAGCTGCTGTTTGTCTTCTTTTAAGGTATTGAGTTGTTCTTGTAACTCTGCAATCTTGACGGAGTTTAACATGACCTGCTTCTGTAATTCTTCAATGCGTGGGTCATTAAACATGTCAGCAGTAAAATCTTCGCCCCTGGAATGTCACCAAAATCAAAATAAGTGAGACTGTGACTGCGAGGGTTGCGGCGGAGGTTGCGGTTGTGTTACTTGCTGCTGTGGTGGAGATGGTGCTGGCTGAGGTGTTTGTTGACGAGCCGGTGATGGTGGTGTTGGTGGAGTTGGCTCAACATGTACCTCTTCTTCAGTCTGTGTTTGCACTTTTTCTTTTGATTTGACATTCGGAGAATCAGTGGTTCTCTCAGCTGATCATTTCAGACGTCGAGATTTCTTCTTGACAGGCTTGCGTACAGGAGTATCATAATCTGAACCTGAAGGTATATACATCGAATCGTCCTCTCCTGTCGTTTTTCGCTTTTTCTCTTCAGCTTTTCTCTTCTTTTCGGCTAAGCGTTCTTTTTCAATCTCTTTAGCCCTCTCCCTTTCTCCTGCTCTTATATTATCAGAATCAGTGCTAGAAGACGACGCTTCTTCACCCACTTTTTCACGACCAAAAGCTTGCCTTTCTATATCAGCAGCTATGTCTTCAATATTCTCCTCAATCTCTGGTTCATCTATTAGTCTCGAGCTCTCAGCTGTTTTCTTTTCTTCTGAGGAGTATAAGAAAAAGATATAGACGTTGGTTTCCTCTTTGCTCCCTTTTCCCCATCTTTGACAAACCAAGCACTATGCTTTGCGACAAAACCATCAAGTGTTGTAATCTCTTCATTCTCGTCACCACTATCTACCTTTCTCCACTTTCCTGGTGTTGAGCGTCATAATCTTTATCAATGATTGCGCCAAACACAGGCTTCACATTCGGGAATGTCTTAAGATGTAGATCTTCTTCAGGGTAGAGACATCCATGTATTCCAATTTCAGTACGTCATCTTTCTTTTTCTTCAGATTTGGATGCAGATGATCTAGCAGCATCTGAATGAAACGTGGGTACTGCAGAAAATTTTCTCTCTGAATATTCTACACTATATGAGTGAATATCACCTTCGAAAAGTTGTATGGAAGATTAAGAATAAGCGCGATGATCATGCACATTTGGTAGTCAACCAAATCATCAAAACCTCCTTTTCGGTGACTTAGTGCATGAATAACACAATGGGCGATATATTGAAAAGGGCACTTAGGTTACCCTTCTTGAACAAAGCAGCATTCACAAACCCGACGTAACCATGCGATAGAAGTATCCCTTCACCATATATTCCGAAAAACCTGTCGGATCATCTTCGTGGTCTTTAAAATCCAACACTGTTCTGATCAACTCTTCTTTAATTTTCACATGAATATCTTCATTGCCAATCCTCACAGCTGAGACAATCGCATTCTCTTCAGAATCAAACTCCGTTGCGTTCCAGAACTACTCAATATGTGATCTATACGCGACATGGTGATCCGTCAGAGCCTTCGTAATTGGAATTCTGCCTAAAAAATCCAACACTTCCCGGTAAGCGGCAATCTCTGGAATAGACTCATCAATAAGACAACATACGTTGTGGAACGGAGAGAAAGAAGATTTCTTAACCTGTACACATAGACATTTCAAACCGTTAGAAATTTTTTCAAAAAATTTCAACTTTGAGAATCACTTGTATGATCCATTCATTCGTACGAGTCAATACTTAGACAATTTTTAATTCTGAATCAAACTATCCTTGTACGTGTCAGTACTTCGTACGAGTGACCAAATACTTAGCCAATTTTAAGAAGTTTGACCAGACCTGCTTCGTTCGAACGATGCTTCGTATGAATCATCAACATATAACAATTTTATCTTTTATCTTTTAAAGATCCTGTTCGTACAAATACTCACTTGTACGAGTGAAAAAGATATAACATTTTGAAAACCTTCGCTCGTACGAGTGTACATCCGTATGAGTTGTAAACCGTATCAAATAACACCAAGTTAAACCGAACTTAAAACATGTTGTTTTTAACAAATTGATGGTTGTTTTATAGGTTATTGGGGCCGATTTTAACGTTTTTAAGTTCAATTTTATGTTTCATCGGTACAATTTCTCTAAATCTACGTTTTATGTCTGTTTGGTCTAAATCCAGCATTATAACAACTAAGAACAAGCATTAGTACCTTTCCCATTGTAAGAGGTGTGCGAATCGACCTCCCCAATGTACTAGTATGTAGAATATGTCAAGAAAAAATGAAGTATAGAACTGGTTCGTACAAAGTTCTCTCTCAATCGCACAATGACATTAGGTTGACTCATGCGATTGAAGGAGGCTTTTATACTCATTCATTTTCACTCGTATGAATTAATGACTCGTGCGAATGAAAACGAATGTCACTCATACGAGTCAGGGACACTCGTACGAGTCATGGACACTCGTACGAGTCAGTTCTGATACTTGTTAAACTTTTTGAATTTTTATGAATTTTTATCTGTTTAAAACCCACTCAGTTAACCAAGTCCAAGTTAATGACCCTGGTTATCTGATTTGCCTACCAAGTCCAAGTTAATGACCTTGGTTGACCATTGTTTGACCAAAACAGATTATTTTAAAATGTAAAGTTTCAAATTAATGAACTTTGTTGACGTTCAGGTAGACTTTCTCTTCATTATTAGCTCCCAACCCGTGGTCTTCAGTTTTTCTTCAGCAACGTGTCATCATGACATGAACTATTAGTGTTTTCATCATCGGTAGACTAAAGATAACTATAATGCTAAGAAAACTAAAAATCTTTTTGGGTTTTTAGGATTTTTCCGAAAAGAAATAACAAGTAAAAATGTATATACATACACATTTTTGTGAATTTTGTGTTAAGAGAATCATATCAAGTATTTAACAAATCACCAGTACTGTTGATCTTGGTAGAATCATTAAGCTTTTAACCAGACTTACCTAGATTGCCAATATACTTATTCATTTAAACCTCTTCTCATCTCAATTGTTTCAAGACATGTTAGGTAATTTTAGGAACATGAAATAACTGTTTCCCATCGCAGAATATACTCCCACATTGAGATTCCCAGAATTTCATTTCACAGGTGAATATATCCAATTGATATCTGTAAATGGGTGAATTGCAAGGCCTTGAGAGCTCAGGTTAGTATTTCCATACAGACAAAGAGATGAAGGCTTGGCTTTAGGTGGTGTTCCTTAAAAGAATCTTTTTAACTGCAGATGTCGTAAATATTTATGACATACTCATTTTTTGTGCAGCTTGAATGGGTGAATAATGTGTAAAGTATTATATAAGTTCTAGGCCATTGCTGACGCAAAATCAGAAGAACTCAGATAATACCCCAGATATCGATTAAATATAAAGACCTAGTATCGCAGAATCTGGCATTCTCTCAAACAAAATTTCGGAGTACTAAGTCCATATATCCGAGAGATGTTAGCCCACAAGTTATTCAGTTTTTCTTTTAGCTTTATATCTTGAAAACAATTTACTGAACGAGTGAAGCCCATTGGCACATCCTCAGTAAGCCCTGTTTAATAACTTGTTTACACATTCCATATCTTTAGCATACTGTGACTGTCATATTGATGCAATATGATCTCTCTTTCTCACAGAAACTCTTTTTGACTTTTATAATGTTTTTGTATTTTCCCAAACTTTCTCCCCCTAAAATCAAAAACAAATTTTTAGAATATTGTAGAAAGAATGTACAGAAAACACGTCAAACCAAAGAGAATTACGTCAAGTCATTGTCATCCTCAAACTCAACCTCATGAATATCCCCTGATATCAGATTTCTTAAACCATTTAATTTTAAATGATTTTTAAATGTTGTATGATCAAATGCTTTGGTATAAAAATATGCTTTTTGGTCATCAGTGTGGATTTTTCAAATCTAACCAACTTTTCTCGTAGCAATCATGGATAAAGTGGTGTCGAATCTCAATATGTTTAGTTCGTGAGTGTTGACATGAGTTTATAGTGATATCAATTGCAGCCTAATTATCTACATATATGGGTGTGTCAAGAAATTGCAGTCCGAAGTCTCTCATCTGCTGTTGTATCCAGAGAATTTGTAAACAACAACTGGATGCTGAAACATATTCAGCTTCACACGTAGAGAGAGCGACCGCGGTCTGTTTCTTGCATTGCCATGTTATCAAATGGGTTCCGAAGAACTGGTAACCAGCCGTCGTAGATTTGGCGTTTAGTTTGCAGCAACCGAAATCAGAATCCGAGTAAACCGCAAAATTGAAGTTGTCGTGTTGTGGGTACCACAAGCCGGTGCTTGGACATCCCTTCAAATATCTCATGATACGTTTAACGGCAAGCAAGTGCGAATCTCTTGGACTAGACTGAAAACGGGCGCATAGGCATGTAGGATACATGATATCAGGTCGAGAAGCAGTTAGATACATCAAGGATCGATCATGGAGCGATATAATGTTTCGTCAACTTTGACTCCATCAAGATCTGGACAAATGCTGTGATTAGGAGCTAATGGGTAGATACCGGTTTAGTTCCCGTCATATCGAATTTCTCCAATATGTCATGAACATACTTCGTCTGATGGATGAAGATACCATCAGGTAATTGATCGACCTGAAGTCCTAGACAGAACTTCATCTCCCCCATTGCACTCATTTCAAATTTGCGCTTCATGACTTCTTCGAAGTCTTTACACAGCTTGTCATTTGTTGATCCGAAGATGTTATCATCCACAGATATTTGCACGATAATCAAATGCCCATCCACTTCCTTAATAAAGAGGATAGAATCTACAGTTCCTCTAAGAAAGCCATTGTCTAGAAGATGTCATGATAGCGTTTCATACCAAGCTCTCGGGGCTTGATGTAGACCATATAAGGCTTTGTTCAGAAGGTAGACTTTTTCTTTGTGTATGGGATCGACAAACCCCGGTGGTTGGCTGACATAAACCTCCTCTTTGACTTTTCCATACAGGATAGAAGATTTGACATCTAGCTGGTACACCTTGAAACCTTTCCAAGAAGCAAAGGCCAAGAATATGTGGATCGCTTCAAGACGGGCGACTGGGGCATAGACTTCAGTATAATCTATCCCTTCTTGCTGATGAAAATCTTGTACCATGAGTCGAGCTTTGTTGCGAACCACTATCCCTCTGTCATCACGCTTGCACTTGAAGACCCATCTAGTGTTTATCTTTTTGTGATGATCTGGTAGGTCAACAAGCTTCCAGACTCCTAGCTTCTGGAATTGAAGCAATTCCTCTTACATTGCGTCCACCCAGCTCTCTTCTTTTAACGCGTCCTTCCAGTTCCCGGGTTCCACCTGAAAAACAAAAAAACTATTAGAAAGTCTGGTTTGCAGTGGGACAATACGAGTATAGAAACAGCTTAGATCCTTGTTGATCTGATTGCGAGTTTGTACTTCCGTTTGTAAGCTGTCAATAATATTCTCTGATGGATGAAAGAAAGTGTCCTTGGCATCACTTCACTTGGAACATCCACTTGAGTTGCAAATTCATGATAACTTCATCAACGACCGGTGCAGAAGATGACGCTTCATTCCTGAGGTTTGATTGATCAGCTTGATTATTCAGGAAGCTTTCAATCTTCTCAGATCCCTCATCGGAACTAGATCCTCCATCATCAAAATTTGGTTCACGATCAGAGTCGACATTTGGCTGTTGCTAGGAAGATGATTCAGCAGTGTTCAAGATTGGTACAGATACAGATTCTTGATGAGTAGTGCTCAGACCTATATCAAAAGTGTTGACAGGAAGTGATGGGGAAATCACCAACGGTCTAGAAACTTGTTCTTGATTAGAGATTTGATGCTGTTAAAAGAGCATAACAAGTTCTTCTTCTGATGGCATGTTTGGTAGGTCGAATGAATTCCACAAACCCTCATACTTGAACAGCCATGGATCCCCAGGTTTTTGCGTTGGCGTAGTATACCGGTGACAATCAACATGCTGCGCAAGAATAACCTGGTTTAGACTTGGCAAGAAGACACGTTTTTATATGGAGTAGCATAACCAACGAAAAATCCTTCCAAGGATTTGACTCCAAATTTACCATCCGGGTCCAATACAGTACACGGTGATCCAAATGGCTCCAGAAATGCGAGGTTCAACTTCCGCTGATTTAGTAACTCGAAAAAAGTCTTGTTGTAAGGCTTGACTATTAACACACGATTTAGGGTGTAACACGCTAATACGACTGCTTCACTCCAGAAATTAATTGGCAATTTCGAATCGACGAGCATGGTTCTGGTAGTCTCGATCAGTGTGCGATTCTTACATTCAGCTACTCCATTTTGTTGAGGAGTATAGGGGGTGTTGAATTCGTGAAGAATCCCCTTTTCATTGCAGAATTTGAGCATCCTTTTGTTCTTGAACTCTGTACCATTGTCACTGCGGATTCTCTTGATAGGCAAGTGATACAGGTTTTCATTTTTTCTGAAGAGAATCATTAGAGTTTCAAATATTTCATCTTTGCTCTCCAGAAAGAAAACCCATGAGAATCTTGAGAAATCATCTGTAACGACTAGGCAATATAGATCACCAGAAATGCTTTTGATGTTTATTGACCCGAAAAGATCCATATGTAGCCTCTCTAGTGGTAGCTTGATAGAATTCAACAGCTTTCGTGGGTGTGATTTCTTATGCTGTTTCCCCTTTTTACAGCTCAGAAAATCATCGGATAATTGAAAATTCTTCAGATTAACACCCTCCACTAGGTCGTTATGCACCTGATAATTCATCTTTCTCAGATGAATGTACCCCATCTTCCTGTGCCATAGAATAGACTCTTTCTTGGTAGCTTTAGAAACAAAGCATTGAACCTTTTTGATGTTGTAGATGCGACACTCATATCGAGAACATATAGATCATTCTCTCGGAGCACGCATAAGAATCCATTCCTTAGGAATCTTGAATCCCGACTTTAGAATTAAGCATTCTTTATCATTGAAGTGCGTTGTGAATTTTTTGCCACAAATCTGCAAATGCTGAGTAGATTGTTCTAAATATGCGAAATGCTTTTCAACTTTAATAGCTTTAAAAGCAGTTTTGTGTGTCTACCTCGATGTGTGAAGCTGAATATATTGCTGCGGGTAGCTGTTGCTCTCAGGTTCTCTAGATACAACAGCAGATGCGTGATTACGGTTTGAATTTCACTCGTACTCCTATTATGATAGACAATAATGCCACTATTTCAATCTCCAACAATCCCGTAAAACACAGTCGCACAAAACATATTGACATTCGTCATCATTTTATACGGGATTGTGCTGAAAAGAAATTGGTTGAACTACATCGAGTCGACATACTAGATAACCTGGCAGATCTTTACACAAAAGCATTTCACAGGGCTCGTTTTGAACATTTAGTCAAACTCAACGGAATGAAGAATCCTGAATAACCAGTTTCATAGAATTTTGTAAATAATTTATTGTTTTCAATAAAATAAAAACATAAAAAATAGAAAAATCAAAATGAGTTTTCACTGTGTGGAAAAGAAGAAATGCTAGTACATCAGCAAGTTAGACTGTCACACTAATATTTAAAACTAAATTGCTTAAGTGTGATAGCAGCTTCATCATATGATGTACAAGTAGACAAAAAGCATGAAATAATCAACTTACCCTTGTGATATAAACATAATGAACTGTGTATGGGTGGGTAACATATCAGTGGCGTATGGTTTTATAGCCTTGAATTTTGCATTGATAGATTGCCAAAATCTGAGGTTTAAGGTCTTTATATCATTATTTCATCCGGGGTATCAAGGTTGTCCTTCTGCTGCATCCAGATATATGCTGACCTAGGCACAACCAGGATATCTTAAAAAAGCTAAAATACCAAATCCCAAAAACTGAAGAAGCTCTCCTAGAGAGTCATTCAAATGTGCAAATTGCATTATTCGTATCAAAACTTGGTATTTGCCCGAACCCTCATTGGATATTGGTCTCTTTGCTGTACAGAAGTACTGACCTGATCACCAACTATCTAACATTGTAATTCAAAAGGATGAATTTTGGTATACTCACCTACTATGAGGGATCTTTGTGCATACCTTGATCGTGGGGGTAGGTCCTAAAGTGGGACACACTAGTATATCAGTATAAATTATCCCAACATATCACTAGGTAATGGTACTTGACATGTTCATATATTTTGTTTAAGTGGATAAACGATACTGGTAATCGTTTTGAACTGTTTTTCATGAATGTTGCATATAGAATTATCAAATAGTATGCAAACAGTTTGCTGTTGCTGATATGATCTTCTTAACGGTGATTCTCACAAAAACAGAGTGTTTATTATTTTGTTATTTATTTGCTTTCAGAAAATATAAAAATCCAAAAATATTTTATTTTCTGGTATATTCTTAATGTACGGAATATGGTTGTTCATGGAGGAGTTCTTACCGATAGGGGGAGACGATGTTAGAAGATGAGTTCCAAAGTTTTAAGATTTTGGAGGTTCAATGTGCTAAAAATTTTAAGTATGTGGTTTGAATTAAGAAGTGCTTAATCTGTGATACAGTTTTCCTATCTCCTAAATAATAATAATTTGTTTAACTTGTGTTGAAAAATTCTTATGGCTTCTCGAGATGTTTTTTTATAGTATACAGATTGTAGCAGTGTGTTGCTGAGAAGTTTGGTGCAGGGGAGTTTGCTTGGATGCATGGTAGAACCTCCTTTCTACATTGCAGACAACGTTGAAGAGTTTGAAGATTGCTATGCAAGGACTAAACTGGAGTTTACTCAAACACTAACGATTTAGAAGATTTGGTGACTGGATACATCAGCTTAGGGGGAGTCTGTTATGACAGAAGCTATTAAAGCTGAAGCTATCCAAAGACCAACGATTTTCAAAGACGTTGAAGATTGCAAGAAGACTGACAAATTTGTTTTATGAAGCTATTGTCAAGGGGGAGTTTGTTGGTGCATATTTGTGACAACAGCTGAGATTTGGTCTTTGGATATCTTGTAATTAGTAAAATGATAAACTGTTAGCGGGTTTAGTTTTTAATAGTTAATTAGAAGTATTGGGATAAACCTGACACCATATAACATATGGTAGGCGAATTGGGCTTAAACCCATTAGCAGTCCATATGGTGAAACCCTAGCCCAGTTGCATAACCTGTCTCTATATAAAGGGAGTTTGTCATTAGGGTTAAGGTTGCTCATTCAGTTGTTCATTGGATTAATTACTTCAGAGAGAGTTGAAAGAGAGAGTCTTGAATTGATTATAAACACTTGTGTTAGATAATCAATAGAAGACGATTGAAAGTAATAGTGTTCTTGTTCTTGTTTGGTTTTCTGTGAAATCTGATCTAGGGGATTCCGCACTCTAGATTAGATAGACGATTCTGTGACGATCCATACGGATTAGGGGACCTACAAACGACTCCATTCGTGAGAATTCCCTCTCTGACAATCTTTCCTCCTTGCGTTCCGGCAAAACCTACATATCCTCCTCGGATAGCTTTGACGTTGTGTAACAACGCAAGCATCCCTGTCATGTGTCTGGAAGCTCCACTATCCATAATCCATTTAGACATGATCAATCGCGGGAGCCTTGCACACATGATGAAGAGATTATTTAAACAAAGAAACCAAGCCTGCTTGGTCTTGGGTGGGTTCAGAATATCAAATTTCGGACCTACTTTGTTTTTGACATTCAATTTAGGCTCGGTTTTGTTTGGAAGAGAAGGTTTCAGTTCTACCTTGGATGATTTGACTTTTGCAACCCATGTTTGCGTTTTCAGATTGCCTTTTTAGCATAAAATTTTGAATCCATTTGACGACATTTAGTTGATGTTTCACCAATTTCAAATTTAGTATTATGTTGAATCGTTGGTTTATCATTTTTATAGGATTCGTTGTTTCTTTCAAAATTTGCTTAGGTGCAACCATAGGTGCCTTTTGTTTCTCATCCTTGGTAAACCTTTTAGAGTTAGAAACAGAATTTGGACATATTTGTGAGCAATATCGTGCGATATGCACGACATTCTTACATTTGTAGTATGTCCTACTGTCTTTACGGATAGTGGAATCCAAAACTTGTTTCTTATTCTCTTTCTCTTTCTTGAAATCATCATTTGATTGTGTTCCGATGATTTCTTTTTCCTTTTCTATTGTTGTCCCAAAAACAAAATGGACTTTCTTAGTAAAGTTTAGCTTTTAGGACTTGTTGTTCATTCGTCGCTTTGGAAACCCAAACCAGCTCTCCTATTCTCAGGATAATCTCTGTATTTATGATGGTAGGGTCTGTTAACACATTTTGATTTAGAATATAATGATACACCGTGTTTGTCTAAAACAAATGGCTTACCTCCACAAGCTTGAACAATTTATCAATAGGATCCAGATTCACATTCTGGATGGGAAAGTCCTCATCAGAATATAGTTTATCAGATCCATGCATTTTATAAACTATGACGATTGGATCATTGTTTAAACTATCTTCCAATGTTTCAACATCAAATTCAGACTTTTCAGATTAACGTTTTAAAACATTTTCGACCACTGTTTTAACCACCTCAGAGTCACATTCATTTTCAGATTTTGTGTAAGTTACGTCAATGTTCATAGGCAGCTCGTTTGACTGTTCAGTTTTTAATTTTAAATTGAGCGCCTTTTCCACCCCTGATGGCTTTTTACAAGCATAACCATTCCACATGGGTGGTGGAACACGATCGTAACTTGCACTCTTCTTTTCCTCATTTTTAGATTCATCTTTGTTTTCAATCTTAGGTAAAATGTGATCAATGACGTAAGAGCTTGTGGAATAACTGATTAACAATTTGTTAAATCGTTCTGCTTCTATTCTTACTTTCTCAAGCTCACTCTTCAGCTCAGCGATAGTATTTAAGTGAATATTAATGGCCATTTGCTTGTCCATTACTGTCGCTTTGAGCATAGAAAGAGTTCCGTCATTTTCTCTGAGTGCTTTTTCATATTGTTTAATAGAATTACTTAATTTGTCGTATGCTTCTTTAGTTGATTTGTAATCACTTGACAAATTATCTGTTAAACTTTTGAGCTCATTATATCGTGTGTCTTTTACAACACATTCACTGCATGGCTCAGCACATTTCAAACATGGTTTTTCTACCACAGACTCACATTTAAACTCATTTACCTCATTTACGTTTGCCATACACGCTTTGCTGGTCTCATCAATCAACTT
This sequence comes from Scalesia atractyloides, assembly GCA_947069175.1. Lineage (NCBI taxonomy): Eukaryota > Viridiplantae > Streptophyta > Magnoliopsida > Asterales > Asteraceae > Scalesia > Scalesia atractyloides. The sequence continues at coordinate 43,217,858 of CAMTDV010001632.1, forward strand.
CTCCATTTTTTCGTCAACTCTCTGTTCAACATCAGGCGTCTTCTGTTCTTCACAAGATGATTGATGGCTTGGTCCAAAGTAACCTGCAAAAGTTTTCAAGATATCGTTAGGCAGGAGATGTTTAAACACACTGTTTAAAAGTTCCTCCTCTTCTGATGATGTGTGATAGTAATAATCATCTTCTGGAGCCTCATCAAAAGATGCCTCTGATTCTTCTTCAGGTTCTTCGATTATTTAAGCAACCAATGCCAAACTCTCATTCTTGGATATGTATTTGTTCCAATTAAAGCCCTCGTCTTCTTGAGTTACTACAAGCGCTTTGTCTATGGCCTCTAGCTATCTATCTTCAATTTGCACCATTCTAGTTCTTGGTTGGGGATGATGGTAGATAGCTTTCTTGTAGTAGTCATCGGAAAATGGGTACTGATTACCCTGAACTTCTCTGTTTGGGCATTCACGTTTAAAATGTCCCTTCTCCCGACACTTGAAACAAGTAACTTTGGACTTGTCGAATCCCAGTTTTCCATCCAATCCTCCCAAGTTCTCTTTCCCGGTGATTTCCATGAAACATTGTGCGCGTCTAACAATCGATGCCATACACCATTTGATGTCGATCAACTCCATCTCTACCAGATCAATCTGATCATAGTCCTCTCTGGTCATTTCAGAATTTCCAATCTTTCCTGGTACAAGACTATCATAAGATTCAAGGACCGATGCTAATAGTGACATATGCTGCTTTGCGGTCTTCTCATCAAAGTTTTGTGTATTCTGGAAATCCACAGCAATATTGCACTGTAGTACTCTCTGAGTAGGATTTGATTGACTGGTCTGGTTGATCTGGGATTGCTCGATGCATGTGATGACTGTGGACTTTGAGACGTGTTTGGATTGACCATAGCAAATGATTGAAAACCATTGTTTTGATTTGACAGTGTGCTTGGTGTGCTGTAAGCGCTGAAGGTAGTCTGGATCTTTGGAGACTATATCTGAGTGGCAGAACTATTATTGAAATAAAGATTAACATCTTGTTGCACTTGAACGTTTTTGTTCTTCGCCATTTTCTGCATTTCAAGTTCATATCCCTCCAATCTCCCAATGAATCGAGGTAATGAGAGATTACCATATTCAGTTCCATTTCTTCAAAATGGTCAAATAGGTAGACAATTCGCCTTGTGGTAAGGAATCGGCGAGTTTATCAACTAGTTCTTCGTTCGTCTTTATGAGTCCCATTGGCTTCATTTACACGACCAGATGATAGTATCTTTCAATCAGTTGTTTTACCGTCTCTCATTTGATCAAAGTAAAGATGTCAAATTCTTTACTCAACAACGCTCTGTTCCCTTTACGAAATTGGGCACTTCCCTAGAATTTTAATCGAATGGCGTTCCATAATGATTGTGCGTCATCATCATGTTGTAACAGCGCCAGTATGTCTTCCATGATAGATTGTTGCAAAATGTTCATCATTTTCTTCTCATTAATAAACTTTTCTCTTTCAAAATCTGAAAGTTGAGCCAATGTCTTTTTGAGACCGTTCTCTCCAACAGGAGATTGATACTTTTCTTCGATAGCAAACCAACAAGTAAAATGATTCGCCTGAACCCAATTCATGAAACGTTCGCTCCAACTATCGAAATCTTTGAGGTTCATCAATTTTGGCGGTTCGTCATTGTACCCATTTCGTTCTCAAGGTTCATGTTTTCTGCTGCAGTAATCGTGACTGCTCATGTAGCAAATGCATTATAAAACTCTTCCACCATTTTTCTGTAAAGATTTAGAAACGCACTTTCCTAAAAAACTGATTAATACGAAAAATTTCTTCGTGCGGATAACAAAAACAGTTCGTGCGACCAATATTAGTTCGTACGACTCAGAAATTCATGCGGACAAGATGATTCAAACAAAGAAGCTTATTCGTGCAAGCAAGCTATTCGTATGTGAGTTGGTGAAATGTTGCTCGTACGAGTGAGTTGCTCGTACGAGTTAGTAACTTGTGCGAATCATAGTGTTGATTTTTAACTTGTAAATTTAAAAAACTTCTATTTCCTCGTTCGTATGAATGGCTTAAATCGAACGGTAAGTCGTTCGTGCGAGTGGTCTCTCTACCCGTACGAAACAACTTAAGTCTCCAAACGGATGAATTTTACCGATTTTGACATGATTAAGCTCGATTTTATATCTGAAATGGTTAAGGATTGATTAGGATTGATTTTAACGTGATATTCTAGAATCCTAGTCCATTTTGTCCATAAATTCGTCCAATTCCGAAATCATTTTGGGAAAGTGTAGAAGTAGAAAGCTGCAATAGTGAATCTGAATCTAAAACAGTTGGTAGCCTGGAGAAACTTGACGTTTGTCAGCAGACCAGACCTTCAAGGCTCTGATACCACTTGTGAATGGGGGATCGGCTCTCCTCCCAATGAGTAACCAGACTGATCTAACTTAACTAATAGAGGCAGAATTCATTGTTAGTGAGGTTGACAAACGAACAAGTGAAATCTACTGTTTAACTGCTTTGAATATATTGATTGACGTGAAAAGTACAATGCAAGTAAACAATTCAATAGGGCTTCGCCGCACCAACTAGACTAACAATTTCTAGCTCTGACACAACACTCCTCTATATATAGGTCGACATGACTCGCATAGGAGAGTGTGAAACAGAGTGTGTGACTCGTGCGAGTGGCTGCCTCGTACGAGTGACAGAGTGGCACTCGTACGTGTCATGGTGACTCACTCGTATGAGCCAGCTACAAAACATATAATCTATACAATAACATTTACAATCTGACGTTCTAAGCCCTATATACAAAATCAACATATCGTAGACGCAGGCAATAAACATTATGCACCAACAAGAATAATGCATGAAAATGAGAGGCAAACGGTGCTAGTTAACAATAGGTGGTGAGATTGGGATGGCGGAGATGAAAAAATCAACATGGAGATGGTGGTTAGAAGCAGTGGCATGCGGTGGTGAGTAGATTTCGTAGTATGAATGTGATTAGAATGAAAAGCAACTAAACATGTAATATTTATAACTAATACAAAGATGGTGTTTTGATTTTGTGTGTGGTTGTAGTGTTTAGAGTGGTGGGTAGAGGTTAAAATGGTGGGATCTGTAGCACAATTGGTGGAGAGTTACTGTGGTGGTGATGTTGGAGGGTGGAGGGTGGAGGGGTGTGATGGAGGTGGGTGGAGGTTGAAGATGAAGTGTGGTGGTGGGGTTTTACAAATAAAAATGATATAAATAAGAGTGGGCCCTAATCAATTTTTATGTTATTTTTTTCATTAAGGGTATTCTTGTAATTTTACATTGATTTAACTGGAAAAATTAACCTTCATCCACTCTAGGGACTATCCGAGTAACAAATGAGCAAACCACAGGGAACATACATGTAATTTCCAAAAGTTGGGGACTATAAGTGTTATTTTACCAAACCATAGGGAGCATTCGGGCCTTTTACTCTATAATTTACGTATCCTTTGATGATTTTCGCACTTTGGGATTTTTAAGAGATTATCTTAGTTAAAGTGGCATGTCCCTCTTTTGGAGGCAACGCTACCCTCATCCATATTAGTGTAAGCCAGCAAGGATACAGTCCCGTAAGGCCAAAATATTGAAAGATAATTGAGTAAGTTATTAATACAAAATGTGGCATGTCCCTCTTTTGGAGGCAACCAACCCTCAGCCATATTGGTCTGCGTCAGCAGGGATACTGTCCCGCAAGGGGCCGGTTTAAAGTTTTAACAGTAGTTTATTTATAAGGGATTCAAGCCGTTCTTACTTCCCTTGATTTGATGCTATCCGCCTCAAAGAAATCCTAATAAGCTTGAATCAAGTCCTCGCAGGATCTATACACTGAACGAGACAAGAATTTTACCCATACCACCCTTCCAACCCCCTTCCAGGCAGTTAAGACGCTTTATATAGACCGTAAAGAGACGAATGATTGAATCAACAAAACATGAAGAAATGATAGAATAAAGTTCACTTTCAATATAAAAACTAGTTATTAAAGTCATTAATATATACCCAGTTAAAAAGTTAACCAAAGCTTGGAAATCAAAAGTAATACATAAATAACTTGTCTTCACCAAGTGATGTAAGAGATTAGCCAAGCATAGCCTTTGTTTGACAAAAACTCTAACGATCAATCTTGGATCCCGAGACTACTACACACACTCTAAAGATGGATGATAGATGAATGTGTTGGTTGATGGTGGTATTGTGGTGGTGGAGTGGTAACGAGTGTGAGAGAAGTGGTTTGCCAAGGGATAAGTTGGAATGAAAACAAGCACCCTATTTATAGCTGAAAACAGAAGCATCACACGGCCGCGTCTCTTCCTTCTTCTCTGTCTTCATTTAATGAGCTTGTCAGATTAGATGCCACACGGCCCCGTGGCCATTGTACTTTCTATACTATCCAAGATTCAGAAATCTATAAGTTGACCACAGTCTGTGTCTCTTGTCTGCTTCTGTTTATCTTTTCTTCTCTGGAATCTTGAAGGGGCACGATCGCATAACGACCAGGTACGGCCTCGTGCTGGACTTCTGATTCATTGTTTTTTTTTGGCTTTTGAGTGAAGCTCGTACAGTTACTATAGTGTATAATCTTTCCTTCTTCTATACGTATACTGGTTTTTGTCGTTTCTTTGATCTTTTGTACATTTAAGCTACTTTAATCTTTAAAATCAAAATTTTACAAAGAAACACACTTTTTCCAACATTAGTACTAAAAAGGTTGATTTTATATCATTTTTTTACAATTTATATGTTGCATTTGACGCATATCAACTTTACAAAAAAAAAACGGATGTTAGCCTTAGACTATCCACATTCACAACTTAACCCAACCTAACCCAACCTTTAATAAAAAACTAATTTCTCTCTTTCACATACACCCAACCCAACTCAATTTTTAACACACATTCATAACCTAACCCAACCTAATTTTTTATTAAATTAATGCAATAATAAAAAAATATTTTTTTTCAAAATAAATAAAAGTTACTTATTTTTAATATAAAAGGTTAAATAATCAATATATATATATATATATATATAATATACTGGAAAATATATTTTTTCAAACCAACTCTGTTTTTAATAAAATTTATATTCTAATGTTCACATTAAGAAACATGGTGTATTTAATTGTTGATGCACTTTATGTTCGTCACTGTGCGAATAGGCTAGAAAGAGTGTGTATTGAATATTATATAGATTAGATATGACCATACAAACCAAGTGCGAACGTTCGTTCTGGCTCGTACGAGTGACAGTGTGACTCGTACGAGTGACATTGTGATTCGTACGAGTGATAAATGGCTCAACTCATACGAGTGATAAACATCTCACTGTACGAGTGAGCTTGTGTGGTTCGTACGAGTGACATCTTGTCACTCGTACGAGCAACCATTCGCACGAGCTGTTCATGTCTATATATGCGTTGTGTGTTCATTGTTTGTTAAGTTTTGGAAGTTCCCTGAGGGGAACCGCTGGCGGATTCTCTCCAGGAATTCCCCCAGCCAGACAAGATGTATACTCTTTTGGTATGAATGAATGCTTCCACTGATTCTGTTTCTACTCCCTTTCTATAACGTTCTACCGAATTGGTACTATCATACGCCCAAGCTTCCGTCTAGAACCGCCGCCACCAGGGACCCACAACTGGTATCAGAACTACGGTACCGATTCATTCAATCTAACAGTTGATGAATCACCTACGCTCATGAATTTTGGACGTATGAGGGGTTTTAGACGTAAAACATCAAATAATCGAACAATCCACGGACATAATGTAAAATTGAAACAACATGATTGTTAGAAACTGATTTTCGACCAGATCTGTGCAAAAATCATCTTGAAATTTGAAGACATAAAGATTCTGGATCGAAAGACGTAATCAGGCTCATTTGTACGAGAGACTCCGTGGCTCGTACGAGTGACAAATTGTCACTCGTACGAAGCACCACTCGTACTAAGGCATTTTTTAATCGTATCGACGAGACGAGTGCCCAGAATAAATTTGGTGATTACAAATTTTTTTCGAGATTTTAACGTCTAATTCAGGCTGTTCGGGGAAATCATCTAGAGCTTCAGAGTATAAATTTGTTGATACGGTTACAAAATGTTGAAGATATTGGGATAGTCACTGATATCTGCACATAAAGTTGATCATCTGGTGTAGTGACTTTTAATGGGCCTCAACGTCAAATCCGCATTTGATCAAAACTGCAATTTTGGGAAATCTTTCGCAAAATTTGGTTTTGGTGAAAAGATGTTTAAGATGTCAGAATTTGCAAAAATTAGGGGGAATAAAATTTTTCACGTATATGTTAATATTGTGGCATTTTTGAAATTCGTTACCATGCAACAGTATTCGGGTGGTTCCGACTGCAGATTATCTGGGAAACATATAGCATCAAAGATTCATTAGTGATGAGATAAAGTTGATGTCTATTTTTCGTAAAGGTGGGGTTGCATAACTGACTCTTGGAGGAGTTGTTCATCGGATTCAGTATTTGTGGTCACGTTGATGCCTGAGTATTCATACAAACCAGTTGCACACACGTCTTCTTAGTGGTATAAAGTATCCAATTTAACTCCACAAGGCAAATGAACTGTTTTCCGGACATTTCTCCAGAAATGAAGGATGCTTTGTGGTTTCAGTTGTGCGAATAGGCTAGAAAGAGTGTGTATTGAATATTATATAGATTAGATACGAACACACAACCCAAGTGTGAATGAGAACTGGCTCGTACGAGTGATAGTGTGACTTGTACGAGTGACATTGTGACTCGTACGAGTGATAAACATCTCACTCGTATGAGTGAGCTTATGTGGTTCGTACGAGTGACATCTTGTCACTCGTACGAGCAACCATTCGCACGAGCTGCTCATGTCTATATATATGTGTTGTGTGTTCATTGTTTGTTAAGTTTTGGAAGTTCCCTGCGGGGAAACGCTGGCGGATTCTCTCCAGGAATTCCACCAGCCAGACAAGATGTATACTCTTTTGGTGTGAATGAATGAATGCTTCCGCTGATTCTGTTTCTACTCCCTTTCTATAACTTTCTACCGAATCGGTACTATCATACGCCCAAGCTTCTGTCTAGAACCGCTGTCACCGGGACCCACAATTTTGTTATTAGGTTTAAATAAATATTATAACTTATTTGAGTAATTAAGTTATTGGGGAAATTGATAGTTAGGAAATAAAATAAAAAAAGAAAAATTAGAAAATGGAACCAATTCGATTTTTTATAAGTGGCAAAAGAGCATAGGGAACCTCTTGCAACCTTAGGTTGCTTGGCCAACCAGGTTGTGGAGAAAAATAGAAATTTTCTTTTCTTTTGAATTATTTAGGCAACATAGGTTGGGAGAGAGTCACCAATGGTGATAGTCTTAGTACCCCAACATGTTTAGAAAATAGAACTGTAGAACCTTTGTTACTTAAAAACCTTAAAATCTAAGAGTGTTATTTTTGATAAATCATATGAATTATTTGTGTAGTCAACTCTAAATAATTAGAAACCAAATAGATCATGGATTGAAAAAATGGTTCATTTGGTTCAATTCTCACTTGAAATTCCCTCTGTATGGATGCTCGTGAACAAAGGATATCAAAATTTGCCACATACAATATAGAATTTAACCGATGGAAAAAAACATGAGATCTCGTATACACCATGACAGAGCCAAAAAGTTTAATATATGTAGAAAAAACTTGTTTTCGTCGCAACTTGTGGCTCAAGCGATTGAACTAGGAGAGTGAAAAGTGATAGTGAATCAGGTTTCTAAACACGAATGAATAAGGGTGGTTTTTGCACCAAAGTGTTTAACTAATGTTACATAAAGACATTCTGAAATCCCACTCGTTTCGGTCACAGCCAATGGCTTGTTGCGCTAGTGGCATCAAATGTTTGTCTTTATCAAAGTGGTGTGGATTCAAGTCCCACAAATAGGTAATAAATCGATTTTAAGAATAGATTTCAATGGATTGGTGGGTGTGTTCGCAGTTCAAAAATTAATTTGATGAGGGTGAACTACAAGTAGAGATAAGAAGAAATGTGTCTAAATTCTCAATAATTTGTATTATTTATTAAGTATGGTTTAACTACAGTTATAAGGTGTTAGTTAGTTAATATATTTACAATACTTCATTAAAAAAAAAATCTTGACCACAAGAAACATGTTTGGAAGACTAGAACACGGAGTCGAAGCTCTTCTAAATGCTCCAATGTAGCTTTAGTAACAGTAAGACCTTACCATTGAACTAATACTTTCATGGTAGCTACACTTGGTAAGCTTTTTTTGTGAAGTATCGCTAGTGGTTGCAAGTTAAATCTAAATGCTTGAGGTAACATAATCACCTTTGAAGGAGGACCTTGAGCTTTCTTAGAAAAAAACACTTGGTATGTATGGTGTATTTGGATGTGTGATGGTAGATCCAAAGTTCAAATGGTTTTCTGCGGAGCCAATCTTTTCAATGATTAGAAATGCGCCGTAGTATTTTGGTAATAAATCGATGTGCTTAGAAGTCGCTTGACATTAAGGGTGAATTTTTAAAAATACCCATGTACCCATTTTTAACGACTTTCTGAACGATACATGTATGCCAATCCTCTCATATGGTTTTGAGTTTCATTACAAGGAATGCCATAACATTTCCTAAACCATGTGTATAAAAACTGGATAAAATTCATTTTGAAATTAGACAAGCTAGAGAGCCTAGTATGACATATTAATACCTTGTTTGAGTTCCTACTATCAAATAGTTATTAAATGTTTAGTTTTATGACTTTATCAACTCTTTAATATTCATATGTCGGTGTGAGTTTCTTTATATCTACGTCTAACGAACATATAAATATTTGATTAAGTTCATTAAAATCCTCATTTTATACCAAACTCGTAAGTTGAGTGTAAGTATGTTTCTGTGTCGTAAAAAACATCCAATATTCAACCACGCAAGGTATTAAGTACAGAGACATATATATATATATATATATATATATATAATATATATATATATATATATATAATATATATATAATATGCAAGTATATGAATTAAACCCTCTTAAATGAGAAAACTATAGAAACCTTGTTTGTGTGGACAAGATTCATCCACTAGTAACACATGGGTAAAGGGCATTTGTGTCTTTTGTTCAACCTTGTAGCCTACAAAGCCATACTCTTCCTCAAGTTCCATCGATTACCCCCACCAAACAACCACCTTTTTGTTCAACCTTGAATCATCACCTTTTTGTACAATCATCTCTTTCAAATCTCTTTGTTTTCACGATCGTTACTTATCTCACATTCCTTTCTTCTCACAACTTCTCTCACTATTGTTTTCTTCTCCATGTTTCATGGGTGACCCGCATGATATCGTCGATGATCTTGAGGCTTACTCTCCTAGCCGTGTTTTATGAAACAAGTTCATCGGTGATGAATGTCGGACGACTTACTTCTTTCATCAGGGTTCATCTTCTCAGGTATATGTTCTTTTGTTGATTGTTTATGTGCTTTTATGGGGTTTTCTAGTTGGTGTGGTTCAAGCATAATTTTGTTCTTTTTTTTACCACAGAATCATGTGTTTGGTGTGGTTTCATATTGTATACTTCTATTTCAAATATTGAAACATCATATTCTACATCCCTGTTATGTTTGTTTCTCATGTATTTTTTGTTGATTTACACATGGAAAAATCCATAATTTAATCTACATCCTCGTTAGGTGTTTGTTTCTCATATGTTTTTTTGTTGATTTACACATGAAAAAGTCCATAATTTAATCTACATCCTAGTTATGTGTTTGTTTTTCATGTGGTTTTTTTTGTTGATTTACAAATATTGAATCATGTGTTTGGTGTAGTTTCATATTATATACCTCCATTTCAAATTTTGACACATCATATTCTACCTTTAGAAAGTCCATAATTTAATCTGAATATCTAGTTTTTTTACAAGTAAAAAGTCGTGTTTTTTCGCTAGCATAATTAGCTACATATGTTACATATTCAGCCATCTACACATGTTACATTTTTTAAATATACCATATTTTACTTTTTGACAACTACATATGCAACAACCCATTGTTAAATATGTGACGACCAGCTAGGTGGCATCTTTGTTTTTTATGTTACACACCTGGACAAAAGTAATGATGTGATCAATGTTTTATCAGGTAAAATATTTGCTATTATTTAGTCACTTCTTACATAGGTTACACTTGTTAAGTTCAACACCATTTAATATGTTACATCGGAACTAAGTTGCATATGTTACACATCTAAGAAGTTTTTGGTAACAAAGCGGTTGTACATGTGTTACACTAGAGGGTAACATATTACAACCACTTTACACATGTTACATGTGTTACAACGTCAATGGTACATATGAGTATACACGTTAAACGTGTTACATTGCTAAAAACAACTCTAGCTACACATGTAACTAGCACAATGTTACCTACATACGCTCTAAACTTGATTAGTTTGTCTTTCCTTCTCTTCAGACTCGCAAGCGATTAAAGAACAAACAATAAAGTAGCAATCGTTCAACAATCATCATTATATATGTCAGACAAGTCCTTCCATTTTGTTATTCCCATGTATAAGACTTATGGCTATCAAGTTAGGTTTCATGTAAAAAAAAATATATGTTCATATAGCTTTTTTATCTACTAGTAACATTGTTAATAACAACTCTTGGTACATATGCAACTAGCGAAATGTTACCTATGTACAGTTTGAACATGTAATGAAAGAATTGTTTTATTAAAGATGAAGTTGATTATCAAGAACTTAACATAATTAGTTTTTACGGTTTGAATATGTAATTAGGTTTTTTGTTTTTTTGTTTACTAATCCAATATCTAACATATACATGAAACATGTTTGTAACAAGTGCTACACTAGAGGGTAACATATGTATAGCCATGTTGCATATAGTTGTTATATGTCTTACAACGTCAAGGGTACGCATGAGTATACACGTTACATGTGTTACATATAGTTGTTACATGTTACAACATCAGGGTTACACATGAGTATACACGGTACATATGAGTACATATATAGAGGAGTTGGGTGTTATTGCGTTGACTTTGGGAATTGAGTGGAATTTCTTGTTCAATCACTTACCTTGACTTTGTAGTTGAGTGGAATTTCTTGGTACCATAATCCGTATACAGGGGAGCATTCCTTTTATTCAGAGTGGTCAAATGATGATTGTCAATGCAAATAAGTTGGTATTGTTTAAGATTGTAATGTTTTAAGAAGATTGTAGTGTATTAGATGATTTGACTTTCTAATTAGTGAACTTGCATTTATATTGACAGTTTGGCATGCATTATGCACAATTTTAGTCTTCTACGACATAGTTTCACTAGATAAGTCAATCTATTTGTCCGATTTGCTTTGAAATGAAGTTTTAACCTCACCTATTCATGATATTCAATCAAGGGCTGATATAAAGTTTGTAAAGTTTCTCTCCCCATAAGTGTGCATACAAAAGTTATATTTTTGCTACCTATATATGTAACAACCATTGTTACATATGTAACAGTGCCTTGTTAACACATGTAACACATGTCAGCAGCAAACACGTTTAATAGTAGTTTATTATTTTTCATTCAAAATGTTACATATGTAAAAACCCTTGTTACATATGTAATAGTTCTTCTTTAACATATGTAACGATCATTGTTCAGTAACAAGTTACATAAGTCTGTCCAAATGTTCAATGACATGTGTAACAATAACTGTGAATTCAAATGTAACATGTATGCAATTTGCCCGCTTTTTATAGTACACTTTTGATATCTTTTCAACCAATGGACTTATTTTTTTTTGTATTATGCCCACTTTTCCATGTTCACTTTTGTTATCCTTTCAAACAAGTACTTGCTTTTTTCATTCAACGGGCTCGTTTTCCTTTTTTAGGCAAATAGCTCGCTTTTCCGAATGCAATTTTACTATCCTTTCAACCAGTAAAACATAAAAACAAAACAACATCTCACATATATTATTATAATACCACAAAACACTAACAAATTCCTTCTTTTCATATCTTATTTATTTTTAATTATAGAAAAGATATCAAATCTCATCCATATAATGGAAAAACCTAAGTTAAGTAAATAATCCTATTACATTAAACAACTTTGGGAATTAATCTACCATGTTTATAAAAATATTAAAACCCATATGAGAACTTAACAAACCCCCAAGGGAGAAAACCCATGAAACTCAACAGTAATATGTTCCAACTTGTTTCTCTCTCACACACTTGTGTGTTCTTGGTGTTCCAACAACTTTCTATATCCAATAACAACAATTTGTTTCTCTCTTTAAATCAATGACTTTCTCTCACACGCATGGGTTCAAAGCTTTCGATTTCTAGAGAAGAAAAAGGAGGGAGACGGTGGATATGAAGAACCAACTGATTTCAGACCTGGTTCTCTCACATACACTTGTGCGTGTGTTCTTAATGAACACGATCGAGATTCTTGTTTCTCTTTCTTGACCAGTAACTTTCTTTCTCTAAAACAACAAAGTTCTCTCACACGCATGGAGAGATGGAATGGGGGTAATGAAGGTTTTTGATATTTTGAATTTTGAGACAAAAGAGAGAGAGAGAGATATGGATGGTGATGGTTTGATGGTGACAATTGTACAAGAAGAGAGAGAATGATATATATTTAATAGTATTTTTGTACTTTGTGGCATGTTCTTTTGACACAAACACCCCTACAGCCACTTAACAACACAAAGAAAATAATATCTATAAATCAAATTAGGATCCTTTTATCTCAACCATTAGATCATGTTGATCGATGGTCATCATAAGGTTTACCTAGTTTTCTAACTATAAATAAGTTTTTATTTATCATTTCCGTATATATAGGGTAGGGTAATTATAGGAAGAATCTCATATTAATTAAGAAAACTATGAAATCCAAATGAATGGACCTCCTTCTGCCACGTGTTAAACATTTAGCTCTAGAGCATCTAACAGCTTGACATGTGTAACATATACTGAAAAAAAAATACTTTTTGTAACAAATTCAGTCTACACCCTTGATTTTTTTGAATGGATGGTTGTAATGAAGTCTCTAGAGTTTTTGTAACTCATATGGATTTTCTTTCTATCATTTCTATATATAGAGCAAGGATCCGTTAGAACCACCCTTTATTGTGAGAATCACGAGAACCAATGTGACACAACCAAAACTACTTAAAAAAGCTTAAAAAACACCGAATTTGTTTTTTAAAATTTTCGTTAAAAATCACAACTTTTTATTTATAATAATTTTTTTGTTGTTAAAGTTGTGATTTAACTAAAAGAGAACTTTTTTAGCATTTACTTGTGAGATTTAGCTTTAGGGTTATGTTTTTAGAATTTAGCTTTGGTAGGGGTGGTTTAATTTTTTTTAGGTTTTTGGGGGATGGGGAGGTAAGGTTTTTGGGGGGTTTTTGGTGAGGTATTTTTTTTTTTTGGGGGGGGGGGGGGGGGATATTTAGGTTTTTGGGTTGTGGTGGGGGTGGGTGTTTAGGTTTTTGGTGGTGGTGGGGTGGGTTTATTTTGTTGTGTTCACATTTGTTCTCGGAATAAGGGTGGTTCTTGCATGAACCTTACCCTATGTATAAGATTAAGATCAAGGGAAAACTCTTTCGAGTTTTGAGAGCTTAAAGAACTTGGCCTTCCTGTACGAGTTTTGCCCCCATTTTTTTCACACCCCCTAGATTAAAATGTTAGAAAAGACTGTTGTAAAAAATCAAAGTGGTGTTTTTCGGCATCTTAGAGCAGTTGTTAAAAGCTCATGACATAAGCATGACATCACGTTTTACATTATTTACGGCTGCCGTAAATGAAAAAAACTAGCATCTTAGAGCAGCTGTTAAAAGCTCATGACCGAACCATATATATATATGGATCCTAAGAGAAGTCCACTCTATTTGAGAAACTTGAGAATCATTCTGGACCACAAATCTCCCTAAACTTTTCGTAATATACATATATGTATAGTTTAAAGTTGACTACATACATATATGCATGTTGTCAAATCTTGAATAGACATATGTATATAGTCAATTTTAAACTATACATATGTGTATATTACGAAAAGCTTAGGGAAAACGGTGGTCCAGAATGCTTTACAAGTTTCTCAATTAGCCTAGGGCTTTTCACACGATCTTAACCCTATATATGTATATAGGAGAAGAATTAGTTATGAAATACTCTTTATTGTGAGAACCAATGTGAACACAACCAAAATACCTAAAAAGTAAAAAAAACAAAACACACAATTTTTTAACATATATAGATTTTTAAAAAATCGCTATATTCGAGTACCAATTATCAATGCACATGTGGATATGTATCATTTCTTAGATAAATTCCATAATACATTACCAATAGTAGACAAATGCACTTTCATTTACACTACCATCAGTAATACACTACTTTTTACATTACCAATATTAGATATGCACATGTGCATCATTATGTATAACCATGATATAACGTGTTTTGCTACAAAATTTTGTGATTTCTAATGATGAAGTAGGCCCATATACATGTTTTTTGCTTAGTTTTATATAGAGGTTAATGGTTTGGTTATATTTGTCACTTTATGATGTAATATGTTGTTTGGATGGTATAAAGGGTGTTGACGTACATGCAATAAAGTGAAATATTCGTAATGATATTGTATTATGGATGGTAGGAGGTAATGGTAGTGTATTATGGATGGTATGATAGATGAAATGGAAAGTGTATTCATAGTAGTGTACCAAAACACGTTATATCATGTTCATACATATAGATGCACATGTGCATTTCTAATATTGTTAATGTAAAAGTAGTGTATTATAGATGGTAGTGTAAATTAAAGTGCAATTGTCTAATATTGGTAATGCATGACGGAATTTATCAATGAAATGATACATATGCACATATTGTTACTCAATTTTTTTTCTGTTTTTTTTGTGACGAGATATAGCGATTTAAAAAAAAATATTAAAAAAGTTGTCTGTTTTTTTATTTTTCTAGGTATTTTTTGTTGTGTTCACATTGGTTCTCGCAATAAAGAGTGGTTATTAACGGATCTTTCTCCTATATATATAGGGGATAGATCATGAGAAAACTAATTTGAATGAGAAAACAAAAAAAACTAACTAAAAAAGCATAAAAGTCATACAACTTTTTTTTTTGATTTTTTTATTAAAAATCGCTATAAATAATATATAAAAAAGTTTAAAAAGAAAGTTGTATTGCACATGTGCAATAATACGGAAAAGTCTAAACCACCTAACCCATCCTCCACTGGCACCCCACAAAAACTTAAACCCCCGCCACTAAAAAACCTAAATCCACCTTCCCACCAAAAGCCTAACCCCCCACCAAAAAAAACCTAACCCTCCCCCCCACTGCCCCCACCCTCCAAAAAAAATTGTAAAACTAAAATGTAAATGTAAACCTCAAAAAAACCTAAACCTCCCACCGCACCTCTCAAATAACCTAAACCCCCCACCCGCACCTCTCAAATAACCTAAACCCCCCACCCGCATCCAAACATCTAATCTAATCCTAAACCTCCAGAAAACCTAACCCTAAAACTTAAACTAAACTCAAATGCTAACTTTAAGCATATAATGTACATGTGAAGTACAAGTTTTTTTTTGAAAAAAGTTTTTTTATACATAATAAGTAACGAATTTTTATTAAAAAAATTTGTAAAAAAATTGACAAGTTTTTTAGGCTTTTTTGGTAAGTCTTTTTAGTTTTCTCATATATAAATAGTTTTCTCATGATCCTCTCCCTATATATATAGTTGTTTTTAAATAATATTTTATACAAAAGTTCCCAAATACCATAACCCGGTATCGTTCTGTTTGTTTAGATTTTTTGGGTGCTTTTGTGGTTGGTTTTTATTGATTTATTTTATTATACGGACTCATTTGGGGAACGCTTCACAAACTTTGAGTAGACCTTTTCCCCTTTTTTATATTAAATGTTTTGGGATGTACCATGTGCCACATAAATTCTCTTGTTTATTCACTTTAATCATCAACATGCAAAAATCAATGTGTGATTGTGTGTTATGTTTATATCGTCACATGTTTGTTTATCACTTTGTGTTTTAGTCCATTGCATTTTATCACGTCACATTGTAGATCCACCTGCTGATCAAGTTCACCACGGCAATGGCTTAAGCATGGTATCGCCACCATCATTTAGATTCGCTCTCCGGATCTTGAGTTTTTTTCTTATTGCATTGGTTGGTTTTATTTATTATTGTGGTATTTGTTGTGATTGTATCATTAACACATTATTTTCATGTTAAACTTTAAAATTAAGAAACAAATTGTTTTTATTTAAATATAGATTTACTCACCAACTTTTTAGTTGACTCAAAAATTATTTTACACATGATACAGTAAATCAAGTTTGATAAAGTAAGGATGAAGACACGTAGGATTGCCTTAGACCCAATAAACGGGATTTATGTTATGTTTATATTATGAATTTTGTTTGAATTATCTGAACTTATATATGTTTAACGTGACATTTTAAATTATGACATGAATAAATACTTAAACTTTTAATAGTGCTATAAGCTTTGGACAATCATCTCGCACCGACCGATAATCTACCATAGGTCAGGGTGTGACAATTTATATAACCAAATTTCATTTTATTGAAAAGGGAAAATATATAGTACAAAATTTCAAGATACAACATCATGGATAACAAATTTCAAGATACAACAATTCTAGGTGTGTATCTAAGTCGTCGTATTTGTTTCCATCCGTAGTTATCATTAACCTCACCCTACAATACATGTTAAAGTATAGTTCAATACACAAGGCATTGGCGAGCATACAACTTTGAATAATAGCATGGTATAAACGTTTAAACAAATCTTCATGCGTACTTGTCTATTCTTGAGGCTAACATACATTAAACTATCATGCATAAGTATACTAGTCAACCCAAAGTTTACCGCTAGCGTAATCTTATCGTCGCAACGATAAGGCCGTTATGAATGACTTAACATGACCTCACAAATACGGGCAGTGCGTTACTCCCATCAAATATTGACTATGGGAATGCGACTATGCATAAGTTGCTTGATTCCTCGGTCCATGATTTCGACTGGTTTCTCCACAAAGTGCAAAGTTTCATTAATTTGAAAATCACCAATTGGCACATGAAGTCCTTCTTCAGCTAGGCATTTCTTTAGATTCAAGACATGGAACGTAGGATGAACATTGCTGAGTTCTTGAGGTAGGTCCAGTCGATACGCTACCTTGCCAATCCTTTCAAGAATTTTGAAAGGATCTACGTAGCGAGGAGCGAGTTTGCCTTTCTTACCAAATTAAACTACACCCTTCCAAGGGGATACCTTGAGAAGTACGTGCCCACCAACGTTAAATTCCAAGGTTTGCGTCTCTTATCAGCGTAACTCTTTTGTCGACTTCTAGCTTTGAACAGATTGTCACGTATTTGCAAGAGTTTGTCCGTTGTTTCTTGTATGAGTTTAGGACCAGCGATTTGAGTTTCTCTGATCTCGTGCCAACAGATAGGAGATCGGCACCTTCGACCATAAAAAGGTTCAAACGGTGCCATCTGAATACTAGCGTGATAACTGTTATTGTACGAGAATTCTACCAAAGGTAAGTGAGAATCCCAGTTGCCACCAAAGTCGATTATGCATGAACAAAGCATATCCTCGAGAGTTGGGTAGTGCACTCGGTTTGACCGTCGGTCTGAGGATGGAAAGCGGTACTAAGAGTAAGGTGAGTACCAAGGGCTTTCTGAAAAGTTTGCCAAAGATGCAAATTGAAACGACCATCATGATCAGAAATGATGTCAATGGGAATACCATAACGACAAATGACCTCCGTGTAGATATGAGCCAATTTCTCGACTTTGTAGTATTCACGAATGGGGAGGAAATGAGCGGATTTGGTTAAACGGTCAACGATTACCCAGATACTATCATGACCAGAAGGTGTGCGAGGAAGTTTGGTAATAAAATCCATAGCAATACTCTCCCATTCCAAATGGGGATTTCTGGTTGTTCGAGCAAGCCAGAGGGGCGTTGATGTTCAGCTTTTACCTTGGAGTAAGTAAGGCATTTGGAGACATAAAGGGCGATATCTTTCTTCATGCCAGCCACCAGTATGACGTACGAAGATTGTGATACATCTTGTCAGCGTCAGGAATATCGGGATTTATAAGCTTCCTCCATTAAGAAGTCACGAAGATCATCATGATTAGGAATCCAGAGACGATTGAGATACTAAAAAAGACCATCAGGTTTAGTCTCAAGTTGATTTTCAGCACCACATTTCATCTCGTAGAAGTTGTTCTCATTAGCAGATGAGTATTGTGCTTCAGGAATACGTTCACGGAGATTGCTCATAGTTTGGTAACAACAAATGCTCTTTACATGAGTTTTACGACTAAGTGCATCAGCTACAACATTCGCCTTACTAGGGTGGTAGTGAATCTCGTAGTCGTAGTCATTGAGCAACTCTACCCATCAACGTTGACGCATGTTGAGTTCTTTTTTATTAAGGATGTGTTGAAGGCTCTTATGGTCGATGAAGACCACACACTTGGTACCATAAAAGTAGTGTCGCCATATCTTTAATGCAAAAACAACTGCACCAAGTTCAAGGTCATGAGTAGTGTAGTTCTTCTCATGTACCTTGAGTTGTCTTGAAGCGTACGCAATAACCTTGTCTCGTTGCATGAGAACACAACCAAGACCTTGGTTGGATGCATCGCAGTACACGACGAAGTCATCATTACCATTGGGAAGAGCTAGGATAGGAGTATTGCAAAGCATGTGTCACACCCTGGTCTTAGCGGAAGCGCAATCGTGTGTGACTATGAGGTAATCATTGCATGCAATCGTGTAAACAAGTGTAAATAAACAATGATGCTATACTTGTATTAATTTGCAACCAATGTTTACAAGTTTCCAAAAGTGAAATCATAAGTTTCCAATAGTTTCACATTGTCATCAAAAGTATAGTTTAAGTTACATTACTCCACAGCAAAAGATTGTTTTCATCATAAAAGCTTGTTGAGGTTTTGACTCCTATATATACGCATACGATGTCGGGATATAAGATGCAAATCCTATAAAAGGTGGCATTCATTGTCATGTTATTCTTATTTCCCAAAGTGTTTCACCGGCTCAAGTCTTGCGTCCTGAAACACATGTAATTTTAAAAGTTAACAAAAGTTAGCGAGTTCATGTAGTTACTGTTTTCTTATAAAATGTCATGTTTGTAATCCTGTAATGAAATCTGAGTATGTTCTTAGCATTCATGGAGTTTAAGGATCTATCAGTGTGTCGCGAGCACCCTGACATATGTGCTATAAGTAAGTAACCAAACCGAGACAAGTTTGACATCATTGGGATTACAAAAGCACTCCTAAGGGTTTACCAACCATGAGTGGAGTGTGCCTCAAACTCAATAGATCTATACCTTTTGCACTTTGTCACTAAGTGATTAATGGTTACAATTGTCATCATCCTACTTACGCACATTTGATCGTGTTTTCATCTAAACCCATAGCTAACATACCGTTTTGTTATGACATGCATTCCCTCTCGATGGTTTTAAAAACAAAACTTTAAAATAATCTAAAGGAGGAACATGAACTCACTGTTTTGCGTTCCGTAAGTCGTACTTATTGGAATTCGAGTGTCCGTACACGTGTTTAACCTACATGTGTATGAACTTCATTAGACACCTAGGTCTCGTTGGACCTTGTACAAGCTGTTCATTTTGAATTCTTGTTGTGTACTTATTTATCATATTAAAACAAGTTTAATGTTATATAGTTTTGGTAGTTTGTTTGTTTGATTGTTATTTTATATACATTTACTTCAAATATATATATATATATATATATATATATATATATATATATTAGTTATTATTATGATTGTGTGTGAACGGGCCTCGCCCTTCACATGTCCTCGTGCCTTGCACGCGTATCATTGGGCCTAGCCCATGTCATGTATGTCATTGGGCCTAGCCCATGTCTTTATGTGATTGGGCCTAGCCCATATAAGTATGTAATTAGGCCTAGCCTATGAAATTATGTGATTGGGCCTAGCCCATGTAATTTGATTGGGCCTTTCCCATGAAATTATGTTATTGGGCCTAGCCCATGAAATTATATGATTGGGCCTAGCCCATGAAATTATGTGATTGGGTCTAGCCCATGTATTAGTGAAATGGGCCTAGCCCAAATTTAATTACCCAAGTCTATAAGTATATAATCTTGTATTTTTATAATTTCCATAAATGTTGTAGTTTATAAGTATTACATATACTTATATAAAATCTCTTGGAAACTTTTATATATTTCAACTTTCCGGATTTTGGTTATCGGTAATATATATTCATTAAGCGTTTACAAATGTATTATTTTTTGACGTGTTGTCGTGGTCATTTACAAAGCGTTTACAAAAGTCGCCCACGTGTCATAGTAGCTCTTCATGATTGCGATATGTTCGTTGATCGACGGTGAAACGGTGTATTGTATAAATTTGACCATGTCCGAATACTCCGCACGTCCGATTATTTGTTTTAAGAGTTGTGTAAAAGTGTATGTGTTCATGTAATTCATACTTGGTAACTTTCAAGTATTTAGTGTGTTGTATTAGTTGGGTATATTGTAATGTGTACCCTAGGAATTTTAGATACATACACATGTATTCTACACATTCACTTATGGTGGTAACAAAGTATATACGTATATTTTTATTCCCAAAAATATATATGTAATAAGAATACTCATTTTTAACTTGTAAAAATATATATATGTATTTCTTAAATCCTTGAAAGGTTATGGTTTAATCATTGTCATTAAAACTTCCTTAATGACGTTTAGGTCACTAATCACATTTAGCCCCGTTAATCACCCTATTAATTACACTTTAATCGCGATTAGATTTTTATAAATTTTCGCCATAGTTTCCCCTAAACTATGGTGTTTTTCACGTTTTAAAAACATATTTAAACCACTTTTCAATTTCCCAGGTCATCGTTAATTCATCAAGCTCACCAAAATTCATTTTTCCAAGTAATATACAAATAAAGTTTCTTCAATATTTCAGGAGCTTTTATACATATATTTTTTTGTACTTTATAGCCTCTAAAAATTCCATATCTTTTAAGATTATCAAAACACCAAGATTTTCATGGATAACTTTTATATATAACTTGTTTTATATAAAAATCAACTTTAGTAGCTTTCAAGTTCCAAGTTTTCGGGTCTCATCATGTATCATACATTTTCGGAACAATATCAAGACTATATATATTCAAAGTCATGAACTTGAAGATGATGATCTTACATGATTTAAATATATTCTTGTTTAAATCACATTTTTAATCTTAATATAGTATGATCATCACTCTTGTGAAATACTACAACAAATAAACAACATGATCATCATAAATCACATATTTTTATCTTGTTATTTCTTGTTATATTTTAGGGTTTTTGGATGATTTCTTTCAAGATGTTCAAGATGAAGTTTACTTGTACTTTTGAAATCTACATATTATAAGAACTTGAAATCATAAACAAGTGAACTTATACTAGCTCTTAGGCTAGGGATGATTCAAGATTAAGACGATGGTGAGAAAATGAAGATCAAGATGATGAGAAAGCTCCAAAGAAAGCCCTAATGCTTCTCCATCCTTGATAGCTCCATAAATGGTCTTGTAATGGTTTGAAAGTAAGGATAATATTGGTGTTTAGTGGTGGTTGTATGGTGGTTTAGGGTGTGGTGATGAGCCGGAAACGAGAGAGAGACTACTAGCTCTTAGGCTAGGGATGATTCAAGATTAAGATGATGGTGAGAAAATGAAGATCAAGATGATGAGAAAGCTCCAAAGAAAGCCCTAATGCTTCTCCATCCTTGATAGCTCCATAAATGGTCTTGTAATGGCTTCAAAGTAAGGATAATATGATGTTTAGTGGTGGTTGTATGGTGGTTTAGGGTGGTGGTGATGGGCCGGAAACGAGAGAGAGACTAGCGGAGTGTTGGTAATTTTTTTGAAGTGAAAATGTTGAAGGCATGAATGGTGATGTTATAATTATATAAATCTTTCAAGATCTTTAAAAAAAATCTACTTAGACCATCCTCCTCATCCTAATCCATCATGCAATCTAGCAACTAGGGAAGGCTTATGGGCCTTTTATGTTGACCGGAAATTGCAAGGGGTAAAGTGTAATTTTTTTTTGTAACATGTGTTTATTTGTTAGATATTTAGGTGTTTAATTTAAGTATGATATTAGGGGTTGGCCTTGTATCATTTGGGAGTAATCAGGGTTTAGTATGTAAAGTAATATTTATTAGTTCCCTTGACTAGTTGGTATTAGTTTTGGATGGTAAAAATACCATTAGTTCGCCCATCGGTTCGATACCTATTAATATACGAAAGTTATTATTTAGTACTGGAAGCTTTGGTTTTTATTTACCATAAGTGTTATGGCATTTATTTAGGATACTTCCGACATCAAAATATGGTTAAGTAGTTCACTAGTCGAGTAGATGTTGAGTTTAAGTGGTAGAAACGCTTTCCGTTTCGTTAACCATTCGATAACGACACTTTTATAGTATACCGATGGATAGTTCTGCAAGTTGAAATTCCGCAACCATGAGATGTATGAAGGGGTTATGGAACCCGAATAAGGCTTAACTAGCTCTCTAGATTAATGTATGAGGCTATCGGGTATCGAAATCTTTGTCGGTTCGACAATCAGTCGCTTTCCTGTCAAGTTGTGCACTACTTGTCGTAATACCGGAAATGATATTTTTATGTATTTTTGATATCCTCATACTGTTTTAAGGTGCTTGTCATTATTCAGTTATAATTCTGGAGTCCCGCAAATGTCAAATTAGTGTTGCGGACGAATTGAAATTGTTACATTTTTAGCCGAAACAGACAATTTTGAAGTTTAAGCGTTAAACCAGAAAGTTATGTATTATTGCAAGATGTGTTCCCACATTAGTGTTTTCATGTATATATGGACTCAGTTATGTCATTCGTATGCCACTATTTATCGTTCTATTTCGTTTCAGCAATTTTGCTAACATGAATAGTGCAACCCTGAATAGTATGCCCAACACTTTCTACCAACACTTTTAGAACATGGTTTGATTTGTTTCACGTCGTGACGGAAACCAATATATGTTGTAGCATGATTCACTTGTACTAACACTTGTGATATGAAGTACGGCTCAATTACGTAATTAAACTACGATCAAATGCATGAGATTATCTAATGAAAATGGTGATTAGATTGTACGGAATTACCGGTTATTTGCCATTTTTCACAGTATGTCCTTGAGTGCTTGAAAAGTCTCCTCTTGTTCAGAACTCCGAACAAAAGGTTTATCTTTTTGAGTTAAAGAGGTGAGAGGGACAACGACTTTGGAAAAGTTCTAAATGAATCGATGATAGTAACCAGCTAGACCAAGAAACGAACGAATTTCAGACGGGAATTTAGGTGCGATCAAGTTCTTGACTGCGTCAATTTTGCAGGGTCGACGTGAATACCAAGTTTGTTGATGACGTGTCCAAGGAATTGAACTTTTTTAACCAGAATTCTCACTTGGGGAATTTGGCATAAAGACGTTCAACACGCAAAAGTTCAAGGATCATGCGCAAATGAGGTTCGTGTTTGGCTTGAGTTTTCTAATAGATTACGATGTCGTCTGTGAATACGATCACGAAACGGTCCAAATAAGGTTTACACACAAGGTTTATCAAATCCATGAAAACCGCTGGTGCATTGGTCAAACCAAAAGGCATGACCACGAACTCATAGTGACCATATCTAATACGAAATACGGGTTTAGGGATATCTTCTTCAAGAACTTGAAGTTGTTGATACCCATAACGAAGATCGATCTTAGAGAAGCACGTTGCACCTTGGAGTTGATCAAAGAGGTCATCGATGCGAGGAAGAGGATAACAATTCTTCACAGTGAGTTTGTTAAGTTTGCGATAATTGATGCACATACGAAAAGAACCGTCCTTCTTCTTAACAACAAGGATTGGAGTGCCCCAGGAGAAGTACTAGGGCGTATAAAACCTTTTTCAAGTAACTCTTGAAGTTAGCTGGATAGCTCTTGCATTTCCGAAGGTGCCAAACGTTAAGGGGACTTAGCGACAGGAGTTGCGCCAGGAATGAGATCGATACGAAAGTCAACATAATGAGGAGGAGGACGACCAGGTATCACGTCTAGGAAAACATCAGGAAAATTGCGCACTATAGGAACATCACTTATGCTTGGAACTTGATCTGTAACGCTTCGCAATTGTATCTTTCCGTTTTTAGTATGATCGCTTCGTGTTTCTATTTTTGGAAATTCCAAACCGTGTAATCGTATTTCTATTTTCAATTCATTGTATTCTAAGGCTTTGATTGTAATCAAGATTAATCAATTATGCTAACTTCGCAAACTATATTCAGGTTTAAACTTATGATCATACGATACTTTCAATTCAAAACGACGTGTAAGTGTTTGATGAATGTTTATAAATCTTATACTAAACCCAAGCAAGACAATTAGTGACTTAATTCAAAGAATTCAAGCTTCCATTATCACGTAAATCTTGTCGCTTTATGTTTAAAAGATGTTTGTACTATAAGTTGTTTTTAGGGTTTTCAAACGACTTTACATGCCCAAAGACCATTATAAGACCCATACTTGTTTTATACATCATGTACAATAATTAAAACCCTAATTGCATCAATTGTATATTTAAAAGATCAAAAAAAATAAAAAAGGGGACAGCCTTGCGGCCGCAGCTAAGGGGGTTTCCCTCTTCTTTTTTTTTATTCAAAACTTCACTAATTGCATTTATGGTAACCCTAATCCCTCCCCTATATAAACACAAGTTCCTCCACCCATTTCTCACTTTTACAAGCCTCCACACTCCTCAAACAAGTCCCTAAACTTCAGAATTGTCTGCTGAAGCTCAGCAGCTTGCAAGTGAGTTTCGACTCACTTTTCTTCTTCTTTTACCTTGTTTTTCTTTCTAACTCTCTTGGATAACCTCTAGGAAGGTTCTCACAAATTTTCTTTGGCAAACTAAGGTGAAACCACACCATTTTGAGGTCCAAAAATGTACAAACTTTCTGCCCAAATTTTATCTTTCAAACTTCAAGTTTTTCAATGTTTTCACTTTGTTTTCTTCCTCAACATTGTTTGTTAAGCCCTATGGATGTTACCATAGGTTTTCCATGGAAAACTAAGGTGGAATCACACCATTTTTGGGGCCAAACTTTCTGTTTTGGATGATAACTTATAAAACTTTTTCGAACTTATTTTTAACATAATAAATTTATGCTACACAGGCCACTAACCAAGCTTATGGTTAGTGTTTTAAGCTAGACTTGTTCACATACAATAAAGAGGCCTAACATGTCTCTAAACTTGTGGTTTTGCTAGGGTTTCAAACCCACAAGTGTTGAGCCATCCAAGCTTTCAAGCTTGTGTTGGTGTAGGTGTGATTACATGAAGGTCTTGGCCATTCAACTATTCAATCCACCCCTCACTTGATGATTTCCATAATTCTTGACCATCCGGATTGTCCTTGTGTCAATCTTGTGTAATTCTGAAACTTATGAAAGAGGTTTAGGATGGTTATCCTTCTACCTCCATGCGTGACTTATATGACTTACATGATATCTATGAAATACGTGAACTACATGATAAATTATTAATAATTTAACTATACGTAAATACATAATATAACCGAACCTTTGACCATGACCAAATGGTTAGTTGTCTTAAAAGTAGGTTATTTTATCTTAGACTTAACAATCGTTACGATTCTATCGGGCATGACCCATAAAAACACAAACACCCTTCAGGGCTTATTAGTGTAAAAACGAGCGTTAATGTCTAGATAAATACTTTCGTTTATACATACTTTCCTTGCCTATTTTAAAATTCCTAAACTCATTGAACTCCCCCGTCAATCTAATACTCACACACCTATGTTTCCTTGTGTAGGATAAACTTGGCGTTCCATCCCCTAAATCAACCTAACTCTCTCACAGATATTACTTTGCAAAACCG
Source organism: Scalesia atractyloides (assembly GCA_947069175.1). NCBI lineage: Eukaryota > Viridiplantae > Streptophyta > Magnoliopsida > Asterales > Asteraceae > Scalesia > Scalesia atractyloides. Next base: position 43,244,018 of record CAMTDV010001632.1, read on the forward strand.
TGAGTGCACTCGACCCCTTTTATGTTTTCCACTATTTGGGTGCAACATGATTAATTTACTAAAACTACACTAAACCACACTTTATTCTATACACAAACAATCCATCAACATGCTTTAGTCTTATGCTACTTTAATTGTTACTTGGTATATTCTTATGTGATCTAGATGTCATTAACTTTGATCGAGCCTCCCTTAACATGTATAGCGCTATAGGAGTAACGCACCGCCTGTATTCTTGTGGTCAATGTTAAGTTCAAGTCTATTTTGCGGTACACTAGAGGATTGACTTGTAGACTCACATGCCTTGTTTACACTTATCTTGTATGCTAGCTATTCATGTGGATTTGTAAACCGGATTTTATACTTATGCTATGCTATTAAACTTGTGTACTCGCTAATACTTGTTATTGAACTATACTTTTTATCATGTTCCAGGTTGATGAAGTCGTTATGATGGAACTTAGTACGAATGACATAGAAACACGCGTAGAACACTAAGTTAATCATTATGTTTTTGTTGAATTTGTTTCGTTGTTGTTTCTTGTATTTGAATATTCGGTGTAACCTTGACAATTTTGATGCTATGAAATGAAGTTGTTAATTTAAATATTGTCGCAAATAGCGTTATGATGTCTCGAGCAATCTAGTTCGTCTTAATCTGATGTTTCCGACATTGGTTAGGGTGTGACATTATCCTTCTTTTCCACAATGTGGGCAAGAAAGGCAAAGTATTCCTTGCGCAAGTATTTGTTCGCTTAGGTACATGACATAAATTTGAGACCTTTAGAAGGTTTCTCGCCATAGACGTGTAAGGAATCACCATTTTGTAGAGGGAGACAAATGAACTTCTCTGAACAAACGACTTCAGCATGAACTCGCCTAAGCTAATCAATGCCTACTATGATTTCAAAACTACCCATTTGCATAGTTATAAGATCCTTTGAGAACTTGTGGTCGTGAAGGTTAAGAGAAAATTAGAAAGAATGGAGTCAACGTTGATAGATTTCCCATTAGCGACTTCGACTGCGAATGATTTGGGCAACTTAGAACGACTACACTTAAGCAAAAGTTCGAATTCAATGGATATAAAACTTTTATCTGCGCCGGTATCAAATAAACATGAAACATATACATTTTTGACGAGGGACGTACCGTTAATAACGCCGTTGCTGTTTTGGGCTTGGGTAGTTGTGATGACAAAAGCTCTGCTACATGGAGCTTGATGGTGGTGGAGGTGGTTGTTGTTGTGCTGAGGACAAAGATTGGCAAGATAGTTTGGGTCGCCACACTTGTAGCAAGTGCGACCATTGTTGATGGTCTGTTGGATTTGGTTCTGGGTGAGGGGTTGGTTCTAGTTGCCTAGAGGCTTTTGGCCCAAACGACAATGGGTGTTGAAGTATTTGAACCTATTGTACGTAGTGCAACGGCGACATGGTGCGGTAGAGGGTGGTGGTAGGTGCAAGTTGGCACTGGGGAAGGTTCCTAGTGTAGCCTCGCTTGGCTGGCTCAAGGTTTTGGTTTAGGGCTAGCTATTGATGTGGAGGGTTTTGCGGAGTAACAACCACATAATTTTGGTTTGAAGCCTCCCGCTTCCTACCATTCCTGTTGTTCTTGGTGGGTGGTTTAGTGAGTGTGGGTTCAGGTTTGGTTCAGCATTGGCTTGGTGAGCTGATTTTTTTGGACCCTTTTTCCGAAAGCTCCTTCCATCATCAGATTGTGGTTAAACTTGGCTGCGAGGCGATAAGTTTCCTCGATAGTTGTTGGTCGAGAAGACTCAACGTGGTTGGAGAAAGAAGAGGGTAGGGCTCCAATGTACTTGGCAATGGCCTTTTTGACAGTGTCGACCTGACCAGGGCAGATGATATTGACTTGTTTGAACCTTTCTGTCAACCCAACAGTGTCGCTTCCCACTTGCTTGCGGTTCCAAAACTCGTTTTTGAGTTGTTGGGTTTCGTGGGGAGGACAAAACTCATCTCTCATGAGTTTCTAGAGTACGGACCAAGTCAGTGAGTAGGCCACGTCGTTGCCACGTCTATTGCGTTCTAACGTCCAGTAATCGAGAGCTCTCGATCGGAATACGCTAGTAGCACTGACGATAAGTTGGTCGTCGGGACAACCACTTTGGCGAAAGGTGACCTCCATGGTGTCGAACCATTGGAGTATCTTTGTCGCCCCATCCTCGCCTGTAAAAGGCGTTGGACTGAAGGAGTTGAACTGCTTAAAAGTGAAGGATTATTTAGGCTTTTCATCCTTAGACTTAGTCGTGTCATCGAGGTTTTCAGTGTTAGTCGAGGTGGAAGTAGGTTGGATACGGTTGATGATGTCGGGGAGTATCTTGGCCATCTGCTTGGCCATAAATTTCATCATCTCTTTCTTGGTCATGGAGTCACTGGTGTTGCTAGCGGCCTTCTTGGAGTTGGAGTTTTCACCGTCAGAAGACATCTAAAGAGTTGAGATAGAGGGAAAGGATGAGATTTGATCATAATGATTTTAAAATAACGTTTAGATTGCATGAATGAGTATAAACATTCCACACATCTCATAAGTTTTCACATAATTCGCATGAGTAATTCATGTAGTACTTACGCATCACGTATAAAGTATAAGCATAACATGTTTTCATAAGGTATGATCACGTATAAAGAAGTAAAATGCTTAAGGAGGGTAAATTTAGCTGGTTCGCAATTATTAGTATTGTTTTAGATTGAGAAGAAAGTGCGATTCGTGCGTTTGAAATGATTAACGTAACAAAGTAAAACACATAGAATTTGATTCACACAAAAGGAGAGGTTTGGTAAAACATGGGAGTGTTTCGGGTTTAGAAATTTCGACTATTCCAAGGTGAATCGTAAATCCTTTCAAATTGGGGAGACATGTTTTGGCCTAATAGGTAAAATGCTCTCACCGAGGAGTCGTTAACGGCATTTTACCGTTCCAGTTACTACATGTCCCTAATTGATCGAAAATTCGAAACTTTGGCGAGATTGAAAATCGAAGAGTGGAGCTAGTTACCAAGATGTGGATATCACTCCTAACTTGATAATTTCGTTCCTTAAACGTGGTTGGTACTTACCAAAGGAGGGGCATGTTCCGACTTGTTGATAAGGGTCCACTAGAGTATGAAACAGAAATTTCCATCAAGATAAGGATATCACTCCTAACTTGAGTTTCGTGAAAATCAGGATTCGTGGATTGAGAGTGCTCACCTCTCTTTTGGCGAGGTCGTCTCTATTGCAAAGTATGAGTGTCTTCACGTCTTCAAGTGTGTGTTTATGGTAGCCTTAGGAAAGGCATGTAATAATTAAGAAAAAGAGCAGATAAGAAGCAAGATAGGAAGAATTTAAGCGTTTTAAATGGACCGAATAGTCCAATTCGCATGAAGTAGTCGTTAACTTCGCACGAAGTGAAAAAAACTCCACTTCGCACAAGGCTGATTTGCCCTCTACGTGCCAAGCTGGTTTCACTTCGTACGAAGTGTCCACTTCGCATAGAATGGTATGTATTTGGTACTTAGACTATAGACTAGCTCGAACATGGCAGTTTTACCTAATTCCCTATAGTTATGGCTTTGATACCAATCTGTCACACCCCAACGGATGGCGGAAACATCAGGGCGGGACGAAAGAGATTGCTTGAGACTTCATAACGCTAAAATGTGACAATAATTTATATAACCAAATTTCATTTCATTGAAAAGGGCAAATACATAGTACAAAATTTCAAGATACAACATCATGGATAACAAATTTCAAATACAACAGCTTTAATGTTACAATTCTATGTGTGTATCTAAGTCGTCCTATTCGTTTCCATCCGTAGTTATCATCAACCTCACCTTGCAATACATGTTAAAGTATAGTTCAATACACAAGGCATTGGCGAGCATACAAGTTTGAATAATAGCATGGTATAAACATTTAAACAAATCTTCGTGCGTACTTGTCTATTCTTGAGGCTAACATACATTAAACTATCATGCATAAGTATACTAGTCAACCCAAAGTTTACCACTAGCGTAATTTTAACGTCGCAACGATTAGGCCGTTATGAATGACTTAACATGACCTAATTAATACGGGTAGTGCGTTACTCCTATAGCGCTATACATGTTAAGGGAGACTTGATCAAAGTTAATGACTGAGTATAAGCATATCGAGTATAAGTATGTGTGATTTCAAGTTTAGCATAAGAGCCGTATAAAGATTGTCTTATGAATTAGGTATAAGCATGTTGGTGTAATTTTGAATAATGTACATGTATTGCACCCAAAGGTGATAAAGCATAAAATGGACCGAGTATGCTCACAATTTTGTAAGCTTCTTTAGCAAGTTCGTGGATGGACGAGTGACCAGGTAATGCAACATGGAGTTACCCTACATGGGGTAATTAGGAGAACATGAGTAATTTGAGTGGAATGATAGATCCAGATTCAGAGGCAGAAAGTATGGAAAGAAAACGGGAGAAATTACCACTTCATACGAAGTGGACTGGCCATCTCGTGCGAGTTGACTTGCAACTCGTACGAGTTGACTGGCAACTCGTACGAGTTGACTTGCACCTCGTACGTGTTGACTATTCACCTCGTGCGAGCTGACAACCCTGGAACGTATTAACCCACTCTATACCCCTTTCGACACTGATTTTTGCGAACGGGGATCGTGATAACGTGGCAGAATGGTCCGGGCCATAACACTAGATCAGATTGTGATTAATGTTACGTCCAGACTAGTTATTAAGAAACTCGAAAAATAAGTTCAATTTATGTATAGCTTAGTCACGTTTGTCATAAAAGTTAAGCATGGAGATGTTAAATCTCTTTATATGATTCGCCAAAGCACAGGTTGTAATACAACCCGGTTGGTCATGAATTAACAGAAACTAAAAATTATTCAAGTGAGGTGTGGAACTTAATTCGGGTAGCCAAAGCTCCCAATGGTCTCACTAGGTAGAACAGTAATCCAATCCTATAAGGATGATGAATTAGGTCAGCTTACAACACTTGGTACAGAGAAGAAGATAAGTTAAAAGTGTTAGTGAGTTAGACTCACTTAGAAGGATGATGATTCTGTCAAGAATCAAGAACTTCGTGAGTAGAGTGAGAGTGAACAGAAGGTTGGATGAGATGAGTTGCGTCTGTATTTATGGGAAAAACGTTTGCCAACTCCGCTTCATGCGAACTGTGCCACTTCATGAAAGCAGGCTCCACTTCGTGCGAGGTAGTTTCAACTTCGTACGAAGGGGTCAGTCAAGGTTGATTCCATGTGTTTTAGCCGGTTTTTAAGTATTTCGAGCATGCATGAATGATATATAAGTGTAATTGCACGTAAGACTGAGTATTTGAATGATCTATGTATGAATCCCTTGCATATAATCACGTATTCAACTTTGTTGCTTATAGTTTAAGTATGTAGCATGTGCAAGAATCAACTAAGTTTCCATTATGATCATAATCTCCGAGTTAAGGTTGAAATGAAAAGATATGAATGTAATTACAAGTTTCCAAAAATAGAATCACAACAATTCTTTCTAAATATGGAAAGTACAAGAATACGAGACGTTGTAGTACCTTATGAATTAAAGCAAAGTAAAAGTTCTTAACTTTTGAGTATGTTAAAAGTCATCGCCTTACGCATGATATATAGTATCGATATATATCAAATAATTTGTTAGAAACAATAAACCCATTAAGATATAATGGGGAAACAACTAATAGAAAAATTTAAAAGTAAAATGCCAAAATTGTGCGTAAGGTTTCATATACGCTTATTTCATCCAAAAGGACATGACGTAAGGTTTCATATTTACTTATTTTATAAAAGGACATGATGAGAATATGTGCTTTGACTACTCATCATGAACACCACAAAAGGTGCAAAATGTCGACCACATTCCTTCCTGCTAGAGCGACAATTTTTTTCGAACGACAGCAACAATATTTACATATAGTGAACAACAAGAATACGAGAAAACAAGAGGAAAAAAACTACATTAAACAATAGAAGAAATATCAAATTCTACCCAGCTTTTCCAATCCAAAGACACACCCTTGATGCTATTTTGGATCCACAAGAAGGTATGCTCTTTCATGTTGTCGATGATCCTCAGCACCGGCTCCATGACCCCATTCAACTCTTTGTTATTTCTATCTAACCATAACCGCCAAAGGCTACCCAGAGCGACGAGATGAACGACCCGTTTCCATCTCTTGGAACCGACCTGAGACTAAACATGAATCAGAATCAGTGCAGCGATAGCCCGTCTCTTAGAACCAGAATCTTCATCCAGCGAAAAATATTCACCACACACTTTTTGCCCATAATCAATCTGCAAAAATGTGATTGGTTGTTTTGTCAGGGAGATAGCATCTGCTGCATTTTAGCTCAGTTAGGTGAACGTCTTTGTTAGCTAAAGCGACCTTAGCCGCCACCTTACCCGACTCCGCCCTCCATGCATGATAGTTGACCTTTAGCGGGGCCCAAGCACTCTGGCGAACTTTTTCCCCATCCGTGAAGACTGAAGCTTAACATCGAACTCGACTCAAATAATCTTTGTTGAAAACTTCTCTCCGGCTTCGTTCGCCCAAACCAAATGATCTTCTTCGCCCGCTAATTGCTGCCATTGTAGTAAAATCATAAGGTTTTCAAGTTCAGCCCACTCTGTCACACCCGTACATAGGCGGAAGCGCGCGGTGTGAACTTGATTAGTTTTCATTGCATACGATATGAGTAAACAACTATATGAAATAAAAGCATGTACGATGTTCATTCATTCAACATATATAAATATTACAAGTCACAAGGTGTTTGGAGATAAAAGACATCATAGGTGATTCACATTTTACAAAAGGCTTGTTCAAAATAACTTTTAAAACATTAAGGCTTTGCATCCTCTATTCCGTTCAAAGACTGAATATATAGACCAAACCCTCCCAAAATACAGATGACATCAACTACTAGTAACCGTGAAGACTTTGTAAACGACTGCATCAAGTTCCACTTCAACTTCCTGAAATACATGTAAGTTTAAAAACATCAACAAAAGTTGGCGAGTTCATGTGTTTTGTGTGCGTGCCAAATGAATCTTAAAAACATTTGAGAGTTCATATATGAAAATATTTGGTATGTAAAGCGTTAATGAACTTGATGATGACATATGAAGTACTCAACCCTGGACGATTTCTTCGGTCCACCCGGCTGGGACAACAAAAGCACTACATGCGGCCACACAAGGGCCCATGAGTGGGGCTCGTTACACCCGATAGATCTACCACTCTAGTTCCTCGGTCTTATAAAAGATTAATGGCACTTAAGAGATACCCTATTCGCACATGATCTAATATTTCATTCCATAGCTAAACCATACCATCGAAACATGTATTTCCCCCGAGAGTTATAAACCGAAAACATTTAAGAGAAAAGGGGGACATGAACTCACTGATTTACATCTGTGAATATATGCTAGCAGTTCGGGTATCCAAAAAGCGTATCAACCTACAAGGGCTCTAACTCATTAGACACTTGAGTTATGGTTAAATGTGTACACGTTGTTCATCTTGAACGTTATTGCTTAAGTTAAGTATTTAGATCCCTTTACGTATTTTAAATATGTTGGCATTGGTTTCGTATTTTTGTTTTAATATATATATATATACACACACTTCCTTTATATATATTTCGTATCCATCAAGTGTACGTACAGGCCTTGCCTTCGTGAGTCTTCATGCCTCGCACGAGTATAAGTGGGCCTAGCCCATAAGAGTCTTTGTGCCTCGCACAAGTGAGAATGGGCCTAGCCCATTTGAATCTCCGTGATCCTACACGGTATGAGTGGGCCTAGCCCATGAGAGTCTCCGTGTCGCGGACGGTGTAAGTTCGTTACGTGTTTTGTATATTCTTCCAATACATATTTTTAGCATAGCGAACCTCGTTCATATGTATAAGTATATGTTCTTTTGTATATGCAAATTGATCTTTTGTATGTCCTCGTTTCATGGTATATGCAAGTATTGCATTGTATATGCAAATTGTTTTGTTGTATGCATTTGCACCATTATATATGCAAGTGTTACTTTGTATATGAAAATTATTTTGTTGTATGCATTTGTTCCATGGTATATGCAAATATTGCATTGTATATGCAAATTGTTTTGTTGTATGCATTTACACCATTATATATGCAACTGTTACTTTGTATATGCAAATTATTTGGTTGTATGCATTGTATATGCAAATTGTTATATTGTATGCATTTGCACGTATATGTTGTGCATGTACACTACTTGTAATTCTTGTGTGTTACTAAGTGTTTTGGTATAAGTATCTATACGTATTTTATACCGTATTATTTGGTATTTATACTGTATTCATACATATTTGTATGCCGTATTATTTGGTATTTATACGTATTTGTATACCGTATTATTTTTTTATTGTATTTATACGTATTGGTATACCGTATTATTTGGTATTTATACGTATTTGCTTTTACATGGATATAATTAGTGACTCTTTGTTTTATACTTTCCGGAATTTTTTTAAGTGTTGAAATATATAGATTTTTAACCAAAAGTATAATATTTTTAGAGTTCCGTCGTAGAACTTGTTGCTATAAATTTTCTTGTCGAAACGCCCAAGCATCGCCCGTGATAGGTATCCTTCTCGTGTCGTAATGATGCGGCGACCGTTGCGGATAGCTACGCATTTACTTCGTTGGGTCGTTTCTTTGATAATTCATGTCGGATTTTGGTTTTATGTATATATATATATATATATGTATGTATATATATATTGTCTGTAATATAAGGTTATGTAACGATTTGCCTGATGTGCGGTTGTTCGTTGTTCGCGTTTTGTGCCAAAGTGTACTTTGTTCATGTATTTAGTTCCTTACATGTTTTTATACTCGTTCGTCGTTGCGTTTTGTGTAGTGTATTTGTATTTTAGTTTGTATTCTTCCTAACTTCTAATACATACACATAATGGTACACAAGTATTTATACACATAAGTTGGTGTATTTTAGACATGCACATATTTTTATTTAAGAATATATTTATACTTATAAAGTTTCCATTTCACCTTTTTATAATTCTTTTTAACTTATAATTATATATAAGTGTTTATAGAAGTTCTTCTAAGATTAGGGCTTAACCCTTTTCATTAAACTTTCTTAATTACCGATTAAGGTCACTAATCGCGTTTAGTCCCATTAATCACCCCGTTAATCATACTTTAATTGCGAATAGATTTTAGAAAAATTTCGCCATAGCTTCCCCTAAACTATGGCGTTTCCATGTTTTTAAAACGTATTTTAAGCATGTTTAAATTCCTTAAAGTCTTTATCCTTCATATAAACACCATTGATTAACACACTTTTGAAACCATCTTAGTGTAAATCATGATTTTTAGTTTGAATAAAAGTTATAAAATGTTAAAGTCACTTTTATTTTTGTAGTAAAGTTCATGTATCATGTGGATGATGAACTTGTTAAGATTTAAACATCAAGTTGTTTAAATCACCATTTTAAATCAAGTTCCATACAAGATCATCAAGCTAAACAACTTACTTTAACATAATCATCAAGAATATATAAGCCAAGCACTAAGCAAAATTATCAACACAAAATACATCACATTAGTAGACTTTTTATGTTATGATTATGGTTTTAAGCTTTTGTTTTCTTGGAGTTCAAGATGATCAAGTTGTACTTTGGTATTCAACATATAAAGCTTGAAAATGGTGAGAAATGATCTTACAACTTTGCTATGGTTATGATGAAGATTAAGAAGACATTAAGCTCAAATAAAGCTCTAAAAGTCCTCCATGCTTGCACCTTCCTTGGGTGGTCTTGAAATGGGATTTTAGAGGTTAAAAAGATGGGTTTAATGGATGAAAAAGAAGGGTTTAAAGGGGGTGTTGGCTACCGTGAGGTGAAGGGGAAAGGTAGGAGATTTCTGGTGTTGTTCAATGTTGCAAATGGTGAAGATTGTAGTTTATAATAAGCAAAAATCCTTTAAGTCAAAGATGAGATCTCATAGCCATACTTATAACCATCATTCACCAACTAGTTGTAGGTTGAGGTGTGGCCGATGGGTATGGAGACATGACTTGATTATTTATATAATATATCATATATTATATTAAATAATATAAATATAGTGCAAAAAAATGTTAACTTGTAGATATTTCAGTAATTAGGTTAGTTACGTAATTTGGGTGTTAATGGTAGTTTAGGGTTTTAAATAAAGTCTAACTAGTTTACTAGTTTAGTGGGTATTGAATTTGGATGGTAAAAATGCCACTAGTTCGCTCGTCGGTTCGATATCGGGTGTTAAAAAATGCTATATAATACCGGGAGCTATAGTTTTATTTTACCATTGATGTCATGCGTTTATTTAAGGCATTTACGACGTCAAAATATGGCTAACTATTTTGCTAGCTTTTAGTTTAGGAAATTGGATGGTAGAAATACAACTTGTTTGCCTATCGGCTTGAATTTGGTCAAGTTGCCAACAATGAGACGTAGCACCGGGAGTTTATGTTTAGGATATTCCGTTGATATTCTCAAGCTTATTTAGGGTGTATAACATTATATATGAGTCTTATGACCCTTAAAGTGTTGAGTTTTGGCGTTTCGGACGATTTACTTTGTTATATTCTGACGCGATTCGGACGAATTTTAATGACACGTGTTTTTCGGAAAGTTAAAGTGTTTTTGTATTTAATGTCCCTAATTAGGATTTTTGTTTGTACTTCAACCATAAAATGCTTTCGTGCATTCGTTGCTCGTTCTGACAATTTTCAGAACTTGCTGGCATGAATAGTGTGTTCCGGTGAATAGTGTTTTCAGCATTTTGCTAACATATTTGGACATAGTTTGTTGTTTTCTCGCAACGTGAAAAATGTAACGATGTTGTTTGGCATAATTAACCATGTCCTATGATTTCTAGACTTTAAAGCGACCTAATCATGCATTAATTAAGTCGTAACGAATGCAATAATTTGTACAATCAAGTTGTTAAGTTGTACAGAAATTACCATTATTTTGCCGGTTGTCACACACTCTGCATGGGAGTTCGGGTGTTTAACCCAAGCCCAACCCATTGACAGGTACCTCCTGTTACAACAAAACAGGAAGAAACCAATGTTGTCTTGTCTGATGCAAGTTTAAAAACGTTAAGAAATAATGTTTTTAACGGACCGCACCCAGTCCAGTTATCAAATCACATACTCATCTTCAGGTCGTACCCATTATCACTTTGAGTTGGTCATTGATGCTAATACCCTTCTTCCCTAGGTTCCCATCGACACCCATAATGTCCTTCCACCAACCCGATATGCTTTTATTCAAAGGCACCATTAAATTCCCTTTAATCGGCCCATGTATGGCTACGGTAACTCGAGCCCATAGTTGATACGGTTCATCCCTAATGCGTCACCACCATTTGGCCACCATAGCCAAACTAAAAGACTCCAACCCACCTATCCCAAGCCCACCTTGTCCTATTGCGTGCAACGTCTTATTCCACCGAACCCAACAAATTTTATTCCTGAATCCCGCTTTTGGAGCCTTAAAAATCCCTAATAAGTAGGGAGAGAGGCTGCCTAAGACTGATTTGGCGAGCGGCTCACGACCTGTCAACGAAAGGTTCTTATCTTTCCGCCCATCTAACCTTTTCTAAACGCGTTTTATGACCAGCTCCCAATGCTTCACCCTTTTAAAGTTTGCTCCTATTGGGAGCCCAAGTAATCATATAGAAAGACACCCACCTGACATTTGAAGATATCTGCCATTTCGTTGATTTCAGATTGGAAGCTCCTACGCCAAACATTTTGCTCTTGCGTAGAAACCAATGTTGTCTTTTCTGATGCAAGTTAAAAACGTTAAGAAATAATGTTTTTAACGGACCGCACCCAGTCCAGTTATCAAATCACATACTCATCTTCAGGTCGTACCCATTATCACTTTGAGTTGGTCATTGATGCTAATACCCATCTTCCCTAGGTTCCCATCGACACCCATAATGTCCTTCCACCAACCCGATATGCTTTTATTCAAAGGCACCATTAAATTCCCTTTAACTGGCCCATGTATGGCTACGGTAACTCGAGCCCACAGTTGATACGGTTCATCCCTAATGCGTCACCACCATTTGGCCACCATAGCCAAACTAAAAGATTCCAACCCACCTATCCCAAGCCCACCTTGTCCTTTTGCGCGCAACGTCTTATTCCACCGAACCCAACAAATTTTATTCCTGAATCCCGCTTTTGGAGCCTTAAAAATCCCAAAAAAGTAGGGAGAGAGGCTGCCTAAGACTGATTTGGCGAGCGGCTCACGACCTGTCAACGAAAGGTTCTTATCTTTCCGCCCATCTAACCTTTTCTAAACGCGTTTTATGACCAGCTCCCAATGCTTCACTCTTTTAAAGTTTGCTCCTATTGGGAGCCCCATGTAATCATATAGAAAGACACCCACCTGACATTTGAAAATATCTGCCATTTCGTTGATTTCAGATTCGGAAGCTCCTACGCTAAACACTTTGCTCTTGCGTAATTTAACATTTAACTCGGTGAGGAGGCTAAAGCATCTGAGGAGCCTGTGAATATTTTTAGCATTATGGTTCGACCACTCGCAAAGGAACATCACATCATCCGCATAACTGAGATGCGTGAGTGTTGGACCATCATTGGGTAATTTAATCCCAATAAGACCCGCCTCCTTAGCCCGGTTCATAATCATGTCTAAAACTTCGAGTGCCAATATAAAAAGAGAAGGTGAAAGAGGATCCCCTTGATAAAACCCCCTTTTGTAGCAAAATTCACCAGTTGGTAGTTGGTGAACCATTTAAAATTACCAAGCCTTTCCCCAATTTTAGACACGCAGTCACCCAAGCCTTCCATTTATCCGGAAACTTCATACACTCCAAGACCCTTAGCAAAAACTTCCAATTCAAAGCATTGCACACTTTCGCGAAGTGTACTTTGAATAACAAAATTTTAGATTTACACTTCCTCACCCAAGAAACCATTTCGCTAACCACAAGCGGTTCGTCAAGAATATTACGACTACCAACAAACGCCGGTTAAGAAGGTGAAATTAACTTATTTAAAAGTGTTTTCAACCGGTTAGCTAAAACTTTAGCCATAATCTTGTAAAGCAATCCGATAAGGGATATCAGCCGGTAGTCTCCTAATTCTGCCTGGTCACTAACTTTTGGCAGGAGCACAATGAAGGATGGGTTACACCCCACTTTTAACTTCCATGTAACATGAACTCCTCCATTAGAGACAAAACATGCGTTTTCAATTTGTCCCAAATTTTTTTAAAAAATCGAACCATAAAACCGTCCAACCCGGGAGCTTTGTTCCCCTTGTAGCTCCAAATAGCTTCTTTAATTTTGGTTATAGTAAAGGCGTTACGAGGGCAGCCGCTTGAGTATCATCCAAAGAATTTAATCCTAGATTCTGAAATGAAGGCCTGTTGCGAATCGGTTCAGAAAAAAATTTTGAAATGATTTTTTTACTGCCTCTGTCAAAGCACATTCATGCGACCCTGCCTTTATTTGAAGTACATACCGCATGAAAATAGGACGAGTTTCGTCCCTGTCCTGGACCCACTTATCTCGGCCTTTTGTTGAAGGTCCTTGTCCTGCTCACATGAAATGATTTTACAAGAGCTCTGAGGCTAACCCGATACTCCTTTTCCTACAATTCATAGGGCGTTGCTCGGCGACGACTTCCTAAGCTTCAATAGGCTCCCCCCATTTCCTAACGTTTTCTTCTTCCTTGTGTATTAATTTAACCAGCCACTCCTTAATGCCGACCTTGAGAGCTTTGAGTAAATTTGCAGAACCTGTCACACCTCCTTCCGACCCCTCGGTTGTCATCAACACTGCATCCATATGATCCTCTAGGCCTTCCTTCCCAATCCAGCTATTAAAGAACTTAAAATGAACAGATCCAAAGTAAAGGTTGTCACATCGAAGTAAAAGAGGACAATGGTCGGAGAGCCCTCTATGCAACGTGATCAACGACGCAGCAGACCATTTGGACATAAGTTCGATGTTCACCAAGGCTCGATCCAGTTTATTAAGATTGCAGCCGTTATTGGACATGAAGGTAAATTTGCTACCTAGCATTCAAGATTCCAAAAAACCCAATCTCACTGGTGAAACTACTGAAGCAAAAAACCCGATCATGATGGTACACGGAATTAAAGGATAATCTTAGTATACTCACCTGCTACGATGAATCATTGTGCTTACCTTGATCGTGGGGGTATGTCATGGTGTGGGACGCACGGATATTATAGTATAATACTACCTTAAGCATATCACAAAGTTGAAAAATGAAAGTTGAGCGTTTATGTCACACCCTGGTCGTAGCGGAAGCGCAAGTGTGTGACTATTAGGTAATCATTGCATCCAATCTTGTAAACAATATAATTAACAATGATGCCATGCCATTATTGAGTTTCATTCCATATATACAACCATCAAAAGTGATATCACACTGTTATCTGTTTCAAAATAAGACATTGTTTTCATCATAAATTCATATTGAGGTTTTGACCCCTATATACCCAGACAAAGTTGGGATATAGAAGGCAAACCCTCCAAGAGATGGCACATCGTTGTCTTGACGTATTCTCATAACCCGAATCATATCACCAGCTCATGCCTTGCGTCCTGAAATACATGTAATTTTATAAAGTCAACATAAAATTGGGTTATTTCATGTAGTTTAATGTTTTCGTATCAAAATGTTATCCTTGAAAACCTGTATTGAAATCCAAGTATGTTATTAGCATCAATGAGTTATTTAAGGATCTATCAGTGTGTCACAAGCACCCTGACATACTTTTGCCATAAGTAAGTAACCAAACCGAGACTACTTTGACATCATTGGGATCACAAAAGCACTCCTAACCGGTTATCATGCCAGGAGTGGAGCGGGTCTCAAACTCAATAGATCTACTTCTTTTGCACCTTGGTCACTAAGTGATTAATGGTTACTATTGTCATCATCCTACTTACGCACAGTGATCTGTTATCTGCTAACCTATAGCTAACATACTGTTTTGACATGACATGTATTTCCCCTCGATAGTTTTAAAACAAAACTTAAAATAATTGAAAGAGGGACATGAACTCACAGTTTTTGCGTTCCGTTTAAGTCGTACTATTTAACGTTCGGTGTCCGCAACGTATGTAACCTACATGTGTATTGGTTTCATTAGACACCTAGGTCTTAATGGACCTTGTACTCATTGTTCATCTTGAATTCTTGTTATGTATCTTTTCGTTATGATAGAACAACTTGAAATGTTATCATAGTGTTGGTAGTTGGTTTGTGCGATTAATATTTATACATATATATTTCTTATATATATATATAATATTGTTTTCAAACCATGTGTGTAAATGGGCCTTGCCCTTCACATGTCATTGGGCCTAGCCCATGTTTTCTTGTCATTGGGCCTAGCCCATGTCATCTATGCCTTTGGGCCTAGCCCATGTTTTCTTGTCATTGGGCCTAGCCCATGTAATTTATGTCTTTGGGTCTAGCCCATGTTTTTATGGCATTGGGCCTAGCCCATGTATTTTATGTCTTTGGGCTAGCCTAGTTTTTATGTCATTGGGCCTAGCCCATGTAATTTATGTCTTTGGACCTAGCCCATGTATTTATATCTTTAGGCTTTTATTAGTTTTTGGGCCTCATCCATAAATATTATGGAATTTGGGCCTAGTACATGATTTTTATAGTTTGGGCCTAGCCCAAATGTATATATATATAAGCCCATTTTTATTATAAGTGTTTACTTATAATTTTTCTAACTTTTATACACTTAACTTTCCGGATTTTTGGTTTCGATAACATATATATATATATATATATGTTGAACGTCTAAAAATGTATTTAGACTCGTCGCCGGCGTCGTTCATTATATGCTCATTTTCCTCGAGGATCGCCCGTTGTCACAACGACCTTTCGTGCCGGCGATTCACCCGCTGGTCGTCGATGTGATGGAGTAATCTTGAATGTCCGCCTATTGTTCGCATTGCTTTAATTGTCCGATTTATTGTTTCGACGCCTTGTGAGAATGTATTTATTTTGCTACCAATAATTGATGTGTTGTTTCAAGTGTTTGTATTTTGCATGAGATTGGGTATTTTTATTGTGAATACCCTAAGTTTCTAATACATACACATACAATACACACATGTATACATCCCATTTATTAGTAACAAATACAAATACTTGTATATTTTCCAAGTTGAATATATATTTGTAAAAGCATTATTTTACTTAATATATATTTAAAATTATATATATATTATATATATATATATATATATATAATATATATATATTTATAACTTTTTTTAAACACTTGGTTATTTAGGGATAACCCTTGTCATTAGAGTCTACTTAATGACGAGTTAAGTTACTAATCACGTTTAGTCTCACTAATCACCCCACTAATCATGTTTTAATCGCGATTAGATTTTTAGAAAATTTCGCCATAGTTTCCCTAAACTATGGCGTTTTCCAGGTTTCAAAAACGTATTCAAAACCTGTTTAAGCTCATAATCATCATCAACAAACCATCTAATATTTATTTTACAAATCTACATATCATCATCCAGACTTTTGTTGTTAAAAATCCTGGTAAATCAAGTGGGTTTTTAATGTTTATTAGCCTTTTCAAAACAATACTTTAGCATGTTGTTAAATCAAGTTCATGCATTTAACTCTTTGATTACTACACATTTTTTATGTGATTACAACTTAAATACATATGTTTATTTCTTATAAAAATCATTCTTATGTATAAAAATTATATTTAAGTTGTAGTATATTACATGGATGATGTAAGTGGTGATCTTGTTTAGATTTAAACCTTATCATGTATAAATCCTTATTTTTATACTAAATCATACAAGATCATCTTACTTTTATCTCATAATATCAACATAAGCATCTTCAATATACATTCTAACAATCATATAAGCATGTAATCAACACAAAATAATCAATATTTATTTAATATTATGTTGTATTTTAGGGTTTTTGATGTATCTTTTCTTGATTTTCAAGATGATCAACTTGTACACTAATAATCTAAGCATAAAAATAAGTTAGATTATGGAGGAGATTAGCTCACAATGGGTGCACAAGATTCTTGAAGATTTAGAAGAAAAGTAAGCTCCTTAGAAGGCCCTAATGAGCTCCATCCATGCCAGCTTCCTTAGAGGTCTTGATTAAGCTTCAAAGGGTGTAGAATGTGGTGTTCTAAGGTGGCTTAATGGTGGTGTGTGGTGGATGTATGGTAGCCGTGGGATGGGGGAAGAAGAATGAGAGGAAAGTGTTGAAGTTTTGGTGAATAAAATGATAAGAATCATGAGAGGTTTATTTATATAATTATCCATATCTTCCATCTCATCAAGTATCCATTACACCATGTTAATATCACAATTGTTCAACAAAAATCAAGTGGGTGGGACCCACTTTGTAGGCGTGTAAATGAGGGGGAGGGTAAAGTGTAAATTAATTTTTTGTTACCACATGTTGAAAATAAAGATATTTTGGTGTTTAAGTTAATTATGGTGATTAGGGTTAATCTTCTTGCATCTTAAGCATAAGACTTGTGTTTAGGGTGTAATTACATGGTATTTAATCCATATGATCTTCCAAAATAAGTTTCGGATGACGGATATGCCGCTAGATCGTTCATCGTCGAAGTATTCGCTAATAAACGGAACTATATATTTATTAACGGAAGCGTTTGATTTCGATTACCACAACTAATATGGTGTCAAATTAGTGCATTTCTGGTCCAAAAATATTCACGACCAGTGCGCTAGATGAATACATGATGAATTAGGGTTGCTGATATGTCTTCCGTTCGACCGTTCGATCGATATTGGCACTTTTGTGATCCGCCGTCGAACTTTTCCGAAAGTTGTGTTTCCGTGACCTCATGTTAGTTGAATGGATTCCGAGTTCCAAATAATGCTTAACTAGTTTGCTAGACGCTCGGATGAGGCTATCGGCCACTAAAATATTCGTCGTTTCGACGATTGGCCGCTTTGCGGTCGAATTGTGCACTGTTTGCCGAATGACCGGAAACGACGTGTTATGTGCATTTTTGCTATTCTCACATTATTTTAGGATGTTTAGTGTTGTTTTATTCCTATCTTGGCATCCGGAATCCTCCGAATTAGTCTTGCGGACAAATCGCCATTTGTCGTCTTTTTGGTCGGAACGGACAATTTTGCAATTTAGGCGCTATACCGGAAAGTTATGTATTATTGTAATAATTGTTCACAAATATGTGTTTTCACTTGTATATGGACTCAGGTATGGCATTAACTTGCCGTCATTTCCTGTTCGGATTAGTTTCAGCGGGTTTTCCGACATGGTTAGTGTCACCAGTGCGTTTCGCACTTTCTACCAACACTTTTAGGGCATTGTTTTGGTCTGTTTCTCGTCGTAACGGAAATGAGTATAGGTTATGATCAGATTTACCTGCCCTGATAACGTACGACTCAGTTTTGAATTTAAATTACAATAATCATGCATGAGATTATAATATGAAATTAGTGATTACATTGTACGGAATTTCCAGTTATTTGCCAGTTGTCAGATACTCCCCCTGTTAAAAAGAATTTCGTCCCAAAATTCAGCTTGAGGCATTCACTGAAGGAGTCTTCTCGAACAGGTGGGAGTATTTTGACTTGATTTGATCTTCACGCTCCCACGTATACTCGGGACCGTGACGCGAATTCCAGCGAATCTTCACCAGTTTAATTTAGCTTCTTCTTGTCTTTTGGACCTTCCAGTCCATGACTTCAACTGGTTCTTCGGTGAATTGTAATTTGTCATCAACATGAATTTCATCTGCTGGAATGATAACGGCGTCATTTGTTGGACTTTTCTTCAGATTGGACACATGAAAGGTGTCACGTACATTATTGAGTTCCTCTGGCAGTTTTAGCTTGTAGGCTACAATACCAATCTTTGCTAGAATTTCGAAAGGTCCAATATATCTCGAGTTGAGCTTCCCGCGCTTCCCGAACCTAGTTACGCCTTTCCAAGGTGAGACTTTAACAATACTTTGTCTCCCACCTCGAAGGATAATGGTTTGCGTCTTTGATTTGCGTAGCTCTTTTGTCTATCTCGGGCTGCTTTAATGCGCTCACATATCTTAAATATCTTATCTGTGGTCTCTTGCACCAGTTCGGGACCAATGAGTTGTCTGTCACCGACTTCCGCCCAACATAGCGGTGATCGGCACTTTCGTCCATATAGTGCTTCGAATGGCGTGGCCTTTATACTGGTGTGATAACTGTTATTGTAGGAAAACTCTACCAACGGTAAATGAGTATCCCAGTTTCCGCGTAAATCCATCACACAGGCCCGAAGCATGTCTTCTAATGTCTGGATGGTTCACTCGCTTTGGCCATCGGTCTGTGGATGAAAGGTTGTGCTTAAATCCAAGCGAGAACCAAATGAATTTTGAAATGATTGCCAGATCCATAACAAAAGCAACCATCTCTATCAAAGATTATCGAGATTGGTACACCATGACATGCCACAATTTCCTTTAGGTACAGTTCAGCTAGTTTCTCCGTACTGTCTTTCTCACGGATGGGTAGGAAGTGAGCTGATTTGGTTAATCGATCAATGATAAACCAGATCATGTCATGACCTCGAGAGGTCCGTGGTAATTTCGTAATGAAATCCATTAATATATGTTCCCACTTCCAAACTGGGATCTCAGGTTGTTGTAATAACCAAGACGGTTTTTGGTATTCGGCCTTGACCTTTGCACAAGTTAGGCATTTCCCAACATAGGTCGCAATATCTCCCTTGAGATTAGGCCACCATAATATTCCTTCAGATCTTGGTACATTTTGTCCGATCCTGGGTGTATCGAGTACTTGGACTTGTGTGCTTCATCCAGCACCAAGTCTTGCAACTCACCATAATAGGGAATCCAGATCCTTCCCATGAAATATAAAGTTCCATCCTTGTTTGGTTCCAATTGATTTTCCATTCCCTGTAATGATTCTGCTGGAATGTTTTCTGGTTTCAATGCTTCTAGTTGTGCTTCACGCACTCGAGTAGTGAAGTTTGTCTGGATCGTCATTTCTAAAGCTCGCATCCGTAATGTTTTGACTCATTCATTTCTACTCAAAGCATCTGCTACAACATTTTTTTTGCCCGGGTGATACTTGATCTCACAATCATAGTCATTCAACAGTTCCACCCATCGTTGTTGGCACAAATTCAGTTCCTTTTGATTGAATATATGTTGAAGACTTTTATGATCCGTGAATATGGTACACTTAGTGCCATATGAATAATGACGCCAGATTTTCAAGGCAAATACCATTGCGCATAATTCTAGGTCATGTGTGGTATAATTCCTTTCATGAACTTTCAACTGACGTGACGCGTACGCGATGACTGTTTCACGTTGCATTAACACGCAACCCAAGCCTTGATGTGACACTTCACAGTACACCACAAAGTCATCGGTACCGTCCGGGAGTGATAGTATCAGTTCTTTACATAGTTTATCTTTCAACACTTGGAACGCCGATTCTTGTTTTTCTCCCCAATCAAACTTTCTATCATTCTGGGTAAGCGAGGTTAGCGGCTGAGCAACCTTGGAGAAATTCACAATAAATCTCCTGTAATATCCCGCTAATCCTAGGAATTGTCGTATTTCTGTGGGGGTTCTTGGTGTGGTCCAGTTCCTTATAGCCTCGATCTTTGAAGGGTCAACATGTATTCCGTTCTCGTTCACCACGTGTCCGAGAAATTGTACTTCGCGAATCCAAAATTCGCATTTTGAGAACTTGGCATATAATTGCTCCTTCTTCAGCAACTCCAAAATAGTTCTCAGGTGTTGTTCGTGTTCTTCCTTGGTTCGTGAGTATATCAAAATATCATCTATGAAGACGATCACCAACTTGTCAAGGTATGGCTTACATACCCGGTTCATCAAATCCATGAATACTGCAGGGGCGTTTGTTAGGCCAAAAGGCATAACAAGGAACTCGTAATGACTGTAACGAGTCCTAAACGCTGTCTTAGGAATACTTTCCTCTTGAATTCTCAGCTGATGATATCCGGATCTTAAATCAATTTTTGAGTAAAAACTCGACCCTTGCAACTGATCGAACAGATCATCGATCCGTGGTAATGGGTACGGATTCTTGATTGTTAACTTGTTTAGTTCCAGGTAGCCTATGCACATTCGGGAAGTTCTATCCTTCTCCTCGACAAAAGGCACCAGAGCTCCCCATGGCGAGGAACTCGTTTTAATGAGCCCTTTTGGCTAACAACTTTTGAAGTCGTGTAGATAGTCTTTGCATTTATGACGGAGCTAATCGGTATGGAGGCTTCGCTAATGGTGCTGCTCCTGTCACCAAATCAATGCAAAAGTTGGCGCGTCATTGCGGAGGTAATCCAGACAAGTCTGATGAAAAGACTTCGAGGGAATTTCTTCACAACGGTTATTTCCTCCAATTTTGGCTCCTCGGTTCCCTTGTCGATTATATAAGTTAGAACGGCTATGCAACCTTCTGTAGGCACTTCTGGCCTTCATCCACTTAATGATTCGTAAGGGCAGGGGATGCAGATAGTCTTCTCAGGACAACCTACTTCCGCTCGGTTATGCGTCAACAAGTCTATGCCAAAAGCTACGTCGTAACAACCCATATAAACAGGTAAAAGATCAATATTAAATTCTCGTTTTACAAGTTCCAAGGTGCATCCTTTTATAACTTCTCCTGACATTGACAAATTTATCGTTGGCAAATTCTATAGAATGAGGGGACGTCTATCTTATTTGTATCTAGGTCAAGTATATTTTGAATTCTATGGATATGAAGTAGAATTGGCACAGGTACCCAACAAGATGGTTATGAGACGTTCGTTGATAGGAAACGTGTCAGTGACCTTTTAATGTTTCCCCATGACTCAGGGATCAAAACAGTGTACCTTGGATCATTGCTATTGCTTTCGGACCATCTCGGATTACTATTCCGAATTACGTCTCGGATAACTATTCGAATAACCATCTCGGACTATTGTTTCGAATTGGGTACTGTTCCGAGTTGAACTCGAAAAAAGTGGGAAGTTATCCATGAACAATTTTACAAACTGATTGCATGGTTAGAATTGTATGAGTTTTAGAAAAAAATATTTGACATTATATATCATTGGATTCGTATCGACGAGATGAGTCTAACGCTAATTCTCCATTAGCTAACTTGATAACATGTCTAATTTACAAGACTCTAATTCGAGTATAAGCTTAACATCTACAGACACTAGCTAAGCTAGGTTTTGGTATCAAAAGAATTGACATGTAATGAATGTAGGGTAGAACGTACGCATGACGACATCAGGATCTTGTGGGGTATCCATAGTTTCTGCTCACCCACACTTTAATTCACTTGCCTGATTCATTCTTTAGACGTTCATGCTTGAAGTGGCCTTCATACCACACTTAACATCCTTGTTCTTGGTTGAGTCTTACTAACTTCTTGATTTCTGTTTTGTGTCTTCATTCACCACACTTCTACTCTTGGCACTTTTTGCACGTGCCCTCTTGAGGAAGTTTTCACTTATTACTTTTTGGATTTCAGTATATTGGCATATTTCTTGGTGCTAGCAATTGCCTTCGTTTCTATCATCACGGGAATTATCTTTCGCTTCCCGTTGCTAGTAGATTTCACATGCATTTCCTTGATAATTTCCCATTCTCACCTCATCCTTGGTGAGACTAACTACGGGAGTTATTGTTTGAGTGATGAAGGTAGGATGGGATAATGTGGTCATGTTTTGGTTCTTAGATGCTAAACCCCAAATGTAGCGCTCAATGCGTTTGATTTCAGGTGTTCCCAAGTATGGAACAACCCTTGAGAGATCGTGAAAGCGTCGAGTGTAACCAACAATGTTGGCTGCAATCATGATCGAGTTCTAGGATCCCGTTCCTACCCTTGGAATTCCAATCAGCGAGTAATACTCTTCTCGCATAAGAATTTGAGTCCTCCCCATGATGACCTCTTCGTAGTATCACTCCTTAAAGTTTCTACTGGTGGATTTCACCAAGTTAATGATGCATTCAGCAGGAGACTCTTTGTTTACCTAATCGTTTACTAAGGAGTGCATTTACTCGCACTGCTAACCGACTTTGTTGTCTTTATTTAGCGGACATAACCTACCCCACCTCTCGCACCAGTGAGGTCTCGCGGCTTACAGTCTAGAAAAGCCTTAGAATTTACAACCTTGTATGATTACACCTTCAGGTGTAGTGCTGCCACTCGTTCCCAATATATTGGGATCCGAACCATTTGAACTACCGGTGCCACCAGTTTTGTCACTAGTGTCGACTAAGTTACCCTCGTGTCGTACGATTTTCGCAACCGTATGTCCTTCCATAAGAACTCTAGCTCGGCTTACCTAGTAAGTCATGGATTAACTAACCCCTTTTGGGTGTAGGCCTTCCTTTTGGCTCCATGTTTACCCAAGATTAAGAGAAGCTAGAAATATATTTGGATAAATATAGTCTACCATGCGCCTTATGCGTGTACCGGCCATGTGTCTAAGTGGGTAGTAACTCGTTAAGGAGGAGAAACCAAACGGTCATCTCCAACCTTATAGAATGTATTCCATACTTCGTGAACCTTGATCGTCCAAAGTAGGAAAAAGAAAATCCTTCCCACACCAACCTATGTGACGATTACCTTGATATCCCTTGAGCTCCACGAGCTCCAGCTAGCTTGTCATAATTTCATAGATATCGGATAGAAGGCAATGAGGGTGTTAAAGCATGGCTCGTGCCATACCATCCCTTGGAATAAGACAAATGTCAAACGACGGAGTTTACTGTAATCTCTTTCCAATAAATAAGATAAGGTACCATAGACACCATGGAACCAACCCATGTACAAGAACTCTAGTTCGTTGAGGAAATATCCTCCTTGGGTGGCCAATCAGTTTTGGTTTGTTAAGATGACTAGTCTTAATCGACTCGTGATATAGATCGAATGTTAGATGCGAACAAATACGTGTGGTGTTTCTGTATCATAGGGTGTTATAGCAACCACCCCAGTTAGCGTCTCACTAGATAGAAACTCGAACAACTTAACAAGTTCGAATGAGTAGTGATCTTTAACTTGACCCGCATAGCCCACCAGGATTCTCATCCACTGCAAGTTATTATTACGTGGGCCCCCGTAATAACAAATTGCCTTGCATGGTCACCCTTGTGTTCTACCGTTCAAAGACGACGATCACTCAGAGAGAGGATGTTATTGTCTACATACCTTCAACATATAAGGAACCTTCGTGATGGTCCACGTGCTATTATACCTTGACATTACTCGCGAAAGGCACGTCGTTAGACAAATTTAGAAATATAGAGAATTTGTAACAATACAAGTGGAGGGGCACCTTCAAGATGAGTACCACCTTTCCTTGTCTGGACAAGAATGTCGTTATTAATTATTAATATGGGTCGTTGTGACCTCGTCTCGCTAATAGAGTTGTCGTCCAAGGCTACCACCTCCGCCTCTTCGTCACTACCGAAGCCAGGCCTCTCCGCATCCGCGGGAAAAGCAACCACCTTATGTGGAATCGATCCTAAGGTCTCACTTAGGAACCACGTTCGCCATAAGCTCCGCAATAGACGCGAGGTCGATATTCTCATAGTGCGAGTCAAGGATAATAATAATAATATCCGTAGTCGAAGGTATTTCGATTTTTGGCAAATATTCCGTACAACACATATATAAATGAATTATATATATATATAATCACATAAAATGCTACCTAGCCAGGATTTCTATCTTTTGTAATGTGTCTACGACACATAGCCTAATTATGTAATGTGTCTATTTCTCATAGACTAATCATGTATTGATCCTCCTCATTACTTACAGTTGAGGTCGTGTGATAGATCCTCGTGTTATCGTGACACAATGAAAACCTTTTTTTTGTTATCTGTCATAATTCCCAAAACATTTCTGTTATGTTTTAAACTTTGTTTTCATGTGTGAGCCCCTGGTGATTGTAGACCAAACTTTAAATAAAAGTTTTCCCCGGTTCACTACAATCGGAGCTCTGATACCAACCTGTCACACCCTGGTCGTAGCGGAAGCGCAAGTGTGTGACTATTAGGTAATCATTGCATCCAATCTTGTAAACAATATAAATTAACAACGATGCCATGCCATTAATGAGTTTCATTCTATATATACAACCATCAAAAGTGATATCACACTGTTATCTGTTTCAAAATAAGACATTGTTTTCATCATAAATTCATATTGAGGTTTTGACCCCTATATACACAGACAAAGTTGGGATATCGAAGGCAAACCCTCCAAGAGATGGCTCATCTTGTCTTGACGTATTCTCATAACCCGAATCATATCACCAGCTCATGCCTTGCATCCTGAAATACATGTAATTTTAAAAAGTCAAAGTTGGATATTCATGTAGTTTAATGTTTTCATATCAAATGTTATCCTTGAAAACCTGTATTGAAATCCAAGTGTGTTATTAGCATCAGTGAGTTATTTAAGGATCTATCAATGTGTCGCGAGCACCCTGACATACTTGTGCCGTAAGTAAGTAACCAAAATGAGACTACTTTAATATCATTGGGATCACAAAAGCACTCCTAACCGGTTATCATACCAGGAGTGGAGCGGGTCTCAAACTCAATAGATCTACTTCTTTTGCACCTTGGTCACTAAGTGATTAATGGTTACTATTGTCATCATCCTACAGTGATCTGTTATCTGCTAACCCATAGCTAACATACTGTTTTGCATGACATGTATTTCCCCTCGATAGTTTTAAAACAAAACTTGAAATAATTGAAAGGAGGGACATGAACTCACAGTTTTTGCGTTCCGTTTAAGTCGTACTGTTTAACGTTCGGTGTTCGCAACGCATGTAACCTACATGCGTATTGGTTTCATTAGACACCTAGGTCTCAATGGACCTTGTACTCGTTGTTCATCTTGAATTCTTGTTATGTATCTTTTCGTTATGATAGAACAACTTGAAATGTTATCATAGTGTTGTTAGTTCGTTTGTGCGATTAATATTTATATATATATTTCTTATATATATATATATAATTATTGTTTTCAAACCATGTGTGAACTGGGCCTTGCCCTTCACATGCCATTGGGCCTTGCCCATGTTTTCTTGTCATTGGGCCTAGCCCAGTTTTCTTATCATTAGGCCTAGCCCATGTTTTCTTGTCATTGGGCCTAGCCCATATAATTTATGTCTTTGGGCCTAGCCCATATTTTTATGTCATTGGCCTAGCTCACGTATATTATGTCTTTGGGCCTAGCCCATGTTTTTATGTCATTGGGCCTAGCCCATGTAATTTATGTCTTTGGACCTAGCCCATATATTTTATATCTTTAGGCTTTTATTAGTTTTTGGGCCTCATCCATAAATATTATGGAATTTGGGCCTAGTACATTATTTTTATAGTTTGGGCCTAGCCCAAATGTATATATATAAGCCCATTTTTATTATAAGTGTTTACTTATAATTTTTCTAACTTTTAATACACTTAACTTTCCTATTTTTGGTTTCGATAACATATATATATATAATATATATATATATATATATGTTGAACGTCTAAAAATATATTTAGACTCGTCGCCGGCGGCGTTCATAGCCAAACTAAAAGACTCCAACCCGCCTATCCCAAGCCCACCTTGTCCTTTTGCGTGCAACGTCTTATTCCACCGAACCCAACAAATTTTATTCCTGAATCCCGCTTTTGGAGCCTTAAAAATCCCTAATAAGTAGGGAGAGAGGCTGCCTAAGACTGATTTGGCGAGCGGCTCACGACCTGTCAACGAAAGGTTCTTATCTTTCCGCCCATCTAACCTTTTCTAAACGCGTGTTATGACCAGCTCCCAATGCTTCACCCTTTTAAAGTTTGCTCCTATTGGGAGCCCCAAGTAATCATATAGAAAGACACCCACCTGACATTTAAAGATATCTGCCATTTCGTTGATTTCAGATTCGGAAGCTCCTACGCCAAACACTTTGCTCTTGCGTAGAAACCAATGTTGTCTTTTCTGATGCAAGTTTAAAAACGTTAAGAAATAATGTTTTTAACGGACCGCACCCAGTCCAGTTATCAAATCACATACTCATCTTCAGGTCGTACCCATTATCACTTTGAGTTGGTCATTGATGTTAATACCCATCTTCCCTAGGTTCCCATCGACAGCCATTATGTCCTTCCACCAACCCGATATGCTTTTATTCAAAGGCACCATTAAATTCCCTTTAACTGGCCCATGTATGGCTACGGTAACTCGAGCCCACAGTTGATACGGTTCATCCCTAATGTGTCACCACCATTTGGCCACCATAGCCAAACTAAAAGACTCCAACCCGCCTATCCCAAGCCCACCTTGTCCTTTTGCGCGCAACGTCTTATTCCACCGAACCCAACAAATTTTATTCCTGAATCCCGCTTTTGGAGCCTTAAAAATCCCAAAAAAGTAGGGAGAGAGGCTGCCTAAGACTGATTTGGCGAGCGGCTCACGACCTGTCAACGAAAGGTTCTTATCTTTCCGCCCATCTAACCTTTTCTAAACGCGTTTTATGACCAGCTCCCAATGCTTCACTCTTTTAAAGTTTGCTCCTATTGGGAGCCCCATGTAATCATATAGAAAGACACCCACCTGACATTTGAAGATATCTGCCATTTCGTTGATTTCAGATTCGGAAGCTCCTACGCCAAACACTTTGCTCTTGCGTAATTTAACATTTAACTCGGTGAGGAGGCTAAAGCAACTGAGGAGCCTGTGAATATTTTTAGCATTATGGTTCGACCACTCGCAAAGGAACATCACATCATCCGCATAACTGAGATGCGTGAGTGTTGGACCATCATTGGGCAATTTAATCCCAATAAGACCCGCCTCCTTAGCCCGGTTCATAATCATGTCTAAAACTTCGAGTGCCAATATAAAAAGAGAAGGTGAAAGAGGATCCCCTTGATAAAACCCCCTTTTGTAGCAAAATTCACCAGTTGGTAGTTGGTGAACCATTTAAAATTACCAAGCCTTTCCCTAATTTTAGACACGCGGTCACCCAAGCCTTCCATTTATCTGGAAACTTCATACACTCCAAGACCCTTAGCAAAAACTTCCAATTCAAAGCATTGCACACTTTCGCGAAGTGTACTTTGAATAACAAAATTTTAGATTTACACTTCCTCACCCAAGAAACCATTTCGCTAACCACAAGCGGTTCGTCAAGAATATTACGACTACCAACAAACGCCGATTAAGAAGGTGAAATTAACTTATTTAAAAGTGTTTTCAACCGGTTAGCTAAAACTTTAGCCATAATCTTGTAAAGCAATCCGATAAGGGATATCAGCCGGTAGTCTCCTAATTCTGCCTGGTCACTAACTTTTGGTAGGAGCACAATGAAGGATGGGTTACACCCCACTTTTAACTTCCATGTAACATGAACTCCTCCATTAGAGACAAAACATGCGTTTTCAATTTGTCCCAAAAATTTTTTAAAAATCGAACCATAAAACCATCCAACCCGGGAGCTTTGTTCCCCTTGTAGCTCCAAATAGCTTCTTTAATTTCGGTTATAGTGAAAGGCGTTACGAGGGTAGCCGCTTGAGTATCATCCAAAGAATTTAATCCTATATTCCGAAATGAAGGCCTGTTGCGAATCGGTTCAGAAAAAAATTTTGAAATGATTTTTTTACTGCCTCTGTCAAAGCACATTCATGCGACCCTGCCTTTATTTGAAGTACATACCGCATGAAAATAGGACGAGTTTCGTCCCTGTCCCGGACCCACTTATCTCGGCCTTTTGTTGAAGGTCCTTGTCCTGCTCACATGAAATGATTTTACAAGAGCTCTGAGGCTAACCCGATACTCCTTTTCCTACAATTCATAGGGCGTTGCTCGGCGACGACTTCCTAAGCTTCAATAGGCTCCCCCCATTTCCTAACGTTTTCTTCTTCCTTGTGTATTAATTTAACCAGCCACTCCTTAATGCCGACCTTGAGAGCTTTGAGTAAATTTGCAGAACCTGTCACACCTCCTTCCGACCCCTCGGTTGTCATCAACACTGCATCCATATGATCCTCTAGGCCTTCCTTCCCAATCCAGCTATTAAAGAACTTAAAATGAACAGATCCAAAGTAAAGGTTGTCACATCGAAGTAAAAGAGGACAATGGTCGGAGAGCCCTCTATGCAATGTGATCAACGACGCAGCAGACCATTTGGACATAAATTCGATGTTCACCAAGGCTCGATCCAGTTTATTAAGATTGCAGCGTTATTGGACATGAAGGTAAATTTGCTAACTAGCATTCAAGATTCCAAAAAACCCAATCTCACTGATGAAACTACTGAAGCAAAAAACCCGATCATGGTGGTACACGGAATTAAAGGATAATCTTAGTATACTCACCTGCTATGATGAATCATTGTGCTTACCTTGATCGTGGGGGTATGTCATGGTGTGGGACGCACGGATATTATAGTATAATACTACCTTAAGCATATCACAAAGTTGAAAAATGAAAGTTGAGCGTTTATGTCACACCCTGGTCGTAGCGGAAGCGCAAGTGTGTGACTATTAGGTAATCATTGCATCCAATCTTGTAAACAATATAAATTAACAATGATGCCATGCCATTATTGAGTTTCATTCCATATATACAACCATCAAAAGTGATATCACACTGTTATCTGTTTCAAAATAAGACATTGTTTTCATCATAAATTCATATTGAGGTTTTGACCCCTATATACCCAGACAAAGTTGGGATATAGAAGGCAAACCCTCCAAGAGATGGCACATCGTTGTCTTGACGTATTCTCATAACCCGAATCATATCACCAGCTCATGCCTTGCGTCCTGAAATACATGTAATTTTATAAAGTCAACATAAAATTGGGTTATTTCATGTTGTTTAATGTTTTCGTATCAAAATGTTATCCTTGAAAACCTGTATTGAAATCCAAGTATGTTATTAGCATCAATGAGTTATTTAAGGATCTATCAGTGTGTCACAAGCACCCTGACATACTTTTGCCATAAGTAAGTAACCAAACCGAGACTACTTTGACATCATTGGGATCACAAAAGCACTCCTAACCGGTTATCATACCAGGAGTGGAGCGGGTCTCAAACTCAATAGATCTACTTCTTATGCACCTTGGTTACTAAGTGATTAATGGTTACTATTGTCATCATCCTACTTACGCACAGTGATCTGTTATCTGCTAACCTATAGCTAACATACTGTTTTGACATGACATGTATTTCCCCTCGATAGTTTTAAAACAAAACTTAAAATAATTGAAAGGAGGGACATGAACTCACAGTTTTTGCGTTCCGTTTAAGTCATACTATTTAACGTTCGGTGTCCGCAACGTATGTAACCTACATGTGTATTGGTTTCATTAGACACCTAGGTCTTAATGGACCTTGTACTCATTGTTCATCTTGAATTCTTGTTATGTATCTTTTCGTTATGATAGAACAACTTGAAATGTTATCATAGTGTTGGTAGTTGGTTTGTGCGATTAATATTTATATATATATATATTTCTTATATATATATATATATTATTGTTTTCAAACCATGTGTGAACTGGGCCTTGCCCTTCACATGTCATTGGGCCTAGCCCATGTTTTCTTGTCATTGGGCCTAGCCCATGTCATCTATGCCTTTGGGCCTAGCCCATGTTTTCTTGTCATTGGGTCTAGCCATGTTTTCTTGTCATTAGGCCTAGCCCATGTTTTCTTGTCATTGGGCCTAGCCCATGTAATTTATGTCTTTGGGTCTAGCCCATGTTTTTATGTCATTGGGCCTAGCCCATGTATTTTATGTCTTTGGGCTAGCCCATGTTTTTATGTCATTGGGCCTAGCCCATGTAATTTATGTCTTTAGACCTAGCCCATGTATTTATATCTTTAGGCTTTTATTAGTTTTTAGGCCTGATCCATAAATATTATGGAATTTGGGCCTAGTACATGATTTTTATAGTTTGGGCCTAGCCCAAATGTATATATATATAAGCCCATTTTTATTATAAGTGTTTACTTATAATTTTTCTAACTTTTAATACACTTAACTTTCCGGATTTTTGGTTTCGATAACATATATATATATATATATATATATATATATATATATATATATATATATATATGTTGAACGTCTAAAAATGTATTTAGACTCGTCGCCGGCGTCGTTCATTATATGCTCATTTTCCTCGAGGATCGCCCGTTGTCACAACGACCTTTCGTGCCGGCGATTCACCCGCTTGTCGTCGATGTGATGGAGTAATCTTGAATGTCCGCCTATTGTTCGCATTGCTTTAATTGTCCGATTTATTGTTTCGACGCCTTGTGAGAATGTATTTATTTTGCTACCAATAATTGATGTGTTGTTTCAAGTGTTTGTATTTTGCATGAGATTGGGTATTTTTATTGTGAATACCCTAAGTTTCTAATACATACACATACAATACACACATGTATACATCCCATTTATTAGTAACAAATACAAATACTTGTATTATTTTCCAAGTTGAAATATATATTTGTAAAAGCATTCATTTTTACTTTTATATATATATATATATATATATTTATAACTTTTTTTAAACACTTGGTTATTTAGGGATAACCCTTGTCATTAGAGTCTACTT
Source organism: Scalesia atractyloides (assembly GCA_947069175.1). NCBI lineage: Eukaryota > Viridiplantae > Streptophyta > Magnoliopsida > Asterales > Asteraceae > Scalesia > Scalesia atractyloides. The sequence goes on from CAMTDV010001632.1 coordinate 43,275,792, forward strand.
AATGACGAGTTAAGTTACTAATCACGTTTAGTCTCACTAATCACCCCACTAATCATGTTTTAATCGCGATTAGATTTTTAGAAAATTTCACCATAGTTTCCCCTAAACTATGGCGTTTTCCAGGTTTCAAAAACGTATTCAAAACCTGTTTAAGCTCATAATCATCATCAACAAACCATCTAATATTTATTTTACATAATCTACATATCATCATCCAGACTTTTGTTGTTAAAAATCCTGGTAAATCAAGTGGGTTTTTAATGTTTATTAGCCTTTTCAAAACAATACTTTAGCATGTTGTTAAATCAAGTTCATGCATTTAACTCTTTGATTACTACACATTTTTTATGTGATTACAACTTAAATACATATGTTTATTTCTTATAAAAATCATTCTTATGTATAAAAATTATATTTAAGTTGTAGTATTTTACATGGATGATGTAAGTGGTGATCTTGTTTAGATTTAAACCTTATCATGTATAAATCCTTATTTTTATACTAAATCATACAAGATCATCTTACTTTTATCTCATAATATCAACATAAGCATCTTCAATATACATTCTAACAATCATATAAGCATGTAATCAACACAAAATAATCAATATTTATTTAATATTATGTTGTATTTTAGGGTTTTTGATGTATCTTTTCTTGATTTTCAAGATGATCAACTTGTACACTAATAATCTAAGCATAAAAATAAGTTAGATTATGGAGGAGATTAGCTCACAATGGGTGCACAAGATTCTTGAAGATTTAGAAGAAAAGTAAGCTCCTTAGAAGGCCCTAATGAGCTCCATCTATGCCAGCTTCCTTAGAGGTCTTGATTAAGCTTCAAAGGGTGTAGAATGTGGTGTTCTAAGGTGGCTTAATGGTGGTGTGTGGTGGATGTATGGTAGCCGTGGGATGGGGGAAGAAGAATGAGAGGAAAGTGTTGAAGTTTTGGTGAATAAAATGATAAGAATCATGAGAGGTTTATTTATATAATTATCCATATCTTCCATCTCATCAAGTATCCATTACACCATGTTTAATATCACAATTGTTCAACAAAAATCAAGTGGGTGGGACCCACTTTGTAGGCGTGTAAATGAGGGGGAGGGTAAAGTGTAAATTAATTTTTTGTTACCACATGTTGAAAATAAAGATATTTTGGTGTTTAAGTTAATTATGGTGATTAGGTTTAATCTTCTTGCATCTTAAGCATAAGACTTGTGTTTAGGGTGTAATTACATGGTATTTAATCCATATGATCTTCCAAAATAAGTTTCGGATGACGGATATGCCGCTAGATCGTTCATCGTCGAAGTATTCGCTAATAAACGAAACTATATATTTATTACCGGAAGCGTTTGATTTCGATTACCACAACTAATATTGTGTCAAATTAGGGCATTTCCGGTCCAAAAATATTCACGACCAGTGCGCTAGATGAACACATGATGAATTAGGGTTGCCGATATGTCTTCCGTTCGACCGTTCGATCGATATTGGCACTTTTATGATCCGCCGTCGAACTTTTCCGAAAGTTGTATTTCCGTGACCTCAAGTTAGTTGAATGGATTCCGAGTTCCAAATAATGCTTAACTAGTTCGCTAGACGCTCGGATGAGGCTATCGGCCACTAAAATATTCGTCGTTTCGACGATCGGCCGCTTTCCGGTCGAATTGTGCACTGTTTGCCGAATGACCGGAAATGACGTGTTATGTGCATTTTTGCTATTCTCACATTATTTTAGGATGTTTAGCATTGTTTTATTCCTATCTTGGCATCCGGAATCCTCCGAATTAGTCTTGCGGACAAATCGCCATTTGTCGTCTTTTTGGTCGAAACGGACAATTTTGCAATTTAGGCGCTATCCGGAAAGTTATGTATTATTGTAATAATTGTTAACAAATATGTGTTTTCACTTGTATATGGACTCAGGTATGGCATTAACATGCCGTCATTTCTTGTTCGGATTCGTTTCAGCGGGTTTTCCGACACGGTTAGTGTCACTGCATTTAGTGCATTTCGCACTTTCAACCAACACTTTTAGGGTATTGTTTGGTCTGTTTCTCGTCGTAACGGAAACCAGTATAGGTTATGATCAGATTTACTTGCCCTGATAACGTACGACTCAGTTTTGAATTTAAATTACGATAATCATGCATGAGATTATAATATGAAATTAGTGATTACATTGTACGGAATTTCCAGTTATTTGCCAGTTGTCATAGTTTAAGTTTAAGTGGACAAAAATATTGGCAATCATTACACCAGTCTAAATATGTACTGAAAAGTGTTCCTTGGCCCGCCTGAAAACGCTTTTGATCCCATTGCAATTGTATACTTGTAACTACTAAGTTAGTCTCTTTGTTTATTGTGTTTCTGTCTATATCTTAAACTTTAAAAATTAAAAAAATAGAAAATCCAAAAATCCGAAAAAAATAGAGTGCTTTATTTGTTCTATTAATATTATTAACCGTTCTTGAAGATTTGACTAATAATCAAAGGATGAAAGAAATTTTAATTTTGATCCGAGTACAAGTACTTGGATGTACCGAGTGTTCTGCGGTACTCTCCCTGTTGCATAAAAATCTTTGCTTATAAGTTTCTGAGAATGTGCAGATCTTGATTTAGATCAAGAAACAAGGGTTGCTGAAAATTGAGATGTTGTTAGTTGCCGATAAAGCATGAAGCATCACAACAGCAAAGTGTACCTGAGTCAGAAGAACTAGAGTCCAGTCATCGTCTGACAGTGATAGTACATTTGAAGAAGTACCTGAGAACCTGCTTGCTTGAAAGAGAAAGATTGAAGAAGAAAAGAGCTGCTGAGGTTCCTCCTCTCGCATTCTTTTTGACAAAAATATTTCAAGCAAAGCTGATCAAGATCCTGATATGAAGCTAACCACAACAGCTGAAGAAAGAGACCCAATGCTAAGAGTTCGTTGAAGTATGAGGTCCAAGAAGTATGAGACTGACTTCCACAGCAGTTACAGCATAGCGACAACCATAGTCTCTATTGAAGACGTTGCTGATTTTATGCTATCAAGACAATTTGATGCATCAGTCTAGGGGGAGATTGTTAGGTCCTAGAAGTGTGAGACTGATGCATCAAATATACGCAACAGTCTATGGTAGTTAACCGGGATTAACTGGGTTAGTTTGTATTAGTTTTGGACCTTGAATAGGTCACCTGGGCATGCCATAGGCCATGTGGGCCAGGCAAGCCCAAGGGAAGCCCATGAGTGGCATGGGCAAACCCTAGGTATAAATAGAATATTATGTCATTCCTAAGGTTGGAACTTAAAAAAAGAATTTTGGGATTTCTCTAGAGAGAGCCTCCATCTTATGCCAGACGATTTTGCTTGTTCAAGTAATAGAATCGTGTGCAAGGTGTTAAAGTTGATTCATGTTGTTCTTCGTTATTTCGGTTTTCCTGAATATCACCAAGTTGGGATTCTGCCCATCCTTGGTGATCGTGTGATATCATTGATAGATCCGGATTATCGGGACTTACATTTGGTATCAGAGCCTGCTGTTCATATACAGGCTCCAGGTATTGCTGATTGAAGAAGTTGTTTCGAAGTGGTGTTGCTGCTGTTCGGAATTGTTGTTGTTCCGGTTTACTGTTCAGAATCGAAGAATCACTGGTTTTTCTTCGGAACTGCTACTGTTTCGAAGAACTCGAAGACGATTTGAGGATTTTGGATCTGCTACTGTTACGGATTACGAAGAACTCGAAGAAGATTCACGTATTTCGGATCTCCTACTGTTACGGATTCTGAAGAACTTGAAGAAGATTCACATATTTCGGATCTGCTACTGTTACGGATTCCGAAGAAAACGCAGGAGATCATCCATCTCAGATTGATCTCGGACTGTTGTTCAATCCGGGTTACTACTTTTCCAGATCCGAAATACTGTTTCGGATCTGCTACTGTTACGGATTCCGAAGAAAACGCAGGAGATCATCCATCTCAGATTGATCTCGGACTGTTGTTCAATCCGGGTTACTACTTTTCCGGATCCGAAATACTGTTGGTGGTTATCAGTTCCTTGGAAGTTGGATTTCTGTTGCTGAAAATTCGGATTACTGTTGCAATCAGATAAGGATTGGATTCCGGATTCGCATCTAGAATTCATAGTTTCGGATTATCTTAACTCGGATTTTATTCCGGATTCTCAGTCGGATTTACAGGTTTTCGAATTCTCTCAACTCGGATTTCTATTTCGGATTCTCAGTTCAGATTTACAGGTTTTCGGATTCTCTCAACTCGGATTTTTATTCCAGATTCTCAATTTGGATTTTCAGTTTCGGATTCATCATCTCGGAGTTAATTCGGATTCAATTAGTTTCGGATTCATCATCCGGATTTGGCCATATCGGACTGTCTTTAAAGTTGACCATTCCGGATTGATTTCGGATCAATCACTGTTCATCATAGAAAACTTAAAATAAACTGAAATTAAATCTGTTTGGTCATTCTAATTAATTTAATCCAGATGAACGGATATATGACAGCACAAAAATTGACCAATGGCACTTTAGCTACCCTGCAAGCATAAACTCTGGCCATCCATCAAGAGTTGGATCAAGTCATTGGCACTTCTACTAAAGTACCATGTTTGTTGTATGGAGATGAGTATTACGAATGGAAGTTTCGTTTCGAACAATATTGCAAGGCAAAAGAGCCTGGTGTGTGTAGGTGTATCGTAAATGGTCCGCGAACGATAGTCTACAGTACAGAGCAAGATCCAGACACAAAAATTCCTAAGCCCAGTCATCTGTGGACTCCAGAAGATGTTAAGATAATTGAGGAAGATGAAAAGGTCTCGGCTGTACTGACCATGGCGCTTGGACGTGATATTTCTATTGCAGTTAGAAATTGTAAGACCGCAAAAGAAGTATGGAGTGAACTGCAAAATCTCTATGAGGGAAATGCAGATATGAAGGCAACCAGGGCAAATCAGCTGAATCAACAATTCATCTCATTTATTCACATCTACGGGGAAACCATTGAGAACCAGATTCGTCGATATGTAAAGCTTGTTTCCCAGATGATATCAGCTGAGATTACTCTCACAAATAGTGCTGTGAACCAACAGTTGTTAAATTCACTGCCAAAGAGTTGGGATGTGATGTGGGAATGATCAAAAAGACAAAGAACCTGAATGATGTCACTCTCATAGAAATGATAGCTACTATTAAATCATGTGAGATTGATAACAAGCAGGGAGACATAAATCATTAGAGCAGTTTGATGGCCGCCGGGATAACAGGGCAAAATGCAGCATTGATGTCACAAAATTTGGTTTATAGCCTCTGCAAGGAAATTCACAAACACCGGGTAGCTCAAACGTGGTTTATAGTCCTCTCGCCATGCCACAGAAAACCCAGTACGTGTATGGTCTTCAATCTCATAATCCCACTATATTTTCGGCTGCTCAAGTTCAGACACAGTACCATGCTCAGTATCCCAACATGGTGTTTAGTCCTGCAATTCCTCAAGCAGTTCAACAAGGCAACATTCCCCAATCTGCTGCACCAGCGCTTGCACCAGCTCAACCTGTGTCCAACTCTGCGTTTCTGACTAAAGAAAACGAAGAGAAATTAGCTATTGCAGCTTCGATGATCAAGAGCTTGAACGCCTTTCTGGCTGGTGATCTGACTCCTCCATCCATTCTTCCAACCGAAGTTGATCAAATAATGGAGGAGGACCTGGACGAGATTGATGTGTCCTGGAATCTAGCAATGGCTACCTTTCGGGTTAACAAGTTTCAGAAGAAGTATGGACGGCAACCATTGTCAAATCTGAAGACTGGTATCACGAAGGATAAACTCAGATGCTACAGATGTCACGAACCAAGACACTTTTCCAGGGAATGCAAGAAGCCGCCATCCGGGTACGTGTCATCTAGGGTGGCAGGCATACAGAGCAGCGACAGACAGCTGGTCCTCGTCTCTCCCTCAAAGTCCATTACGAGTCCCTCGAGCAGTTCGGGCGGGAAGTCAATAGCATTGGTGGCCCAACAGCATGAAGGATTCAACTGGGCAGATGCTACAGCTCAGATGGAAACTTTAAATCTCTCCAAGAACAGCAACCACTGCATGATGGCGAAGACAACTGAGACGCCCGATCTTTCGGAAACGGTAAATCGAATTCTCTGTTCTGATAGTTTTCGTTTTAAATTATCACAAATGTGCACCCATAATTCAACTCTTGTAGCTGAATACCAACAAGCTGCGTCACAGAACATCGCCCTTAAACATAAGAACAAGCTTCTTATGGAAAAGGTCGAAGCTCAGAAACAAGATATAGCTCAGCTAAAGCTAGACTTGAACCAACAGCAATGTTGGGTCTACGACTATAAGCTAAAACTAGCTGAAAAGGATGTAGAACTTCAAGCAGCCTTAGCTAATCTAAATTCCTTGACAGGGAAGTTTCACGAAAATGAAATAAATATTAAAAAATTCAAAACTTCTAGTAAACTAGTCAAGGACTTATGTGACCTTCAGCTAAATTACCAAAAAACTTTTATCAAAGGTCTTGGATATAATAGGGCACCTCCACCATATAATCATAACTATACAAGAATGCCTGAATCTGAGGCTGATCTAGAAAATGCAGAAAAAATGATTTATGGTAAACCTTCAGATTATCTTTCTAAACCATGGAAGCCCTATTACCTAAAGTTCTCTAAACCAACTGAACTTAAGAGGGATGATGCTTTTGTAACTTCAACACCACTTTCACATGAATCTGGTGATCATCCTTCTTGTAGTACAGATGATTTGGAGAAAGTAACACCTAGGGAAGAGGAATCAACATCCTCCACTGAATCTAAAGGAGAAAAGTCTTCTGAAACTCAAACTGAATTCGTGAACGAAACTAATGTGTCTACCTCATGTGCAGAAGAAATTTTAGTTGAGGATATCACAGAGGGCGATCAAGAGGAATGTCTGAATGCAATTTCAGACAATTCGGCTGCTGATTATGAATTTTATAAGCCCGCTTTTGAGATTTTAAATCAATTTCTTGCTGAATAATTTAAATTCTCAAACAGTGTTGCTTGTGTTGAGAACTCAGACATTTTTAATTCTGGTTTTTCATCGAATGCTGATGTTTTGAATAATACTAATAACTGCAATAACTCTCGTGATGAAAACATGAATTTAGCTGCAGGTCCAGCATCGACAGATGATTCAGTTTCATCAGTTCCAACAGAAGAGACCGGAAGTTCTTCTCCAGAGGTTTCGTCTGTTGATGCAAATCCCAGGGTTGAGAGCGAAAAATTCGACCAACCAACCGACCTTGTGAGCATTGATGTTGACATAATTCTAGAAGATTCAGGCGACTCAGCTTATTCAAACCAACTACAAGGGACTGATTCTGAAACGACAGATGATGAGCATTCTTTTTCTGATGATTCAAATGAAAACATTAAAATTGATTCTGAATCGGATAAATTTATCAAAATTTTGAGATTCCACCTACATGTAACGTTTCAAGCTCATCTTCTGTCCCTACGGAGCCACCCATGTCCTCTACAGAATCTGTCACAAAATGTGATTTGAAAAATAATATTAAGAAACGGAAAACATGCCGATCCAAAAAGAAGAAAACCAAACAGGCGCCTCCGACAAATGAAAAGGCAACTGCTGAGTCCCCTCATAACTCTGAGAAATTGACTCAGCAGCCACAAACTGAATCTGTTAAGCAACCAGCTGAACAGATATCAGTTAACATTACACCTTAATCTACACATTCCAAATTGTCCAATTCAAATCATAAAACTAACAAGTGTGCTAATGGTTGTGCGTAGGACACAGTCAAGAATAACACTGTGCATCAGTCGTCAGTACCCGCAAGCAAGAAACTGATAGACAAATTGCCCAGAATTTCCCAAGCTGAACGGACTATTTTCTTCCAGAAGAGGCAGCCCTGTTTCAATTGTGGATTTCCCAGGCATATTGCGAAACTGTCAAAAGACCTTTACCTGTTTAAGACTCTGTATTCACGATATCAGAAGACTATGCCTAATCGCCTATCTCAGGCTCGATTTATGGCTAAGTCTTCTGATCAAGACTGGAACTTGGCCAAGAAACAATCTCTCAAATCCTTAAGACCTTCAGGTTCCCAGAATCCTTTTAGCACTCCAAGGATTGTGCAGAAGTCTGATTCGTTAACCTGGACGCCTAAGACATTGACCAATTTTCAGTCTTCTGCCCCCATTTCAAACCAATCAAAAGCATCATCAACCTCATCCTCAACTAATTTAATTTTTCATGAGGTTACTTACTTAATGCTAATGGCATGCCCAGATCTTCAATGGCCTGGGTTGCAGCCTCTAACTAAAACCTGTTGAAATGTGCAGGAACAGCTCTGGCGAACTCTTGTCAGACTATGGTATATTGACAGTGGCTGTTCCAGGCACATGACTGGAGACATCTCGCAGTTGAATGACATTCAGTTTTTCGATGGTGGGTTTGTTTCCTTCGCAGGTGGTGAGACAGGAAAGATTACTATGAGAGGAACAGTTTGCAACGGAGCCCTCAACTTTAAGAATGTTAATTATGTACCAGAATTGAAGCACTGACTTTTGAGTGTGTCTCAACTCTGCGACAATCATTTGGATGTTCTTTTCACCAAGAAAGGGTGCTATGTGCTGAAACCAGGTCTTATTATTCCGGATGATTGGATTCTTCTTAAAGCCGCACGAAAAGGAAATGCATATGTCATTGACATGAACAAGGCTCCCTCTGACAAGCTCACTTGCCTCTTCTTGTCTACAGCTGAACATGATGCAATGCTATGGCATTGCAGACTGGGACACATCAACATGAAGAACTTAAATCGTCTTGCAAAAGGTGGTTTAGTCAGAGATCTACCAGTTCGCGACTTCATGCAGATTGAAAAGTGTGAATCTGTGCACGTGGGAAACAACATCGACAACCACACAAATCTAAAGCCGCTCCTTCCACGTCTCAAGTCTTTGAACTGCTTCATATGGATCTTTTTGGTCTGACAGACATTCTGAGCATTGGTGGGAAGGCTTACTGTCTGGTTATTATTGATGACTACTCACGATTCATCTGGGTTTTCTTTCTTACACATAAAAGTGAAACCGCTGAGTTAGTCAAACAATTCGTCACGCTTATGGAAAACCAGACAGACACCACTGTGAAGGCCATTCGGTGTGATAACGGACATAATTTAAGAATGTTACCTTAAATTCTTTCTGTTCCTCCAAGGGAATTGACAGCCAGTTTAGTGCAGCCAGAACCCCACAACAAAATGGGGTTGCAGAACGCAGAAATTGAACGCTAATTGAAGCTGCACGTACTATGCTAGTTGAATCCGAACTACCTCTTATTTTCTGGACAGAAGCAATCAATATTGCATGTTATATTCAGAATCATGCCCTGATCAATAAACGACACATGAAAACTCCATACGAAGTGGTTGAAGGTCGCAAACCTTCGTTCAAGCATTTTCGCAAGTTCAGATGCCCTTGTGTTCTCCTGCTCATAGACGCTAAAGGAAAATTTGAATCACGCGGGGACCCTTGCATCTTCGTTGGATATTCCAAAAATACTTCATACCGTATTTATAACAAGATCAAGAAAATGGTAGTTGAAACCTACAATGTAGGTTGGCTGGAGAAAAATCCCAAGGACACACGCATTGGTCCTGACTGGCTGTATGATTATTCCATATTATTTAACCATGTTGATGTTCCGTCCCATGTGTCTGCAGTAAAAGTCCAATTTCTGACCTTCCAACAGTGACCATCTCACCCGAAGACGATGCTGATGCTGCACAGCTACATGAGACATTAAAGCAGCTAAGTGTGGACCCTCCTGGATTTAATGACGATGTCTCTTCTCCTTCCCCTGTATTGCAATCTCAAGAGCCAGCACTTAATCCGCCTTCTCAGGATGATACTCCTGAAGTTAGAGCTTCTGACACGCCTCCCATGACAAATGAAGGGTCTACTCCTCCCGTTGTCTTGGGTTCATCTCTATTCCCTGAGCCTACTCCGCCAGATTCTTCGGTTGATTCCTCAGCAACTACTACTGGTGCACCTGTTGAGGGGGAGTCATCTAGAGTAGCTTCAGCAAGTGTTACCAACTTGCAAACGGATGTTCTTGTTCCCGTTACACCAATACCGCAGCGTCTACAACGTGATCGCCCCATTGAAAATATTATTGGTCTTGTTAACGCTGCTGTTCGAACCCGCAGCCAATGCGGGGATATCAATACTTATCTCTACTCTTGCTTCATTTCACAAATTCCACCTAAAAGTATTGATGTTGCCTTGCAGGAACCACGCTGGGTGGATGCCAAGCATGAAGAACTCAATCAATTTGAGAAGCTTGATGTCTGGCAATTGGTGAAACTGCCTCAAGGAAAACGTGCTTTCGGAACTCGCTGGGTTTTCCGTAACAAACAGGATAACACTGGAGTTATTGTTCGAAATAAAGCTTGACTGGTGGTTCAGGGTTTTCGTCAGATTGAAGGATTAGATTTCGATGAGGTCTACGCACTTGTCGCTCGTTTGGAGGCTATACGCATTTTCTTGGCATATGCATCTTACATGGATTTCACTGTCTATCAAATGGACGTCAAGACTACGTTTCTCTACGGCACAGTGAAAGAGGAAATCTACGTGGCACAATCACCGGGTTTTACAGATCCTAATAAGCCAGACATATGCATAAAAATTAGACAAAGCTTTGTATGGGTTGCATCAAGCGCCTCGCGCATGGTACGCAACTCTCACAGAGCATCTGCTTGCTCATGGATACACTCGGGGAACCATGGATCAAACTCTGTTCATCAAACTTGTTGACAAGGACATTATTCTTGTTCAAATTTACATTGATGATATCATTTTTGGTTCTACAAATGATGGTTTGTATCGCGAATTTGAAGAAATTATGAAGAAGAAATTTGAGATGAGTTCATTGGGGGAGATGACCATGTTTTTGGGACTTCAAGTTCGTCAGAGCCCACAGGGTATCTTGATTCATCAAGGAAAATATGTTCATGACGTTCTTGCAAAATTCAAGCTTACAGATTCAAAGCCCATGGCTTCACCTATAGCAGAACGGCATTTGCTAAATGATTGGTTCACTCATGTATCTCACTGCAAGTCAGCCAGATATCATGTTTGCCGTCTGCCAGTGTGCTCGTTATCAGGCTACTCCTAAACTCTCTCATTTACATGTTGTTAAACGTATTTTTAGGTACCTCAAAGGGGCGCCATCTCTAGTCCTAAAAAATTCTGAATTTGAACTGTTTGCTTTCTCTGACAGTAATCTTGGAGGTACAAATAGAGATATGCGCTCAACTACAGCTGGTTGTTAATTTCTGGGAGATCGCTTAATCTCGTGGCAATGCAAGAAGCAACAGACGGTCTCGCTTTCTACTGCGGAAGCAGAATATGTAGCAGCCTCTGCCTGCTGCTCCAAGGTTTTATGAATGCAACACCAGCTTGCGGATTACGGTTTGACTTATCTAAACACCACAATCTACTGTGATAATGATGTCGCGATCCAAATCGTCAAAAATCCTATTTTTCACTCCAAAACTAAGCACATAAATATTAAAGTCATTTTATCCATGATTGCTATGAAAAGGGTCTCGTGAAGCTTGAGCAAATCCAAACTGTTGCAAACGTGGTGGATTTATTCACCAAACCCGTTAGCAACGCGCGTTTTCAAGTGCTTGTGGATCTTCTCAAAATGATTCGGTTTTCTACCTAGGCATCCTCTGTCTTTTTGTTTAGTTTATTGTCCTTCCTTTATTTTTCTTTGCTTCATAAATTTATTAATGTATATGCTAGGGGGAGAAATAAAAAAAAACAGCTTTTGCAAGGATAGGGAAATGAAATACTTTTTCGTGATAAAAAGTTTGACTAACACATGTAAGGTATTGAAGCGGAAAAAAGCCTGGATCGAAGGTAGTATGTCGGTAGGTCTAAAACTCAACCGGATAGTGTAAGTCAAATGATATAAACATAACGAACTACATACTCAGTGGGTCACTTACTATAGGCGTATGATTTCATGGTCTTAAATCCTGTGTTGATAGATAGCCGACGTCTGAGGTTTCGGGTCTTTATGCTGTTGAGTCATCCGAGGATATCTTGGCTGCCCTTCTGTTGCATCCAGATTATATGCAGACCTAGGCACAGTCAGGATATCTTTCTAAAAGAGCCAAAATAGAAGGGCCAAAACCTAAGAGAACGGAAGTTTCTTCATGAGAATATTCCATAAGTTCTTACGTACCACATAAGGTATTTGCCTACCCTCGTCAGTCACTATTGGTCTCTCTGCTGTACGGAAGTACTGACCTGTTCACCAATAGCCTGACGTTGTAAAATATAAAGGATGACCACAGTATACTCACCTGCTACGATGAATTGTTGTGCTTACCTTGATCGCGTGGGTATGTCGCGGTATGGGACACACAGGTATCATAGTATAATACTACCTTAAGCGTATCATAAAGCTTGAACTGGAAGGGTTGAGTTTTAAATTTAGATGGACAAGTATATTGACAATCGCTTAGACCAGTTGACCCTGCTCATACTAAAAAATGTTCCTCAGTCGATCTTCGAAACGATTTGATCCCTTAGCAAGGTTGTGTTAATATTTATGTGTGTGCTAAACAGTCTTCTCTTTGTAGATTGGTAAAAGGTGGTTGGATGCTTGGTTAGTCAACTTGATGATTTTTTATTAGATTATTTCTGTCAAGGATATTGGACTAGCCCATTGAGTTCAAAACTTGGGCCAATCTAATAGAATTTTAAAAGTCTTAAAAAGTGGAAAATCAGAATACTATTCAGGATTGGGCTTTTCAGATAAGCCTACTTGAACTACTGTTCCGGATAGGCCTACTTGGATTACTGTTCCGGATTGGGCTTTTCCGGACAGGCCCACCTGGACTTTACTGTTTCTGATTGGGCCTGACAAAAGCACAATCCGGACACTTTGAAATTTGAGGCCCAAGCCCATTCCGGAAAGTATATCTTTGATTCTGAAACATCACTTCAGATTATTCACAAAATTCCGAAATCTGAATTCTTCTCTGATTCTCTCTCTATTACATTGTTCATCTCGGAACTCATCCAGATTAGGTAAATCATGAAATCCGGATGATAATTTTGATGTTTAAAGCATTCCGGATAGCATCTCGGATTGATCTTCAAAGACACATGCATTTCGGATTCCATTCCGGATGGTTATTCATCCGAATTGATGAACTTGGATTCTATCTCGGATAATCTTCATCCGGATTGATGATTTATCCGAGATGTTCTTGGCTAATCCGGATTGCAAAATTATCCGAAATACAAGTGACCTCTTGCTAATCCGGAATGATGAAAGGGTTCATCCGGATTAGTGTTGACCTGTCAGTAAATCCGGATTTAAGGTTTTGAACCTTTGAACTGTTTTGAACCTTTTCAACTGTTGAACCCGTAAAACTGATTTGAACTCTTAAATATTTGAACCTTAAAAATCTGCTTGAACTATCCAGTTGGTTTTAACTTTCATCCTGGTAAACTCCATTAACTTTTGTTAGTTGGAATTTAACTTGGTTATTATCTTGACAGAAATGGTTGAAGAAGCTTTTGACGTCGTTCTATTAGTTGAGGAGCAGTTCCACAACCAGGCAGGATATCTTTCAGATCCGCCAGCCGAGTTTTATCAGGAGTTCTAGTCGATGATCGTGGGTTTAAACGCATGCAATATTGCCTATGATCTCCGAGCCAATTCAGTCATATACAGAGATTTAGTGCATTCTTTCTGGAAGAGAGCTCGATTTCATCAGAGAGGCATGGATGGGAGACCGTACATTAGTTCACATATACAAGGAAAGGAGATACTGGTAAATGAAGCTTGCGTCAGAGAGGTGCTCCAGATTGTTGATACTTTTAGCGACCCGACAGTATATGCGAAAGAGAAGGTGGTGCCGGTTTTAATGGAGATGGGTTATGAAGGATCTTATCCACCGCTGCTTAATAAGATGTTTCCAACATACTGGCGGTTATTGGTTCATATGTTTATGCAGTGCGTCTCAGAAAACATAGGAGGTCTCGATCAGCCAAACCAAACTCAGACCTCTGCTATTGTGTCTCTGGTTATGGACTGGAAGTATAACTACTCTAGTTTTATCTTCGAAAATATGAAGAAAATTTTGGAGCAGTCCAAGAAGAAAATGTTTCTTTTGTATCCACGGGTTGTTCAGTTGATTCTCGATGCTCGCTATCCTGATCAGGGAAAGGACGCTTCAGATGCAAATTTGTTAAACATGAAGCCGATGGGACCAACCATTTTCAGTACCATGAAGAAGAATCGTTCGACATCTAAAACTGTATTTGTTGGTCGATTTGCGCTAAAGAAATTTGGAAAATTTGCAGAGGTTGTCGGCCTGGACGTCCCAGCTCCTCTACCGGTAAATGCAATTGTGGCCGAAGAACATGATGTGCTAGTCAAAGAGAAAGAGATAGAGGTAGAAGATCTGGTTACAGATGACGAAACCGAATCCGAACACGCTTTTCTAGATGATCTTACAGAGTTCAATGCTAATTTGACTCCAGTTTTATCAGAGTTGTCCTCAGAGAACTGGAAGCTTTGATTGCTCATCTAAAGGAAATTTAGGAAAAACAGGGTGATCCTCCACTAGAAATTCCATCTGTTGTTGCTCCGACTGGTATGGTTGAAGATGATGACGAAGATGAAGAGGACGAAGTTCCACTGATTAAGAGAAGGGGAACAGATTTGAGCGTTCTATTAAGTCAGTCTGAAGTTCGTGTTTTTGGTACTGCTGAAGAGTCTATATTGATGACGTCTACTGCTGTTGTATCTTCCATCGCTACATCTGTTATCGACACTTCGATAGTTGATACTCCCGTCTTATCTGAACCGACAACCACTCATATTGCTACGCATTCTACAGTTGTCTCAATTCCGATTGACACAGTACTACAGATGATGGAGTTTGGGGGAAGTTCAACGGGTGCAGGAGGTTCTGAGGCAGGTGGAAGTGGTCTAGGTCGTGGTGACGATGTTTCTGAGGAATATTTGTGAAGATCAAAAAGCGTGCGTTTGAATTTGGCGGGTTGGATAGTGATGACGAGGATGTGGAAGTTGACGTTGTGGATCTGAAGAAAAGAGTGGTCGTCTTAGAGCAGGAAGTTATATTGAAAAATGCTCAAATTGCCTCGTTGCAAACTCGATTGGATGTTAGAGATCAAATTATAGATCAGTTACAGGGAGATGTTACTATGCTCATTACCATGGTGTTCGATTTGAAAGCCAAGTTAGAGAATAAGTTTGGAAGGGAATTTTCTGATCCGACTGAGGATCCAATGGATATAGAGCACAGGCATCGTGCTGCTCAACAACGAGCGGCAGAGGAAACTGAGGCAGAAAGGCTGGCGGCTGAACAGTTGGCTTCTGAACGCCAAGCTGGTTTAGATGATTATCTGGGCGATCCATGAAAGAAATATACAACGAGCCAAAAGTGTGCAGCAAGTCAAAAGAAGAAACAGATGGTACTAATGAAGAACGTTAATGTTAATCCTCTTGATGAAAACTTCAGCTAAAAGATCCAACAAACCAGTCGGATCACTATGTGATGGAGCTCGGTTCTAGCTACTACAACAAAGTCGGAAATAAATCGAAGGTATTGAGCTGGATGTATGATCACGTAAAGAAGATGTGGATAATTGTGCGCCAAGATGGGACTCGAGAGCATTATTCGAAGGAATCCCAGTTCGAGACGTGGACGAAAATAGGTTTTACTGATTTACTGCGAGCTCCGTATACAAATGATGATACAACTGAGCGTGGCCCTGGATGGAGGTTTTTCAAGAAACTGGAGCATGAGGTCAAGAACGGTTTTAAGACAATGAAGACTGCCGAACCCTACTTGCGAGCTGCAAAGGGAGTTCGTGATGCGCATACAGGGAGAAGATTCAAATCGGTGATGTGGCCGCCAACTGACAAGGAATTAGTTATACCGGTCGCTCCAATATTTCCACGAGGGATTCTAAAGAACTTTAACTTTTGGTTGTACGATCCCAAGGTTGGCAGCGTCGCGATTGTGACAAAAGAAAAGGCGTTCAGGGTGAATGACGTGGTTGACTTAGTAAGCTTTCACGATGAAGACCTGCAGGTTCTTGCTTCTCATCAGGTACGAACTGCAGATTTATATGAGGTGTGCGCGAAGGATTGGACTGCAGCTGTTGCAGGTATTATAGCTGGAAGGCTAGGAGTGGATGCGCAACCGAAGGACTAATGTTGTAAACCTAGGGGGAGATTGTTGGGCCTAAATTACCAAAGGTTTACACATTAGAGTTATTTTGGGCTTTTGAGGGGTTTGTGGGCTTCCTAGTGCCTTGTGGGCCTAGGGTTGTAAATGATGGGCTTAGTGAGCATTATAAATATAAGTCTTAGGTCAAGGTGAAAATGTTAGAGAGTTGTATTTGCAAAACTTGTATCAGACACTTTGCTAGTGTATGCAAGTTGTTCTTAATTCAAAGTTTGTTCTTCTTCCTAATCATTATTTTCGCTACTGATTAGGTTAGTGATACCTTTTAGATCCGTTATCGGGACTTACAACGACCTGGTCACGAATTAACCCAGCCAACTCCTCCCATAAAACTCTTCTAAGCGGAAAGTCCTTCGGAGCATATATATTCATTAAATGAAGACGACGTTCACCTGATTGCACTAGACTGCCAAGCGAAGAAATTAACTTTTATTAGAACCATCTCTACCAATCTAGGATGGGATTACCTGGTACAAACACGGTGTCATCTTTGATTACACGAACGTAAAAAGAGGTGTAAGCCTCTCCATCCAACTCCAAATATCTTGGCCTTCACTTATTAGATATCAACTTAAAACCTCAATACACAATTGTAGCTCCATAGATTCAATGAGGGTCTCCACTGCCAACCAAATTAACCTAATTATACTCGTATAACCAAAAGATGTGTGCGTTCAAAGTTATGTTACGGTCATCTTACTAACATTTTATAATTAAATTCCATATCAAAAGACTTGTTACAGCCTTTTAAATAACTAATAAATAAATTGTAACCTTTTACATACATAATTAATTATTTTTACATAATATTAGGTGTCATATTCATTTGCTCATTTGTTCGATACACAAGCTAAATTAACATAAGTTAAAAATTGTTATCACGAACATTAGATATGATAGATACAATTATATAATTTAATTATGCAAACACATGAACAATAAACACCTTGTGTCCATCATATGAGTCTAGTCCCACCTAAAACACAAAGAAAGCACCCACAAAACATAAAGAAAATGACAAACTAAATAAACCACATATTGTTCTTTCAACTTATATTAGAATCAATACAATCTTCTAATACATGATGTAAAATAAACTGGTAGAAATGCTAAATAAGAAAAGGTAGGATCCTTTTTATTTTAACTCTTTTTTAGTTCAACAAAAGGTTGCTTCCTCAATGATGGGCAATAAAGTAAAGGTAGAAGGTGAATATCATGATACCATCTACACATGATGAAATCCCTTAGCCTCTCATTATAACTTGGTTGAAGCCTTCTTTCACATTTTTCAAAGTCTTTTTAAGAGCCAATTGGTTTTCCAAATTTTGCATGGATACAAAATTGCAACTATTGATTGGTCCCAACCATAACTAATTCAAAAATGGGACTCATGGGCAGGAATGTCACTATCCTTTGTATTTAATAGTGGCATGAAATCTAATATGATTTGCATTTTGTTTAACTAGAGTAACTTGTTTGTGCAATATGGTTGGTTGTTTGTGCAATTAGGTTGGTAGAGAGTTTGATTTGAGAAAGTTTTTTATTTTTTTGGTTTTAACTATTTTATTATTAAAAGGGTCCATTAAAATATTTATAAATAGTAAAAGTTATATTAAAGTGTGTTCTAATGCTTACATTGTTTACATTGAAGTTATTAAATATCTGGATTATTGTATCTTAAAGAGTTCTTTTTGTTGGGTTTTAAAGTGTAAATAGATTATGAAAAACACATAAAGCTCTAAATATGTTATAAAAATTGATCACACAGTGTTATTATAAAATACAAAATAAAATGTTCGTAATCAAGTTTTATAAGCTAAGTCATGCATGGTTCAGACTATTAAAAATGAGACAATTTAAAACTTTATTACTTCTTAATCATTTTATTTTTAAGGTTCACCTAAAGTTATTAGTTTTTAGTAAACATGTTATTAATAAATAATCACCTGTAACTGAATTTCCTATTTGTTTCATTTAAAGTCATTTATTCTAACTAGTTATTAGTTAATAACAAGAAAACAAAATAAAAACATGAGTTAACTAAGTGAGACCGTCTTAAATTTTATCATAAAGAACAAAGTATATGAGTAAAAATAATTTTGTTACCAAAGTACATAAGAAATATTATCACTTTTAATAGGTTTAACAAAAAAGTTATATGTCTTTATTGAACATTAAAAATAGTTTATGCTTAACAACAAAAAAACTTTTTACTTTTAGTTATATCATCACACTTCATGTTAATATGTAACTAAAGAATAAGATAAGTAACTAGTCCACCAAAATAGAAGTGTTTTGTACCATATCAAAGCAATGTACATTAGTACATGCAGTTGGTACAAACCATAGCAAAGGTGTCTTATTCTACATGATCTTAAAGTTCAAAGTCGATGACTTTTTCTTTAATGGCCCTTTTTGTAAATTTTCATGATACTCCTCAACTTTACAAATTGTCATTTATAGTTTTTACAAATAAATCCATTAGTTTTTAATGTTTCAGCTTTTCTGTTGAACCATATATAATATATGTTTTTAACCTATTAAGTTTATTACTAACTTAATTTTTCTTCATCAACTTTCGTTTGATAATTTCTTTTCCAAAAATTACTTCATCGCAACGTTTAGAAAGTTTGTAAAATATCATTTTCACCCCCCTCAAGTTTCTAATATTTCAAGCTTACACCTTTCGTTTTTTACTTTAGAAATACTAGTTTTACGTACGTATTTCTATTTTCGTGTGGGTATAAATTCAGTTTGTTATACGTTTCGATGTAAACTTTTTTTCCGAAATGAGTTAGATCAAATATAATACGATTTAATTCTTATTTTATGTACGTTCTTAGTTGGTTTACATTACAACGTAAATTTTGCTCCAAGCATAGTAGAGTCCAATATAATACGTTTCATTCGAGGTATAAATTAAAGTTACTTTATTTCTACCACGTCGCAATGTGCGATTGATAAAAGTAATGTTATATTCTATATTATTTATTATGACTTTGGTACTTTAATTTTGCAAAACACTCATGTTTACCTAATGTGTTTTCTTTTGTTATTTTATGATTTTTTAAAAGCTCTAATTAATATATTTTGATTACACATGTCAATTTTTATTTTATACACTGACTTTAGCACTTACATTTTGCAAAACACTCATGTTTACCTAATTTTTTTCTTTTGTTGTTTTGTGATTTCTTTAAAAGCTTTAATTAATCTCTTTTGATTACACATGTCAATTTTTCCTTTATATACTTTTATGTTTTTTTTGTACTTTTCCTATTTATGAGTTAGATAAGATATAATAGACTATGATTGTACACTATAAATTCGATTTACTTTACATTTTTATCCAACCGTAAAGTTTATATAGGTTACATTGCGTTAAATAAAATACATTGAAACGTACATTTTCATATGGCTAACGCATCACATAATGATGGAACTAATCCATTCAATGTTGCAACGGGCCCGCTGATAATATTACTAGTCCTGTAATAAATGTGACATACATCTCGTTGTACATTTGTGAATTCAATCTATTGCCAAATGTGTCATCACAATTGATAGTTGGTAACCAAAATTTGATTGTATTCAAGATCCTATAATTGTGTGAGATGATGATGATGATGGTGTTTCTGATTTTAGGAGCAAAGATCTCATCTTAACGTCGGATATCGAACACGAAGAATGCAACCTTTTAAGCTAAGTAGTTGATAGTTGAGTATTTACAACTCTGCTTTTGTTTCTAAGCTTTCTTGGTCGGCTATAGGAGTAAAGGTGATTGAGCCGAAGGGATAAAACTATAGGTGCACAAACCAGGCATTATTAACAACCGGTTCTGGTTATGAAACCGATTTTAGTTTATTGTTTTAAAGGTTGGAACCGGTTATTGCTATAACCGGTCCAGTTCCGTTTCCGGTTCCGGTTATTTGACCAGAAAATCATACCCTATATGCCCGGTTCCGGGTAGAGTTGATTCCAGTTTTTAAGAAACCGGGTATTAAAACTACCCTATTTCCGAGTTTTAAAATTCTAAAATTTCGGATTTTTTAATACTCTATTGCGTTTTTACTACCCTATTTTCTTGTATTTTTATTTATTGTTATTAAATATGCATTGTATAATGTAAGAAAACTAAAATAAATGCACTAACATAAATTTAAAAGAGAGATATTAGAATTATGTATCGGGTATGGCCGGGTATAATCAGTTCCGGTTTCGATTCTTGTCCGGTTTCGGGTATTAATCGGGTATGATCGGTTCCGGTTCCGGTTTCCGATTCCAGGTATTGAGATCAAAATGCAGAACCTATCTAACCCCTACGGGTAGGGTCGTTTTCGGGTATAGAATACCCGGGTATTAAAAACGGTTTCGGGTTTTTTACCGGGTCCGGTTCTGGATACGGTTTTTTATGCACCTCTAGATAAAACCGCCTTCTCTACTAGGTTCAATCCTAGGCTAACCACTTTCTCTACTCGGCTCACCTCTGGGCTAACGACCTTCTTTATTGGGCTTTCTCTACGTCTTGGACTAGTATTTTGAAGTTGTAAAAGAGAGGTTTAAAGTTCTAATATTAACTAGTAGTGGAGTCCGGCTTCACGGCGGGGTAGTAGGAGAGTGTTGATGATGTAGTATTTGTTTCAATGGATTATTATAGACCATCCTAGCTTTAATCTAAACAAATATGTAAACATATCTAGGTTCAAAAGTTAGATATAATAAAGTAGATAAAAAAATTGTTACCTTTAATTTTGAAGGGTTAATAGAGACCATATAGGCTTTAATATAAATGATAATATAAATAAGCAAACAACTTGATAAATAAACATGTCTAGAGTTAAAGTTAGCTTTATCTATGATATGTAAAATAAAAAAAGAATTACACTTTTAAAATTAAAAGAACAAATATTTGTTATAAATATGAAAAAATAACTTTATTAAACTTCAAAGGTCCATATATAATTCTATTAAAATTCGGAGATCAAAACGTAAATCACTTATAGAAAAAGAATTATTATTAATACTTTATATGATAAATTTATTATTTTTCAGATGTATAGACATAAATCTCTAAAAAATAGAGTTTAAGGGTCTTATGATAAAAGTTTTAATGTTAGAAACACGTAAATTAGTTAAAAAAATATTAATATTTTAACTGGATAAATTAAAGTAATATTTACCAATCAAATATTACTACTGTTCATGATTTATTTTGTCATTATATAGAACTAGTTTTTGTCTCGTCTGCGTACGGGACACTAAACCGAATATTCTCTCTCATTATGTATGTTTGTGTTTCGGTTACTTGTACATACTACTCACAGCATGATTTTAAAAAACTTACATCGAGTCAACCAATTAAAACAAAAACTACCATACTTTTGGTAAAAAATTAACTAAAACGATGGAAAAATTATAATTTTAAACCGGTGTCAAAATTGCAATTTTTCAGGGAAAATGAGCTTGTGCCAGGCAGTCGCCTAGCACGAATATAAATTACACCGAGTCAACCAATCAAAACAAAACAATACCATAGTTTTGAAAAAAAACTAAAACGATGGCATGACTGTAGTTTTAGACTGGGGGCAAAATCGTAATTTGACATGAGAAAAAACAATGGTAAAACTATAAATTTTAAACTAAGGGCAAAATCATAATTTTACTATAAGGAAAAAAAAACAAAACCACCGCCAAACTTTAAATTTAATCAGGGTAAAATCGACATTTGGCTGAGCCAATTGGGGCGTGCTAGGCAGCTACCTGGCACTACGAATAAAATTACACCAAGCCAACCAAGTAAAACAAAACACTACCACAATTTTGTAAAAAAAAAACTAAAACGATTGCGTTACAATATTTTTACACCGGGGGAAAATCGTAATTTCACCGTATAAAAAAGAAAGCAAAAACGATGGCAAAGCTGTAAATTTAAACTGAGGGTAAAATCGTAATTTGGCTAGGAGGGAAAAACAAAACAATAGCAAAACTATAAATTTAAACAGCGCAAATCGTAATTTGGTGGACCAAGCCTGGCACTATTCTCTTTAATGGGATTTGTAGTGTAGGTGCCTCGCACTACAATAAAAATTACACTTAGCCAACAAATTAAAACAAAATAGTACACAGTTTTGTCGGAAAAAAAACACTAAAACGATTGTATTACTGTATTTTTACACTATGGGAAAATCGTAATTTGACAGGAAAAAAAAGAAAACAAAAACGATGACAAAGCTATAAATTTGAACTAAGGGCAAAATCATAATTTAGCTAGAAAGGGAAAAACAAAACCAATTACAAAACTATAAATTTAAAGAGGGAAAATCATAATTTGCCTGAACCAATGGAAAAGTGCCAGACATGTGTCTAGCACTATTCTCCTTAAGACTATGAGGTGTTGATGGGCTTAGGTTAGAGACATTACTCAACACGTGGCAGTTGTGGACTACACCAATCTACACCCAACAAAATAGGGTGTGGAAAAGGTATGGCCAGACCACGTTGGGGTGGCATTAACAACATTCTTTGTAATGTTATGTATTATGTGTTAGTCTGTCACGATTAAAAATAATATAGAAATTTTTTAAATAAATTTCTTCGATTGGTTCATCAATAGTGTTTGGTCAGAATCACTTTTGACTTTGGACCATTAATTTTACTATTATGAGTGAGCATTAATAATTCTATCATAGAAATGAAAGACCATTAATTCTACTGCTATACGTTTTTCTATAAGTGTATAATCTATGGTATATGTCATTCAAAATCTGAGGTGTTATGTGTGGTGATTTTATTTTGCAATGGGCTGTATGTTGCATTATTGTGATTATATGTGGATACCTGTTTGTGAGATTGCACAACGAGGACTATCAAAGGCGTTCGCAGGTCCTTAGCGTTCACCATCTTTCCATGGTCTAAGTCTAAGCTTTCTTATTCGGCTACCATCTTTCCATGGTCTAATTCCTAAGCTTTCTTGTTCGGCTATAAAGAGTATAGGTGATTGAGCCGAAGGGATAAAATAAAACCGCCTTCTCTACTGGGCTCAATCCTAGGCTAACCACTTTCTCTACTGAGCTCAATCCTAGGCTAAACACTTTCTCTACTAGGCTCATATCTGGGCTAACAACCTTCTCTATTGGGCTTTCTCTACGTCTTGGACTAGAATCTTTGAGGTTGTAAAAGATAGGTTTAAAGTTCTAATAATAGTTCGTGGCAAATTCTGGTTATTTTAAAAAAAGGACCCGCAAAATTAGTAATATAGTTTCTTATTTCTCCAAAAAAGACAACCTAATTTTGGTGTCTACATTATATATTTTATATTATATATATACTAACAATTTTAAAAAGTGTTTACAGTGTTTTTTATGATTGGCTGATCCTAACTTAATTTTTTTTATATTCTTATAATAATTGATTGCATTATTATATTAACTTAATTGAGTATGTTGAATAGTTATTTTTAATAATGTGTACATTATTAAGATGCATAATATAATATATTTTTGTTTATAACTGATACGAATAAAATAATGATATGATAAATACATGTATGTCTAAGTTTAGGTGATTTTAAATTGATATTTTGTTATTTAACATAGAATATATTAACAGGTTATCATTTTTAGTTGAGAGTTCAAATGAGAAGAAATTTTTCGTAAGAAGAAAGAAAAATTCAACCAATAAGAATTCTTTATTTTGCTTCATTTAATATTTGTATTTAATTTAATGTAAGTGTATATTGGTAAACTTACATAGATAAATAATTTGTAGTTTCCTCTTTTGTAATTTATTTTAAAAAATATATTTAAAAAAATAATTTAAAATGTACGATAAATTATAAAACGTAGTTTCTCTTAAGGGAGATGCACCTTTAGTGGACTATCTTCCTCAATTATAGAGGGCGTTGCAATTTATAGCCTCACCTAATACACTTTACCCTATACATCCACTATTTTGAATAGCTCTTATTAAAGTTTGTCTTGCCAATTATCCTCTCCATAGTTTTACTGTTTTTGTTTGTTTTTTTGGATCGTTATGTGCTCTGTATATTTTAAAACACCAAATTTAATATTTTAATTAACACTGTATTTGAAATGTTAAATTAGATAAATCAACTTTTAGGTTTATTTTAATCTTTTGTTATTCAACTAAAGTTTTTCTATGTTCCAACGATACATAACGAACCAAGGATAATTTTCTCTTTTTCCTCTTATTAGTTGTTTTTTCTTCGTTTTAGTTTTTGACTAAGTATTTTTGAAAGCGCTAAAATATTATCTTTTTATTTTATTATATACGACTTATCCTTTTTTGTTCTCTTTTGTTTTTATTATATACGATTTATCCGTTTTGTTCTCTTTTGTAGCTATACTAAGTGCCGATACAGTAGCAATACAATAACAATATGGACATATTAAATTATAATACTAAACTAAGTTAATGTTGGTATTAGTATTTTCACGTTTTCACCCATCGCAACACGCAAATCACATTACCAGCTTTAGACAAGCTTAGGGATTTTTATATATAAAAATTAGTATAGTGACCTTTTCGTGTATGTTTTATACATACTCGTACATACATAATGGCTTATGTTTGGATCATTTGTTGAAGGCATTTGACTTAAGATTCATTGGGTCTGGATCACCTCCTCCGTTCCCTTAGTCGCCGTTCTATGGACAATGGGTCGTCCTCCTCCACATTGAGCAATTTGATACAAGGACTGTGATATCAAATGAGCTGACGATAGTAACTAATGGAGACTCAACATGAGAGAAACAAAAAAGCTTTCACTGTAGTAAAAGATATTGAAAAAATAAATAAAACCTTCCAATCATAAGGTAGAATTTATAATGCCTTCCAAACAAACTAGTGATAAAGATAACATCAACTAACAAAAGCCCAAATACAAGATTTTGAAAAAGCCTATGAAATAAGGAAATTTTAATAAATAGTAATCTTCTATTTTGCTCCCTGTGGTTTGGTCGTTTTAACGGTTTTACCCCAATCCTTTAAATACAGTCATTTTACTCCCTGATTTATGAAGCTTATCTTTATTTCACTCGTGCCCTTAACGCCATCCAATTCAACTGTTAAATCCTGGTCACGTGCCCCTCACATGAGGGGCATTTCAGTCTTTTCCCTACCTCCATCATAAAATTGGCATCTTGTTCACTTTTAATACCCTCGCTTGTTAAAATCTTATCTTCTTTCAGATCTATTATCACCAATTGTCCATCTCTGTACCGCCACCAACACAACCAATCGCCACCGCCACTTCCGGCTGCCACCACCACCTGCAGTAACCACCATATTCTCTCTCTATACCATCACATCTGTCTGCCACCACCACCGGCCATAATCACCCATACCTACCACCACCACCTGCTAGAGTTAACTCTCATTATTTGAATATATTGGCAAGATTTAAAACCCTTGAGCAGATCTGCATGCAAGATTTGAAACCAAAAGCAATAATTGTAAACAATTTTTGAAATCAAAAATGAGATTAGTGGTGATGGTTAGGTCTGGCGGCGATGGTTATGATGGTTTAACGGAAACTTAAGTGGAGTATGGTGGGGTTGGTTTTTTGGTGAGGGGTTTTTGAAGGTCCACCTGCGGATGGTGTTAAACCAGTTCCTTGTTCATGTGACACACACACAAGTGCGGAATCCAAGTGTGCATGCAACCAAAGCAAAGTAAAGAACACGGGGTAACCAAAGATTCACTATCTTGATTAATGATTGAGAACAAGTACAAACATATACACACAATGCTCGTATGACTCAAACAAACTTATTGTGTTCTTGTGTCTTCGTCTTCACCAGAAATGCTAACTTAGCTGTCTCACACAAAGGATCAGTTTGCTAGCTCGTTCTATTAACTTTTGGACAACAGGGCTCTTTAGCTCACCCTCGCTGAGAGGTGCATGTCTGCTTATATAGTGTCTAAGCTGGTCACTCGTACGAAAACAAGTTACCAGACATACGGAACACACTATTACACACGAGACACAACTCCAGAATTGGTGCGGGTCACTGTTTCATATGAAATGCTTGTGTTTCGTACGAAATCTCCTTGATTCGTACGAAACCTGTGTTTCGTACGAAAACTCTTGATTCACACAGAATCCTTCTTCTTGGAGAACGTGTGTAGACTTGACGTACACAAGACTTATCGGTATGCTCACATGCAACTGATTAACACAGACAAGCTAAGATGTCATACTAGATCAAGATAGAAGGATATCTCGATCTATTCGACACGACCAAACCTATACAGACACTTGAGCAAAGACCGTACAATTACAACTGTAACTAAGAACAAGCGACAGACACAAAACTGTATCAACAAACTCCCCCTTTGATGTTGCTTGGTCTTCGGTCTTAGGTCTTTGGTCTTTATATGTTGGTATACACATGAATGGTTTGGAGTATCAACAAACTCCCCCAAAAGATCTGCTATCCATTGATAGATCTGCTATCCAATGATTAGAGTATTAGTTCTTCGAACTTCTAAGAAACTTCAAATCCTTCTTGTTTCCTCTTCTGACTTGTCAGATTTCTTCGTTGCTGGTCTTTGTTTATGTTTTTTTGTATCAATCTGTACTCAATAGACAAATATAATTAGAACACAACTTTCTTAGGGAATACACACGAAAAACTTATCATAAATTCTTCGTATGATTGTATTCCCTGAACGAGATACACACACTCGTTATGAATTCCAGCAGCAGATTTGAGAAAAACAAGTGACCAAGTCAAACAAATGACTAGGTTCATTCGTATGAGATACGCACACTCAAACTAATTTCAGATTTTGGATTTCTTTGATGGATTACTTGTTGCAAGATATTACTTTATGAAGTTGTGATATCAAACAGATGGTTTTCTGGCATAACTTGGTAGAAACTCTCGAGTATCGACTTTGGCTAACTTTCAAAAAGTAATTACATAAGCAACTAAGTAAACTAGACATAAAATCAAAATATACATATAAACTACAATCTTTTTCGAGTTTCAAGATAAAGGAAACATACCAGCATTTTAATCTTTGTCAAAGACGGTATTAGGATTTCAAAATTAAATCAGATAAGTATTTAATTATGATTATCGGTATTGTTGTCCACGTAAGCTCAGACTTATCAGATGTAATCATGATTAGGAGATATGATTAAGGTATGGATTTATACTTACTAGCCGGTGTTCAACCACATAACGACACATTCCCGTATCAAGATATGCACGAGAGAAAATCTTACCGGTGAGTATTCTGCTTTATCATCTGTTTTGACGTATATGAATGATGTGAGACACTTATTTTTGATTGAAAACAAGCCCTTTGTGATTTAATCACTTATATATGAGAAACTTGATTTTCAGATGCATGCAGGGCACATGAGTAAATCCGTGAACAGGTTAGTACCATCGTACCGACAAAGAGACGAACTTAGCTCCCGCATAAAGCTGTGATATTTTATCACTTATTTTGGGGATGTGATATTTTTTACACGTATGGTCATATGCAGTATGTACACGTATGTATGGTATCATGGAAGTTCTAGACTCGCGTCACCATTATTTTTTTGGCAAAAGATTGAACCATGATACCCAGATGATAAGCCAACATAAAGACCGTATATCTCAGAACCTCGGCACTCTATCAAACGAAATTTTGTACCAAGACCATATGCCAATGAATGGTTCCCACCTGACGTTCTGTCTGTTAGGTTTATATCATCCTGCACATTTTAATTTGATTGTGAGCCTACCGATACATCATTAGCAAAGCTACTTATCAATCTTCTTTCTATGCTTTTAACAATTTCTGACAGATTTACCGGTGAATTTCATCATCTTTAACTTATCCAAGAAACTCATTTTTGATTTTTCTAATGTTTTTGTATTTTTCTGAATTTTCCCCCCCTTAAACAAAGAAGGTAAATAAAAGACATATTTTTGTATTTTCTTAAACTTACTCCCCCTAAAATATAAAACTGAAAATCTTTTTGTAGATTTTCTTATCTCCAACCAAATTATATAACACATTATCTACTTCTTGTGTAGACACACTTGTCTTCACGGATTTCTTAGGAACGGTCTCTTGATTCTCAGCAGATTGTGTACTAGTATTAGCAGAAGATTCTACTCTTTTCCTTTCATCAAGAGGCTCATCCTGATCATCATTTCTTGATTCATCATCTGATGTATCATCCTCTTCTTCATTAGATGATGAACTTTCTGGCTTGCTTGGTTTTTGAGAGGAATTGCCTAGTTTGAACCCTAACCCTGCTGCGAATTCCTCAGGATTCAAAGGTACAGAGGGTTCAAAACGAGGCATCTCCTCTTCATCAGGCATTTTGGTATAGTTGTGTTCATTGGGGGTGGACACGACTTATACCCTATGCATTGAGCATCTCCCTTTAGTTTTTGAACTTCAATGATATGATCAAGCACATATTGGGAGTTAGAATAACTTTCCAATTTGCGTTTGATCGAATCATATTCGCATTTGGCGATGGCTAACTCTTTCTTTATTTCTTCTAGGAGATTAATGTAGTTATTAATTCCTGTCTGTTTATTCAAAACTGTTGTTGTCAATTCAGAAACACTTTTCTTAAGGGTTTCTATTACAAATTTGAATTCTTTTTCATTTCTAGTTAGCGCCAAATTCGCCTCTTTGCATTTTGATAGTTAAACAACTAAATTCTGATTATGACTGTTGACGGTTTCATATTTTATTTTCAACTCAACACAGTCATTGCAAGCAGTAGGAGGTTCAGAATTTACCTGTTTTGACGAATCTTCAACATTTGCCATAAAGGCAGTGTGATGAGGAAAAGCTGCACCATCTGTAGAGAGTGTCTCTGTCTCTTTTTCTGCAGCTTCTGCATTCCTCGTCATGCCTAACTTTTTTCAGATTTCAACATCTCAGCTTCACTCAGCAACTCTTCAACCTCAGCATCACTTCCTTTCTTCACATCAGAATCAGATTCATAACCATCTGAACTTGAACATTCTTCATAAGAACTACCAGCATCCCCAGATGTATCATCATAATTTGGAGTGTTGATGCTGTGATCATGCTTGATTTGATCCATGATCCTTGCATAGCATGCAGTTCTTCCGTTGTTCTCAGTTCTCAACTGTACTGACTAATCGCATCCTTCATCAGGCTGAACTACCAAAGCTTTGTGTGTGTTTGAAGGTCGTGATTGATTGGTGTTGTTAGAGTTGCCAACAACTACGATTCTTCTTTCGTTGTTGTACTGTGCTGTGTTGGATGGTTGAGACTGATTTCTAAAGGGGTTGTCATTTCCTTCCTTGCTGGGTCTTGTGCATTCCCGCTTAAAGTGACCTCTTTCTCCATAGTTAAAGCAAGTAACGGCGGTTTTGTCAAAGCGGTATTTTGTATCCTTCTTGCTTTCCAAACTGGTTCTACCCGTTCTTCTCATATAATCCTTTGCTCTTCTCATAGCGCTTGCAAATGCCCACTTGATGTCCATCAGCTACATTTCATCTCGGTCAATTTGTTCATAGTCTTCGTTTGTCAAATTGATGTTCCCTATTTGACCTGCAACTAAACCACAATACGCGCTGACCATGGTATTTAGAAATTCTGCATGTTCCTGTGCAACTTCTACGTTGATTTTGGAGAGATTTGACGTGTCAAGTTTGACAGTGTTGGGATTTGCCGATTGACTGTTGCTTCCATAGAAAGCTTGTTGAGGAGCTTGCTGTGCAGCTTTATGCGCTAAATCCCTTGGCTGTGGAAGGAAGGCTTTCGGATCAAAATTCTGTCCATAGGCTTGATTACTCGAACCTGTAGACTGACTTGATTGAACTGGTTGGGGAAGAAAAGAGTTCACATTTGACACAAACGCGGTCTGCAGCTTCGGTTGCTGACTTGAGCTTGTGCCTGCATTTATACCTCCAAAATACATCTCAGGGTTTTGTGGAGCAGAGACTCGTTGTGCCTTCCGGAGTTCTTCTTCATTCTTGTTCTCCAGTTTCTGCACAAATTCATAAATACTAATTGAGTCCAAAACACCTGTATGTTTTAAAAGATCAATAAATTGACCCCATTTTGGTGGTAAAGCATCAGCAAATCGCATCACAATTTCTTGTGGTGCTGCTAACACTTTATATGAGTACATCTCGCTGAGAAGATGATAAAACCAAGTGGTCATATCATTCAAGGTTTCGTTCTCCATGAACATGAAACCTTCAAACTCTTTCTTGAGCAGATCATGCCGAATCTTCCTGGTAGCAGCGTTACCTTCACCTCTTGCTTCCAAAGTGTCCCACAAATTTTTCGTTGTAGTACAATACAAAAACTGATGATAAATGTCTTTATGCAGAGCTTGCGTGAGGATAGCAAATGCCTTTTTCTCTAGATCGTAAGCTTTCTTGTCACTTTCGACTAGATTGGCCGATGAGGTTGGATTTGATCCAGCTTCTTCAAGTGCTTCATTGTAAGGGGTAGTGAAACACGTCCATAATTCCGTGTTTTGACCGAGAACATACGTATGAAAATGACTTTTCTATGAAGGATAATCGTTCATGTGATTTAACTTAGGCGGACGGTTGTTACTCCCTGTTTCACTTTCGCTCATTAACAGAGTTTGGATGCTTTGATTTTGATTCGCAACACACGCCCATTGATTTGCAGAGATCATTGTTGTATGTTGAGGCATCAAAGATTTTACCCATGATTTGCGGAGCTTTGCGAAGACTCCTGATTTGAGCTTGAACAACTCCAATCCCACGGGTTAGAACTCAATATATTTTCTTGTTTTATGAAAATTTAAAGGTTTTAAAGTTTCAAAATTATAATTACCTTTTAAAAGTTCACATATCTGAAAATATGACAAATTCTTAAAATCACACAGCTTTGAAAAACACGAAAAACAAAACAATTTCTTTTCGTCACACTGTTCGTGCGAAATACAGATGTTTCGTGTGAGCCAGGTGTTTCGTGCGGTCAGATGATTCGAACGAAATAACTCAGTCGCACCAAATGTTTTGTTCAGCGTTTTTTAGAGGAATCTTTTCAGAAATGGTTTGGTGAGAAATTTCCTTTCTTGTGTAGACCTGCTTTTTCGAAAGTACCTGTTGTCTTACCCGCTTTTAGTTAAAATATATATTTTTAATAGTCCACAGTCCAAGTCCAGATCCAAGTCAAAAAATGTCAAACCTACCAAAACTAATCAGATTCAAGTTTTTGCAAATTTCTTCTTCAAGGGTGTTCCTCAGAAAAATTTTACCATAAAATTTTTCTACATGCAGCAGATTTTAACCAAGTTTTAAGTTAGTTTACTATCCAAAACTTATGTTTTCTGCTGGAGATTCAAGAACACTTCAGAAATCTTCAAACTAGCTCAGACACAACGAAGCCCGGTTTTGAACAAGGAAAGAGCCAAAGCTCTGATACCACTTGAAGGTCCACCTGCGGATGGTGTTAAACCAGTTCCTTGTTCATGTGACACACACACAAGTGCGGAATCCAAGTGTGCATGCAACCAAAGCAAAGTAAAGAACACGGGGTAACCAAAGATTCACTATCTTGATTAATGATTGAGAACAAGTACAAACATATACACACAATGCTCGTATAACTCAAACAAACTTGCTGTGTTCTTGTGTCTTCTTCTTCATGAGAAATGCTAACTTAGCTGTCCCACACAAAGGATCAGTTTGCTAGCTCGTTCTATTAACTTCTGGACAACAGGGCTCTTTAGCTCACCCTTGCTGAGAGGTGCATGTCTGCTTATATAGTGTCCAAGCTGGTCACTCGTACGAAAACAAGTTGCCAGACAAACGGAACACACTATTACACACTAGACACAACTACAGAATTGGTGCGGGTCACTGTTTCGTACGAAATGCTTGTATTTCGTACAAACCTGTGTTTCGTAGAAAACTCTTGATTCGCACAGAATCCTTCTTCTTGGAGAACGTGTGTAGACTTGACATACACAAGACTTATCAGTATGCACACATGCAACTGATTAACACAAACAAGCTAAGATGTCATACTAGATCAAGATAGAAGGATATCTTGATCTATTCGACACGACCGGACCTATACAGACACTTGAGCAAAGACCGTACAATTACAACTGTAACTAAGAACAAGCGACAAACACAAAACTGTATCAAAAGTTTTTTGTTCAGATCTGCAATTAGAGAGGGTTGTGGGCTGATCTAGGGTTTGTGATATTGTGGTCACGGAAATTGGCAATGAGAAGAGAGAGACGGTTTAAGGATTGACGGCAGAACAGGCTGATCTAGAGTTTAACGATGGCGGCTAGGTTTAGCTGGTGGTGGCGGGTAGGTGGAGGTAGAATGTATTACAGAGAATACCTAGGGGAGAAAGTGACGGAGGGAGAGAGAGAGAGAGAGAGTTCAAAATGAATTTAATGATTATAATTATAAACAATTAAATTCTATTTGTAAAGTTACTAAACCACCCTTCTCATTATATTTAAAATTACCAAATCACCCTTATTTATAACAAAAATTTTGGATGGTATTAAAACAGGAAGTTTTTGGTGACAATATAGTAACATCAGGGAGTAAAATGGCTATTTTTAAAGGATTTGGGCAAAACTGTTAAAACTACCAAAATTCCATTCCCATGCAAGCATTGTTCTTCATCATTACTCTCTTCTAGGGTTTCATCAAATGGGTGACAAACTAGTGGTTGTGTCACACCTTGAAATTTACAACCAAACACCGGTGGACCCGGTTGAGGAATATCGTGACGTAAGTTGATATCATCATAGTCAATTAAACATAGCACAACGGAAGTCTTGGAGTTTAAATGACTATTACAAACCAAATGTTCAAAGTACAAAAATATAATACAGACGATTGTTAATAGAATATCCACAGGCGGATCGTAAAATATATAAAAAGTGTATAACAGACTTTGGGCAGATCTAAGGATTTGCAAGATCCTCTTATATCACTATCGAGTAGCTTCCAGCCTATTTTGTATTGTACCTGCAAGCTTAGTCTTTTGAAAATACGCCAGCTTTCGCTGGTAACTGACTCATTTTGAAAATATTTTAAAAATGGATTTAAGTGCTCAAGGCACGAAAAATCTTTTATAACTTGGGAATGTCAGCCTTGTAACCTTGGTAACAGATTCACATGTTTGTCCATACATATGGGGCCTAGTACATAGACCGAGACATGATTAACGTACACATCACTTATGAACCCACGAATGAGTTATCCCCAACTAGTGGGTAAAAATAATTTAGCATGAGCATCTATCAGGTGTATGTCTACACCCCGCGCTTTGGTCCTGGCCATTAACTAATGTAATGAGCCGAGGATATCCAGGTCGTTAACCCCAATGTTTAAGTTATCAAACAAAACTGATTAAAACGGAATATGCGGATTTACTAGCCACAGTCCGGCATCCGATTAATCCCATTTCCAACCAAGCGGTAATAGTTTACCGTAACCCAAGCCCGTATAGGGAAAATAAGTCGAGATTATTTACCTGAGCTAGTCTTGATTTAAAATGATAGATTAATATCTCAGCCGTATCCAAAATGAAATAAGTGCAGATAGCTTTTACCGAAAGGCTCTAGTCTAGATTATGGCATAAGCTAACCAATTAAAATGCTAACGGTCTTAATTTAAGTCATAGACTTAGACCGACTAGCGTACATGATCAAAACGGTATAATACGCTAGATTAAGCGATGATCGGATTGAATATAGTTTAAACCCAACAAGTACTATGACTTGTATAATATGGTTAAACCATAAGCATTCTGGATTTTGAGGCTAAATGATAAGGTTAAACCCGTTTCAATTAATTTCCATAAACTAGTTACATATACTTAACCGTGCGCATATAAGCGATATCAGGTAACCGGGTGAACAAGTTCTATATGCCATTATACTTTAAATAAGTTGTAATATCAATAGGATATCAATTTACATGCCCGTTAAAGTTTTAAAATAAAATTATGCCACATAAGGGCGTTTTTGGTAATTATATACCGTATAAAAGGAACTTGAATGTATTATAATATTATGATCATAAGTATTCTGGAAAAATATTTTATTTATGGTATAATATCAGTAAGATATTGATCATATGTGTAATTTATCATTTATGACTAAACTATGCACCATAGGGGCATTTTGGTCATTATACACATAGTTTTATAATTTATTTGGGATTCTGAGTTTACATCATGTACCATTGTAAAATATTTTAAATAAGTTTTAAAATCAGTAGGTAACAAGTCTTGGTCGATAAATATGGTTTAAAACCATACTATGCGCCGAAATGGCGTTTATATCGTAAAATGACCATTTGTGCGAAGTTTAAGGAAAACCGATGTTAAGACCAGGTTTATATGTTTTAGATATGTCATTTAATATAACATATTAGTAGGTAAAAGATTTGATATGATAAGTATGATTAAAACCATTTTATGAGCCAAAAAGGCTTTATCGTCATTTATCAACATAACGCAAGAACTTGTACGTAAACTCAGTATACAATCTGACTTGACATCCCAAATAATCCTACTTATGATATTACATCAGTAGGTAGTTCATTTTCAAGTTCGTTATCGTTTAAAACATTCTTTTATGAAAAATGGACATTTTAGTCAAAATGGCATAATAGTGGAACTTGTGCATAAACTCAGATTCTGATTATGATCATGTAATATAACCTCAGAGGCTTATGCTACATCATATTACGATCATAATGCACCATAGATCTGTAGCTAACTAATCTAAATCGGGTTAGAATCAAAAGTCAAAGCAAAAGTCAAACTTTGCGACTTTCGGTTGTGAACCGACCCTAGAACTGAAATTGATGAGTCAAACATGTTCTCACATGTTCTAATAATTATTACCAACTTGTTTAAGTGTCAAAACATGTTTCATAACATATAAAGCTCAGATTATAATATTTTCAAAAACTGGCCTGTTTGACTTTTTAATAATAAAACTTTGACCCGTCAATTGGTCTAACAAACGTGATCTTTAGGAGGTGCCCTTAATAGGGACTAACACCTACCTTATTACGATCACTTAGCATATTCGTTACGAACAACAGCTGGACCATAATGGTCTTAATTGAAAGTCAAGGCGTTTTCCGTAAAACGCTTGACTTTTGGCTATAAAAGCCTATAAACGAAAATGCAAGAGAAAGGAACACTTACAAGTGATTCCTAGGATGAAATAGAACTAAGTTGGATGCTCCTTTCAGTTAGGAACTTCTAGAGGAAGGAGATAGAGTGATAAATGAGAATGGTGCAAGTTCAAGTGGTAAACTAATGCACCTATTTATAGTTGGGGAGCTTGACGGAGGTGATGCCAGATGTTAGAGAGTGTTAGAGGGAGCTTATAAGTGTCCTAAAACGTGGTATAGCAGTTTGGACGTCCTTAGTTTCAAATCAAATGGGTTTTGGCAATATGTGTGGAGGCCAAGCAAATTTTCTGCAGACACAATCCCCTCGCGCCCTGCGAGAGACCAGGCCCGTGTCTCTCACGGCCTGTGAGCGCCTCCTGGGAACTTTCAAAACTTGCCACATTTAGCCCCTCAACTTATAAACCTCTTAAAACACCTTTATAAGCATATTTAGCCCTTCATAGCTAACAGTTGGCGTACCCGGGAGTATGCCCGAACATTGTCAAGCTCTCGGTTCAGTTAAAGGTCACTCAGAGGTATAAATTAACATGTTGACACTTTTAACCCCTCCGTCGTCCAACTTTTACATATTTACATAATTAATCCCTCTCGTCCAACCAGTGGCTCATATGAGAGTTAGGACTTCATAAAGGATCACTTAGAGGCTTAGTATAAGCATGTTGACTCTGATGGTCACTTAAAGGCTAAGCATGTTGACTAAAATGGTCACTTAGAGGCTAAGTTTAAGCATGTTGACACTAATGATCACTCAGATGGCTAAGTTTAAGCATGTTGACCCTAATGTCACTCAGAGGCTCGGTTTAAGCATGTTGACACTAATGGTCACTCAGAAGCTCGGTTTAAGCATGTTGACACCAGAGGGTCACTCAGAGGCTTAGTTTGAGCATGTTGACACCTTTATTCCTTATTAGTCCTTAATAGACTTATATATAAAAAATATGACACGTGTTACTATATTATTGAACACGATTTTACGAGGTGTTATAGGTTGAACGTTCGCCACTGGCCCCAACGATGGTCAACAAGCTGCATGACATAGTTGCTCAACTAGGCTTCAGTTCCTCTACCATTGAGCTCCCTCAGGTTGCTGTTGTAGGTAGCCAGAATTGTGGTAAATCTAGTGTGCTTGTCGACCATGACTTCTTACACAGAACCAGGTTTCTAGTATCTACACGCGCTTCAGCTTGTTTAGATCAAGTGGAAACCTGATGGTAATACTGATGAAAAGTATAGCGAGTTTTTGCCACTGGCTAAGGCTTAGCTCCGCTTTAATCCGCCGGCTTAAGCTTAGCCCCTCCTTTTACATGTGTTGCTCTTGGTTTGCTTGTAGTTTTGAATGTACTTTACGAAAGCTTCAGTGCCATGCTAATTCCTAGCAGTCTTAGGAGGCAATGTTTTTTTGAGCCATTAATGATTTTCCTTTTTCCTAATTTAATTTAGTGTTACTATTGTTGGATATGTGTGTATTCGAAATGAATAAATTAGGAGTGCCCTAAATTTCAAAATTCTTATGAACATTGTGTATATGAAGATTATCTTTTTTAACGTCGTCCTTAATTAAGTGTAAAGTTTTCTGTCTTGTTTATTAACACTTGAAGATCACTAAAGCGTTAAAGCGCATGTGATAATTACATAACAGTCATCTCTCATTGAGTTGATACATCTTATGCAGGCTATGAACATAATTTCATACTTAGTTTATATAAGATTAAGTTTTGGCTAAATAAGATTTGACACTGACTGCTTATTTGACAATTAGGCTACTCGGTGTGGGTGACGGACCTCTCTCCAGGATGACCCGCCACGTCAGCAAACGCGTCAGAGACCTTGGAGGACGCCCCTCCAGGGATGGAAGCTTGGAAATGGGTGACGACCCGACCCCACCTAGTTTTTTTTAATATTATAGCCGTCCACCACACCACCACCATCAGCTCCACCTCCGGCCACCACTCTCACCATCATCTTCTCCTGCAAGTGCCTCATCGGCAATCATCACCACCGCAAACTCTTGTCCTGTCGCCGACAATCATCACCACCCCAAAAACATCGGAATCATCATCACCACCTTACCTACATCTACCGCCATCACCCACCACATCTGCCGCCATCACTATCACCACCCCACCCCCAACAACATCGGAATCAAACCCTAACCTGTATCATCTACCGAATGAGAGAGAAATATGAGAGACAGGGAGAGGAACGCGAAACAGTGGTGACGATGGAGTATGTTGATGATGGTGATAGGTGGAAGTGGGCGGTCAGGTGGAAGTGGTGGAAGTGGTGGAGGGTAGTGGTGGTGGTGGTAGTTGTCGGGTGGAGATGGTGGAAGGGGGAGATGGTGTGGGTGTTCAATGAGTTTAAAAAGCCGGCCCGTCTCCAAAGTCTCCCTGCTGAACGTTAAGGACGACGACGACCCACCGGCGCGGTGTTGGGAGTCGTCGCCCGTGCAAGCCGAGCCTAAGACGACCTCACACCGAGTGGCCTTTGGGTACTCTTGGCTGAGA
Source organism: Scalesia atractyloides (assembly GCA_947069175.1). NCBI lineage: Eukaryota > Viridiplantae > Streptophyta > Magnoliopsida > Asterales > Asteraceae > Scalesia > Scalesia atractyloides. The sequence continues at coordinate 43,313,823 of CAMTDV010001632.1, forward strand.
CTGACACGAAATCCAATCCTCTCTCTCAATCAACACTGCGAAGATCTAATTTTGTTTTGAATTGGTAACTTACGATCAACTATCTATATATTTACTATGTGATGTGATGTTTTAGTTATTGTTTTCTTTTGATTAAATACGATCAACTATCAATATATTTACTATGTGATGTGATGTTTTGGTTATTGTTTTCTTTTGAATTAAAGTATACAAAAGAATTCTTCGATTGATTATGATACATATTTGAATCTACTGCCTCTTTATTTTGATATCATTACCTAATTAAATTAGTTTGATGTATTGTTTATCTTATTTTTGCTTCTTATTGGAAGTAATCGTATGTGTTGGAACATATAGATATTATGTATATGATAAGTGATAACTATTACTCGCAAGATGATTTACTTTTAATTTGAATGGGTCATTCATTATTTGAATATAATTGGACTTTATGAATGTTGTGTATGCTTGATTGTTGATTTGAGAAAATAAATTCAACTCACTTAATGTAATACGTAACTAGAACATAACTAAGTTTTAACAAATTGGATGAAAACAAAATAGGCATTTTGACCGGTTTGCTAACCCGTCTAATTTACCATATGTTTTTGTGTAGTTCGGATTAGAAGTATAGCAAAGTGCGATTGGTTAATTAATCTAACCATGAAAGGAGGTTATTGGTTTTTTGACAGACATATCCCTTTGTTGTTCCTCTTGGAGTAAGTACAAGATTTGCTGGTTTTTCTTTACTTTTATATTGTTTATTTAACTTTTCTGTAATTATTGAATTCTATTTTTATAGTTGTTATCGTTAAATTCGTTACATAGGAGAGTGGATCCGTTTTCTATGTGGGTATCCCGTATCCTCATAACTAAGGATGTCAACATCATCAGGCGTAAGTAACCGTCATCAGTTTCATTTTATTTACCTAATTATTTTTTAAATGTAACACCATTTTATATTATGTGTGCCATTAGTAATCATCAACCAAAAAAATTCCCACCAGGGTAAAGGGTAAAATAGTAATTGAACAAGATGAGTTTGAATCCATATATGGAAGAAACATGTTATAGTGACTTCAAAGTCATATACAACAAGATCAAGCTTGTTATAGTGACTTCAAAGAAGCATGGTCTGGTTCCTATCGTATGTCATTTTTACAATTAGCATTATGGTACATATAAGCAACTATCCCATCTTGATACATGAAAAGAATATATATAAATTAAGGTGCTTTCTATTTGATTATGAAGTTTCAAGCACCAAGAAATTATAGTATCTTTCAAATGTATGGTAATTAGCATATGCCAAGTCTACTAATGTAAGATATATCAAACCTTGACCAATGACAATGTGAGAAAGTTTGAAAGAAAAATGGAGGGGTTATTGTAGGGGATGCTAGATCAAATAGACGCTTCCACTTCTACATGAAAAGGGATCGATTTTCCTGATCAATTATCTTTCTGAAACAGAATCTCTAATCACATAAATCTATAAGAATGGTGATATTTCATGACACCCAAGTAATTTATATTAGGAGTTATGTTTGTCATTTAAGACATACATGATCAAGCAACCTGTTGTTATATTTTACATCAACAGAGTAGTTATTAAGTTATGAATGTTCTTTTATATATTATAGGATGTGTTTGTATATTTGCTTTAACAATGGGCTCTCGAAGGAAATGATGCCATTTAGATGCAACAAGGAAAAGGGTATGAAAAGAAACCCTTGACAAACGATCCGGCTTGACATATAAGGTACTTTTCATATAATTAAAATAGTTATTTTTGTGTATTATGACTTTGCATACATATTAATAAATTAAAAGTTGTATGAACCAGATACCATATTGGGTTAGATATAGACTCAATAGCAGAATAGGCACTGGGATAGGGATTTTATTATTTATTAAATTAGTTTTTTATACACTCTAATTTCAATCGTATTGTATCTCAAAATATCATTTTATAAATTTTTAATCTTCATCACAAACTATTTATATTTTTTTATTTAATCCGTGTAATACAGGCTAACTAACCGGATATTTTATATATATACAGTAGGAGAGTTCAAATAAGAAGAAAAAATTTTGTAAGAATAAAAAGAATAACTTTTAAACCAATAGAAATTCTCCATTTACTTCATTTAATGTGTGTATTTAATATTATGAAAAATGACATATAGGTAAATCTATAATTGTCATTAATTAGCTAATTAATTAAACTTGTAACTCATTTTTTTAATATACTTTTTCAAGATAAAATAATTTATGGTGAAGGATAATTTTCAACACGTGTAAGATAAATTTTAGTATGTATAGGATAAATTTTGAAATGTGTAGGACATAATGTTTTTGTTTTATTAATGAGAAATAATATAATTAATGAGAAGAGTTATAAACTATTTAATGTTTTACCATTATGTCCTTTCTTCTTTTTCTTCTCACATAAAATTTCTTCTTAAATGAACCTTATTATTATTTATTATATATATATATATATTATATATATATATATATATAGTCTTAAGATCTTCTAAAAGGATACTTTTCATGAAAAATGTGAGAATGCATAAAAATTGACATGTATGCATTATTTTTTGGACTTGGGCATAATGTATTTGGTTGTTTTGACAATAAAAACACCAAATATAACAATTTAAGACATAATACAATGAATTCTAGGCTTGAAACATAAAACACCATGCCAAGAACATTAAGTAGTGTGTTTTAACTATGTTTTAAATTTCACACCCATAAATGTTGCATTGTGTTTTAAATTGTTAGTTTTAGTTTTTTGTTTTGCCAAAACAACCTAAAATATCAGCCTATGTCCAAAACATGATGCATACTTGTCAATTTATATGCTTCTCACACTTCTTACGAAAAAGTCATTTTTACAGGACACCTCACCACCATATATATATATATATGATAGAGAGAGAGAGAGGGATCTTGTAAAAAGGGCCCAAAGTGTGAGAGTGTGAGAATATTGTGGTGATGACATGTGTCCTCAAATCTAAATTAATTCAAAAGGGTAAACAAGTAATTTTCTCATTTATTCAATTAATTGATAACCTTTCATAACTGATTCAATTAATTGATAACCTTCCATAACTGCCACCCATAATTATAGGGATACGAATTTGTACAGTGTTATATAGTGTTATATTTTCTATAACAGGTCTATGATGGATGTATAGTGTTATTTTCTCTGTAACAGGTCTACGATGGATGTATAGTGTTATAGTGTTATGTATTCTGTAACAGGTCTATGATGGATGTATAGTGTTATATAGTGTCATATGTTATGTATTTCTAGTAGCCGTCTATGATGAATGTATCATATAGTTTTATAATGTTATGCATTCTGTAACAGGTCTCTGATGGATGTATAGTGTTATATATTTCTGGTAGCAGGTCTATGATGGATGCTGTAAGTCCCTGATTCGGATCTGTACACGGTTTACAACAACTAATCGATTGCAAAAAGAAATATTAGATGAACAAAACAAGAATAATCTTTGATTAATCAACTTGCATACACCAAATGGTGTCTGATACAAGGTATCGCATTAGCTTTAGCGTGAGTAATACAAAAAACAAGCAACCTCAACCCTAACCCCAACACATGTATTTATACTAACCTCAAAACCCACAAATTACAACCCTTGGCCCATACTCTCTAGGAAGCCCACTCCTATATCTTAGCCCAAAATGCAACTCTAATGTGTAAACCTTTTAGCTCAGGGCCAACAATCTCCCCCTAGGTTTACAACATTAGGCTACTAATCCTTCGGTAGTGCATCAACTCCCATCCTGCCTACTATTATCCCTGCAACCGTTGTTGTCCAATCCTTAGCACACGCCTCGTACAGCTCTGTTGTTTGAATCTTATTTGCTGCTAGAACCTGTAGGTCTTCATCATGAAAGCTCACTAAATCAACCACATCATTCACACGAAAGGCTTTCTCCTTAGTACAATCGCTACATTCCCGACCTTTGGATCATACATCCAAAAGTTAAAATTCTTCAAAATGCCTTTGGGAAATGTTGGGACGACTGGGATAACTAGTTCCTTATCAGTCAGAGGCCTCATCACAGACTTAAACCTTCTGCCAGTTCTCGCATCCCTAACACCTTTAGCTGCCTGTAGATACAGTTCAGTTGTCTTCATGTTTTGAAACCATTATTCACCTCTTGCTCCAGCTTCCTAAAAAATCTCCATCCTAGATCACGCTCAGTCGTATCAGTATCGGTATACGGAGCTCTGAGAAGATTAGTCAAAGCGACTTTCATCTATGTCAATCTGGGACTCCTTGGAGTAATATTGCGTGTACCGTCCTGTCGAACAGTCAACACATCTTCTTAACATGATCATAAGTCCAGCTCAGCACACTTGACTTATTCCCAACCTTACTGTAATAACTCGATCCAAGTTCCATGACAAATCTATCAGACGATTAGTAGGATCCTTCAACTGAAAGTTCTCATCCAGCAGATTTACATCGACGTTCTTCATCAAAACCATCTGTTTCTTTTTTGGAGCAGTTTGCTTTCTCTGACTCGCACCAGTAAACTTCCTCTTCGGAGCATTCAGATAATCTTCTAAACCAGCCTGACGGTCAGCTGTGAGCTGTTCAGTTGCTATTCTGTCTGCTTCTCTCTTTTCGGCAGCTTGATGACGATGTTCAACATTCATAGGATCATCAATCGGATCAGAAAAGTCACACCCAAACTTATTCTACAACTTCGCCTTCATATCATAAACCATAGTCATCAATAATGAAACGTCACCCTGAATTTGGTCTATCATATGATCACGAGCGTCAAACCGTGTCTGTAGAGAAGCTATCTGTGCATCGTTAAGAATAACTCCTGCTCAAGTACCACCCTCTTCTTCAGATCAACTACATCAACGTCTTCCTCATCACTATCAATCCCACTAAACTCAAATGCTCTATTTTCTGATCGCTTCAAATACTCAATATCTTCATCCTGACCACCACCAGTACCACTACCCCCTGCCCCTGAGCCTCCAGCACCTACAGAACTACCACAACCACCACCAAAATCCATCATCTCGAGTACAGATTCAGCTGGAATGGACACAACAGTAGACTGAGTGGCAACAAGAGGAACTGTCGGTTCTTCAGCAGTAACAAGCTCAACAGTAGAAGGATCGGTCAAAGATACAATGACCAAGGATGTAACAGTGATCAGTTCTTCAGTAGTATCATCAATACGAGCTTCAGTTTGTATCTGGACTTTTGTATGAATGGGTCGTCAGTATGAATAGGTTCTTCGGTTGCTTCTGTTCGTCGCTTCTTCACTAATGGTTCTTCCTCTTCTTCAACCTCTTCAGTTGTATCAGCTCCAGTAACTGGGATATCAGAATGAGACAACACGAGAGGAGGATTCCCTTGCTGCTCCTGAATCTCCTTTAGATGCGTATAAGAGTCGCTAAGTTCTCAGTAGTAAGCTCTTGTAGCTCTGGAATCGGATGAACTTCAGATTCTGTAATAGATTCCAAAAGAGCTTCCTCAGCATCATATCCTCATTAGTAACTAAATCTTCAACTCAATCTCTTTCTCTACCACCGGTATGTCATGCTCTTCAGCCACCATAGCATTTATCAGCTTATGTGCTGGAATATCCTAACCAAGCACCTCAAAAAACTTCACAAACTTCTTCAACGGTATACGTCCAACAAAAACTCTCTTTGATGTCGATCTGTTCTTCTTCATCATGCCAAAAAAGTCGGACCCATGGGCTTCATATTCAGCAAGTTCGTATCAGAAGCATCCTTAGCTAACGCAGAATAACGGGTATCTGGAATCAGTTGCACGAATCGAGGATACAATAAAAACATCTTCTTTTTCGACTGCTCAAGAATCTTCTTCATATTCACGAAATTTAACCAAAAAAATTATATTTCCAATCCATCACCAAAGATACGATCGCTGAAGTCTGTGTCTGGTTCGGCTGATCAACCCGCCCTTGTTCTCCGATACGCACTGCATGAACATGTGAACTAATAATCTCCAGTATGCCGGGAACATCTTCTTCAACAACAAGTGGTATATTTCCCTCATAACTCATCTCTGTCAATACCGGCATCAACTTCACCTTATCATATACCATCGGATCGCTTGCTACGTCTGTAAACTTCAACACTTCCCGAATACATGCCTCGTTCACGATAATCTCCTTCCCCTGAATAGATGAACTAATATAAGGCTTATCGTCAGCACCCTTCAAATGAAATTCGCCCGCTTCCAAAACGTGTGCATTAAATCACGATAGATAACAGGATTCGCTCGGAGTGCATACTGATCTGGCAGTCATTCAGACCCACCATCATAGAGTTGAATTCTTGAAAAAAACCGCTGGTGGATCCGACAGATAACCACGCCTGGTTATGAATTGCTCTTCAACTAATAAACCAGCATCAAAACCCGTTTCAGCCATTTCTGTCAGAAGAACAACAGATTAAACCATATCAGCAAAACATTTACTAATCAAACCAGATAACCAAGTTAACATAAGTTAACTTTGCCAATTTTAAACTAAGAGGTCAAAAACCCATTAGATCAAAACTGGTTGGCAGATCAATAAACAGGTCAAACACAAAGGGGTCCAATAATAGTTCAATCACAAAAAAAGATCATTATGAATTTGATAGGTTCAAGGTTCAATTGAAGGTTCATTTTAAAGTTCAACACTCAATCCAGAAGGTCAAAACAATCGGAAATTTCAAACACTAAGATCCGGAATCAAAAGGGTTCAAACAGTAATTTGGATGAACCCCTTATCATCTCAGATGAATGCCATCCGAAATGGAATCCGAGTTCATCCATTTCGGTTGAATACTCATCCGAGAAGGAGTCTGGAATGCACAATTTTTGAAGTTTCATCCGAGATGTCATCCGAGATGCTTAATTACATGAAGACTTGAAGATTAACATTTAATTTTGATGATTAATGAGCATTTTATACCAATTCTGAGGTAATTCGATGAAAAGTGAAGATAATCCAATTCGGATGATGATCAGAGTGTTTCGGAGAAAATTTTTAGTGAATGATCCAAAATGCATCAATGAGAATTTGATATACTATTCCGGAATGGGCTTGGGCCTGAGAATTCGGGCCCAAGTCAATTCGGATCATCATCCGGTTTCCAATACGGATACAATCCGGATTGGGGTCTTGTTGCCCAATCCGGAACAGTAGCAAGTCTGAAATGGTCAAAGGGGGAGGGGCCCAATTCGGTCAGTGGGCCGATCCGGAATGGGTCAAAAGGCCTAATCCGGAATAGTACTATAATGGGCCCAATAGTGTTCAATTTCAAAATTTCAAAAAATTATATTGGATTAGCCCAATTCCAAAACTCAGTTGGCCAGTCCAATACCCCTTGACATAAATCATCTAACTCAAAAATCAACATTAACTAACCGAGCAACTAAACAGACTTTACCAAATATACAGAAATAAGCAAAGCATTTAAACAAAAACAATACAACATATACATAGTTTTGCTATGGGATCAAATCGTTTTCAGGCAAACTAAGGAACACTTTTCAGTGTGAGCTTGGTCAGACTGGTCTAAGCGATTGCCGATATATTGGTCCATTTAAACCTAGGCTCAACTTTCTATTTTTTTTCTTTATAATATGCTTAAGGTAATACTATACTATGATATCCGTGTGTCCCACTCCATGACATACCCCCACGATCAAGGTAGGCACAACGTTTAAGACGTTTTGGTAACTTATACTTCATCCTAGCTTTACAACGTTAGACCATTGTTCACAGGTATGCACTATCGTACAGTCAAAGTTTTCAATGGTTTGTGTCCAACGAGGGTGAGACATACACCTTTTGGTGCAAATTTTGCTTTTAGTAGCAATTAAGGTTTTTGTCCAAATTTGGATCTTTTAAGATATCCGGGCTTGTGTCTAGGTCTGCATATAATCTAGATGCAACAGAAGGACAGCCAAGATATCACCGGATGACTCAACAGTATAAACACCTAACACCTTAAATATTGGCCAACTATCAACACAAGATTTAAGACCATAAAAACATATGCCGATGGTGCGTGACCCACTAATATTTAGTTCTTTATATTTATATCATTTAGCTTATAATATCCGGTTAAGCTATAAGGCTATCAACATATCACTTTCGATCCAAGTCATTCCAGCTACAACACCTTACATGTGTTAGCCAAAACCTTTATCACGAGAAATCATTTCATTTCCCAATCATTGCAAAATGTTTGAAACTATTTTTGTCATTTTCTGAATTTTTAATGTTTTTGTTTTTTTTTGTTTTTTTTTAAATTTTTCAAATGTTTGTATTTTTGTGATTTTTCTCCCCTAAATTTGTGCATATATATGAACAAATTTACGAGGCAAACAAAAAGAAAAGAAAATGAAAACAAACTAAAAAGAAAGGATAAAGAAGGCTCAGTTAGAAAACCGAAACATTTTGAGAAGACCCTTTTCATAGCAATCACGAATAAAATGAACTTTGATGTTTATGTGCTTGGTTTTAGAGTGAAAAACAGGATTTTTGACAATTTGGATAGCGGCATCATTATCACAATAAATTGTTGTGTTTAGATAAGTCAAACCGTAATCCGCAAGCTGGTGTTGCATCCTTAAAACCTGGGAGCAGCAAGCTGATGCTGTGACATATTCTGCTTCCGCTGTAGAAAAGCGAGACCGTCTGCTGCTTCTTGCATTGCCAAGAGATTAATCTATCTCCCAAGAATTGGCATCCAGCTGAAGTTGATCGCATGTCCCTGTCTGTACTCCAAGATTACTGTCAGAGAAAGCATACAGTTCAAATTCAGAATTTTTAGGATACCAGAGCCCTAGTGACGGTGCCCCTTTGAGGTACCTAAAAATTCTTTTAACAACATGTAAATGAGAGAGTTTAGGAGTAGCCTGGTATCGAGCACATTAGCAAACGGCAAACATGATGTCTGGTCGACTTGCCGTGAGATACATGGTGAACCGATCATAGACCGCTACATGGTTGGATTAACAGGCGTTCCTTCTGCGTCTTCATTCAACAGGGCTGTTCAGCGATAGGCGAAGCCATAGGTTTGAATCTGTAAGCTTGAATTTGGCAAGAACGTCATTGACATATTTTCCTTGATGGATCAAGATTCCTTGTGAGCTCTGATAAACTTGAAGACCCAAAAACATAGTCATCCCCAATGAACTCATCTCGAATTTCTTCTTCATGACCTCTTCAAATTCGCGACACAACCCATTATTCGTAGAACCAAAAATAATATCATCTACATAAATTTGAACAAGATTGGTGTCCTTGTCAACACGTTTGATGAACAAAGTCTGATCAATGATTCCCCGAGTATAGCCGTGAGCAAGCAGATGCTTTGTTAGGGTTGCGTACCAGCACGAGGCGCTTGATGCAACCCATACAAAGCTTTGTCCAACTTTTATGCATAGTCTGGCTTGTCAGGATCAGTGAAACCCGGTGGTTGCGCCACATATATCTCCTCTTTCACCGTGCCGTAAAGAAACGCAGTCTTGACATCCATTTGATAGACTGTGAAGTCCATGTATGATGCATACGCTAAGAAATGCGAATGGCTTCCAATCTAGCCACTGCTGCATAAACTTCATCGTAGTCATCCTCGATCTAGCGAAAGCCCTAAACAACCAATCGAGCTTTTTCCGCACAATCACACCAGTATCATTCTGTTTGTTGCGAAATACCCAACGAGTTCCAAGAGCACGTTTTCCCTGAGGAAGTTTCACTAATTGCCATACCCCAACTTTCTCAAATTGATTGAGTTCTTCATACATAGTGTCAACCCAGCCTGTATCGTGCAAGGCGACATCAATACTTTTAGGTTCAATTTGTGAGATAAAACAAGAGTATAGAAAGGTATTGATATCGCCTGATTGACTGCGGTCTGAACTCCAGCAGTAACAGGACCAATAACATTTTCAATCGGATGATCGCGCTGTAGACGTTGTGGTATAGGCGTAGCAAGAACATGGAGATCTGATTGTAAGTTTGTAAAGCTCTGCGATGTGACTCCAGATGGCTCCCCCTCGTTAGTTGCACCAGTGGGAATGTTGACTGATGGATCAACAGAACAGTCTGGTGGTGTAGGCTCAGGAAACAGAGATGATCCTAAGACATCAGGAGTTGTAGCTCCTTCATGTGCCACAGAAGTTTCTGTGTTTGGAGCCTCAACTTTAGGGGAACCAGTCTGAGGAATCTATGCAGAAATAGTTTCCTGATTCCGCGATGCTGGTGGAGGTGTAGATACAGCTTCATTGAATCCAGGTGGATCCGCACTCAGTTGCTTGAAAGATTCTTGCAGCCGTTCAGCATCTTCATCATCCTTAGTCAAGATAGGCATCGGTGGGGGTTCAGAACTTTGCCTGTACCTGCATTCATATCAGAAGAGACATCAACAGTTTAAACAAAGAGGAATAATCATAGAGCCAATCAGGACCAATGCGTGGTCCTTGGATTCTCCTCCAGCTAACCCACATTGTAGGTTTCAACTACCGTTTTCTTGATCTTGTTGTGCACACAATAAGAAGTGTTGTTAAAGTAGCCGATGAAGATGCATGGATCTCTGCCTGATTCAAACTTTCCCTTAGCATCCACGGTAGGAGAACACAGGGGCATCCGAATTTGCGGAAATGCTTGACCGAAGGTTTGTGACCTTCAACTACTTCATACGATGTTTTCATGTGCCTTTTGTTGATCAGGTCGTGATTCTGAATATAGCAAGCGGTATTGACTGCTTCTGTCCAGAAAATAAGAGATAGTTCCGATTCAACCAACATAGTACGTGCTGCTTCAATGAGTGTGTGGTTTCTACGTTCCGCAACCCATTCTGTTGAGGAGTCATGGCTGCACTAAACTGTTGATCAATTCCCTTGGAGGAGCAAAAAGAATTCAAAGTAACGTTCTTGAACTTTGTTCCGTTATCACATCGAATAGCCTTCACTGTGTTGTCTGCCTGGTTTTCCATTAGGGTGATAAACTATTTTACTAACTCAACTGTTTCACTCTTTTGTGCCAGAAAGAATACCCAAGTGAAACTAGTGTAGTCATCAATGATAACCGGACAGTATGCTTCCCGCCAATGCTCAGAATATCGGTCGGACCAAAAAGATCCATATGAAGCAATTCCAAGACTTTTGACGTGGAGGGTGCGGGTTTCGACTTGTGTGGCTTTCGATGTTGTTTCCCACGAGCACATGATTCACACTTTTCAATCTGCATAAAATCCCGAACAGGCAGATCTTTGACTAAACCACCTTTTGCAAGTCTGTTGAGATTCTTCATGTTGATGTGTCCTAGTCGGCTGTGCCACAACATTGCATCGTGCTCAGCGGTTGACGAGAACAAACAAGTAAGCTTGTCGGTGGGGGCCTTTGTTCATGTCGATGATGTATATGTTTCCTTTGCGTTCAGCTTTGAGAAGAATCCATTCATCAGGAATAATGAGGCCTGGTTTCAAACCATAGCATCCTTTCTTTGTAAAGTGCACATCTAAATGATTATCACAGAGTTGTGACACACTCAAGAGACTGTGCTTCAACTCTTGGACATAGTTTCAGTTCTTGAAGCTGAGAGCTCCATTGCACACCGTTCCTCTCATCGTTATCTTTCCTGTTTCACCACCTGTGAAGGAGACAAACCCGCCATCGAAAAACTGAATGTCATTTAACTGCGATATGTCTCCTGTCATGTGCCTGGAACAGCCACTATCGACATACCAAAGTCTAACGAGAGTCCTCCAAAGCTGTTCCTGCACATTTCAACAGGTTTAGTTAGAAGCTGCAACCCAGGCCATTGACGATCTGGGTGTTCCATTTGCATCAACATAAGTGACCTCATGGAAAATTAAATTAGTTGAGGATGAGGTCGGTGATGCTTTTGATTTGTCCGATTTTGGGACAAAAGACTGGGTCTTGGTCAAGATCTTAGGCCTCCAGGATGGCGAGTCAAACTTCTGCACAACTTTCGGAGTGCTAGAAGGATTCAGAGAACCTGAAGGTCTTAGAAAATTTTGATTTTGTCTCTAGGCCATGTTCCAGTCTTGATCAGAGGGCTTAGCCGGAGCAAATCGAGTCTGATGTAGGCGATTAGGCATAGCTCTCTGATTTTTCGAAGATAGGGTGTTGAAAGGCATAAATGGATTTTGACAGTTTCATGCAATATGCCCGGGAAATCCGCACTTGAAACAGGTCTACCTCTTCTGGAAGAAAACAGTCCGTTCAGTCTGGGAAATTCTAGCCAACTTGTTTGTCAGTTTCTTGCTTGCTGGTACTGACGGCTGGCGCAAGGTCTTAGTCTTGGCCATAACCTGCTCGCAACCATCAACACACTTGTAAGTTTTATGATTTGAATTAGATAGTTTAGAGTTGGTAGACTTAGGCAAAATTTTAACTGATTTCTGTTCAGCTGGTGGCTTAACAGATTCAGTTTGGGGCTGCTGAGTCACTTTCTTAGAATGAGGAACTGAATCAACAGCACCCTTTTCTGTAGGCTGAGGTGCCTGTTTGGTTTTCTTCTTTTTGGATCTACGTGTTCTCCGTTTCTTTTTATTAGCTTTCAAATCATTTTGCTTGGCGGATTCTTCAGAGGAAACGGGTGATTCAGCAGGGACATCCTTTTCTGAACTATCAGAAGATGAGCTTTGATCGTTAGTAGCAACAGAAATCTCTATATTTTGAAAAGTTTGAGATTCCGATTCAGAGTCAGTTTCAAAGGTTTTATCTGAATCAGCAAAGGGAGGTTGCTCATTTTCTGTCATTTCAAAATCAGTCAACTAATCTTCATTCAAAGAATCTGATTCGCCTGATTCTTCTGGTACTTTGCCAGCGTCACTCATCACAGAGTGGGTTGGTTGATTGATTTCCTCATTGTCAACCCTAGGAATAACATTAACAGGTGGTGCTTCGTCAGAAGAACTTTCAGTCTCTTCAGTGGGAATTGAGGAACTGAATCATTTGTCGATGCTGTACCTATAGCAAAAGTTATGTTTTCATCACAAGAGTTATTACATGCATTTTCAGAATTCATAACATCAGCATCAGATGAAAAACCAGAATTAAAAACGTCTAAGTTATCAACATAACCAACATTGTCCGAGAATTTAGATTGTTCAGCAAGAAAAATATTCAAAATGTCAAAAGCAGGTTTATAAAAATCATAATCAGCAGCTGAATTGTCCGAATTTGAATTCTGACATTCTTCTTCATCACCACCTGTAATATCCTCAACTAATATTTCTTCTGCGCATGAAGTAGAAGCGTTAGTAGCGTTCAGTGTGTCAGTTTCAGGAGGATTTTCTTGCTTTGATTCCTTAAGTGGTGTCGCTGCCTCTTCTTTAGGCGTCATTTTCTCAAAACCATCTAAACCACAAGAGGAGGTGTCACCAGATTCTTGCGAAACTGGTGTGGAAGGGACAAAACCAGCGTCCTTCTTGAGTTCAGTTGGCTTAGAAAACTTTGGGTAGTAGGGCTTCCGCGGTTTTGAAAAGTAATCCGAGGGTTTACCAAACATCATATTTTCTTCATTTTCTAGTTCTGCCTCAGAATCAGGCATTCTTGTGTAGTTATGATTATATGGTGGAGGAGCCCTATTATATCCAATGCCTTTTGTTTTGTTATTCTGATATTCAAGCTGCAGATCGCACAAGTCCTTGACCAGCTTGCTGGAAGTTTCAAATTTTTTAATATTTAATTCGTTTTCTTGAAACTTTCCTGTCAAGGAATTTAGCTTGGCTAAAGCTGCTTGAAGTTCCACGTCCTTTTCAGCTAATTTTAGCTTATAGTCGTATACCCAACATTGATGTTGGTTCAAGTCAAGCTTTAGCTGAGCTATGTCTTGTTTCTGTGCTTCGACCTTTTCCATAAGAAGCTTGTTCTTATGTTTAAGGGCGATGTTTTGCGATGTAGCTTGATTATATTCAGCTACAAGATTCGAATTATGGCGCGAATTTGTTATAATTTAAAACGACAACTATCTAAATAGAGAATGCGATTTACCGTTTCTGAGAGATCAGGTGTCTCAGCTGTCTGCGCCATAATGCAATGATTGCTATTCTTGGAGAGATTCAGAGTCTCTATCTGAGCTGCACATCTGCCCAGTTGAACCCTTCGTGCTGCTGTGCCACTAAGGCTATTGATTCCCCGCTAGAGCTGCTCGAGGAACTTGAAGAAGACTTTGAAGGAGAACATGCACGAGCTGTCTGTCACTGTTCTGAATATCTGCCACTCTAGATGAGACATATCCAAATGGCGTCTTCTTGCATTCCCGTGCGAGGTGTCCTGGCTCATGACATCTATAACACTGAGCTTATCTTTCGTTAGCCCATCTTCAGATTCTTCAATGGTTGCCTCCAGTACTTCTTTTAAATTTGTTGACACGGAAAGCTGCCATCGCAAGATTCCAAGACACGTCAATCTCGTCCAAATCCTCTTCCATGACCTGATCTACTTCAGTTGGGAGAACAGATGAAGGGGTCAAGACACCTGCTAAGAGAGCCTTTAAACCGTTAATCATTGAAGCAACTATGGCCAATTTCTTCTCATTCTCTTTTGTGAGAAAAGCAGAATTGGACACAGCTGGAGTAGGAGCTGATGTGGGAACAACATATTGAGGAATGCCGCCTTGTTGAGCTGTTGCAGGAATGGCAGGACTCTAAACCATGTTAGGATACTGGGCATGATATTGTGTCTGAACCTGTGTCGCAGAGATCATCGTAGGAGTCTGAGATTGAAGACCATAAACATACTGGGTCTTCTGTGCAGAGGTGAGATGACTGTACACCAAGTTTGAGCTACCCGGTGTGTGCGAGCTTCCTTGCAGAGGGATGTAAACAAGATTCTGAGACATTAATGCCGTTCTGCCCTGTAATACCAGCTACCATCAGACTGCTTTGATGATTGATGTCCTTCTGTTTATTATCTATGCAGAGGGATGTAAACAAGATTTTGAGACATTAATGCCGCGTTCTGCCCTGTAATACCAGCTACCATCAGACTGCTTTGATGATTGATGTCCTTCTGTTTATTATCTATCTCACATGACTTGATAGTTGCAATCATTTCTGTGAGGGTGACATCGTTCAGATTTTTCGTCTTCTTGATCATGCCCACATCAGCATCCCAGCTCTTGGGCAAAGAGTTCAACAGCTGTCTGATTCATAGCACTGTTCGTAAGAGAGATTTCACCTGAAATCATCTGGGAGACAAGCTTCACGTATCTTCAAATTTGATTTTCAATGGTTTCTCCATATATGTGGTTAAATGAGCTAAACTGTTGATTCAGCTGATTAACCCGACTTGCCTTCATATAAGAGTTTCCATCATACAGATTCTGGAGTTCACCCCACACCACCTTAACCGTCTTGCAATTTCTGACAGCTATGGAGATATCGGGTCCGAGTGCCATTGTTAGAACAACTTAGGCTTTCTCATCTTCTTCGATTATCTTCTCGTCTTCCAGAGTCCACAAATGACTAGGTTTGGAAATCTTTGTGTCCGGATCATCATCAGTGCTATAAACTATGGTTCGAGGACAATTCATGATACATCTCCAAACCCCCGGCTCTTTATCCTTGTAGTATTGCTCAAACCTGAACTTCCATTCATAATATTCGTCACCATATATCAGACGGGGCACCTTTGTAGAAGTGCCAATGACTTGGTCTAGCTCTTGGTGAAGAGCCAGCGTCTGCGACTGCAAAGCTGCCAGAGTGGCATTAGTCAGATCATGAGCTATCATGTAACTGTTCATCATTTTTTTAAATTTTAGCAAATGAAATTAAAGTTAAGTTTAATTTCTGATTATGAACAGTCCTTAATGAGTCCGAGATAGTGGTCCGAAACGAGAATCCGAAACAGTAATCCAAAATGGTAATCCGGAATGCTATCAGAGACACAACAACAGTACCTTGGATGAATCCGAAAGGCTTTCTTGGTCTGAGATGAAAGTCTATCCGGAATGGAGATCCGAAATGCGGTCTTGATCCGAGATGAAAAGTCTATCCGAAATGGAGATCCGAAAAGCTGTCTTGATCCGAGATGAAAAGTCAATCCGGAATGGAGATGAAATCCGAAATAAAGAATGATCCGAATTGCAAGAGATCCGAGATGAGAGGTGATCCGAAATAGGAAAACTGATACGGAATGAGAGGCTGATCCGAAATAAGAGATACTTATCCGAATTAAGAACCCTTATTCGAAATCAACAGTTTTCCGAAATTCCTGCAAACAGATAAACACAAGTTAATTTAAACAGTGATCCTTATCCAGAATGCGAGTAAGCCGGATAAGGTTGTTGAGAATGCCGATGAACAGTTGTCCGAGATCAATCCAAGATGGATGGGCTTCTTCGTGTTCTTCGGAGCTTCGATGATTCCGGATCCGAATTGCTTGAATCTCCTTCGCTTTTCTCGGAACAGTAGCAGTCCGAGATGAGAAAGCAGCATCAATCTTCAATAGTTCTTGAACAGTGATATTCCAAGATAACTAACAACAACAGTTCTTCTTCAGTCCATGACACCGAGAGCCTGTATCGAACAACAGGCTCTGATACCAATTGTAAGTCCCTAATTCGGATCTGTACACAGTATCACAACAACTAATTGATTGCGGAAAGAAAGATTAGATGAACAAAACATGAACAATCTCTGATTAATCAACTTGCATACATCGAATGGTGTCTGATACAAGGTACCCCTTAGCTTTAGCGTGAGTAATACAAAAAACAAGCAACTTCAACCCTAACCCCAACACATGTATTAATACGAACCTCAAAACCCACTAATTACAACCCTAGGCCCATAAGGCTCTAGGAAGCCCACTCCTACACTCTTAGCCTAGAATGCAACTCTAATGTGTAAACCTTTTAGGTCAGGGCCCAACAGATGTATAGTGTTATATAGTGTTATTTTTGGTAACATGTCATTATTTGCAATGTTATGGTGTCTTATTTTACGTTCATGGTGTTTTACTATAAAACACAATGGCTTGAATCACAATACAATTAAAACACCACTATAAGAACATAGAAAAAAACACAATGGACTAAAACATCCAATCGAAATGTAATTTTTTTCTCTACATAAGTATACCAATATGATACTCATATTAAAGATAAAAAAACACTTGTTATTATGGTGTATTTTAAAAAAAAAAGAGTTACGTAAAAAAGGTTATTGACGTTTAAAAAGAAGGGGAGAACTTGCATGTGCATTGCGTGTGACATTCCAAATTAAAAAATGTCAAATTTACTTTTATACCCTTAATCTAGAAAATTAATTATTTTAATGGTAAACACTATTTACAAGAATGCCATCAAGATCTTAACCATTAGATTAAAGATCTAATGGTTTAGATTTCTTCTTACCCTTCTTATAAAAAACACTTTTTTTACAATAACCTCATAGATTTTATATATATATTATGATGGATGGGTTAAAATGAGAACCACATTGAGTTGTGAGAACTGTGAAAACTAGGCCATAAACATACTGGGTCTTCTGTGCAGAGGTGAGAGGACTGTACACCAAGTTTGAGCTACCCGGTGTGTGCGAGCTTCCTTGCAGAGGGATGTAAACAAGATTCTGAGCATTAATGCCGCGTTCTGCCCTGTAATACCAGCTACCATCAGACTGCTTTGATGATTGATGTCCTTCTTTTTTTATCTATGCAGAGGGATGCTGCGTTCTGCCACTGGTTTAATATCAGCTACCATCAGACTGCTTTGATGATTGATGTCCTTCTGTTTATTATCTATCTCACATGACTTGATAGTTGCAATCATTTCTGTGAGGGTGACATCGTTCAGATTTTTCGTTTTCTTGATCATGCCCACATCAGCATCCAGCTCTTGGGCAAAGAGTTCAACATTGTCTATTCATAGCACTGTTCGTAAGAGAGATTTCACCTGAAATCATCTGGGAGACAAGCTTCATGTATCTTCGAATTTGATTTTCAATGGTTTCTCCATATATGTGGTTAAATGAGCTAAACTGTTGATTCAGCTGATTAACCCGACTTGCCTTCATATAAGAGTTTCCCTCATACAAATTCTGGAGTTCACCCCAACCTCCTTAGCCGTCTTGCAATTTCTGATAGCTATGGAGATATCGGGTCCGAGTGCCATTGTTAGAACAACTGAGGCTTTCTATCTTCTTCGATTATCTTCTCGTCTTCCAGAGTCCACAAATGACTAGGTTTGGAAATCTTTGTGTCCTGGATCATCATCAGTGTTATAAACTATGGTTCGAGGACAATTCATGATACATCTCCAAACCCCCGGCTCTTTATCCTTGTAGTATTGCTCAAACCTGAACTTCCATTCATAATATTCGTCACCATATATCAGACGGGGCACCTTTGTAGAAGTGCCAATGACTTGGTCTAGCTCTTGGTGAAGAGCCAGCGTTTGCGACTGCAAAGCTGCCAGAGTGGCATTGGTCAGATCATGAGCTGTCATGTAACTGTTCATCATTTTTTTTAAAATTTTACCAAATGAAATTAAATTTAAGTTTAATTTCTGATTATGAACAGTCCTTAATGAGTCCGAGATAGTGGTCCGAAACGAGAATCCGAAACAGTAATCCAAAATGGTAATCCGGAATGCTATCAGAGACACAATCAGTACCTTGGATGAATCGAAAGGCTTTCTTGGTCTGAGATGAAAAGTCTATCCGGAATGGAGATCCGAAATGCGGTCTTGATCCGAGATGAAAAGTCTATCCGAAATGGAGATCCAAAAGCAGTCTTGATCCGAGATGAAAAGTCAATCCGGAATGGAGATGAAATCCGAAATAAAGAATGATCCGAATTGCAAGAGATCCGAGATGAGAGGTGATCCGAAATAGGAAAACTGATACGGAATGAGAGGCTGATCCGAAATAAGAGATCCTTATCCGAATTAAGAACCCTTATCGAAATCAACAGTTTTCCGAAATTCCTGCAAACAGATAAACACAAGTTAATTTAAACAGTGATCCTTATCCAGAATGCGAGTAATCCGGATAAGGTTGTTGAGAATGCCGATGAACAGTTGTCGAGATCAATCCAAGATGGATGGGCTTCTTCATGTTCTTCGGGATCTTCGATGATTCCGGATCCGAATTGCTTGAATCTCTTCGCTTTTCTCGGAACAGTAGCAGTCCGAGATGAGAAAGCAGCAGCAATCTTCAATAGTTCTTGAACAGTGATATTCCAAGATGACTAACAACAACAGTTCTTCTTCAGTGCATGACACCGAGAGCCTGTATCGAAAAAACAGGCTCTGATACAATTGTAAGTCCCTGATTCGGATCTGTACACAGTATCACAACAACTAATTGATTGCGGAAAGAAAGATTAGATGAACAAAACATGAACAATCTCTGATTAATCAACTTGCATACACCGAATGGTGTCTGATACAAGGTACCCCTTAGCTTTAGCGTGAGTAATACAAAAAAACAAGCAACTTCAACCCTAACCCCAACACATGTATTTATACTTTAAACCTCAAAACCCACTAATTACAACCCTAGGCCCATAAGGCTCTAGGAAGCCCACTCCTACACTCTTAGCCTAGAATGCAACTCTAATGTGTAAACCTTTTAGCTCAGGGCCCAACAGATGTATAGTGTTTTATTTTTGGTAGCAGGTTTATTTGCAATGCTATGGTGTCTTATTTTACGTTCATGGTGTTTTACTGTAAAACACAATGGCTTGAATCACAATACAATTAAAACACCACTGTATGAACATAGAAAAAACCAATAGACTAAAACATCCAATTCGAAACGTAATTTTTTTCTCTATATAAGTATGCCAATATATACTCATATTAAAGATAAAAAACACTTGTTATTATGATGTATTTTTTAAAAAAAAAAGAGTTACGTAAAAAAAGTTATTGACGTTTAAAAAGAAGGGGGGAACTTGCATGTGCATTGCGTGTGACATTCCAAATTTAAAAATGTTAAATTTACTTTTATACCCTTAATCTAGAAAATTAATTATTATTAAACATTATTTACAAGATTGCCATCAAGATCTTAACCATTAGATTAAAGATCTAATGGTTTAGATTTTTTCTTACCCTTCTCATAAAAAAACACTTTTTTTACAATAACCTCACCAGAGATATACATATATATATTATATCTATATATATGGATGGGTTAAAATGAGAACCACATTGAGTTGTGAGAACTGTGAAAACTAGGCCATGCAAAAGGTTTTTCCAAATTTTTTTCTCAAAAGTAATAAAAAATCACTTGTTTCAGATTTTTTTTAAAATGCCGCATACCCACATTTACATGAGGCGTACACAAATATTTATGTTCGTACAAAATTTACACCATTGTAAAAAATTGAATCATTCAAAACTACCAACTCGACAATTTTTTTTACTTTTTTTACAGATGTGGTTATAATATTTCATTTACGTTTGTGCAAAAAATTTTAGCCAACTCGCGTGGGAAGAAAAAGTTCTCACAACTTGTGGTAGTTCTTATTTGAACCGAGCCCTATATATATAGGGATATACGGTTAGGATCGTGTGAGAAGAATTAAGCTAATTGAGAAAATTGAGAAGCATTTTGGACCACACATTTTCCCTAAGCTTGTCGTAATATACACATATGTATAGTTTAAAATTGACTATATATATGTGTGTATAATTCAAGATTTGATAATATACATATATATGTATATAGTTAATTTTAGACTATACATATGTGTATATTATGAAAACCTTAGGGTAATGTGTGGTACAAAATGTTTCTTAAGTTTCTCAATTAAGGCTGATTTCTCTTAGGATCCTTACCCTATATATAGAGTAAAATACACGGATGGTCCCTGTGGTTTTGTAAAGTAACACTATGGTCCCCAACTTTTGAAAATTACACCGGTGGTCCCTATGATTAACTTTTTGTTACTCGGATGGTCCCTGAAGTGGATGTCTATTAGTTTCTCTCTTAAGTCCATCTGAAATTACTTATATCCACCACTCCAGCCACCATCACCATAGCCACCCACCTCTACCTCCACCATAACAACCCACTTCCACCTCCACTATAGCTAACCCACCTCCACCATGAACCCACCACCGCCACAACCACCTCTAACCTGAACCCACCACTGCCGCACCACCTGCAACCTAAACCCACCACTGCCGCACCACCTCTAACCTAACCCCACCATCGCCTTCACTCGACCACAAGAACCACCTCCTTGTTCTTCTCCTTCATCTCCTCATCTTCATCTGCAAACACCCTCACCACCATCACATTCGTCTGCAAAACACCCTCACCACCACCGCCTTCATTCAACCACCACAATGAACACCTTCACTCAACCACCACAACCACCGTATCAAACCCCGAAATTCAAACCCATATCAAAGTAATTCCGATCAAACCCATATCAATGTAATTTTGATCGTTGTATTTCCAAATCAAAGTATAAAACCCCCAAATTTAAACCCGAAATTGAAGCCTTGAAAAACCCCCATATTCAAACCTGGTTTCAGATTTCAACAAACTGGTAGTGCGACGTTGCAAGATTTATGTTGGTAGTGGTGATGACTACGGCGGAAATGGTGATTGCCGGATTTGAAGCTGGTTGTGGTGATGGTGTGATAGGTGATGGCAAGTGGTGTTGTGCGGGTGGGTGGGTGATGGCAGGTGATTGTGTGAGGGTTGTGGCAAGTGGTGGTGGGGGTTTGCGTGAGAAAGAGAGAGTGTAGAAAGAGTGAGATTGTGCATTTTAGAGAGAGTAGGTGTGTCTGTGTGCGTGTGTGTGTTGATGTGACTTATTTCTTATATTTTAATAAAAGCAAGGGGTAATTTTGTAATTTCACATGGACTTAACGGAGAAAACTAACCCTCATCCACTCTAGGGACTATCCGAGTAACAAACTGTCAAACCATAGGGACCACCAGTGTAATTTTCAAAAGTTGAAGACTAAATGTGTTATTTTACAAAACCACAGAGACCATCCGGACATTTTACTCCTATATATATATATATATATATGTATGTATATATAGACATGTATATATTGGAATAGACACATCTTTTTATTTTGTATAAGAGATAGTGGTTAATTTTGAAAAGATGTGTATTAATTTTATGGTCATGTCTCAAGTTAGTATTTTGTTTGGAATAGACACGTCTTTTCACGTGTCTATTCCAAACAAAATACTAACTTGAGACATGACCATAAAATTAATAGACACATCTTTTCAAAATTAACCACTATCTTTTATACAAAATAAAAAGATGTGTCTATTCCAAACAAAATAGTAAGTTGAGGCACGACTATAAAATTAATAGACACACCTTTTTTAAATTAACCACAAAATTGATGGACCTGACACATATTTTAACAAATAGCAAGAGACAACCATAAAATCAACCGATGCAACTTTTGTAAAGTTTTATAATACAAAAAATAACTTCACATCAACGCACCGTCGTCAATTTACATCCTTTCACGGCTTATGGAACCGCCCAAAACAGTTTCTGTTTCACATTAATGCTATCATTTACGAAACGCAGACATATGACGACCAAGAGTACTCCGTTTAGGGTAACGACGGTTACGGTGCAACAATCGCGTCGCTTCATCAACAGTATGTGACGGTTTCCGGCCAACCTTCGCATGGATTCGTCAACAGGTAAGGCAACGATTCATTCAGTATATATGCGTGTATTTTTTATCCGGCTAAGGAAGATTAAAAGTCCATCCGAATCCACCGAAAACAAATAAATCGCCGGTCGCAATGACATCGTTTTATCTCCGGCGAAATTATACTCCATTTTCACCGCCACTCTCATCAGCAACAAGAAATCATAACACGTATCGAATAATGAAAACCCCTCTGCAGGTTTAGGTTTCTCCCTTGCTTTTAGTGAACCCGTTGCAAGAACAGTTTAATTGTAATTTGTTCATGTCTTTATCTTGATTTTATTTTGTTGTGTTCATAGATTTTGATTGGAGCCATCACATTCATATTTTTTTGAAGAATCAAGAGAAGAAAATCCGATCAGGGGTCCGTCAATTCGATTAACAGTGGTGTTAATAATATTAGCGGATGAATATCCGTTTTGTATTTTATGTATTTATTGTGTATACTTTCCTTATGTATTTTTGGTAAAGATTGATTGTGTATCCCTGATTTCCAGGGAATTAGTTAGGGTCTCTTGTATTATATATCGTTTCCTTCTTCATCAATAGAGATCAAGGAATTCAGATTGAATTATATGGTATCAGAGCCTACTGCTCTGACCTAAAACCAAATAGCAGCAGCCCCTGTCCACGGACCCTGCAGCCGATTTTTTTTTTCCTTCTTTTGTTCATCTCGATGGCAGACAAACCAGAATCCTCCAAGAACACTGACAGCCTTCACCCTGCTTATTCGGTGACTAACATCCAGCACAAAGTTCGTGTTTTGGATGGTTCCAAAGTCTACTGTCAGCGTCTCAAGTATCTGGCTGACCAACTGAAAGCTGTTGAACAACCAGTCACAGAAGAACGCCTTGTCCTGCAGCTGGTTCGCGGCTTACCACCGGAGTTCGATGTTCAAGCCTCTATTATCAATAACACCCTTCCCTCATGGGAAGATGCCTGCGACATGCTCGACTCAGATCTGCGTCGCCAACAAGCACGGGACTCTATTGCCTCCAACCCGGCTGTTGTTGCCCAAGTGTCTCGCGAGCCACCTACGGCCCGCCGGGACCCCCCTCATTATCGCAACAACAACCGACAGCAGCCAAGACGTCAATATCAAAGGCCTCAGTAGTCTTTGGGTCAACAGCAACATCGAACAGGTCGTGGAAATCAGCAGCCCTCTAACCGCAACCAGCCTCGTGGTTCTTCCCAGTCTTCGGCCCATTATCAATTGGTCCGACCCAATGTCTGGAGCCCAGGTCCATCCCCCTACTGGCCACCATGGTGGGCTGCGGCCCCACCATGTCCCTACCCAACTCAGCCCAGTTGGGCAGGCCCATCTTGGCCGATTGTTCCTGGTCAGCCTCAACAGGCCACTGGCCCAAGTTCACAACAGCAACAGCCCTGGTCCACTCCACCTGCTCAGGCCCACTTGGCAGATGTAAACCCACTTGAACCATCAGAATTAGGGGCAACTTTCCAGGCGATGGCACTGGACTCGGGAGATGAAAATTGGGTTGCTGACACTGGTGCCTCTGATCATTTGACACACGAACCAGGTAATATTCACACTCCTTGTACTACTACTATTAATTCTGTGTATGTTGGTAATGGTAACCGTGTGCCAATTCACGGGTCCGGTCATACAACCATTAACTCACCCGATTCACAGGTCCGACCCTACACCCTTAAAAATGTCCTTTACACCCCAAATATTATCAAAAACCTTGTTTCAGTTCGTAAATTCACTACTGACAATATGGTTTCCTTGTCTTTTGACCCTTTTGGCTTTTCTGTGAAGGACTACAAGAATGGGACGCTCCTGAGCCGCCATAATAGCACCGGCCCACTGTACTCCTTCACCACCACAACCAACAAACCTGCTTCCGCTTTGCTTACCTCTTCGCTCTCTAATGTTTGGCATGATCGCCTTGGCCATCCTGGCAATTTTATTATGGATTTCTTAGTTTCTCGTAATTTAATTTCTTGTAATAAATCTAAGAACAATTTCTTTTGCAACTCTTGTCAAATCGCTAAACATAAGCGTTTACCATTTAATGATTCTGATTCCGTTACTTTCCAACCTTTTGACATTATACATTGTGACTTGTGGACTTCACCTATACCTAGCAAAACAGGTTACAAATATTACATGGTCCTCATTGACGACCATACCCAATTTGTTTGGGCTTATCCACTCAAAAATAAATCCGAAACCTTCACCAAATTTACTCAATTTCACCGCCTTGTCCAAACCCAATTTAATAAATATATCAAAGGTTTTCAGTGTGACATGGGTGGTGAGTTTGATAATTCCAAATTTAAATCATTCGTTCTCACTCACGGCCTTCAATTTCGGTTTTCATGTCCCCAAACTTCACAACAAAATGGTAAGGCGGAACGTATGATCCGACGAATTAATGACATCATTATGTCCCTCCTTACCCATGCTTCCCTACCTTTAAATTTCTGGGTTGAAGCACTTCACACTGCCGTCTATTTACATAACATTCTTCCTACCAAACTCCATAACTTTTTAACCCCCACATACAAACTCTATCACTGGCATCCCACCCACACTCACCTTCGCACCTTCGGGTGTGCTTGTTTTCCAAATCACAATGCCACTCGACCCCACAAACTAGCCCGCCGTTCCACTCCGTGCATCTTTCTCGGATATCCTATGAATTATCGTGGATACCGATGCTTAGACCCCTCAACTGGACGTGTCTATTTATCCCGTCACGTCACCTTTGACGAATCCACATTTCCTTTCTCTACTCCACCTACAGCCGACTAAACAGGTCTGACCCAGCAACATCCAGACCCATTTTTTTTCCAGCCCATGCTTCCACACCCACCCCCACGGTCTCACAGCCACATTCCCCACCCCTTACCCACACTTACAGTCGCATAAACAGATCTGATTCTAATGCATCCAGACCTGTTTTCTTCCCAGAACATGCACCTAGCACCCTAGCTCCTTCACAATCTAACCTGCCTCAGCCACCCTCTACCCACCCTATGCAGACCCGGTCTAAAACTGGTTCCTTACCCTCAACAGATCCCACCCTCTTAGCCACCTCCGAGCACAACATTTCCCCACTACCCAAATCCCACACCCAGGCCTTGACCGACCAGAACTGGCACTCGGCTATGACCGACGAATACCAGGCATTAATAGCTAATAATACATGGGAGCTTGTGCCAAGACCTGCGGATGCTCATATTATCAGATGTATGTGGCTATTTCGCCACAAATATCATGCCAATGGTACATTACAGCGCTACAAATGGTTGTAAATGGCAAATCTCAACAGGTGGGTGTTGATTGTGACGAGACATTCAGCCCAATGGTTAAGCCCACTACGATTCGTACCGTCCTCAGCTTAGCAACTTCACGTTCTTGGCCCATTCATCAACTGGATGTCAAGAACGCTTTCCTACACGGGGACCTCAATGAAACTGTTTACATGTTTCAGCCACCTGGGTTTGTTGACAGTAAAAATCCAAAGCATGTTTGTCGACTTCAAAAGTCTTTATATGGGCTAAAACAAGCTCCACGTGCGTGGTACCTCAGATTTGCTTCCTATATTCAAAAGTGTGGTTTTCGGTCTACCACGAGTCATACTTCTTTGTTCGTCTACAAACAGGGTGATCAAATGGCATATTTACTTCTCTATGTAGACGACATCATCTTGACAGCCTCCAATCAGACACTTTTGCAGCACTTCATTGCCACTATTTCCAGGGAATTTGCCATGTCTGATCTCGGACCACTACATCACTTTCTCGGGATTGCGGTAACCCGACGAAATGGTGGCTTGTTCTTATCTCAGGCCACATATGCAGCAGAGATCTTAGCTCGTGCTAAAATGGAAAATTGTAAACCATGTGCCACACCTACTGACACCAATTCTAAACTAAGTGCAACTGCTGGAGAACCCTTCTCAGATGGTGCCTTATATCGTAGCCTTGCTGGTGCACTGCAGTATTTAACCTTCACACGGCCTGATATATCATATGCAGTGCAACAAATATGTTTATTTATGCACTCCCCTCGAGATCCTCATTTCCAGTTCATGAAACGGCTCCTTCGATACCTCAAGGGTACACTAGACTATGGAATCTCTATTTTACCATCCAAATCAGCTCATATCACAGCCTATTCTGATGCGGATTGGGGAGGCTGCCCTGATTCACGAAGGTCTACTTCAGGCTACTGTGTCTTCCTTGGTGATAATCTGGTTTCTTGGTCATCAAAACGTCAAGCGATTATCTCACGTTCCAGTGCCGAGGCTGAATACAGAGGTGTGGCCAACACCGTTGCAGAAACAACATAGCTCAGAAACCTACTTCTCGAACTCCATCTTCCCATTACCCGGGCCACAGTTGTCTACTGTGACAATATCTCTGCTGTCTACTTATCTCAGAATCCGGTCCAACATCAACGATCCAAGCATATCGAGATTGACATACATTTTGTTCGCGAAAAGGTTCGTATGGGTTCTGTCAAAGTTCTTCATGTTCCTGCAGACTATCAATACGCTGACATATTCACCAAGGGTCTTCCACGCCAATTGTTTCAACGATTTCGGTCCAGTCTATGCATCGGAAGACCTACTGCTACGACTGCGGGGGCGTATTAGCGGATGAATATCCGTTTTGTATTTTATGTATTTATTGTGTATACTTTCCTTATGTATTTTTGGTAAAGATTGATTGTGTATCCCTGATTTCCACAGAATTAGTTAGGGTCTCTTGTATTATATATCGTTTCCTTCTTCATCAATAGAGATCAAGAAATTCAGATTGAATTATAAATAATTCCGTGTAGATTTTGATTAGAGCCATCACATTGATTCCTTTTTTATTTTTGATTTTTTTTATTTGTAAAATTACACGTAACAAAAGAATTTGGGATTTAACCAGGTTAAGTTTATCTTATAGCATTTAAAGATTAAGTGATGAAGATGAAAGTGGATATGGAAAAGTGAAATGTATAAGTAATTATTAAATTGCTTAGTAAATATTATAAGGAAAATTATTCTGGCAAAAATGGGTGATGTAAACTTTAATATTAAATAGAGATTGTAATAATATAATACTTATACATTTCACCTTAATATTAATAATATTAACATTTATCATCATGGAACGCATCAAAACTTCTAAACCTCAGTTACCAATTTCAATATTAAAATGTAAACACAATTTGAGTTTATTTTAATATAATAAATAACAATAAACATCATTTGTGATCTCAAATTTTATTTATTTTTCGTTTTTAATCAATTTTGGAAAGACAAAAAAAAATCTAACATCAAATTTAGGACATCTAACTCTCGGATTTGAGTGAATGTTAGTGAAGTTTAAACGTCAATAAGTTTAGTTAAATGATAATATTATTATCTTATTGTTATGTTTATAAAACTACAACACATTGTGCATATTATTTGTAGCATTGTGAAATTTAATTTTAGGGTTTTCCTTTTATAGTTGTTGTAGTGTATGCCGGAATTTATAATTATAAGTTTTTTTTAGTGGCTTGCTATTCTGGGCATCGGTCACCCAACAATCTTTGAAATTTTATAATTACACTCACACTTTATTTAATTTTTTTTCTTAGTTTTTGCCGTCACTCCGTTTCATCTTACCGATAGTTTTGGTCAAGTTAGTTTTTACGATAATGTTTTACAAAAATAAAAAACTCCCTAACGCGCTTGCGTGGTTTAACATTTTTACGTAAATTTTTAGTTTGGTTAATTGTACCGTCTAGCGCACGAGCCTAAAAGTTTTCATAATCAACAACCCGCCGCAACACGCGGGATTACGTCAACTCGTATATATATAAATTGTATACGATTTGACTCATAGGTTCAGTTTGATTTCCATCAGGATATTAATAATGCTTTATCATCCATCTGATACATTTTAGCTTGAATTACATTGTACGCTAAACAGCAAAGCTAAGTAGTAATACACATAACACAACCAGGAACACTTATAAAATTATTATCACACAAAAGTGAAATAATGAGAGGTGTACAACTATTGGTATTATTTTTCAACGTATTGATGGCGTATGATTAGAGGACAAAATGGGCCTCCCATATAGACTTCGCGTATAAGTACTCAATAATGTGTGTTGTATACGCTACTTGGAGATGCTTTTTTTTATATGTTTCTCTTTCCTTTAGTATCTCATTTCTTTTTAGCATATCATACCCCAAACAGGTATACTACAATAAATTTATTAATCTAGTATAACAATTACATATACATGGGCATGTGTATCCACACACATAGTTACGCACTTCGGCTAATTTCAATACTTCGATTTTGTGATTTTTAAACATTGATTTAATCACATATAACTTTGATGATTCAATCTCACCATCTTAAGCACATACTTTCGGGCAATTTCGTTACATCTTTTGAACACACTTTTACTTTGTGATTTAATATTCTCAATATTGAGATTCAAACTTGAACGTCGATTGATTTTAAACAAGCATCAAGAATCCTTTATGCAATCTAGCCAGATTCAAACACACATGAATCACCAATTCGTTCTTAGTACATATAAGAGGGTGTTTGGGATTGAGTCTGGAAATAACTTATTGATTTATTGGTTTTTTTTTCAAAAAGCCACTAAGTTAAAAAATTGTTTGTCAATGCTAAAGTTGATTTTTATTTTGCCTTTTCGATTAGAAATAAAAGTTGTTTTTCAAAAACCACAAAATCCTAACTTTTTAAATGACTTTTGGCTTTTTGATCATTAAATTACCAATCTATCCATTCCCTTTAAAATAACAACTAAATATGGAAACTTATTCCCTCATTTTTAGTCATTTTAATTTTCTCACCACAAAAGATAAATCAAACACTTTTTTTAAAAACTTCTTTTACAAAAGTTATAAGTCAATAAGAACTTTTGATAAAAAGCACTCATATAAGTTAAACTTAACACATAATTTCAAGACCATAGTTATGTAAGGTCAGATTAGTTTCACCTCGTCCTTGTCTTGTCCTTGTCCTTGTGGATTACCCTTTTAACCATTTAATCATGTATATCTATTACAATAAAACAAAACGTATATAGTTGTGCTTTAAAACAATTGGGCAATATCAAATATGAGGTTGCTAAACAATTAAATACCATATTATCTTTTTATCTCTTAGATTTAAGCATACTGTTTCAAATTTCATCAAAAACCCTAATATCCAAGTTATAGCTTATTTATCTCGTAAATTAATTTTCTTAAATTTATAAAACCTTATAAGAGATTAACCTATTTGATTCCTACTTCAGTTTTGTTGGATACTTACTAGAGAGGTTGCTACAAACAAAGATTTTAACTTGATACTTTAAGACTTGATTTATACTTCATTTTTACCGAGAAACCAAGTTGTTCTCGAGCCTCTCTCTTCTCCTTGTCATCCATTCAATATTGCGCCCACATTCACAACAAATTTTAAGGTCATCATGATATGTGACTTTTTCTAGACCTCTAGATTTTCTCTTTTTATTTTGAACACTCACAATGCTCCTACGTGAAGCTTGTTTGGAATTTCCAAACGAGAAGATAAATGGACCACTATGTTGTGAAGGCTAGGTTTTTACACCCTATAAAATCAGAATCGGCGTGATCTAACTGGTATATTCATTGCATAACGGAAGTATAATACTAAGATTTCTAGAAAGTTGAACGCCTACTAAGTACTCGAATCCTAAAGAATTATCCTACTACAACCGTGCCATAGTTTGAAAATGTAGCCTGAGAAAAAACATGTGAAAATCAACATACAGTTGGCGAGTTCTTAGTTTGTTTGAAAAATATTTGACATAAATCTCTTTGATCTGGTTTAAATAATGTTAAGAAAACGTAATAAAACCATTTTTCCTTGGCATGTCATTTGAAAAATATGTACTTGTAAAATTTATTTAACCGTCAATGTCCGCGTATAACAAAGACAACATGCCTGCATGAGCCTATAACCAACCTCGAGCTAGAGAGTGCCTCGCCAAACCGTTTACTCAAGACAGTACACTAGCAAAAGATTATAGTTCCGATATGTACGAAGACTTCACTATATAGTTTTAAGGACCCTACGGCCCTTATGGTTGAGTAGAGGACAATCAAGTCCCTACGTTTTGTGTACGACAACCCAATTCCAATGTTCGTAAGTAGGACAAACCCGTCCCATTTTGTATGGAGGACAACCAAGTCTCGTTGTTTGTATGAAGGACTACTCAGTCGTGTTATTGGTATGTAGGACAATCTAGTCCCAAACTATAACTAGGACTATCCCGTCACTAGTCATGAAACTAATACATATTTTAAAAATGCGCGTATGTTTTGCAAAACCGACATGTTTAGCATAAACTTTTCATAAACCATTGTGTTAGTTGAAACTTGTTTATGGTATGGTTTAGAAATATGAATATTCATCGAAATATGGTATGCTTTTGCGAAACTTGCATGTCTTTCCACCCCCAAAAACATTCATAAAAATGTAAAACTGTAAAAAGTGGGGTTATGAACTCACCTCGATATCCAATGCAAATCTAGCACAATACAATCCATAATTTCATTTCCAAACGTAACTCGCTAGGCATGCAACCTATAACATTCCTATCAAGGAATAAACTCATAAATTTCTACTAAAATGTAGCTAAACTACGTGTCACCGAGCTCTACCGAATCGTTAACCAATTTATTCAATAGGAAGATGTTGTTAGCCTGATGGAAACGATAATGATATACTAGCTTAATCCCATGTATAGTCGGTGATAATTACTAAGCCTTGGGGAACACTTAGTTTCCAAGAGGTTTAGGATATATATAAATATATATTTATATAAAAATAAAAATATAGTTATAGAATCGTGTTAGTTGTCCCGAATGGTCGTAGTTGCATATAACCAAATGCTCGTAGAAAATAATACACGTTATAGACTCGTACACTGTATTTACACGTTTTTCCGAATAGTTTCCATACACGTTGATTGATAGTAATACGACTCGTAGTAGTTTTTCGTAAGATGTAGAAATATATATATGTGTGTATAGATATGTGTGTGTGTAATTGTAAATATATGTATATAAACGTCGCGTAGCCGAAATAGTAGACTCCTGTCTCGTGGATAATTATCAAAGTAATTATATCGTTGTACACTTGTTAGGATCGACTTCGTTTGTTTGTTATCAAAGTAACTCGGTTAATAGTATATTTGAAGATCGTACGGTAACACGTCAGATTTCGTTTAGACGTTTGACGTAAATATAAATAATTATATTTTTTTATAAAGTTTTTCGAGTCGTAAACGTTAAAAATAAATAATACTAATTATATTTATTTCAAATAATTACCCAATAATAGACGTTTGAATTAAATATAAGTAATTATATTTATATGATATAAGCCTCCGAGTTCTGTTATCTTGTAAACCACATTTGTTGAAATGATATCAACGTGTTTTGTGAGTTATAAAGAGTCGTCAAAAATAAATATACACTTATATTTATTTTTATAAAATACCTTGAATCACGATAGGTTTCGTTTTTAGAATAAAACATGTTTCGTATTACATATTTTTACGAAAATCGGGAAGAGTGTCCTTTGTTTTTAGAACGATCCTGACAACATTTGTCGATAAATTTTCAAAACACAATAATTTAAATGTAACGTCAATATATAATTTACGTCAAGTGTGCAAAACGTCAATTTTTCGCGAATACTATATATATATATATATATATATATATATATATATTATATTATATATATATATATATATATATATATATACTTTTTACATCACGATTTCGGTCTGGTTTTGGAATATTTATGCTCGAGTTATATATACACATGCCCATTGTACGAATACAAGACTTTTTTCCATTATAACATTTTTACTAGCTGGTTCGGTTTAGAGCTCGGTCTCGCATTAAGATATTATGTATATAAACAATAGAGTAGACTGCCAAAATGGTCCTTGAGATTTGGTCATTTTTGGCCACTTTAGTCCAACAACTCAAACATTTTGAATCTGAGTCCATGCGGTTTCAATTTTGTTGCCATTTTCATCTAAAATCAAAATCTGTTTAGATTTTTCAGTTAACATCCAATTTTTTTTGTCTTTTTCCTCCCTTTTAATGAAGAGCAAAATGGTCTTTTAACGTTTTATTATAACAAATTAAAAAAATCTGACCATTTTTCCCTTCATTAAAAGGAAGGAACAAGACAAAGGCTGGATGTGAACTAAAAAATCTGACGAGATTGTGATTTTGGATGAAATGGCAACAAAACTGAAACCGCACGGACCCAGATTCAGAAGATTTGAGTTTTGGACTAAAGTGGCAAAAATGATCAAACCCATGGACCATTTTAGCAGTTTACTCTAAACAATATAATCTAATTCGTATCGTTAAAGTTTTACCAAGTCCCGTGTCGGCCCATTGACCAAGTTTGACTGAGTTTACTGCAGTTGACCGCGTTGACCGGGTATGACTCAAACAACAAAACTGACCAAGTTGACCCGTAGTTGACCCTAACCGAACCCGAACCAAATCTAACCCGTGTTGACTTGTTGACCAGAGCCACAAATCGACCCGAACCTGAAAAAAGACAAGACTCGAATCCCAAACTGAAAATCAGAGTCGCCCTTGTTCCATGTAAACCCAAACCACCCTGACCCAACCCGAACTGTCCACCCCTGTTGCCGCCGCCGGCTGCGGCGTTGCAACCGTCATCCCTTTGCACCACCGCCTTCCGCCGTTACCACCTCCTCCATTTCCGTTGTCACAATCGGCAACCACCACTGTTTAGCACTCAAACATCCCTAAAACGAAAGAGAAAAGGAAAAAAGGGTAGATTTAAAAGAGGTAGATCTGCCGATTTGAAAAAGGAAGAAGAATGGGTGTTCTTACCGAGAAATCCCGGCTGCCGGAGTCCAAACTGCCACTAATGTTGCGCAAATCGATAACAGGGGCCAGAATCGTGCTCAACATGGTCGGTTTAGGGGGTACACCATTGATCCGCCTGAAGAGCCCGCCACCGCCGCCGCTTTCGCCATGCACCGTCGCTGGCTCTGCAAGCCCCGTTGGCCGGAGTCTAGTCATTGGTTTTGTGTGTGTGTGTGAGAGAGAGATGTGGGTTTGGGGGCTAGGGTTTGCAAAATATGAAAAAAAGGAAGAGATACTTTTATAGGTAGGTTTTAGGTGGGTTGGGCCCAAGGCCCATTAGCCCGTTTCTAGTGTTTGTGCGGCCCAAATGCGTCTATAAGGCCCGTTTTCAAACCCAAACTTTATGGAACATCGTAATTTATTTATTTTGGGTCAAATGATTTCGGTAGTCAATATTAGTCGCGTACATTCGTTGATAGCATTAAAATCGCGTAAGATGCTTTGGTTGTTGTTTATAGTCCGTTTCTCGATCTGATTTTGACTGCAAATATTAAAATTCGATTACGGAGCTAAATATATCATATTATTTCTATTTTCTAGATAATAACGAGTCCGATGCTCTCGTTTCGTGGTCGGTGCGTTCCCACTGTCGTGCTTTTTGTTCACGTATGCGTTTTGTGACGTTCAGAAGAAGGATAATTTAGCAAAACTATTTCATACGTATAAATTGAATGTATAAAACTCGTATTTTTGGTGTTTTCAGTATTTTTTCCGCATCAGTTTGTTACCGTATAACGCTCGTGAGGTTTCCCGCAAGTCACCATTCGGGTACCGTAAAGCCAGATAGACGTTCCTAGGCATTCCAAAGGTCTGTTTAAGTTAATTTGTGTCTTAAAACACTATTTTTAACTGTCTTAACGTTTGTTATTCGAGTTATTAGAAACCAAAAATTACCGGTTGTCACATTCTCCCCTTTTAAAGAAATTTCGTCCTCGAAATTTAGACTATGATGTTATTTTAGAGTTATGTCATGTGTAGGTAAATATGAATAATACCAAGGTAAATGACCATGTAATTGGATCAAGACTTGTTTGAATTATGTGAATACAATGATATCCTACAACAATAAGAACCCAGCGGTTCAACTGAATTTGTTTCTAAAATTGATGTCAAGTGAACGAGGCGTAGTGATACGATCACCAATGTGACTAAGTTTACAGGGGTCCAACAAAAGAGGGATTATGATGAATAGATGTCCAAATGAATATTTACAATCTACAAATGGCTTTTAGAATCAATAGAATTTACTATCAAAGGAGAACTTGCATAGGTCGTTAAATAAGTGAAACTTGGTGATCAACAAGTTCAAATGAAATATGAGCACAAAATGATTTGTCAACTATTGAGCCATAACATGAATAAAAATCAGTGTGTTAACGTTATTGAATTTCATGGATACACTAAACTACAACTGAAATTAGTGTATCATCGTCTTAATATAGAGCTACATTAAGACTATTTCAATTTACGAGTCAAACAAAAGGCATACATAGTTTTGTATGAAACGTATGATCATGATTAGCCAAGGATACAAGTTTATACCGACGCCAGAAGGTGTTATAATAATCAAATTGGTTCAATAATAGCAGTGACCGAACAAGTTCACCGTGTTTGCAATTAGATGAAAGGCTCAACGAAGTAAGTTTCAAATACATGTTCCAAATGAATCTTATAGAATTTTTAATTGATGACGAAAGAACAAATGGATATCATTAGATTTTTGATCAATGATAAAAGAACCGTTATAGGTACACCGGAACATCACATAGTTTGTGTACCATTA
Organism: Scalesia atractyloides; assembly: GCA_947069175.1. Taxonomy (NCBI): domain Eukaryota; kingdom Viridiplantae; phylum Streptophyta; class Magnoliopsida; order Asterales; family Asteraceae; genus Scalesia; species Scalesia atractyloides. The sequence goes on from CAMTDV010001632.1 coordinate 43,349,292, forward strand.
TCTTAAGACACAATTGTATTAAGATCGCTTTACTATAATAAACCAACAAGGTGGATTAAAAAAAATCCATACATGAGGTGTGAAAACGAGATTAGCTCAAGCTTTAAATTAATGAGAATGCCACCACAAGGTGGTCGTAACCAACGAAACAATTCAGTGAAGGCGAAGACTAAACAAGTCTACTATGGTTCGAAATGGATGAAGTGCTTGTTGAAATTGAGTCAAATATGATGACCTCAACATCATATGGTGCCTTGAACTAAATATATACAATGAGCAAGTACAAAAAATTAAACTTGGTTTCAGCACAATCCAACAACGAATACATGTATTGTTAATGAAATTTCCGACATGGCTACAATGAAAAAGAACAACCATGTATGCGACTCGACAAGAAAGGTAGTTTCAACTAGTTCGTTGGCTCGATATTGAGGAGTCACCACTTACAATAATGCAGGTCATCTAGATCACAATGCAAAAATTGGGTATAGCGAAATAATATTTGAACTATTGATAAAACAACCATTCGAAGTGAAGTCCCTGATGGTTTCCACGAATCAACTAACCACCTGCGTAACAAACAATGCATGCGTAACATATGAATTTGTCAAGATAGGATGTATATGGGTGTTCGCTAACATGAAAAAAATCTCATGATACAATGACCATTAGGAGGAGTAGAGGTGTGAAAATCTACTCACCATATGCAAAAGTCAGAGTTTCAAGAGAAGAAATTTTGACGACGTTACCTAGAATTTTCTCGCGATGATTTGTTGTTAAGTGACATTACCACGAAATTTCGAACATGGCGTCATTGCTATTAAGAAAGTAGGGAGATGCGAAGACATGTGATTTCCCATTAGACTTTGTCTCGATTGTTGTGAAGTCTCATTTGGACATACTTCGGTGTGATTTATATCACTTGTGGGGGCTAAGTGTCGAGTTGCCGCACCTTGGCCGATAGTTCTCTCGCTGACAGGTTTTGCATCGTTGTTGTACTGCCCAATCGTGTTTTCCCAAAGGCGTTGCCTTGAAAGTCGTATGCGATGTACTTCAACATTCGTTGATATATAGGTTAAGATTCATGTGTATTCATGCACAAGTGTTTTATTCTGCGCAGGTTACCTGCCCGGGTAAATACAATAGCATGGACGGTATAGAAAATGGTGTTTCCCCGTGTTAATAGTCATATTTCCTATGTAATGACCTTTAATGGATTTCCACATAAGTTTTCCAAAGGTCTTAAATGCATGTTCCCAAAACTCTCAAAGTTTTGCTTATTCTATGTAAGTGTTTCGTGTACTGTGTAATAGACACAAAACTAGCCTATGTTTAAAACCAAAATGTTGACTCATTGTTTCGGCAATGGTTGGAACCCATATTCGAGTCCTAGGCATTCTGTATGTATTAAAAGTCTTAATAATCTAAGTCCCCAGAGGAAAGTGAGGTTAGAGCCTAGGTATCTCTACGGAAACCTAATACTCTAGAACCTATGGCTCAGATACCAATCTATCACACCCTGTAAAATCTGAGTCGGGGTGATCTGACTAATATCTTTATTGCACAGTGGAAGTATAATGCTAAGACTTCTAGAAAGTTGAACGCCTGCTAAGTACTCAAATCCCAAAGGATTCTCCTATTCCAACATTGCCATAGTTTGAAATGTAACCTGAGAAAGAACATGCGAAAAATCATCATAAAGTTGGCGAGTTCATAGTTTGTTTGAAAAAGATTTGACATAAATCTCTTTTATAACCGGTTTAAATAATGTTGAAAAAACGTAATAAAACCATTTTCTTCGGCATGCCAATTAAAAACTTTGTACTTGTAAAACTTGTTTAACCGACAATGTCCGCGTACGACAAAGACAACATGCCCGCATGAGCCTATAACCATCCTCGAGATAGAGAGTGCCTCGTCAAACCGTTTACTCAAGACGATACTAGCAGTAGGTTATAGTTCCGTATGTAGTGAGGACTTCACTGTACAGTTTTAAGACGGTTGAGTAGAGGACAATCAAGACCTTATGTATGTATGTAGGACAACAAAGTCCCGATGTTCGTAAGTAGGACAAACCCGTACTATTATTTGTATGCAGGACAATCCAGTCCTGTTGTTTCGTATGTAGGACAATCCAGTCCTAAATTGTAACTAGGACCATCCCGTCACTAGTCATGAAACTAATGCATGTTTTGAAAATAAGCGTATGTCTTGTAAAACTGGTATGTTTAGCAAAAACCTTTCATAAACCATTGTGTTAGTTGAAACTTGTTTGTGGTATGGTTTAGAAATATGAAATTTTTCGTTCATCGAAATATTGTATGCTTTTGCAAAACTTGCATGTCTTTCCACCCCCGAAAACATTTATAAAAATGTAAAACTGTAAAAAGTGGGGTTATGAACTCACCTCGATATCCAATGCAAATCTAGCATAATACAATCCATAATTTCATTTCCAAACGTAACTCGCTAGGCATGCAACCTATAACATTCCTATCAAGGAATAAACTCATAAGTTTCTAGTAAAATGTAGCAAAACTACGTGTCACCGAGCTCTACCGAATCATTAACCAGTTTATTCAATGGGAAGATGTTGTTAGCCTGATGGAAACGGTAATGATATACTAGCTTAATCCCATGTATAGTCGGTGATAATTACTAAGTCTTGGGGAACACTTAGTTTCCAAGAGGTTTAGTATATATATATATATTTATATAAAAAAATAAATATAAATATAGTTATAGAATCGGGTTAGTCGTCCCGAATGGTCGTATGTGCATATAACCAAATGGTCGTATAAAATAATACACGTTATAGACTCGTATAATGTATTTACGCGTTTTTCCGAATAGTTGCCATACACGTTGACGGATAGTATTACGACTCGTCGTAGTTTTTCGTAAGATGTAGACACACACACACACATATATATATATAAACGTAAATATATATGTATATAAACGTCGCGTAGCCGAAATAGTAGACTCGTGTCTCGTGGATAATTATCAAAGTAATTATATCATTTTACGCTTGTTAGGATCGACTTCATTTGTTTGTTATCAAAATAACTCAGTTAATAATATATGTGAAGATCGTACGGTAACACGTCAGATTCCGTTTAGACGTTTGAAATAAATATAAATAATTATATTTATTTTATAAAGTTTTTGGAGTCATAAATGTTGGAAATAAATAATACTAATTATATTGATTTCACATAATTACCGAATAATAGACCTTTGAATTTAAGATAAGTAATTACATTTATATGATATAAGGCTCGGAATTCCATTATCTTTTAAACCGCATTTGTTGAAACGATATCAACTTGTTTTATGAGTTATAAAGAGTCGTCAAAAATAAATATACACTTATATATATTTTTATAAAATACCTTGAATCCCGATAGGTTTCGTTTTTTGAATAAAACACGTTTCGTAGTATGGATTTTTATGAAAAAACGGGCAGAGTTTTCTTTGTTTTTAGAATGATTTCGACAATTCAAGTTGTCGATAACTTTTCAAAACACAACAATTAAACTGTAACAACAATATATAATTTTCATCAAGTGTGCAAAACGTCAATTTTTGTCAAATACAAAACCAATATATATATTTATTTATATACTTATTACGTCATGTTTCGGTTTGGTTTTGGCATATTTATACTCGAGTTACATATACGCATGCACATTGTACGAGTACGAGACATTTTCCATTATAACATTTTTACTAGCTGGTTCGGTTTAGAGCTTGGTCTCGCGTTAAGATATTATGTATATAAACAATATAATCTAATTCGTGTCGTTAAAGTTTTACCAAGTCTCGTGTAGACCCCTTGACCGAGTTTGACTGGGTTTACTCAAAACATCAAAACCGACAAAGTTGACCCCAACAGAACCTGAACAAAATATGAGTCGTGTTGACTAGTTGACCTGAGCCACAAATCTGATCCGAACCCGAAATAAAACTAGACCCGAATCCTGAACTGAAAACCCGAGTCGCCCTTGTTCCATGTAAACCAAACCAAACCGAACCATCCACCACGGTTTCGCTGCCGGCCAACCCTAAGTCGTCGACTGCGGCGTCGCAGCCGTCATCCCCTTGCACCACCGACTTCTGCCACTACCACCTCCTCCCTTATCGTTGTCACGGTCGACAACCACCACTTTTTGGCACCCAAACATCCTTAAAATGAATGAGAAAAGGAAAAAGGGGAAGCTTTTAAAGAAGTAGTTCTTCCGATCTGAACAAGGAAGAAGAATAGGTGTTCGTACTAGAGAAATAGAGGATGATGGAGTCCAAACTACCACTAATATTGCTCAAATAGGAAAACAGGGCCAGAATCATGCTTAGTATGGTAGGTTTGGGGGGTACATCGTTGCTCTGTCGGAAGAGCCCGCCAGCGCCACCTCCATGGTCTGTCGTATTCCGCCGCCACCTCCGCCGTGCACTGTCACCGGCCGGAGTTCGGTCACTAGTTTCATGAGAGAAAGAGTGAGTGATGTGGGTTTGGGGGATAGGGTTTGCAAAATGTGAAAAAAAGGAGGAGATGCTTAGTGAGCTACAAAATATTAAACCGTTAGCCTGTCACGGAGGGCCCCTAGGGGGGATCCGTGACCAAGCTCCGACGTGAGAGTAAGTAAAGTTGCCGGAGAAGATAAGTGATTCAGAGAATATCTGGAGTAAATGTGATTATGTATGTAAATGTTAGGATCTTTGATGCTTACCTTATAGGAGAATGAGGAGGTCTTATATAGAACAAGCTGCTTATCAATCGAGTGTTATTAACGAGACCATTTAACGGCACTAGAGATGCACAAAGAGGATCTTTTGCAATGTTGGGACACATGGCTAATCCCTAACAGAGAGATGACCATTGCCATTAATGGAGTTAGTACCAACCTCGTACTTGCCCGCGATTTCCTTCTTCTCCTCTTGCAGGCATTAAATGCCATTGTAAGGATGAAGATAGTGAGGATCCTCCTCTTCCCGCTCATTTGGCCATGTGATTTATTGAGAGTATAATAATTAAGCCTGCTAAGGAGCCAACTGAATGGCCGAAGACGAGGAGCCCGATTCAGGGGCCTCTCATCGACAAGTCATCCCTAGTCCATGTTTATGATCTCATACATGGGCCTGGACTTATGATCTTACAGCGCTACAACTGTTCTCGTGGGTGCTGATGATGTGTTAGCGTCATATGTGATGATGATCTTAGCCTGTGATGCCTATTTGATCTGATAGTCGGGGATTGATGATATTCCCACGTGCATTAATCTGGTAGTTTGATTTTGAATCCATGATGGGATGGTTATTACCCACTTGGAAAAGTTATTAAAACCCCTTACAACTTCTAACTACCCTCATCATCTTCCCTCAATTTTGTTTCTTCTCTCTGGATTTCCTTATCACTCTCATTATGAGTCAAAAGGGCAGAGCCTCCATCCAGTCGATCATCACAAATGAATTACTCATTTGTCTCATCGTATCGCATTCCACCCCGTCTCTCCCTCATCTTTCGGGTTCAGATGATCCGACCACCTGTTCACCGAAGAGGATGGTGATTTACACTCTTTCGTTCTCGTTCTACAGTGTTCGTTATCCGCTGTCATCGTTCAAGATGGATCTCTTGAAACACTATGGCATTCATTTCTCGCAACTGCACCCGTTGCCTTTTTAAGGATTGTTCACTTCGAACTTTCTTGCGCTGCATTTGCCAGAGAGCCATCTGTGCCTCTGTTCCGGCGATTCTACCGTTTGCGATCTGATGGCGACTAGTTTACCTTCCAGAAAAGGAAGGATAACATCTCCTCTCCTTGTTATTCCTTCATGCCCACATCCACTTATCCCAAAGAGTGGAAGAACAAGTTTATTTTTGTCTATCCCTCATTGTTGCCGGAACCTCTTCCGATCAAGGATCCGACTGATGTTATTGAAGTTGACATTCCTTCTCTGTTTGTAGTTGAGGCCACTCTTTGGAAGACCATGTATGAAAACTCTACTCGTGCCTTCTACTTTCAAGAGGGCATCTTGTCCATGGGAGGTTTGAGTCCCTTGTACCTGACTCACCCCCAGGCCTTTGTGGATAAGATTGGCAAGTTTTTCCTTTTAGGGCATTCTGGTTGTGTTTGGCTTAATATCTGGTTTTCATGTCGTTCCTTGTTGTTCTTGTGTTTATTGCTTTGCGTAGAATGTCGTTGTGGAATTTATGCAAGCAGATGGGAAAGGTGAGTCTTTTATGGTCGAGGGGGTTGAAAATCAGGAAATGGGAGCTATCCTTGGAGAGGGGGCCCTTGTGGTAGGAGGTGTACATGCTAATTCCGTTGCCGGGGTAGGGACCCATCCTCTTGAGAGGGCTTCCCCTGAGGAGTCAGAGGATTCTCACAACTCTCCCCAAGTTGTAAATGTGAGTAGTGGCGATGAAGACCTTGAGACCAGGTTGGCTCAGAACCGGAAGCTCGACATAGGGGGAAGACTCGCATGGTTACATCGAGGTTCGAACATTCGTTCCATGTTGCGGAGTGCTAGCAGCCAGAAACTCCCTCCTGCTTCCCGGGCTATCTCTGGAGTCCCCCTCCTACTGTCAAAGGTTCTTTGTCTAAACACTTGAAGGCTTTTCAACCTACCACTAGACTTGTCTTAGGAGCCCCTCCTGTAAGTTAGCCTTTTAACACGTTTCTTGTATTCGCATTTTCTTATTCTTTTTCTTTTTCTTTTGTGTTTCTTATTCTCCCCCCTTTTTACATATGGAGGGAAGTTCCTCAGCCCTGGTCACTACCGGCTTCTTCTTCTCCCCTGAAGATTAAGCAAAAGGTGCCCGAAGCTCATGCGGTGCCGGTTAAGGCTGTCTCTCTTACTTCCCCTACACAAGGTTCCAGCCAGAGTAGGATCCAACTCCCTCCTTATCTCCAGACCCTGTCCCCTTTGGCTCTCTCTTTATTGCTCCTAACTGGAAGCTAACCTCTTCATTAGTTGTTAAAAACCGGGAAGACCGCCCGGGAGTTCATGGTGCATGCTCTTCCTCCTTCTCACCGGTTCATGAACTCTACCTTGGATCCTGAAATTTTTTAGGACCAATATTGCATGGCCGTGTGTGGAGGTTTCTTTCGAAGTGCTGTCTGTTGCACCATGTTGAAAGGTTGAAGGATGAGAACCGAGACTTGGAGGGACGTTTGAAGATTTCACAGACTATTGCTGCAGAGCTTCAATGCCGTGTGGTGAACACTGAGAGGAACCTTCTAGAGAAGGAGGTACGTTTCTCTTGTGTTCCCTGTTTTCCTCCGTATTTGGTTTCTACTTTTTCTGAGTTTCTTTTTCTTTTAGCATTCCGGGGTTGTGTTGAAGGAGAAAGAGAGGGCTTGGGTCAAGGAGCGGAAGAGTTGCTACAAGAGCAGACAAATTGGTTGCTGAACTTAAGCATCACAAGGAGGCTTCTTCGGTATCTAGTACTATTGTAGATACTTTGTATACAGACTTGGGAATTGTTCAGGAAGACAATCAGAAGTTGGCCGCAGAGCACGATTGGCTGTTGTCTCAGGGTTTTACGCACTTTCTTTATGCTTTTTCACAATCTTCGAAGTTCAAGGGTTCATTGGAAAGGATCTATCATGCTTACCGGAATGTGGGCTATCAAGCTGGGTTAAAAGATGAGTACTCTTTTTCCCTTTCTCAAGGTGTAGAGAGGAAGGAGACTACTCACTATAATACTAATGCCAAAAATAACTGACCAAGCTGGATGAGGGGTTCCGTGATCACATCCCTGCCCTCCTTGTGAAGATTGCTGGTAACCCTTTGATGTCCCTTGACGAACTTAAGTCCCTTCTTGCCTCTACCGATCCTACTTCTGGTGACTCACCCTCGGGAAATGACTCTCCTTGATGGGTTTTTAAACAATGTTTCGATCTGGTTGTAATAACTTAACACTTTCCTGCTACTTTATTTTGTTTCCGTTGGTCTAGGGGCCTTTGTGTTGGGGCCCCCTAGAAGTTTTCTTAACTTTCTAACTCTTACTTTAGGGGACTATGTTCCGCGTTTTGCAGTTTATGACATATGCTTGCTGCTTTAAATGCTTTGTGTTGCTTTCTGTTTTCCTGTCTTTTGCTGTTTTTTGCAGGAATTACTTTCATATTAGGACCTTATGCTTTGAGGAGTCCCTGGTGTTTGCGGCGCTTTGGAGTCTTTTGAACATACTTGTTCTCAATTTGTAACTTTTGCCATTACTTGTAAATTATGTTAAGTTGGATGTTTCTATCCTTGTATAGTTTCTTGTAACTATGTTTTATTTGTAGTTTGCATACAAAAAAGACAGTTATTCAATTTGTGTTGTTTTTTGTCGCAGTAAATTGTGTTTGTCATATATGTACTAGTTGACTTTGTCCTTGCCCCACGGCCGGGCTTTTGACATGCTTGCTATGTCTACGCGTGTTTTTTTGTAAGGTTCAGAACCATTGGACACGTCTGTCCCTGGTGTATCCCCTTGCTACTGGCTATCCTTGTAACCTTTTTCTGGTGTTTGAATAATTGGAAACAAGTCATTCACTACCAATACGATGGGAAGTATTCCGGTACATGTTTCGTTTTAAACAAAAGCATAATACAAAAAGAAGGAATCTTTTTCCATTATTAGCATCACAAAATGGGCACTTAGGCTGCATACTTGTTCCTTCATCCCCGTTTATTGGGGTGACGTTCTTACACGTAGTATTTTCGGTGCTACATCAAGTTCCATGTTCTGGGAATTTTTTTCCTTGGAGAGTTTCCAACTTGCATGCTCCTTTGCCATTTGCCGCTTGACCCTGTAAGGCCCCTCTCATTTTGGCCCTACCTTCCCGGTGCCTTCTTACAAGCTTGCTTCATTGTCCCGCAGGATTAGGTCACCTAGGAGCAGGTTTAGCTTCTTCATTCTTGCGTTGTAGTACCTTTCTATTTTTTTTATATCCCGCTTCCCGCACTGCAGTGAGTTCTCTTCTTTCTTCAAGCAGATTGAGGTTCATCCTGAGATCATGCTCGTTTTCATCTTCCCTTAGCTTCATCCTTGCTGTGGGGGAGCCCATCTCAGCCGGGATGACCGCCTTAGTACTATATGTTAGGCTAAAGGGTGTGTCCCCATTGGACGTTTTTGGTGTTGTTCTATATGCCCATAGGACATAAGGTAACTCCTCCAACCAACCATTCTACTTCCGGCCCAACCTACCTTTCATTCCTATGATAAAACTTTGGTTGGCTCTTTCCACCAGCCTGTTGCTTTGGGCGTGGTGACAGATGTGAAGATCTGTTATATGTGTATTTGTTGACAACAGGGTCTGAAGGGTTTCCCTGCGAATTGCACTCCATTGTCACTAACTAATTCCTAGCGGATCCCAAATCGGCAGATTATGTTGTCCAAGACAAATCTCTTCATTTGCTCACCCGTGATTCTAGCTAAGGTACCCATTTTGTGAAGTAGTAAATGGCGACCACCACGTATTTGACCCCACCTGGGCCCTCATAGAATGGTCCTATGATGTTAATGGCCCATTTCCAGAAAGGCCAGGACGTAGAGACTTGAATAATGGGGTGCTTGTGGGTATGTGGAGGTATACTTGGCAATTGTCACATTTCCTGATCTCTTACAAGGCGCTGTTGTACATGTGATTCCAGTAGAATCCGGCGTTCATGGCCTTGGCTACAACTGTTTTTGGCCCCGAGTCCATTCCGCATATCCCTTCATGGATTTCTTGTATAACATATCTGCCTCTTCCTCATCCACACATTTTAGAGGAGGGCCCAGGTATGACCTCCTTAAGAGCTTACCATCTATGATTTCATACTGGAGTGCCTTTACCCTTATCCTTCTTGTAGATGCTTCATCTTTAGGGAGAGTTTCCTCCTCCAAGAATTTGCTGATTGGGGTTATCCAAGACTCCTTTGTTCCCTCGATTGAGGAAACTTCTTTACTCGTGACAGAGGGTGAGGTAAGGACTTCTATCTTTACTTCTTTAGTTAAATGGTCAAAGGCCACAGATGGTAGCTTGCTCAAGGAATCCGCCTTTCTATTCTTCCTCCAAGGCACGTATTCTAGTTTGAAGGAGGTGACGGTTCCGACAAGCTCCTTGACTCGGGCAACGTACTAGGCCAATCGTCTTTGGCGTCATATTCTCCGTTGTATTGCTTCAGGACCAGTTACGAATCTGAATAAGGCTCCATGTTTTTAGCTTTGATTTCCTTGGCAAGTCTTAACCCTGCTAAAAGAGCTTCGTAGTCGGCCGTGTTGTTCGTGTTTTCGAAGTCTAGCCTGATCACATAGGTTAGTTTAGTTCCCTCAGGGCTAATGAGTGTGATTCTTGCCCCGTTGCCCTCTTTGCTGGATGCCCCATCAGTATGTAATTTCCATATTGCCATTCCTTCTTCCTTCTTCCTTCTTTTTCTTCTAGCTCCTTCCACTTGAGGAGCTCTCTTTCCTCCTCTTCCGGGACCTCGGCGAGAAAATTTGCTAGGACTTGTCCCTTCACGGCTATTCTTACCGTGTATTCGATGGCATACTCCCCAGCTCCACTGCCCATTTGGCGAGTCTGCCAGAGAGCTCAGGTCTCCTCAACACCTTTTGAATGGGTCAGACCGTGAGAAGGACTACTTTGTGTGCTTGGAAGTACTTTCTCAGCCTTCTTGAAGCAAAAACTAGCCATAGCGTCAGTTTCTCCAATGGCAGATACCTCTCCTCAGGCCCTTTAAGAATTCTACTGATGAAATATATTGGAATTTTCTTGCCTTCTCTTTCTACCATCATCATAGCACTGACCGTTGTCTTTGACGTAAATAAATATAACAAGAGCTCCTCCCCCGGAATGGGGTTGGCGAGAGTGGGTAAGTTACACATGAGCTTCTTCATTTCTTGAAAGGCTGTCTCAGCCTCTGGGCTCCAGCAAAACTTGCTGGTTTGCAAACAGTCCTTCAAGACTTTCATGAATGAGAGGAATCTGTCAGCCACTTTAGATAGGACGCGATTAAGTGCTATTAGGCTTCCGTTTAGTTGCGGGAGTCCTTGAGAGACCTTGGGGATCTCATTTCCAAAACCGCTTGTGTTTTCTCTGGATTGGCTTTGATCCCTCCCTTTGTACACAACTTCTAAGAATTTTCCTTCTTCTACCCCAAAGTAGCATTTTCTAGGATTTAGCTTCATGTTCACTTCGTGCATGGTGCTAATAGTCTCTGCCACATCTTCCAGCATTAAAGTTTCTGTTAGGCTTTTGATTACGATGTCATCAACGTATACTTCCAGGTTTTGTTTGAGCTGGTCTTGGAACAACGCATTCTTGAATCTTTGGTAGGTTTCCCCTGCGTTCTTGAGCCCAAATGGCATTTTTGTGTAGAAAAAAGTCCCTTTGTCTATTACAAACACCGTCTTCCTTCATCCTCTAGGGACATTTGGATTTGGTGGTATCCCTTGTAAGTGTCCAGGTTACACTTCAAGGGGTACTGGGCTGAAGAGTCTACTTGGACGTCGATTTCTGGTAAAGGGTAACATCCTTTGAACAGGCCCTGTTGAGGTCCTTGAAGTCTATATACATCCACCATCCTTCGTCCTTCTTTTCAACCATTACTGGGTTAGAGACCCATGTAGGGTATCTGACTTCCCTGACTATGCCTGCTCTAAGGTGTTTCCTAGTTTCTTCGCAAGATGCCCTCCTTTTATGTGGCCCCATGCTCGCTTCTTTTGCTTGACCGGCTTTACCCAGCTACGGGTGTTGGGTCGGTGTTCCGTTAGGCTTCGCGGGATCCCACACATGTCTCCGTACTGGAAAACAAAGACATCTATGTTGAGGATCAACAATTCCTTCGAGGTGCTTTTACACTTGTCGCTCAAGTGTGCCCCTACTCGTATAGTCTACTCTAGGAACCTCTCATTTAAGATCCATTCTTCTATCCCTTCATCCTTGGGTTTCTTTCCAGTATTTCTTGCTGAAACTGAGACACTACTCGTAGGAGAATTTCACCCAAGCAAGCCCTTTAGGTGTTTGGAACATGAGGGCTCCATGCGGCGTTGACGCTTGTGCTTTGAGGTCTCCAATCTCGGGTCTTCCCAATATGGCATTGTATTTGGAGGGGACCTTATCACGATGAACATAAGTTATGTGGTTTTTTGTTTTATCTCCGACACCCAACGTGAATGAGAGCTTGATTTTTTCCCAAGGGATGTGAGATACTATTGTTGAACCCTACCAGGGGCATGGAGTCTTCTTCTAGTCTTTCCCTTATGTCTTTATCAGATCTAAGAAAGCAATGCTCGTTTAGCACATCCTCCCCACTCCCCCAGTCAACATGTATTCGTGCTACCTTGTGTCACTCTATGTTTGCTTAAATATTGAGCGGGAGTTTCTGAGTCTCATGATCCTCCGAGTGAGGCATGAGTAATGGGTGTTCTCATACAATCTGTGGGTCTTACTACCCTGGCCTTGACACTCCGCGTGGAGCCACATTCGTCTCGTCTTCTAATCATATCCACAAAACCTCTCTCTAACTCCTCTACTTTCGTATCTTTTCCCTTTCTAACCTCCCTTCTTTTATTTCTTTTACCAACTGGGATAGCTTCCCCGTTTTAACCGTTTGTTCAATTTCCCTTTTCAAATACATGCAATCGTATGTTTTATGGCCACACCCTTTGTGGAACTCACAGTACTCGTTTGGATAAGTTTTTGGTCCTGGTTTCAGGGGTGGAGGCTTTGGGAAGGAATTTTTGACCCTTTCGGTCGCTAGTATTTCACTTGGGGTTTTAGTCAAAGGAGTGAAGCTGTCACAATATGGGGCGGGTCCCATCCCCTTGGGTTTGTAGGGGGAGAAGCTGGGCCTTGGTCTGTCATGATGCATTTTATCATAAGGAGGTTTTTTTTGGGGTAAAGGTTACCTTTTTCTTGTGATCGAGGAGTGAAGCTAATCCTTCTGGGCGGCGTCCAACTCCTTTGCTTTGCTGCTTTTGTCCATTCCTCTAACAAAGGCTCTGACCTTATCCATAAGAGCATCAAATGTCTCTAGGAATTCCTCTCCCAATTTCTCGCATAACTGAGTATGTTTCAACCATTGATAAAGCTATGATCTTCATTACCTCATGAACTCCCTTTATGTTCATACTTTCCTCGATGAACCTTTCCATGTATTGGTCCACCCGTTCATTGTCCTTCTGGCGGATATGCATGATCTTGTTGGGGTTCTTGACAACTTTCTTTTGTTGATTAAAGTTCCTTAGGAACTTTTCACATAGGTCCTCACAGCTATCTATGCTTCCAGCCGGAAGGCTGTCAACCAGAGACGGGCTCCTTCAGTCAATGTCTGCACAAACATATGACACCAAGCAGGCTTGACCATCGGCCGACCTGTCCGGCTCCCCCTGAAAGCATGAAGGTGATCTTCAGGGTCCTTGGTTCCATCGTATCTATCCAGGTTACTGGGTGGCTTGAGTTTTAGAGGTAGTGGGGCCTTCAATATTCGCTGGGTAAACTTGGAGACCTCTGCTAGGTCCCTAGGCATGTATGGTTTGTCTAGTATGCCATCACTCTTTTGCCTTTCCTTTTCTTTGTCACTTCCCTTCTCTTCCATCACCACGACCCTTTCTTCGGGAGTCATCTGTTTGAGCACTGCCATGAAGGTTGTTAAGGGGCTGGTGTGGTGTTCTTGTTACTCGAAGAGACGTTCCCTCGTCTAAGGGTGTCACAAAGTTGAGCCTGGAGCGTACACTCTCCAACCTTTCTATTTTGTCTAGGTCATTAAGTTGTTTCTGCAACTCAGTCTTGTTCTTTATGACAAAATCTGGCGTGATTTCGTTCTTTTTGAGCGGTTCTTTGTCGCCGATGGTATCAAGCTCATCGTCAATATCTTTCATGGTATATTGCTTTTCCATTGCCGGTGTTGCCTTCGAGATTATGGAGCTAGTGGGAGGTGGTGTCGTCATTGCTTGTACTATTTTTGTAGAAAAGAACCTTTCCAAATGCTAATGTTCTTGCTAGGATGTCTCTGATGACAGAGGTCCCACGGATGGCCTAATGTCGAATCCCCAAGTTTCGTGGTGGAAGGTCCAAGTGACTCGTCGGCATTTGGCTAGGTCTTCCTGGTGAGCTACAACCATTAGCCTTGTCACGAGGGCCCCGAGGGGGATCTGTGACCAAGCTCCGGCGTGAGAGTAAGTAAAGTTGCCGGAGAAGATAAGCGATTCCGACGATCTATAATCGCCGGAATGTATGGGGTGGATCTCTTAGTGTATTGAATATGATCTAGAGAATGTCCGGAGTAAGTGTGATTATGTATGTAAATGTTAGGATCTTTGATGCTTACCTTATAGGAGATTGAGGAGGTCTTATGTAGAGCAAGCTGCTTATCAATCAGGTGTTATTAATGAGACCATCTAACGATTCTCTGATAAACAAAGAGGATCTTTGCAGCGTTGGGACACATGGCTAATCCTTATCGGAGAGATGGTCGTTGCCATTAATGGAGTTAGTACCAACCTCGTACTTGTCCGGCGATTTCCTCCTCTCTCTTCTTGCAGGCATCAAATGCCACTGCAGGGATCAAGATACTGAGAATTCTCCTGTTCCTGCTCATTTGGCCATGTGATTTATTGAGAGTATAATAATTGGGCCTGCTAAGGAGCCCAACTGAACGGCCCAAGACGAGGAGCCCGATTCAAGGACCACTCGTCGACAATTACCCTCACAGTATACATATATATCCTTTGATAACACGGAGTCCTATTTCTCAATAATATTCCACGATCAATTCAATTGGCTGAATCCCGTAAAGTTCATTGAGATCTTCTTTTCATAAAGGAAATCAAGTTCGATTCTTTAATCATATATATATATATATATTATATATAATATATAATTATTTATTTATATATATATTGAACGACTGAACTTCTATTAAAAGAAAAGGCGGGCCAACAAGGAGTTAGAAATCCCAAAACAAAAAAAGACATTACACAATTCAAGGATTTAAATTTAGATCTTTTCCTAATGTATAAGAACATGTTTTCTTTGTTATTCTCCACAATCCTTCTAACTTGAATAGACTTGAGATTTTGGTTTCGTGCTTTCCAAATCCATCAAACCGTAGATAAATTGACCGCATCAACAAGTTTCCTCGATTGTTTGGACCCAACTTGCATTTGGCCTAATTGGCTGCATGAATAAAGAACAGTAAACCATTTTAGAAAGCATGCAGGAAACAATAATATGATTGCTGTCTTCCATAGCCATGGTCGTTACTCCTTGTCCATATTATACTTTTGTCGATTTTGGTGGTCTCAAGATTTGTACAACTTACTCAATTACGCTAGTAGTAACTTTTAAAAATCTCTTTACGACTAAGTATAATTCACGAATTTGAAATAGTTACACACCCTTTGTCATTGGTAAACAAACATACAATTAGTTTTAAAGCGTTTACTTATCTTGGGAGATTAATGATCACAAGAGTCTTCATAGGCATCCCCTTAATAATCCCATGTGTGCACGTTCATATGCTTTGCCTTGCCCATATGCTCTTTAATAAATAAATAATATCTACCGACTATTATTCAAACGAAAGGACACTTATACGCATTTGAATATTGAAAGAGTTTTAATTAAAATGGTTTACAAATTAAAGATATCATATATTAATGTTAGTTGATTAATATTTCCTGCATGTTACCATCCATTTGACATTAGATCAGTACGTACCTCTATCTATACAGACTTCTTATCAATCAATACCAGTAATGTAAACCCTTATTTTATTATCAAACTAGCGTAACATCTTCCATCAGCAAAGAGTTCCTTCAAATAAAATATTACTTAGTAGAATACTTTATAATAGTTGACATATTTCGCTAACCCATGTGAGTTCCTTCAAATAAGAAGGCTATAAAGGATATCATATACTAGTTTAATTAGTTGATTAATATTCCCTGCATGTTACTTCTGACATTTGATCAGTACGGACCGCTATACATACGGACTTCTTCTTATCAATCATTGCCAGTAATGCAAACCCTTATTGTGAGGTCGTTTACACGTATCTTCTACTTTACTAGTGCCTATAAATCAAGAGGCCCTCATTACACAATCTACATTAACTGTTTAAACGTACGAAATAAAGTACAAAGAGAGATCCATCATGTTCATTGAAAGCATCAAGTTAGTTGGTCCAGTCTTGTTTTTTCTATTGTTACAATACTCATCAGCAAAAGTTATAACCTACAACATCCTCAGTTTCGGAGCCAAAGCCAATGGCCGCTTAGACTCAAAAAATGCATTCCTAAAAGCATGGAATTTGGCATGTGTGTCCACTAATCCGGCCATCATATATGTGCCCACCGGTAGGTATTTGATTGCGTCGGCGGTCACATTTGCTGGCCAGGCATGTAAGAGCAAAGCCATCACATTCAAGATAGATGGTACCTTGGTGGCTCCCCCTAGTTACAATGCAATTGGTAACTCGGAAGTCTGGATTAAATTCCACAGGGTTAACCATGTTACCATCTCTGGTGGAACCCTTGATGCACAAGGTGCTCCTTTATGGGCTTGCAAATCCTCTGGAAAGACATGTCCTAAGGGAGCTACGGTATGACCATAGTTATAATTTCTATTTTGTTTACATTCTTTTGTGATAATGTAATTATAATGTATAAATATGTTTCTGTTGCAGACACTTGGCATCTACCATTCTCAAAACATAGTGATCAGTAGGTTGAGGTCGGTGAACAGCCAAATGTTCCACATCCTGCTTTATGCATGCAGCAATGCTAAACTACAAGGAGTGAGCATCATGGCACCCGACCTCAGTCCAAACACAGATGGAATCCATTTAATATCATCAATAGGTGTGACCATCTTGAATTCTAAGATTGCAACCGGAGATGATTGCATCTCAATAGGGCCAGGAAATTCAAATATCTGGATAGAGAAGGTGACATGTGGCCCGGGTCATGGCATAAGGTACACTTGGTGACATGATAATCTTAAACTGTTCAATATTTACCAAATTTATGTATGTGTTAGTCGAGTTTATTACCAAATACTGTTATTATAATATATCTATAGTATATTTTCTATAAGGTAATATTAATTGAAATTTCATCATTATCATTAGTCGGTTAACTTAATAATTACTTTTAATTAGCTTTACTATATGAAAACATTATTCACCAATAAAATTTTTCAGTTCTTTTGAATTTTTTTTATATACGAACTCCTATTGATGTATTTAAATCGTACGTGCAGCATTGGCAGTCTAGGTTGGGAATTGCAAGAACCCGGAGTCCAGAATGTGGTCGTAAAAAGCACAACGTTTATAGGTACTCAGAATGGTGTGAGGATTAAAACATGGGCGAGGCGAAGCAATGGGTTTGTGAAGAATGTTGTTTTTCAGCATTCAACAATGGTGAATGTGAAAAACCCAATCATAATAGATGCAAATTACTGCCCAAACAAAAAGAACTGCCCCAATCATGTTTTAGGAGTAAAGATCAGCAACGTTGTGTATGAGAATGTGCACGGAACATCAGCAACACAAGTGGCAGTGAAATTTGATTGTAGCAAAGGGAAGCCATGTAGCGGAATCCGACTAAAGGATGTTAACCTCAAATATAGGAGTCGACCAGCGATGTCTTCTTGTTCACATGTTGCCGGTGTTGTTTCAGGATTACGTGGATTTACAAGCTGTCTTTAATTGTGGGTGCTGCGACATATTTGTATTCCTTGCTAGGGGATTGTTCTCAATTTGAAAATGGATGGAAAATGGCCATTCATCTTTTTGTTTGAAGGACCATATCAGTATGTTGTACGTGTTATGCTTTAGGCTATATTTAATATTTAAAACTATTAAAGATGTATTTGAGTATATTGTTGAATTATTATTTTATATATTTAACCAAGTCCTTAACACAATGTAAGATAAGTTACCTGTCTCATTAGTTTGTTACTTTTACTTTATTAAGAGATTTTTATGAGTTATTTAAGAATACATAGAGAATATTATTTTATCTATGTTGTTTCCTGAACCCTAACTGTTTTCAACATTGTAAAAGAGCAAGAGAGCATTATAGTTCTATGTTGCTCTTTTTATCTCTAAACACCTTTCTACATTTTTTTCCGCTCAAGAGTTCTAACTGACCATGCAAAATGTTACTTCCGTCAAATGCACCCACGTCCACTCCACAAGATCCATCTTTTGGACGTGTTACACC
The DNA here is from genome assembly GCA_947069175.1 of Scalesia atractyloides. Taxonomy (NCBI): domain Eukaryota; kingdom Viridiplantae; phylum Streptophyta; class Magnoliopsida; order Asterales; family Asteraceae; genus Scalesia; species Scalesia atractyloides. Next base: position 43,367,494 of record CAMTDV010001632.1, read on the forward strand.
CTCTTAATTGTGATCTACAATCACTGTAGTCATGTGAGTTGCACGTGTACATAGTTAAGTTAGTTAGGTTGGTTAATTAGTTATTAATCTTGTTCATATTCAGTTGGTTGTAATGAGAAGGTAATGAGAATCAGTTTTCCCCAATTTCATTTGCTCTCAAATCATATGGTATCAAAGGAAACACGATCTCTGTGACCTAATTACAGCTTATCAATCTCGTTCTTCTTCTTCTTCTTCAATTCTACTCAAATATGTTCTTCTTTAAGGTTTGTTTCATCGATTGATTCTTTGCAATTGTTAGGTTTTCTTCTTTGATTTGTTGTGTTCATTTTCATCATGTCTGACACTGCAAGTTCGAATTTTGTTATAATTGATCCATCAAATCCTTTATACCATCATCATCGGATCATCCTGGTATGATTCTAGTTTCAAAAACTTTTAAGGTACTTGATTTGCTATCGGGAAGAGTGCGATGACGATAGCTCCCTCAGCAAAGAACAAATTGGATTTTTTTTAAGAATCCTTCGTCTGCACCTTCGAATCCATCACAGTTTGCTCTATGGGAAAGATGTAGTAACATGATAATCTCGTGGATTCTCAACACTCTATCATAAGAAATTGCTGAAAGTGATTTGTATACTGAATCGGCATATATTAAACTATCGATATGGCAAAGCTAACAGTGCCAAATTGTACCAACTACAGAAGAATTTGCGTGAAATTACTCAAGGTAATAGTGATATTGCCACTTAATTTGCTAAAATCAACTCGAATTGGGATGAGTTGAATGCTTTGAATCTTGTTCCGTCCTGTACTTGTGCTGTTTCTACTATTGTTGCTAAAAATCATGAGGATCAGCGATTAATTCAATTCTAATGGGACCGAATCCATCTTATGATGTTGTTCGAGGAAGCTATTCTTATGATGCAAACATTACTATAATCAATCAAGCCTTGCACTTTTAATTCAATATAAAAAGCAACGAGAAATCTCTTCTATGGACAATTTTCTTCTAAATCGGCTTCTATGAATGTGAATTCTCAAATTAAGGTACTCAATATGGCAGATTCGACAATAAGAAAAACCGTGTTTGTTCTCATTGCATGAAAACAGGTCATACCCTTGTAACACTTGGCATTTCTGTACTTCCTTATTTAGTAGGTTGTATTCAGTATTTCATCGTATTTTTATTTTGAAACTTGTAATCATATTGTACTAGTAATTCACTTCCAAACTTGTAATCTGAGACTTCGCTCATAATGAAATTCATATTTTATACGTATACTTGTATTATATGCAAAACGATCGTTAATACATAATTACGTGAAAACCAAGACTATTTATACGCTTAAATTTACATCATACATACGTGATACGTAAACCATACTTTTAGACGCGTTGCATACTAGAAAACACGTTAAAACACAACTTTGGGCATAAATGACGAACATATAGAAGTTTGGGGTCCAAAATGTGAAAAACAAACTTGGTCAGGAGGAAGGGCTCCTTGCAGGAGGCGAGAAACTACCCCTTTTCCACCGCGGGCAGCAAGAGGCATAATCCGTAGATAGTTGTTTTGTGCATACGGGTTGGTCACTTTTTCCACCTCTGTTCTTCCAACTCCATCAAAACTCAAACCCTACTTCACCACTATATAACCAAGCCTCTACACCTCCATTTCACTTTTCCAACTCTCTAAACACTCTTAATACACTCCATAATCAGCTGAAACATCAAGTTAAGGCAGATTCTACTAAGTACAAAAGTGAGCTTCCATCTCACTTTTCTTCCATGTTCATCACTTCTCTTTTTCTTGAAAGCTTGGAACACCTCTAGAAGTGTTTTCACAAGTTTACCATGGTAAAATAAGGTGGAACATCATAATTTCGAGGCCCAAACTTTATATTTTTGAAGAACCTTTTACTTAACCTTCTATGAACATGTTTTAACTTGTACAATCTTGCACCTATCTGGCGTTTAACCAAGCCTATGGTCATGAGCTTGTGTATGGGTTATTGCTATAAGTTTAGAGATGCAAACACCATCTAAACTTTCTTTTTTGACAAGGTTTTAGACAACCTACAAGTGTTGAGACCATCCAAGCTCACCATCTTCAATGTGGTGAGACTTGTGTTTTGGTGAAAGTGTGAAGCATGGAAGCTTTGGCACTCCAATCTTGTTCCACTATCTACACTGTTGATTTGTTATCTCCATACCACTAAGTCTCAAACAATTTCCATCAAAGGGACAAGGCTACAACACGTCCCCATACACTTTCCATGTATGGGATGCACGTGCATCATCTAGCTTGCTCACTTGGTTGTTTGTAGATTTAAATAGGTTATAGTCTTATTATTTCCATATTCCTAACCAACCGAAATCATCAACAAAGTTGATAATTTTGTGCTTTGGTGAATCATATAATGAAGTTGAATGGATGGAATCATCCTACCTCCTTACATGACCATTCTCATGGTAACTTGATTTACATTCGTAATATGTTAACTTTTAAATTCTGAAATCTAATCGAAACAATCAAATCCGCAACTTACACACCTTTGTTTCCCATCTAAGGGTAATTTTGGTGTTCTAACCACAAGACTCGTCAACTCACGTTCATGGAATTTACTTTGCAAACTGTGAGTATACTCGATCCCATTTTCTTTTTTATACACTTTGGGTGCAACATGTACACATTACTACAAACCACGTATCACGATTAAACTTGTTTACATACACACTCTATATGTTTAAAACATGATACTTGTCATGTTCTTGTTATTACATGCTATTCAAACAAGTGTTCAATATGCTCATTAACTTTGCTAGCCTCCCTTACCAATGATAGTGCTATATGATTAACGACCGCCCATATTCATGTGGTATTGTTAAGTAAACTAATTACGACCTTGTCATTTTGGCGACAAGGGTGCGCATGATTGCTGTATACTTTGGTTTGACATATTGTTAACACATGCTAGTATGATAATAAACAATGTATGCAATTTACCATGTTGGGCATGAGATAACTTTTAGACACAATTATGCTATACTCGCCAACTTTTGTTGATTTTATTTAATACATGTTGCAAGAAACTAGTTGATGACAATGAAGAACATACTTAGGGTGGATTAGAAACACACCTAGACTTTTAAATTTGTGTATTTGTTTTATGTTGTATTTACAACGTGTTGTACCTTTCTTTCCAAACAATGTATTTCCATTTTAGAATCAATGAAGTTTGAATTTCTTAATATTGTCACAAGTAGCAAGTTATGATGTCTCAAGCAATCATGTTTTTGTCTCACTCTCATATTTTCGCCATCGGTTGGGGTGTGACAACCGCAAATAAATGTTATAGGCTTGTTTGATTTTCTAGGGACTTTAATCTCACTAAATCCAAGCATGGGACTACAAATATGGCTTCTGATGATAATCTTGGGTCTTCTATTTCTGTGGAGCAATGTCATGAACTCGTGAAGCTTTTGCAATAGACTCAATTGCCCAAAGACTCTTCTGAAAATCAGAACATTAATACTTCTATCAACTATGCTAACTTCGCAGGTATGATGGCTTCCAATTCCCCTAAGTCAAGTACTAATTGGGTTATTGATACTGGTGCAAGTGACCATATGTGTCATGATGTCAAATTATTCACAGATCTTAAAGTTGTGTCTTAACAATTTCTAATTGCTCTTCCTAATAGACAAATTATTGTAGTACATAAAGTAATTATTGTTTAGTTAAGTCAAGATCTTTCCCTTCCTAAAGTCTTATTTGTTCTTGAGTTCCAACATAACCTGCTGCCAGTGTCAAAACTTTGTCAAGATGCTCATGACGTTGTTTATTTTTCTGACACATGTTGCATGCTACAGGCCCCTTCAATGAAGAGGACACTGGCTCTTGGTAATCTGCTCAGGGGACTCTACATTTTACATGCAGCAAATAAGATGTTTTCTGATTCTGTTCTATTTTCAACTTCTCATTGTAATTTTGTTGTTACAACAACCATTTGGCATCGTCGACTTGGTCACTTACCATCTTATAAAATGAAACAGTTGCCTATTACTTGTAATAATATCAATTCTCTTGATCATTGTGATGTTTGTCCTAAAGCTAGGAAACACAGACTTCCTTTTCCTCATAGTACTAGACTCACTAGTGTTATTTTTTATCTTGTACATATTGATGTTTGGAGACCCTATAAGACTTCCACATATGATGGTCATATTGTGGATGATTATAGCCATACCACTTGGACACACTTGTTATCTACCAAAAGTAATGCCTTTCCTGTCCTTCAAGGATTTATTGGGATGGTTGTTACTCAATTTAATAAGCATATCAAGTGCATTAGATCTGATCATGCATTTGAGCTTGGTTCAAGAAATAAAGAGGTTGCTTATTTTTTTTATCAAAATGAATCACTTATCAAACTAGTTGTGTTCAAGTTCCACAACAAAATGGAGTTGCATAAGCACCTTTTGGGACTCTAGAGCATTACTTTTTCAATCCAAACTTCCTCTCAAATTCTGGGGTGATTGTGTTTTGACTGCTACAAATTTGATCAATCTTTTTCCTTCAAAAACTCTTAATGGTTTAACCCCCCTTTGAGGTGTTAACATCCAAACAACCTTCTTATACTAATCTTAAGGCATTTGGTTGTCTTTCTTATGCTACTACATTAAAACAAGGTCATGATAAACTTCAACAAGAGCTTCTCCTTACATTTTTATTGGTTATCCTCATAGAAAGAAGGGTTACAAACTTTACAATTTGTATTCTCATCAAACGTTTGTCTCACATGATGTGTTTTTTGAAGACATTTTCCCTCCATTAATTCTTCTACTTTTTCTCTTTTTCCTCCTATTGACAATCTTTCTTCTTTCTTTGAAAATATTCCATCATCTTATGTTCCTTCTTTTTCTTCTCCTTCCCATACTTCATCCTCTCATATTCCATCTGATCCTACTTCCTCTGTAACTCCACTTGCTAATATTCGCAGATCATCAAGGATTGTTGTTTCTCCTTCTTATTTGAAGGATTATGTTTGAAATAATGTTTCTAGTATGATATTTAAGATTGTCCACATTCTATTTTCCATGCTTGTTCTGCTACTACTCATGTTCCAGTCACAACTTTTACTACGCCTAGCAATCCTTTATTCATTCTCTTGATTTGTTACAAGAACCTACTTGTTACAAACAAGTTGTTCAATATCTAGAGTGGCAGGATGCTATGAATAAAGAAAGTAAGCTAATCATACCCGGGACATTGTTGATTTACCACTGGAAGTAAATGGGTTTACAAGATCAAGTATCACGCCAATGGAAGTGTGGAAATATGTAAAGCCCGTTTGGTGATTCGTGGTGATACTCGAACAACCAGGATAGATTACAATGAAACATTCTCTCCTATAATGAAAATGACTACAATTCGAAGTCTAATCGCCATTGCCACTAGATGAAATGGCCCATGTACTAACTTGATGTAAACAATGCTTTTTTACATGGAGACTTGGACGAAGAAATCTATATGTTTCCATCATCGGGTATGGAACTTCCTTCTCACCGGGTTTTAAAACTCAAAAAATCACTTTATGGGCTAAAACAAGCCTCTCGTCAATGGTATGTAAGATGTCCTCTGTTCTTAATCCAAAGGTTGTCGATCGCCTAATAACTACTCTTTATTCTCAAAGTATATGGGCACATCTAGTGTTCATGTTGCTGTATACGTTGACGATGTCTTAGTAATTGAGAATAATTCAGAGAAAATTGTTACTCTTAAAGATCTTTTACATACTACATTCCAAATTAAGGATCTTGGTATCCTTAATTATTTTCTTGGTATTGAGGTCTTACATCATTCTAATAGCATATCTTAACCCAACGCAAGTTTGCTAATCATTTGATCAAAGACTTTGTAGATGTTCATCTTCTTGTTGTTTTTTCCAGTCCTTTACCTCCTCATTTCCAGCTCAAAACAACTAATGGTCATTTCTTACTGACCCCTTTAAATAAAGTAATTGGTGGGAAAATGAATTATCTTACTCACACTCGCCCAGATTTAGCTTTTTCTGGGCAGTTTCACATCAATTTATGAAAGACCCATGTCTTTCACATCGGCAGGCTATTTTGCATACTCTTGCTTATGTCAAAGTTACTGCTTCTCGAGGCTAATTTTTAACAATCTTTCTAATTTTGACTTGCTTGCTTATTGTGATTCTGATTGGGCTTTATGCGCATATCTATTAGTGGTTACTTTGTTTTGTTTAGGGGTAGTCCTATATCGTGGAGATCTAAGAAACAACCCATTGTGGCTCTCAGTTCTGCAGAGGTTTAATATTGCTCAATGCGGCGTGTTACTGCTAAGCTTGCTTGGCTCACCTGTTTATTCATAAAAAAAGTTGATCGTTTGAAAAAAATTGCAAACCACTTCGCACGAAGAAGGATCCAATTCGCACGAAGTGTACATGTCCTATATATAGAACTCAACTCACACGAAGTGACCATTATCTGCTTTGTACGATCTGAGTGCACCTTTGAGCGATTTGGAGATTTTGTATTAATTTGAACGAAGTGCTGCCAAAATTAATATTGGGGAGGTTGATTTACACACCTCTTACAATGGTGAAGGTATTGGACCGTAAATTGAACGACAAAAGACTATTTTCAGCACTTTGGACATTAAAACTTAGATATAGGAAATCTAGCTGGCCAAATTTAAAATGGAACATATATAGGCTTATCGGCATGTATAGGATACATTAGAGTCATCAATTTCACAAAATCATCAAGTTTGAAAAAATTGTTCAAAATGGTTGTTGGTATGAAGTGACAATGTCACTTCGCACGAAGTAAAAATTTGTAATGTTGATAACCACTCCGCACGAAGTGAAATGGTCAAAAATGTTTGTAACATACGCTCACTTCGTATGAAGTGGGAAATACCACTTTGCACCTAAGGCACTTCGCACGAAGTGTTAGGTTATTTTACGTTGAAATTTTTCTAAGTGTTGGAATTCTAAATGTTTGTGTTATATTTCGAAGTAAAAGAAGTCATTGTTTGAAAAACACACAATACTTGCTGTGTTTTGGATAAACGATTCCCGAGATAGCTCCATTTAAAGAAATATTTGAATTTATGGGACGTTTATCAGTGACAAAAGCTCTAGCACATCAGCATAAGGTCTATAGGTCACATATAGAACGATTCTTGAATGCTGCTGGATTTGTCGAGGAACCGAGAGCTATTCATTCGTAGTAAAGATTGGTGAAGGGAATTCAAGGTTAAGATTACGGAGGAGTTAATTCGAAAGGTTTAAGAAAGGACAAAGACGATGATCCTAAAGTTACCCAGAGAGAATAGTCAAGGGATGTTTCTATCGGTTGGGGTATAAAGGCCATGTAAATTCCCCGAATTTCAAGAAAGCGAATCTTGGCAGACCTTATAAGTTCTTCGTACATTCTTGTTAGGACGTTTTGAGATCGTTGATACTTGAGTTTAATAGTTTGTACTTGATTGTTAATAGTTAGTAAAACTAGAAGGGCTAAAAGTGTAATTTTTGGTACTTGTACCTGTAGCGGCGTATTTAAAGTCCCAACGTATTTAATAAATATGCTAGGTAGTTAGTGTGTATATATTGTGATTAATGGAAAACCCTAGTCTAAGGTTCTTGGACAAGTTTTGGTGATTTCTCTTGTGTTGTGATTGTTGTTCTTGTGCTAAATCCGAACATTCAGGTGCATTCAATGATTTATCTTTTTGGATTCCCTATACAGCACTTGTTGTTTGATCCATACAAGAATCTTCATCTTCATCTTTTGGTTTTTCTTAACTTTTACACATCAAACAACTCATCTATAGTTGTTTGGGTGATAACAATCAAACCACTGTGATCTGAATCTGTTTTAGACTCATAATTTGGTATCAGTGCCTTTGTGCTCTTGATTGTTTGAGTTTTTGTTAAGATTCTTTAAGTTTTGAAGGTTTTTCAAAAGTTTTCAAAGTTTCAAGGTTTTTCGAATTTTTGGACTTAAAATGGCTTGATCTGGTGTGTTTAATCATTGGCTTGTTGTTAATCAGTGTTTTGGTATACATTTGAGTTATTTTGGTACAAAGAAACATGGACTTTGAGTCGTTTTTGGGTGATTAGGGGGTTTTTGTTCATACTTAAACCTTGCTGGGCGTATTTAATTTTGAATTCAGTGTAGATAAATTTGAATATAGCGTTTTTAACTTGAAGATCGCGTAATTAACAAATACGCCGGCATTACACCAGCAGATTTGTTAATTTCCAGCAAAATAGTGTCAGCGTAATTAATCGAAGGTGACTTCAGAGTCAGTGATAAAAATCCTCAGCGATTTTATCACGGTGATCGGCGCATTTAGCCAAACTCACGTTTGTTTTGTGTGTTCCAGCGAATTTAGCTATTGTCACCGGGTCAAGTAGCCAAGCATCACTAGCGTAATTGCTATTTTCAGCGTATTGCTCTCTGATCACTCATATTCGAGCGTAATTAATCCAAGATCCAGATTTTGAACTCGAAATCAACCAAAATGTCACTCAATCAACTTAATCCAATAGCCCAAGCCGAACTGGAGACAGGAACTGCTACGAGACCTCCTCCTAAGTTGAAAGATTCTAAAGACTTCAGCAGCTAGAAGAAACGAATCAAACCGTTCTTTGAGTATACGGACTATACTCAATGGATGTTTGTCACTGTAGGACCCTGCATATTCCTATGGTAATTCGCGACGATGTTTGAACTATAAACGAAGATCCGTCAACCTTCAACGAGGAGGACAAGACTCTCATCCAACGCGATCGTAGGGCTCACGCTGCTCTAACAATGGCTCTATCCAAGGATGATAACAACCTGTTTGAGGAATATACTTTAGCTCATGAATTGTGGTTAGCCTTATTGATCACTATGAAGGGAATGAAGAGCTGGTGGATAACAAGAGAGATATGGTTCAGAAAGAATATGATATGTTCGGGAGTGTTCAAGGTGAAAGCTTGTTAGATCATATTAATCGATTATTGAATGTGCTAACAAAAATGAAGAAAGTCGGCAATCCAGTTGCTAACTATGCCTCTATCAAGAAACTTTTGGACTCTCTTCAAAAAGAATGGAGTCTACAATGCATGAAGATCAAAAGAACCTTCTTGACCAGTACAACCCCTGTCACTTTTTTAGAACTGATCAACACACTGAAGGCCTTTGAAATGGATGTCCTCAAGAGAGAAATGAATCAATCCGGATACTCTCAGAAATCTACTCAACTCTGCTGCTGCTTCTATTCCAAAAAATATGACATTCCTTGCCCTCTTAACCTCCTGTGGTTCAAGTTCTCAAACTGCTAACTCCTGTTACCTTAATTCTTCCATCATCTAACGAGAAGACCACTGTGGTCGGTGATGCTCAAGCACTCAAGATATCCACTGAACATGTTGCATTGTTTAACACCTTCCTGAGTAGCTATGAGCTGAAAAGAGATTTTCTCACTGCTGAAGACATGTATCAGGTAGATCCAGATGATATGGCAATGATTACCCTGCGACTAAAGAAGTTTCAAGACAAAACGGGAAAGAGACTGGCACTAGGAAAAGCCGGTTTCGACAAGTCCAAGCTAAGATGCTACAACTGCAAGAATCTGGGTCACTTCAAGAGAGAGTGCCCACTGTTGAAAAACGAAAATGCTGAAGTTGTTCCGACAAGAAGGCCAATAGTTATCGAGGGAAGTGAAAATGTTGCTGATAACACCCCAAAAGCATTGATGGTGGAAGATTATGACTGGGCAGAAGAAATAGCTGAGGCAAAGGAAGAAGTCAACAAAGCTCTCATGGCTTAAATTTCTACGTATTTGTCTCGTCTTCATCAAAATGTGTTGAGAAGCAAGCTGCAAGAATTCCCAAGGACGACAAAGGTATGAAAAGCATAATAGTTCCTACTAAACCATCTACAGAAAAGGGAAAGAAGGAACCTGAGAAGACTTAATCAAAGAAGACAGTCCAAGGAGCAACTAGCAACAACATGAACGAGAAAGCTAGAACTTCTACAGCCGCCATGAAAGCCGAATCTGCAAAAGACAAAGAGGATAAGGATTTGGTAAACAACATACCGTATGAATTTAAAGCAAAATTATGCTCCCAACCATGTTTGAACGTCGTGGCACATTAAAAATCACTCAACCATGACTTGATTAGAGAAAAAGAAAAGGTTTTGAAATTTAACAAAGAACTGAAAGAAAATGATGTTGCATATCAGAGAAAGTTGAACTCAACTTTGGCTGAGATGCAGACATTAAAAGAATTCTTTTTTAGAAAATATTTTATCATTAATGATCTAACTGAAAAATTAGATAAATCTCAAAATGAAAACAATAAACTGCAAATCACAATTGATAAATGGAAAGTTAGTCAGAAGGCACTGGTTGATATTGAAAATTGCCAATGACCAACATTCATGAGGATGGGATTGGATACAAGGATAAGCTCGGAAACGAAAGAAAAATCTTAACTCTTCCGCACAACAAAAACTATGTACCTATGCCATCACCTCATCCTAATAATGACTTAATTGATAAACATGATCTGTTTGCTCAAAATATCTTTTGCAAAAATGAAAATAATACTAACATTTCTGAAAGTAATGCAGATATTTTAAGCATAAAGAAGATGTGCGTAGTGAGGATGATGACTATGGAGGATCGAAAATGGAAATTAGATACTCAGGCGACAGTTATTCCACAGTTAACTTGTTTGCCTGGAAATGTAACAAGAAAAACAATACTTCTATTCGGGATAACTGTAATAGTTTAACTAGGATGGATGACTGTAATGGCTGTGTGCCTTAATTTAATATTCAGGATGATTGTAATGACCATGTGCCAACATTTAAGACTCACAACCACATGAATACAGTGGTCGAAGTAGTAGTTGAAAGTCATGACCTAAATTAGGCTCTTAATGATGAAAATATTGTGCCTGAATCTCCTGTATTTGTTCCAGACTTAAAGAAAAACAGATTTGGGAAGTTCCACACAGAGGAAATTCCCGAGTTTATTCCATCATGTACAGGTACATCAGAGTCTGAAGAAGAATCAACGCAAGTCAGCAACAGTGAAGACTTGAGCACAACAACTTCAGAAAATGGTGAAGAAACGTCAAGCGAAGATCAGGAATCTAATGATTCAAGTGAAAATCAAGAATCAGCTTCGTCATCAGCTAGCGAGAGCGATGAAGACTGCACTAAGAATGAAAATCGTCTTAACAAGAAAGTGAAGAAAGTCAGAAGTTCAAGCTACACTGCATCATCAGATAATGCTCAAGCAGCTCTAAACTCTCATCACATACATCATCTTCACACGCGGCATCCACCAAAAAGAAAAGAGCAAATTGCAATCAATGCTTTCGCTGATTTAGGACATATTGCGAAACATTGCAAGAGTAAGAAATTTTCTAAACTAAACAAGATCTTGTCAAAAGTTTCACTGAGCAATTCGATAACTTTAGAAATTCAATCAAATACATAGTTAATTCTCAATGTTTTTGAAAAAGAAAAGAAAATATTCTTGTTCAAAATCACAATAGATTAAACTCGAAACAAGTCTGGGTTCCGAAAACTAACTAACTTGTACATATTTTTGCTTGTTGTTGTATAACAGAATAAATTGCAAAAATGGCTTCGAATGCTCATGGAATACATTTGGCACGTGGACAGTGGATGCTCAAGGCATATGACCGGATTGTAGGAACTCTTGAAGAACTTTCGAATCATCGATGGCGATTTTGTATCTTTTGCTGGAGATGAAAAGGGAGGGAAAATTGTTGGAATGGGAGACGTCATATATGAAGCTCTTACATTGGAGAACGTCAATTACGTACCAGAATTGTGTTACAATCTTATGAGTGTATAACAAGTCTGAGACAAAGGAATTATTGTGTTGTTCAACGATGTGTAATGCCTATTTCTCAAGCCCGAATACTTCGTTCCTGCCGAAATGATTATGCTCTCAGCTCCTCGTCAAAACAAAACCTATGTTCTTATATGAAAAATGCAAAATCCAATGAGCATATCGTCAAAACAAAACCTATGTTCTTAATATGAAAAATGCAAATCCAATGAGCATATAACGTGTCTAATCTCAAAAGCGTCAGAATCGGAATCACTACTTCGGCATAGGCGGCTGGGGCATGTGAACTTCAAAAATATGAATAAACTTTCCAAGTTAAATTTAGTGAGAGGTTTTCCTATAAAAGAATTTCCATTTTTAGAAAAATGTATTGCATGGGCCCAAGGCAAGCAACACAAAAAGCCGCACAAATCCAAAGAAGTGAATACGATATCCGCTCCATTGCAATTACTGCATATGGATCTTTTTCAGTCCTATTAGTGTTAAAAGTCTAGCTAAAAGATCCTATTGCTTAGTAATTATAGATGACTTCTCTCGATTTTCATGGGTATATTTTCTTGAAGCCAAAAGTGAAACCATCGCCACTCTCAAGAACTTCGTTCCCATGATTGAAAATGTGATCAAGTTGAAGGTCATATCAATCAGAAGTGACTATGGATCAGAATTCAAAAATCACACGTTTACCTCCTTCTGTGAAGAAAAGGGAATACGCCTTCAGTACAGTGCAGCCAGAACTCCTCAGCAATTCGACGTTGCAGAAGGAAGAATAGAACACTCATTGAAGCTGCTCGAACTATGCTCATAGACTCCAAGCTTCCTATCATCTTCTGGGCAGAAGCAGTCAACACAGCATGCTATGTTTTGAATCAAGTTCTCATCATTAAATCTCATGGAAAAACAACATATGAACTTCTTTTCAAAAGAAAGCCTCTGATAGATTTCTTTAGACCGTTTGGATGTTCTCGTACACTCCTCAACACTGAAGACAATTTTATCAAGTTTGAAGTAGTCAGTGATGTGTGCTACTTCATGGGTTAATCATCTACTCAAAAGGCGTATCGTGTCTACAACAAACGAACCAAGATGGTTCTTGAATCATAATATGTCGACTTTCAAGAAGGAAACTCCACCAACACTGGAACTTCTCCAAACTGGTTTTATGATGTAAATGTTGTTTTCAACACTTTCGACATTGATGAACCACTCACTGAAGCCGAACCTGCAGAAACAACCCCAATAGAACGATTGTTTGATCCTTCAGACATTGGCTTCACTCCATTTACAACTCGATTCACTCCAGCTTCAGCCGATCCAATCCTTCCTGTTAATTAAGCAAATGGTGACACTTCGGCTAAGAATGCATCTGCATATGATACTTGTTCTTCACAGCCGAATGCGGATGAACCTCCTAAAGAAGACGAGCCACCAATTATCTACGTCGACGAACACTTCACCAATCTACCTCAACAAATTGAGACCTACACCAACAAAGGTTACAAGACAAATTGAATTCATCCCATTGAGAATGTCATTGGTCCTGTGGATGATGGAGTTCAAACTCGTGGACAAACATATACCACAAACCAAGGATTATATGTTGCTTTCTTTCGCAATCCATTCCAAGTGACATTGAAGAAGTTATTCAAGATTCTAGCTGGGTGCAGGCTATGCAGGAAGAGTTATCTCATTTCCGTAAGCTCAAAGTCTGGGAACTCGTGGATCTGCCAGATGGAAAGTATCCCATTGACACCAAATGGATATTTCATAACAAAATAGATGATCGTGGTGTAGTCATAAAAAACAAGGCAAGATTGGTAGTTCAAGGCTTTCGACAGGAGGAAGGGATTGATTATGAGGAAGTTTTTGCTCTGGTAGCATGTTTGGAAGCGATTAAAATATTTTTAGCTTATGCTTCGTATAAAAACTTCAAGGTGTTTCAGATGGATGTGAAAAGTGTGTTTCTATATGGAAAGGTCAAAGAAGAAGTGTATGTTTGCCAGCCTCCGGGATTTGAAGATCCACATTTTCCTAAACGACACTATAAGCTTGACAAAGCTCTCTATGGTCTTCGTCAAGCTCCTCGAGCCTGGTATGAGATTTTGTTGACATGTCTTTTGGAATGTGGATATACAAGAGGAAAAATCGACATGACTCTCTTCACGAAAAGGATCGAAGATAATGTGACGCTTGTTCAGATTTATGTAGACGATATTATTTTTGGGTCAACCGATGAGGCTCTATGCAAGGAGTTCGAGAAGTTTATGAAAGCAAAGTTCGAAATGAGCATGATGGGAGAACTCATAGTTTTCTTGGTTTGGAAGTGAAGCAAAGAGAAGATGGTATCCTCATTCATCAAGCAAAGTACATCAGGGATATTCTCGCAAAGTACAGCATGAACGACTGCAAAACCGCAAGCACACCATTTGCAGCTCAGACAGAACTCACATCTGATCTTCAAAGAAAACCAATGAACAAGTCCTTCTATCGCTTGATTATAGGCTCATTGATGTATCTAACCGCAAGTAGGCCTGACATTATGTGGGTTATTTGCATTTGTGCACGATTTCAGACGAATCTAAAAGAATCTCATGAAGTTGCTGTCAAACGAACTTTTCGCTATTTTAAAGGAACACTCAAGCTCGGACTGTGGTATCCTAAAGATAGTAATTTAGATTTAATTGCTTGTTCTGACAGTGATCATGCAGTTTGCAAGGTTTACAGAAAGTCAGTTTCATGAGGTTGTCAATTATTAGGAAATCGTCTCATATCATGGCAAAGCAAGAAACAGACAACAATTTCCACATCTACTGCTCAAGCCGAATATACAGCGGCTTACAGTTGCTGCTTAGAAGTTCTTTGGATACAAAATCAGTTGCTAGATTACGGGATCAACATCATTGACAACGAGGTGTGTCTAGGAATTGTGAAGAATCCTATCCACCACTCTAGAACAAACATCAAAATTCCCATTCATGCGATCAGAGATGCGTACGAGAAAGGATACATTCAAGTGGTGCCGGTGGATACTACACAACAGATTGTAGATATTTTCACAAAAGCCTTCGACAAAACTCGTTTCAACCAGTTGGTAACCTGGTTGGAAATGATAAATTTCTTGAGTGGAAATAAATTGCATCTTTAAAATTGTTAAAAAATCTGCCTTTTCATAATAAATAAGTCTCATAAAACTGTGCCCAACAAAAATATTTTCTGCAACATTAAAATTTTATTTTAAAGCACTGACTTTCGAACATCAAATTTAGGGGGGAAGATTTCCTAATAATGAGCATATTTTTGACGATTTGATCTTTCGATTGACACCTGCTTAAGAAATGATAGAAAACTACTGACACTTTGTTTGTTCTTAAAACTGAAAAAGAATGGAAAATCAAGATGTTAAGCAAGGAAAATCAAGGTGCCAAGCAACAACGTGTGAGTAGATTTAGCAACACCATCGAGTAAATTGCGATTAGGCGACAAAAATTAATGCTTACACAAGAATTCTGGATACCCACAATGTTGTGCAATTTGCGGGTAACATGTTGCGGCATATGGTTTAATGGTCTTAAATCTTGCATCGATAGATTGCCAAAGTCTGAGATTTCAGGACTTTATATTGACTAATCATTCGGGGATATCATAATTGCTATTCTGCTGCATCCAGATTTATGCTGACCTAGACACAATTATGATATCTTTTCAAAGAGCCAATGTGGCCAAAACCTTACAAAGATGAAGCTCTCATTAAGAGTCATTAAGTGCATACATCGTACCATCTATGGTATTTGCCTTAGCCCCCGTTAGGCATTGGTCTCTCTATTGTACGAAAGTATTGATCTGATGATCAATTGTCTATCGTTGAAATTCAAAATAAACGAAGTTAATATACTCACCCGCTACGAGGAATCTTTGTGTATACCTTGATAGCGGGGGTATGTCTGAATGTGGGACTCACGGGTACAACATTCTATCTGTCTAGCTTAAGTGGGGGCCGTTGAAATTTTGTTAATATTAGCTCAACATGATAAAATGCTCACCGAAAGCACGTTGAAAGAAGGGTGCATGGATTTAAGGGGACAAACATACTGATAATTTTTCTTGTGCCTTTATTATTCAAAATCTTCTAATTACAAACTGACAAGTGTTGCCAGCATGATCTTTTGCAAGAAAGTCACGGGGTTTGGGTCAAAAGAAAAATGTGAAAAAGTAAGCTCTATGGCTCTAAAAATGATTTTCGGGGTCCAAATTGCAAATTTGTGTTTTTCTTAAACTTATTTTAGGCTTTTGGACTATTATTAGCAAAAAAGGGCACATTTTTCGGAAAAGGTTAAGATTTTCGAGCGTATTTGGTTTGGACTTCTTAACTTTGAAGAAACCTCAAAAAGTAACTGAAGCGGCGTAATTATCCTTCCAGCATAATTAATAAATACACTGGAAGATATTTTAGTATATATTATATACATATTAGATCTGTACATGCTTCGTTTTCAGTCATCATCTTCTTCAACAACACTCAAAAACCCACTTTCAAACACTCATTTTAAAACTCCTTCAAAACATTAAAGCCGATTTTTTGCAGCAGTTATTGGTATGTGTTTCATGTTTTCGAGTTGATTATTGAATGGCCATGTTTACAGAATACATGTACTAGGCATAGACAATCAATGAGTTTTATTTCAATCAGTGCTCAAAGGTTTTAAAAGGGTTTATGAAGAAATATTTGAATTTAGCGCATTTAATTTGAATATGGTGTATTTATGATGAAGGCAGTGTAATACTCATTGATCAATAGATCGTGCATTTAAGTCTTGAACGCGAGTTCAAGAAACCGTCGTATTTGACAAATACGCCGGTCAAACCAGTGTAGATAAACATATACGCTGATTGTTATCTCGAAAAGACTTAAATCTGTGACCTACTATAAGCGTAAATAAGTTATAACCGGTGTATATACTATTTTGCTTAGCTTATATGTGTCACATGCCCGGTGTATATAACTCATGTTACCGGCGCATTTAGCAGCGGATATACCAGCGTAAATATTTATAGTAGCTGCGTATTTAACTCCAAATTTAGCGTCTTTGTCTGCGTATTTAAATATATATTTTTATTTGTTTTATTTTATTTTTATTTATTTGTATTTTTAGTTGTATTGTAAATATTTTATCTAACTAAAAGTATGTTTCGAAACATGGATCTAACTTGACTCGTTTTCATGTCTCAGAATGGCTCAACAAATGATCTGGGATGGTACGAGGAAACACAATCAGCCAATTACACTAATTCTACCAGAGCCTGATTTTGAAGATGTAATGGACTGGATGTCAAGAAGCAAAATAAGTTATGTTGTTCAAGGAAATCCGAAGATCTACTACATTCACATAGAAGACTTTTGGAGAACCACAAGAGTGAGAACATTAAATCAAGTCAAGCATATCACAGTAACAGTATGTAACAAAGAGATAAAGGTGACAGAAAAGCGAATACGAAAAGTCCTCAGCCTCGGAGACAATTCTAGTGACCTAATAAAGCTGAGTAAAGAGGCAGTGCTAGAAGGATTCCATGGGATGAACTATGTAGGTGATTTTCGAGGAAAGAATGAGATAAAGAAGACAGATCTTATAAAAGATTGAAGATTCATCTTACACACATTTTGTATGAGCATCTATCACAAAAAGGTGGGTATGACGGTCTAAATCTGGAATGGTCTGCGGCAATGCTGAATCTATGTACCAACCAGCCATTTAACGTCGCAGGCTAATCTTCTACTGCATGTTCGACAATGTAAACAAAGGTGCATGGGCCATGTATCCAAGATTCGTAAACTGCTCATTGACGACCAGCACAAGAACTTGCCGCATGATGGAAATTTATACCGGTTTCAGCTTCCTAAAGGAAGACAAATTACAGAGCTGAAAACAAAAGAATGAATAATGCAACATAACTGGATGTATAAAGAAGAAAGACTTCCAACAGTCCTTGCTGCATACAACAAATACCGTGAAGGGGTAAGGCAAGCTCGAGAAAGACAAGAAAAACATGATGCTGAAGAGGAAGAAGCAGAAGTTGAAGGGGAAAAACCACTAATACGTAAATGAATAGACAAAGGGAAGAAAGTGGTTGAAGGAGAACCCTCAAAGAAGCAAAGAAAGAAAGACTCCTCAAACCTAGAACAGATTATAGATGACAACATTCGTCCTGGGTTAACAAGAGAGGAGATCAAAACAATGCAAGCTATTTATGTTGTCGAAGAGGCAGAAAAACGAGAACAAAGGATGAAAAGGAGAGAGATGACTGAGTCAGAGACACCCGTTGTGGTGACATCAGAACAGGAATAGTTAGATCGATTTGTAGAAGGGTTGCTAACTGATCCCTCAGAGCCCACTCCAAGCAAGTCCCCGTCACAAAAGAAACGAAAAATAGGAAAGGGATCTTCCAAGGATGTTGGCCCAAGGCCCTCCTCAACTGTTCAAGCTCCTCCTCAAAGAGTTCCTTCAAGACCTCAACCATTTGAAGACATGTATGATCGCTTATCCAAGGAATTGGATTGTTTCCTGCAAGGAATTTTTCTTGTTAAAGAATCAGGCAATGATACAAATGTGCTTAAAGAAAGTTGAAAGAGCAAAGAAAGAAGAACAAAGAACTACACTCACTATGACTCAAAGCAATCTGAATTTATAAAGTTTCAACAAGATGGATTGGAGAAATTACATGAGATGGTGCAGGATCTGTTCGCTTCAGCAAATCAAAAACTAAAATACACAAGTGAAATATTTTCAATTTTGATAGTTTCAGAGAAAGAGAAGAGAAATGCAAGGCTAAAATAGTAGGAAAGAAAAAGAAACGACTCGATTCTGCTGTTGATGTAAGTTTTGATGAAGATAGTGAAGAGGAAGAAGTTGACAGGATCGAAATGCCAGAAAAATTCCTTGAGTGGGGTTTGGAAACTGACGGAGGAGATGAGTTTAAGCCTCAACATCCTGAGTGGTTCAAGAAGGAAAGGGCAAAAATGTCAACTTCTATCAGGTCATAACGATTGAGAAAAAAAGGGGTCAGTTGGAAATATTGCAATCTGACTGGGTGGTTTGTTGTGAAACGAAGAGGAGGTGTGATCCAATACTTTAGAAATGGAAATGACATGCAGAGTCTACCCACATGGGATATTCGAGAGTTGAGCAAGCATGATATGTAAATCCTACCAACAGCAGCATTGGTGGGGACCTTGAAAGACTGATTCATAGAGAATGCGTGCGTGGATTCACAGTTTTCAAACCTCAGCGCCTAAGAAGACGCGTATCAAAAACAACCAAAGACCCAATCACAGGAAAAGGAAAAGTGACATGGGTAATCAATCCAGCCAAAGTGGTGACAAGGGTGAAACTTCCTCCAGAACAACCTGGACTCTCACCAATTTTAAGAAATGGTCCTATGATGGTAAAATTGGTGAAGCAGTTATCAGATCCAACTCTAACGAAGATATCCTTATTCTGGATCCGATGGATGTATTCATGTTTTGCCTTTCTAATCTGAACATTCTTTATGGAAACAAGATACATGTTGGCGCAGGAAATGAATACCTGGTGGAAGGGATGTTGTTTCAGAGAGTTGTCGAGCGAGCAAGGGCACGAAAGATAGAAATGATGGAGATTATGCTTAGAATTGACACATAAAAAGAAAAAGATGAATCTAGAAAGAAAAAAGCTGCTGAGGCGCAATCATCCTCTCCACAACCCTCCTCTACCATAACCCAAAGATCCGTCCTCTGATTTAGATGTTCAAGTTATTCACCACCTCCGACTTCATCCACATATGAAGTCACTATGGAGGTCCAACCAACAACCAGTGAAGCCACTCTTAACAATCTGCACCACCAAGAAATGATCAACATATTGCCGCAAGCCCTGAAGCTCAGAACGAAGAATGAAGACTTCAAGTATGCAACGGTGTAAGGGGATATTGTTAGGACATTTTTGAGACTGTTTGTAGCTTGATTGTAATACTTAGTAAAGACTAGAAGGGCTAAAAGTGTAAATTTTGGCACTTGTACATGTAGCGGCGTATTTAAAGTCCCGGCGTATTTAATAAATACGCTGGGTAGTTAGTGTGTATATATTGGTGATCAATGGAAAACCCTAGTCCAAGGTTCTTGGACAAGTTTTGGTGATTTCTCTTGTGTTGTGATTGTTGTTCTTGTGCTAAATCCTTACATCCAGGTGCATTCAGTGATTATCTTTTGGGATTCTATATACAACACTTGTTGTTTGATCCATACAAGAATCTTCATCTTCATCTTTTGGTTTTTCTTAACTTTTACACATTCAAACAACTAATCTATAGTCGTTGGGTGATAACAATCAAACCACTGTGATCCGAATCTGTTTTGGGACTCACAATTCTATTATTCATGCTTTCAGTCATAAGAAGGGCGGTTACAATGATATTCTTGACTATCAGATGTGCATGGTTGTTGAACTTACACTTATCTGCCATATAACTTCACAAAGTTATCTTTGATCAGATGGCATCAAACATAACAAGAGAGAAATTTTTGCTATATCCGAGGTTTCCACAGATGATGTTGGATGATTTATATCTTCACTTGGCAAAGGAAGAAGATGATGAGCTGGTATTGAATCACATGGATAAAGTGACATTGATCAGATTGAATTTATACTTGAAGCAGAATCTAAGCCTGTTGCAAAGCCAGTTTTTGGCGCTATTCATGATAAGAACTATATTGCGCCCCCAAAGAGAAAGGAAGAAAAGACACAAGTGTTTCTGAAAGAAATGAGGAAGAAAAGTTAGAAGATTTTATTCCAAGGAGGGAACCAGCTTGTAGATGAACCATCTGATGATGAGATTCAAGTGAATGTGCCTGTGAATGAACCAGTTGCTGCGAATGTAAATATGCATGAAGAAGTATTCTCTACAACATCAGATAATGACAGAGATGAGAATGTTGTTTAAAATAGTTGCTGAGATAGTAATGGATAGCGAATTGAAGTGACTCTCATCGGTTGGTCTATGATTTTCTTATAAACAAAAATACAAAATATGTTTTGAATTTTAGGGGGAGAAAAAATTTGAGAAAATCCAAAACATATTATTAATTTCAAAAATGTACAAAAACATGAAAAAAGATAAAAAGAGTTTTCGCATTAAAAGAGTAAATGACAGTACATTTAGTGGACTATCACTGTATGCTAAAGAATTGCAGTGTTATAATGTTTAAACAAGTCTCACTGATGATGTGCCACTAGGCTTTGCACATTCAGTAGATTGTTTCTAAGATATAAACATATAGAAAAACTACTTAATTAGTGGTTTAACATCTCTCGGATATATGGTCTTAGTACACCGAAATTTCATTTGAGAGATTGTCAGATTCTGAGATACTAGGTCTTTGTAGATAATTGATATCCAGTGTATTCTACAAGTAGAATACTTTTGCTTTTAAAACTGAAAACTGCACAAAATTGAAAGTATCAAAAGATCTATCATTTGTAGTCAAAAAATTCCAAATTGGAACACCACTTTTAAGTTGAGTCTTCATCTCTTTGTCTGTACGGTGGTACGAACCTGAGCTCTCAAGTTCTCGCATAACCAAGATACAGATATCAATTAGATATATTGTTGATACACTTTTGTGTCTGTCGCTTGTTCTTAGGTAAGTTTGTAATTGTACGGCCTTTGTTTACTGTGTCTGTATAGTTTGGTCGTGTCGACCAAATCAAGATATCCTCCTATCTTGGTTCAGTACGACGATTAGTTTGTCTGTGTAAAACAGTTGCATGTGTGCATGTTGTTGAGTCTTGTATATGTGATGTCTGTGACATGTTCTCTGAAGAAGACTTCTATGTGCGAGTGGGAATGCTTCGTACGAGCAAGATGTTGCTCGTACGATCCACTCATCCTTTGTACGAATGAGACTCTCTAAACAAGCATACAGCTTGTTTCGTACAAGCTGGTTTATGTTCGTACGAGCCAGCTTGTTCGTACGGGTATTTTGGAGAATGTTCTTCGTGTCTTATGGTGTTTCGTATAACCAGCAACATACTTCGTACTGTTTCTAGGTGTGGACACTATATAAGCAGACATGCACTTCTCAGTATAGTATTAGACAAGTGAGTGAACTAGAGAGTAAAAAGACCTAGACATCTGAGAGAGACACAAGAGCACATAGTGTGTTGCATGAGTCTGTATGAACATTGTTTGTATATGTTTGTATCAGTTCTCTTCTGTTAATCAAGATGCTGAATCTTTGGTTATCTTGTGTTCTTACTTTCTTTTGATTTGCATACTTACGAGGATTCCGCACTCGTATTTGTGTTGTATAAACACGGAAGTAGGTTAATCTTGATCCTCTAAGTGGACCTACAAGAGGTATCAGAGCTTTGGCTTTCTTCCTTGTTTTAATACCAAGCTTAGTGTTGTGTATGAGCTAGTTTTGAGGGTTTCTTGAAGTGTTCTTGAACTTTCAGCAGGAAACTTAAGTTTTTATAAGATAACAAACTTAAAACTTAGTTAAAATTGTTGTACCCAGAAAATTTTCATTAAAACCTTGTTAGAACACATGGAGACATGTTAAAATCAAGTTTTTCTTAAAATTTTTATCTGTTCAAGTTGAACACATTTGCAGGAGAAACTCACCGAAAACCTCACTGGAATGTTGTTGTAGGGTTGACCAAATCTCTGACATTCTGTACTTGACTGTTAAAACTAAAAAGCTGGTATAGAATGTTTGTCTTTTTAACCAAAATTGTATAGACAACAGACCACTTTCGAAAACTAGTCTGTGCAAGAAAAGGAAAGTTTTCACCAACCAGCCCTGCAAAAAGATTCCGTTGCGAAAAACATATGTGCGAACCATCCGCACGAAGAACTAGACTGTTCCTACGAAAGACCAGTCATCTGCACGAAGAACCTGATTCACACAAAAGACTAAGTCGTTCGCACGAAAGAGTGTCCCCCGTATGAAACACCTGGTTTGTACAAAGGACAACCACTCGTACGAAACATTGGTTCGTACGAAGAACAACTTAATCTGTTTTTCGTGTTTTGATTTTTTTCAAACTGTGTGATTTTTCAAACTTTGTGATTTTTAAAAGGAGACTATTATTTTCAAAAATTAAACCTTTTAATTTTCATAATCAGGAAAAATATAATGAGTATTAATACGTGGGATTAGAGTAGTAGTTCAAGCACAAATCAAGACTCAACACAAACTTTCACAACCTCATGGGTTAAATCATTGATGCCTCAACATACAACCATGATTACCGCAAATCAATGGGCATGTGTCGCAAATCAGAAGCAGAGCATTCATACTCTTCTATGAGCGAGAGTGAAACCGGGAGTAATAATCGTCCACCTAAACTGAACAATATGAATGATTATCCTTCGTGGAAAATTCATTTCCATACATATGTTCTCGGACAAATACTGAATTATGGAAATGTTTCACTACACCCTACAAGGAATCACTCGAAGAGGCAGGATCAAATCCAACCTCCTTAGCCAATCTAGATGAAGGTGATAAAAAGGCTTACGATCTAGAGAAAAAGGCGTTTGCTATCCTTACACAAGCACTCCATAAAGATATTTATCATCAGTTTGTGTATTGCACGACCACCAAAAAATCTGTGGGATACCCTGGAAGCAAGAGGAGAGGGCAATGCTGCAACCAGAAAAATATGGCATGATCTGCTAAAGAAAGAGTTTGAAGGTTTCATGTTCATGGAAAATGAAACACTAAATGATATGACAACACGTTTCTACCATATGCTCAGCGAAATATACTCGTACAACGTGTTAGCATCTCACAAGAAATCGTGATGCGCTTTGCTAACGCATTACCGCCAAAATGGGGTCAATTTATTGACTTATTGAAACATACAGGTGTTTTGGATTCAATCAGTATTTATGAATTTGTGCAGAAATTGGAGAACAAAAAGGAAGAAGAACTTCGAAAGGCACAAAGAATTACTGTTCCACAAAACCCTGAGATGTACTTTGGAGGTATTAATACAGGTATTAGTGTAAATCAACAACCAAAACTTCAAATCGCGTTTGTGTCAAACGTGAATCCCTTTCTATCACAAGCTGTTCAAACAAACCAGTCTGCAAGCTCAAGTACTCAAGCCTATGGGCAAGTATTTGATCCGAAAGCCTTTCTACCACAACCACGAGATTTTGCACCTCAAGTTCCACAGCAAGCTTCTCAACAAGCTTTCTGTGGTAACAACGTTCAACCTGCAAATCCCAATACAGTCGGACTTGACACATCACATCTTTCATGGTCAACGTAGAAGTTGCTCAGGAACATATGGAACTTCTAAATACCATGGTTAGTGCTTATTGCGGATTAGTCGCTGGTCAAATTGGAAACATCAATTTGACTAATGAAGACTACCAACAAATAGACAGAGATGAGATGGAGCTAATGGATATCAAATGGGCATTTGCAAGTGCGATGAGAAAGCTAAGGATTATATGAGCAGAACAGGAAGAACCAGTTTGGAAAGCAAGAAAGATACAAAATATGGTTTTGATAAAAATGTTGTTACTTGCTTCAACTGTGGTGAAAAAGGTCACTTCAAGCGTGAGTGTACGAGACCTAGCAAACAAGGAAATCACAACCCCATCCGAAATCAATCACAACCAACGAACACAGCTCAAGTTAACCATGATCGAAGGATAGTAGCTGTTAACAACCCAAACAATACCAACCAGTCAGGACCTTCAAACCACACAAACAAAGCTTTAGTAGTTCAGGCAGATGAAGGATACGATTGGTCAGTACAATTGGGAAATGATAATCAAGGAGGAACGACATGTTATGCCAAGATTATCAATCAATAAAACATGTACATAGTATTGACTGTTCTGATGATGATGATGATGATGATGATGATGATGATAGTTTCGGGTATAATGGTGGTTCTGATGAAGAATGCTCAAATTCATGTGGTTATGGGTCTGATTCAGATATCAGGGAAGGAAATGATGCTGAGGTCAGAGAATTGCTGAAAGAAGCAGAAAAGATGAAAAGTCAAAAGGCCAGTCTGATGAAGAAAGTAGAAACTGCTTCAAAGGAAACATAAAAATTCTTTACAAACAGTGCATCCTTCCCTCATCATACTGCTTTCATGACGAATGTTGCCGGTTCGACAAGTCAGGTAAACTCCGACTCTCCTAAAATTTGTAGTGACTGTGCTGAATTAAAAACAAAATTTGAAACAATAAACAGTCACAATAAAACCTAGTTGTTGAACTCTCACAATCAAACCTAGTTGTTGAACTGTCACAATGCAAAGAGGCTAACTTGGCTTTAACTCGAAACGAAAAAGAATTCAAATCTGTAATAGAAACCCTTAAGAAAAGCGTTTCTGAATTAACAAAGACAGTTTGACAAATAAACAAGAATTAATAACTGCATTAATCTCCTTGAGGAAACAAAGAAAGAGTTAGCCATCGCCAAATGCGAACATGATGCGATCAAGCTATAATTGGAAAGTTATTCTAACTCTCGATATGTGCTTGATCACATCATTGATGTTCAAAAGCTAAAAGGAGATGTCAAATGCGTAGGGTATAAGTCGTGTACACCTCCGTTGAACACAACTATACCAAATTGCCTGATGAAGAGGAAATGCCATGCTTTGAACCCTTTGTACCTCTTAATCCTGAAGAGTTTAGCAGCAGGATTAGGGTTCAAGCTAGACAATTCCTCAGTTGAATCAAGAAAATCAGAGGACTCATCGTCAGTCGTTAACCAGAACCCCTCTACAATAGAGGAGGATGATTCGTCAGATGATGAGTCCGAGAAAAATGATCAGGAATCAATCTCTTGATGAGGAAAAAGGGATAGAAATGTCTGCTACTCCCGGTGTGGAAAACTGTTGAAAATCAAGAGAATGATCCTATGAAATCTGTGAAGACAAATGTGTCTACAATGAAACTGATAATGTATTGTATACTTTGATTGGAGACAAGAAAATCTACTCAAACAAAGACTTTCCGATAAAAAATGTAAATCCAACCTATATTGATCAAGTTTTTGAGAAATCAACAATCAATTTTTTGGAGAAGAAAAACTCAATCAAGTCACAACCATTACCTTTTTCAAAAGAAAAACAAAAGGAAAACAAGCTGAAAAACCTAGGGTACCACAACCAAAGGTTGAAGCAAAAGGCACTCGCTACAAAAAGAAATTTAAGAATGTTAAATTTGTGAGTTCTATTGGTACTGATAAAGTCGAGACTTTTGAAGGCATGTCTAATATAGATTTTGTAAACAAAGTCAAGGTTTTAGCGTAACAGTGAAATCAATTACACTCAACATACAAATGGGTGTGAAAATGAACCGGTACCTCAAGACCCACAAGTTCAACATCAACTCATAAACAGGATCTCCTAAATTTGTTGAAAGGAGAACATGTTTTACGTGTGGAGAGTTTGGCCACATAATCAAGAATTGTACAAACCCAGCAAAACCTAGATTTGTTGAGAAAGCCCCTCCTGAACCAACTTGCCAACGTCGATCTGTTTCTCCAAAACAAGACAAACGTATTGTTAAAGAACAAGAAGAAAAACAGAGACGTAAACAAGTAAAAATAATTGAAAAAGCATTGAAACCGGATCCTTCAGAAAGGAAACCAAGTTCTTCAAATTTCATAAAACCAGAAGGTGTTAAAAATGTAAATTATAGTCATTCTGGTAAATTTCAAAAATCTTGGAAACCTACGACCGGTGATGGTTCAAGAGGAGGCACGCAATTTCAAAATCATCAAGAAATAGAAATCACATTTCTTGATGATAAGGGTCGACCCAAGACCACTAAGGCTTGGGTCCCCATCTCAAACTGATCGGGTATTGAAATGTGTAGGGTGTTCCAGGAGGAACTGTAAATAATCATTGGATTGTTGAAGTGGAGTATCGAGGCACATGACAGGCGACTTAAGGCTCCTTTATGATGTGAAAAGCATTCGAGGAGGCTATGTGGCTTTTGCTGGAGACAAGGGCGGATACATCACTGGATAAGGAATGGTATCCAATGGTGTGGTTAGCTTTGATAAGATCAATTATATTCGACAAATTGATCACAATCTTCTAAGTGTTTCTCAAATATGCGACCAGAAGTTCACAGTTCATTTTGATGATGCCGGATGTTATGTGCTGAAACCTGGTTTCAAGATTCCCAAAGAATAGATTCTCCTGTCGGCTCCAAGAATTAATGACCTGTATATTCTTGACAGTAGCCAAGCTATTACCACGTCTGCACAAGTCACATGTTTTGTCTCAAAAGCCACTGAAAAGGAATCAATCTCTTGGCACAGACGAATAGGACACATTCATTTGAGAAAAATGAACTATTTGGTGAAAAACAATCTTGTGAATGGTGTGTCAGTGAAGAATTTTCATCTACAAGACGTCTGTGTATCGCGCCAAAAGGTAAAGCAAGCGAGAAAATCTCATCCTGTGAAGAAGATTAACACGGTGAATATGCCTCTGGAACGTCTTCATATAGACCTCTATGGACCTATGAAACACCTTTGGTGATTCATATTGTTTAGTAGATGCTGATGACTACTCAAGATTTTCATGGTTGAATATGTTGGCACACAAGAGTGAAGTTCCTGAAATCCTCAAGTATCTCCTAACTCTGCTTGAAAATTTATACAATTTGAAGATAAGGAGAATCAGAAGTGACAATGGCACCGAATTTAAAAATCAAGTTATGGATGACTTCTGTTCTTCTAAAGGCATTCTGCATGAATACAGTTCTCGATACACTCCACAACAAAATGGTGTCCCTGAGAGGAAAAATAGAACTCCAATTGAAACAGCAAGAACTATGCTAGTAGAATCAAAACTTCCTGTTCAATTTTGGGGAGAAGCTGTGGCTACTGCATGTTACACGATGAATAGAGTTCTTATGGTGAAGAGGCACGGGAAGACATGTTTCGAGTTGTTACATAAAAGGAAACCAGATGTTTCTTTCTTAGAACCTTTTGGAGCTCCATGCACTATGATTGATCCACATGGTAAATTTGGTCCGAAAGCTATCGAGGGTTTCTTTCTTGGATATGCTACTCCTAATTTCAGAGTGTGGAATTTGTCAACGAAAAAGATTGAAGAATAGGGTGAAGTCAAGGTTCAAAGATACACAGAATCAGTAAGAGCTCCGGGTGCTCCTTGCATGTTTGACTACAATGGGCTGTTTAACTCCTTTAATCTGCCAACTTTTGATGATGCTTCTGTAGCTGCTCAAATGTTACTGGAAAGTGATACTGCAGTTGACTCGTCATTAGTACGACCAATTATTGTTAACCCTCAAGTGTCTACTTCGGTTAACAATCTTGTTCAGAATGAGGAATTCGAAGATGCTGCTGATTAAAATATTTCATCAGAAGATGATGAGTTCCATGATGCAAATGAAGCTACTTCTGCTCCGGTTCCTGGAACTTCGGACGTCACATCAAATGTACAAAATCAAGGGACGACTGAAGGTCATACATCTACATCTTCGTCAAATCCAGCAAACAAATTAGTTGTTGATCTGAATATTAACAATTTGGGTATAAATTCTCGAGTTCCTGATGTTCCTGAAACTCGAATTCATAATACCCATCCTCAGCAGAATATCATAGGAAATGTCCAAAGTGGTGTGCAGACTCGTAATCAGCTCAGGAATAACCAGAATGCTGGTTTGTATTTGGTTATTAGGGAATCTGGGGAATCATATGATTGGTCTTTTGCCTGCTATGTCTGCTAAGTTGAACCGAAATCTTGGAAGGAGGCTATGAAAGAAGACTCATGGGTTGAACGCAATGCAGGAAGAACTTCAACAGTTTCAGAAGTTAGGCGTGTGGAAATTGGTTGACAGGCCTGACAAATATAAGAAGATTGGTACAAGATGGGTTTACAAATGTAAGAAGGATGACCGAGGTGTTGTTGTGAGAAACAAAGCAAGATTGGTTGTTCAAGGCTTTAATCAGGTAGAAGGCATTGATTACAATGAAGTTTATGCACCGGTAGCACGTCTTGAGGCAATAAGAATCTTATTGGCTTATGCGTCATACAAGAAGTTTACCATTTATCAAATGGATGTGAAAGTGCATTTCTTCATGGTGTGGTTGAAGAAGAAGTATATGTTGAACATCCGCCTGGTTTTGAAGATCCAATCCATCCTGACAAGTTTTGGCTTTTGATCCAGGCGCTATATGGTCTTCATCAAGCTCCACGGGCTTGGTATGAAACGTTGTCTTCCTATCTTCTGAAGAATGGTTTTCGACGTGGATTGATCGACTATACTCCCTTCATCAAGGAACATAATGAGGACTTATTGCTGGTACAAGTGTATGTTGATGATATTATTTTTGGGTCGACCAACGAAAAAATGTGCAAAGAATTTGAGCAGGTGATACAAGAGAAGTTCGAGATGAGCGCAATGGGAAATGACTTTCTTTTTAGGTTTGCAGGTTCATCAATCTAAGGAAGGGATTTTCATCCATCAAACCAAGTATGTCGGGGATATTCTCAAACGATTTCAGATGGAAGACTCAAAGCCCTTGGGAACTCCATTAGCTTAGTTTCATGGGATTACTCCTAACGAAATGGGTGAACATGTGGAACCATCTCTTTATCGTGCTATGATCGGATCTCTTATGTATCTTACTGCTTCAAGACCTGATATAATGTACCTAACATGTCTTCTAGCTAGCTGCCAGTCCAATCCGAAGGTTTCTCATTTGATGGCTGTAAAAAGAATCATTTGAAGGGTCGCCCGGACACTGGTCTCTGGTACCCTAAGGATAATAACTTTGATTTGACACATTTAGTGATTCTGATCATGTGGCTGCAATGATCGATGCAAAATCCACATCAGCAGGATGTCAGTTCTTGGTAAATCGCCTAGTCATGTGGCAGTGCAAAAAGCAGACTTTGTAGCTACGTCAACCTATGAGCTGAGTATATTTCGCTTCTAGTTGATGCTCTCAGGTTCTATGGATCCAACAGCAAATGCGCGACTACAGTTTTGATTTCTAACTACTCCTATTTATGTTGATAACGAAGCTGCTTTACAGTTCACTCGAAATCCTATGCAACACTCAAAAACCAAACACATTGAGATTAAGTATCATTTCATACAGATTGTTATGAAAAGAAACTTATCAATGTTTTTAAAATCCACACCTATCACCAACGTGCCGACCTGTTTACAAAAGCTTTTGATAAATCTCATTTTGATTATCTACTTTTGGTCAATGGCATCAAGGTGAAACCCGAGTAATTCATCCTTGGCTAATCATTTTTCGTAGATATTTTCTTAAAAACTCTAAAACTACAAAAAGATTTTCTATTTTCTCTTAGTTTTATATTTTAGGGGGAGAATATTTCAAGAAAATACAAAAACACGAGAAAATGCAAAAATATACAAAAAAAATATGTCTTTTATTTAGTTTAAGTTTTTATTACCTTCTTTATTTAAGGGGAAGAAAAATTTTGAAAAATACAAAAACAATAGAAAACCAAAAATCAAAAATGAGTTTCTTGGATAGATAAGAGAAGATGATGAAATACACTAGTGATCTATCATAAACAGTCAAAAACACAAAATGAAAATTGATAAGTAGCTTTACTAATGATGTATCAGTAGGCTCACAAACAGATTAAATTGTGCAGGTTGATATAAACATAACGGACTACAAGCCAGGTGGGAACCATTCATTGGCATATGGTCTTGGTACCGAAATTTCATTTGATAGTATGCCGAGGTTCTGAGATATGCGGTCTTTATGCTGACTTATCATCTGGGTATCATGGTTGAATCTTTTACCGAAAAATAACGGTGATGCAAGTCTAGAACTTTCATGATACCATACATAGTGTAAATACTGCATACAACCTTCAATAAGTGATAAACATATCACATCCACCCAAAAATAAGGTGATAAAATATCACAATGCGGGAGCTAAGTTCGTCTCTTTATCGGTACGATGGTACTAACTTGTTCACAAACTTACTCCTGTGCCCTACATGCATCTGAAAATCAAGTTTCTCATCAATAAGTGATTTATTCACATAGGGCTTGTTTTTCAATCAAAATAAGTGAGTATCTCACATCATATACGTCAAAACAGATGATAAGCAGTATACTCACCGTTAAGATTTTCTCTTGTGCATATCTTGATACGGGAATGTGTCGTGAAGTGGTTGAACACAGGCTAGTAAGTATAATTCATACCTTAATCATATCTCCTAATCATGATTACATCTGATAAGCTGAGCTTACGTGGACAACAATATCGATAATCATAGTAGAATGCTTATTTATTTAATTTGATTTAAACAAAACTCGTTTTTGACAAGATTAAAAGCTGGTATGATTCTCTTACCTTGAAACTCTGAAAAAGATTATCTAGTAAATATATAGTTTACTCTTATCTGTTACTGGTTATTTTAGTTTAGTTTACTTTGTGGTTTAATTAAGTTCTTTTTGAGTTAGCCAAAATTGAAGCTCAAAAGTTTTCTACCAAGATACGCCCTAAAAACCATTCGCTTTTATATCATAACTTCATAAAAGTACTTTCTTACAACGGGTAAACTCATCTCACAAGATCAAAATCTGTTTAACAAAGCACTTTCCCTAACTTAATATGTGATTAGTGTGGATATGTGCAAAGTTCTAAACAGGTCAGCGAAAAACCTAAGGTCCTCGAAGAAGTAAAAGTCCAGTTTGAAAAACCTGGATTCGTACGAATCATATCATTCGTACGAGCTATTGTGCTTCATAAGAATGACCGTTGGGTCTTGTATGTTTGGAGCTCTTCATACGAACTAAGGTTATTTCACACAAGTACCATGATGTGGTATAAAAGGTGATGAAGTTCTTTGGTAGAACTTCACTTTCACCTTGCTCACGTCATTCTTACACCTCTCCTTAAGTTGTTTTTGATTTGTTTAAGGTATACTTGACTATGTTGGCATACTTTGAAGATGAACAACTTAAACATTATCTGACCATGTGACTTTAACTGACTTGAACAAGAAAATTTAAGCGAAGAATCATTTTAACCGAAAAGCAAGTAACTTCTCTTGAAGTTGTTTGTACGAACTAGATTTGTACGAATGAAACATCACTCGCACGAATAACACATCACTTGTACGAGCCAGCTATTCTTACGAATGAATCAGTTGTTTGACTCAAGAGTTCGTAAAAGTGAGTTGTTCTTCGTACGATTAAATTCGTATGAGTCAGTAGTTCTTTGTTCAGGGAATATATACATACAAAAAGTTTGGAATAAAACTTTTTGTGTATATTTCCTAATGAAGTTGTGTTCTTATTCTATTTGTTGTATGTGTACAGAATAGAACAAAAGGAACATAAAAGAAAACTCGTAACAAAGAGAACTGGCAAGTCAGAAGTGGAAATTCTGAACCGAGACATAACATGGTGGCCTACTTGGATCCGGAAGACAAATTTGCTGAGTACAACGGTATAATGAAGTTTTTGCGCGAATCAAGGATCCATTATGCTATCACGCACAAGACTACAGTATACAAGACATTGATCAAGGAATTTTGGGATTCAGCTAAAGTTGTTGAAGTGAATGGGCAGGAACTTATTGCAGGAAAGTAAATGACTTGAATGTAGATGTCACTGTTGAAACCATTAACTCAGTATTATAGCTTGGTGATGATCTGGAGGCTCCATTCTCAGTATCGTTGAAATGTCAACATGGATGTTTGCTTAGAATGAAATGTGTTGGAGATTTTCTCGTGGGACAACTAAACAAAGCATGGTTGCCACTTCGATACAAGTTCTTTCTACATGTTTTAATTCAGTGTTTGAGGAACAGACGAAGTGGTTATGACATGGCAAATAACGACTTGGTTGGAATGATGATAGCTTTGGCATTGAACAAAGCGTTTAGTGTTTCAAAGTATATTTTTGCAAACATGAAGGAAAACCAGAGAAGAACCAGATATGGTGGAAACAAGTTTTGGATGTATCCTCGTTTTCTCCAAATGATCTTGAGTGTGCAACACCCACATCTTCCGAAGAATGACAACGATGCATTAAAAGTTGAAGTTATGATGGAACAATCATTGAAAATCTTTAGAGGTGTTACAGCAAAATGTTACAAGGAAAGCACACCTCCTCGTAAGTTGATCGGCTTTCTAGCAAATGATCAATATATTGCACTAGAAAATGACAAGTGACGCCATGATGACAGTGATTTAGATAATGAAGAACCAACCTTGAAAAAGATGATTGATAAGTTTGGTCACAAAAGGGGAAAGGGTAATGATGATGATGGTGATAATGTTGGTAATGATGGTGCAAGAGAAGTAGTTGCAGAAGTCCAGCCTACCTTTACAACAGAGGAGACTGAACCTGTAATGATGAAACCTACTACAATTTCTAAGCCACAACCTTCAAATACCACAGCAGCTGAAACACCTTCGGCTGAAGATACTCCAGTTCGATCGCAACCTACTACTTCTTCAACTCAACAATCCCAGTCTACATCACATCAACAAAATGCAAAACGAAGCAGTCGTTTGTGCTCTGAAATTGAAAAGGATGAGAAAGTAGATTTTCTGTTCTCTCAGTTGCAAGTTGCGGTAATCCAGATTAACAAGCATTCAGAGTTTATATCTTTAAATCAGAACACAGTTGTCAAACAACAGTTGGAGATAAATTCTTTGAAAGAGATAGTTAGAAAACAGGATTCTGAAATTGCGCAGTTAAGAAAAGAAAATGAGCGAATGAAGGCTGCAGATTCTGAAAGAGCAACTTAGCTTCAACAGATGAGGACAGTTGATAACTCTCGGGGGATTGAGATAAATAGACTGAAAGAACGTAGTGCGGCTGTACAACGATCTACGGAAACATTAACTGCTAAGCATAACGACTTGAGAGAATGGTATCATTCTCGCAATGTTACACTGGTTGAAGGCTTTAATTGTATTAAAGACCTATTTGAAATGAGCCGAAAGAGGGTGAACATTCTATGGAATGATAGATGCAAAGCGCAGGAGATCAAGAGAAAACATGATCAGGTTAATGAAGACACTGGCAATCCTGATGCTTCAGCCTCATCCTTGCAATCAAAAGTTTCTGCTTCAACTCCAGTGGTAGAATCTAATGCACAGAAGATTGTGACCGATCCAGTTATCTCCAGTGGTACTCAAGAGAAAACAGGAAAGGTTTGATGTTTCTAGAAAGTTTTGAAGACCTGATGCTCTATCAACGATGGATAGTAGATCTTCAAGGGAAGTTTGCTGATACTCCATGACATTCAGTATGAAGACCAATGACTGAAAACCGAAGACCAAGCAACATCCAAGGGGGAGTTTGTTGACAAGTGAGTGAACTAGAGAGTAAAACAGAGCTAGACATCTGAGAGAGAGAGACACAAGAGCACATAGTGTGTTGCATGAGTTTGTATGAACATTGTTTGTATATGTTTGTATCAGTTCTCTTCTGTTAATCAAGATGTTGAATCTTTGGTTATCCCGTGTTCTTACATTGTTTTGGTTTGCATACTTACGAGGATTCCGCACTCGTATTTCTGTTGTATAAACAGGGAAGTAGGTTAATCTTGATCCTCCAAGTGGACCTACATATATTCGCCTGTAAGATGAAATCTAGTGAATCTTGATACGAGAGTATATTCTCAGGTAGGAATTAAGGTTAAGTCAAGTTCTTAAAATTACCAAACATATATTGGAACAATTGAGAAATGTGTCGAGGTTTAAGTGGACAAGTATACTAACAATCTAAGTGAATTTGTTTAAAACATAAATTTTTTAAGATCAACGGTATTGGTGATTTATCTCAAAAACTAATATGATCATCTATCACAAACTCACAAAAATTAACTGAGAGGGTTGATAAAACTGAGAAAGTGATTAAAATTTGAAAATTAGAAAATGATAAAAAGTTTGTGTCTGAAAAAATTAAGTTAGAATCTGAAATGGTTATTTGAATGTATGTAAGAATGAACAGAATGCAAATTAATAGGAGGAGTAGATCAAAATGTGGAATAAAGAACAGGAAGCTCAAAGAAAGGGGGAGCATGTTGATATTTAATGGTTACAAGTCAAAGATCATAGCATGGAATTAAAGAAGAGACTATTTATGATATGCTGAACAAGCACGTTGCAGAAATTCAAGCATTGAAGACTTGAAGATAGTGAAAGACTCTTAAGCTTAGAAGAAAGAATTTGATGACTGAGGCAACATCCAAGGGGGAGACTGTTGATGCATATGTCTGTGGCGTACGTCATTGAATAACATCAAGTCGGTAATAGGAGCATAAAGTTATAATGTATATTTGTGAATGTATTGTTCACTTCGCACGAAGTGATAGTTCACTTTGTACGAAGTGAGTCACCCTGTGCGAAGTGAATGGTAGCCTCATATGATCTGACAGGCCTATATATAGGTTTGCGAGGTTAGTGTTAGATAGTTTTTGTGTAATCAGGACGGCGGAGCTCTGTCCAGTTGTTCTGGATCTCTAATGTTTGGACAATCAATGAAATAACAATTATAAAGTGAATCAATCTTGTTGATAATGTCACCTAACTATAAGTCGGGTTCCACACGTTTATACTAGGTTATTCAAGTTAGTGCCTGAGCTATCGAATCCTAGAACGGACCTACAATTTCTGATATCACTTCGTTCCTTTAAAATGTGACAACTAGGCCGCTATATACATTGCTAAAAATCTAATATTTCACGAGCGTACTGAACACATTGACTTGGATTGGCATTTCGTTTGCGAAAAAAAACAAGAAGGTTTGATTACTTTGTCTCATACTCGCACCACTAACCCAGTTGCTGATATTTTTACTAAGAGTTTGCATGTTGCTCAACATCAAGATTTGCTGCACACGACCCACTAACTTGAGGGGGTGTAGTCATGTGAGTTGCACGTGTACATAGTTAAGTTAGTTAGGTCGGTTAATTAGCTGTTAATCTTATTTATAGTTAGTTAGTTGTAATGAGAAGGTAAGGAGAATCAGTTTTTCCCCAATTTCATTTGCTCTCAAATGACAATCACCAGCATCACCACTCTGCTAGTGATATCTCTTCAGTCACCACTATACTTTTTAACAAATTTGATAATTTTTATTAAATATAACATAAAATATGATTTTTGTATTTACATAAATTAAAAGGTGAATTTCTACTAAATTCATGGAATTAATATTTTAACATATAATGACATAATTTTTGTGATTCTTTTGTCTTGTTATTTCATTTACACAATTTTAGATTTCTTGTTTGTAAATTTAATATGTTGAACTAAAAATTATATATTAGAAGTTAAGGAGTTTATGGACTTAGTAAACCATAATATAAAATTGTAGAAATAAATATTTTCTAGTATGTGACATTAGTTGTCTAGTTAACCATTAAGTTTATAAGTATGTGATATTAATATATATAGTTTTAGGATAAGACAAGATCCCTAAGTGATAGGATTAATTTTATAGTTTTAGAGGTTTTTATTTTTATTATTTATTTTTTTAGGGTAGCATATTATTTTTTGAAGTTATTCCTTCAACACTTTTGTGGTTTACCTAAGGTTCAAACGGAACGCAAAACTGTGTATAGATATATTCTTTTTCCCCTTTTGTCATTTAATCTTTTTGGGGTGTATCATGTGTATTATTTCTTATATTTCTACTTAAATCATCAACATGTAAAATTGATATTTGTCAAATACAACATATAGATTGTATCAAATACGGTATAAAAACAACCCTTTTTAGTACTAATGTTGGAAAAAGTGTGTTTCTTTATATACTTTTGATTTTCAGGATTAAAAGAGCTTAATTGCTTAAAAAGAACAAATTAACGATAAAAACGTATAGAAGACGGAAGATGACACACTATACCAACCCTCTAAACTTCACCCCAAGACCAAAACAACGAATCAGAAGTCTAGCACAAGGCCGTGCCTTGTTGGCATGGGGTCGTGCCCCTTCAAAATTCCAGATCAGAAGAAGACAAACAGATATAGACAAGAGACATGGGTCGTGTCCCTTGGACACGGGCCGTGGTCAACTTCCAGATTTGCATATCTGGGATAGTACAGCAAGTACAATGGCCACAGGGCCGTGTAGCAGACGATATGACATACTCATTAATGAAGACAGAGAAGAAGGAAGATACGAGGTCGTGCCTGCAGGGCACGGGCCCATGTGAAGGGCCTGTTTCCAGCTATAAATAGGGGTGCTTGGTTTCATTTCAACTCATCCCTTGGCAAACCACTTCTCTCACACCTACCACCTCTCCACCACCATCATCCACCATATTCATCCATCATCCATCCTAGAATGTGTATAGTAGTCTCGGGATCCAAGATTGATCGTAAGAGTTTTTGTCAAACAAAGGCCATGCTTAGCTAATCTCTTACATCACTTGGTGAAGACAAGTTATTTGTGTATTACTTTTTATTTCCTAGCTTTGATTAACTTTTTAATTGGTATGTATTAATGACTTTAATAACTAGTTTTTTTATATTGAATGTGAATTTTATTCTATTATCTTTCATGTTTCGTTGATTCACTCATTCGTGTTTTTACAGTCTATATAAAGCGTGTTAATTGCCTGAAAGAGGGTTAGAATGGTGGTATGGATAAAGTTCTATCATCACTTAATGTATAGATCCTGCAAGGACTTGGTTCAAGCTTATTAGGACTTCCCTTGAGTTAGATAACATCAAATTCGGAAAGTAAGAACGACTTGAATCCCTTATAAATAAACTAGTATTAAAACTTTAAACCGGCCTTGCGGGACTATTAAAACTTTAAACCGTCCTTGCGGGATTGTACCCCTGCTAACTCAGACCAATATGGTCGAGGGTAGCGTTGCCTCCAAAAGAGGGACACGCCACATTTTGCATTAATAACTTACTTTATTATCTTTCTTATTCCGACCTTGCGGGACTGTATCCCTACTGACTCAGACCAGTATGGTTGAGGGTATTACCTCCAAAAGAGGGACATGCCACTTTAACTAAGATAATCTCTTAAGAAACCCAAAGCGTGGAAATCATCAAAGGATACGTAAATAATGAGTCGGAACCAAGTGATTATTTCTTGTCTATTTGTTTCTTTTATTACTTTAGTTATATCTTTATTTCTACTTATTAAAAACCTTCTCTAAAAATTTATTTAGATTAGACGTTGACTTTATTCCGGTATTATAAGCTCGTGTGACCTTGGACGGCATCGGTATCTTACCATCACTATACCACGCCAACGATGGGCGCACTTGCCTAACGTGTTGTAGAGAGTGATAGATGCATATCGTGTTTTTATAACTTTAAATCTTGAATAAACGAGTGAAAAATACTTAAAAATGAATATGTCATTATGTGTTTCGTACTCATGTTTCTGTTGTTTCTTGTTTCTAGTATCTATTGTTTCATATACATGTATCTACTTGTTACTCGCTTTGTGTCTATTGTTTCTATTATGGATCCACTAGCTGACCGCTTTCCCCATGGCCATGTGTTAAACTAGGTATCACGACCATTATTTGCTCCCTCATGACTATGGCACGTGGGTATTGTCACATTATTCTTAGGTTGACCCTTTCCTCATGACTATGGAATAATCATTGATTATTCTATTTATTGTTGTGTTTGAGTATATGTTGTGATTTTCGGTTGTGGTGGTTGTAGGCTTTTGTTGGTATTGTTGAATTGTTATGGATATATCGTTACACTTGAGGTTGCATGTTAAATCATTTTAAATATTTAAAAATAATGAAGGAAATGTTTTATTTAAACTTAGATCTATTCACCAACTTTATGTTGACCCAAAAACCATTTTTTACGCATGGTACAGGTAACCAGATGAGATAGAGATGAAAATATTTAGGACAAGCCTTAGTTAAATAAACTGGATTTTGTCTTATGATTTATAACATTGGTATTGTATGAATTATTCAAGATTTCTATGGTATGTGTGACATTTTAATTTGACCATGCCTTCAATATTTAAACTTATAATTGTTGTAATGAGCTATGGACAATCATCATGCTCCGAGTAATAATCCGTTGTGAGTCAAGGTGTGACAATGTACACTACAATCTTGTTCATGAAAGAAGATGCAAAAGGAAAGACCAAGGAAAATCTATGTGAACATTGTGGTCATGAAATTCAAGTCAAGAATGTATCGGACACGGACGAGGCAAAAATTAGAAGACTTGTAAGAACAAAGTTGCTTATGGACACCACCAAAATAAAAGAGCCACATAAGATGCTACAGCTACAATGAATTTGGACACCTCAAACACGAATGTCCAAAGCTAGAGGAAAAAAAGAAAGTTCATCTAGCAATTTGCGAATACGAAGGACCTATATTGTTATAGAAAAGAAATAGTGAAGACGATTTAACCCTACTATGAAGCATGAAAGATAAATCAAAATTAGGGGGGAGAATGTTAGCTTCAATATTAGATTATCCTAAGTTTGTATTAATTAGCTATATTATTATGTTATAACCTAAGTTTAGACCGTTATGATGCCTTGTTCCCCAAGGCATCCCAAGGGTATAAATATCCATGTAATCCTGCATTTGTAAACTAATGATCTTCAAAGTAATTTTTACAATTCTCAAATTCTCTCTACACAAAATCTTATTTAGACAAAGGTTATCAAAACTTGTGATTGTTGTTTATCATTTTTGACCCTACATGAAGGATTCGCAGTTGTGGTTAGCTAAGAAGAATTGTGGGATGTAAAGGCATAAATGATGAGGAAGTTATGGTTGAATTGGAAAATACGGATAATCAAAACCTAGTCGTGACTAAACTAGATGAGAGAGAACCGTGACATTGAATTGTGTGGATAAAAAGCTCCATCTTATATCAAGGTTTATCGTGATGAAGAATCAAAAGGAAGGAATTGGAAAAGATAAGGTTCAACAAACCAACAATGTTGATGTTGAAATTGAAGTTGGTGTGAGTTCCATGCAACATTCA
Organism: Scalesia atractyloides; assembly: GCA_947069175.1. Lineage (NCBI taxonomy): Eukaryota > Viridiplantae > Streptophyta > Magnoliopsida > Asterales > Asteraceae > Scalesia > Scalesia atractyloides. The sequence continues at coordinate 43,407,431 of CAMTDV010001632.1, forward strand.
GCTGCTCTACACGGAGGAGTTGGGTTCAAGAGGGAGGGTGCATTAAGCTTAGATGAAAAAATCATTTTGAATACCATGATGTTTGGTCATAAAGTTGAGAAAGCAAAAGTTGTTTTCCATTCAAAACCGTGTAATGGAGTTTTCAAAAGTTCTATGATGGGTAAACTCGAAACTAGCAAAGTTGTAAACAGGAAAAAAATAACCTGCAAACATTGTGATAGAGGCGAGTCCAAGAATTAAGCTCAAATATGTGTGAGCGTTACAAGTTAAAGATCTTGGTGGAACATTGGAAATTGGTATTAAGAGGGAGTGTGAAATTTGGTGCAATACCAACATAAAGGACGCAAACATTTAATATGGAAAGTATAAGGGTGGTTCGGTTTTGGTCTTATGGGATGGCTTGAAAATGATCAAAAGATAATAATAGTAATATTTATTATTATTTAAAGTTTAATATTTATATTAGTTTAATAGTTTTAATTTATCAAGAGTTTTGAGTTTGCAATTGGTTTTTGAATAGGATGATGGCGTCGTCAATTTTCAGACTACACGGCGTAGGTGTGAAAGTCAGTCTACGTTGAGCAAATCACCCTGTGTCGGCGTTTAGCACGATTGTGAGACGGGATCGGCTCTCCTCTTATGAGCACCAGACTGATTCGACTCAGCTAACAGAGGCGGAATTCATTGTTAGCGAGTTGGACAAACAAACAAGAAAGATATAATGCTTAAATGCCTTGATTCTTATTAATAAACGTGAAGGTTACAGACGAGTAAACACTTTGACAGGGCTTCGCCGTAGTCACATACCAAGAGATAACATACAACACTCAAGCTCCACTATTTATAGGCCAACATGGCTCGCACATGAGAAGTGTGTGTTTGGCTCGTGCGAGTGGTGCCTCGTACGAGTGACAAGGTGTCACTCGTACGAGCCACAAATCTCACTCGTACGAGCCACTTACCAAACAAATAATATATAACAATCTAAGCCCTATTTACATAACCGTCATATCCTAGACGTAGGCGATAGACATTATGCACAAACAAACTCCCCCTTGGATGTTGCTGCAGTCTTGCAAAGTCTTCAAAATTTTCGTCAAAATTTTGACATTTAATGTCCAAAGAAACGTTTCAGTGGCCTGCGACGCTCCTCCATGAAGTGTTCCATGCAGTTCCCGAATGTATGTCATTAGCAAAACAAATATTAACAATCTTCTAGAACTGGAGAGCATGTTCTTTGTCTTTCTCCTCAAAACTAATTTTGCTGTAAAATAAACATTCAATATCCTTCTTAGAACAATTGACTAGCCACATAGGGTCTAGTACTCGAACGTCACGCCATAGACCATATATTCGTTTGTGTGCTATGACGGCTTTGGATAATTCTTCAGTAATTTTCCAAGAATCTTCATCTGGATGAATAACAGCTTCACCAGTACTAGAATGTAGTGCCACCATTTGAAGATCTTGAAGAAATCTTGCTCCATCTTGATCAGAGGCATATTTTTCATCACTTTAGGCCTCTTCACTATCAATGTCACATCTTTTTCCTTTGTAATAGGATTGATCTTTGTGATTCCCTTGGGCATATGTGGCTTCCAGCGTCTAAAGTCGTGAGTAGCTTCCAGCTTTATCAATTTCCACAGCCGCTGGTCGTGAAATTTCATCTTCAGATTTATCATCTTTGTCTGCACTAGTTCAGTAATGTCCTAGAATGGCAGGGTTTTGATATCGCTTAGGTATCGGAATTACTGGAGCCCATACTCTTGTTTAATAGATAGACGTTAAGCTCTTCGATCCAACCCCAGCTTATGATGTCCCCAGAGAAATGTTAGCATCACGTGTGAAAATGCTAGGGGACGCTTAAATTTTTGCTCTGCTGATAATTCTTTAAACCATAGTTTCCTCATTTCCGCTATTTCTTTCTTTGATAAACTTTGAGGAGCTATTCCTTGTTTTACAGCTTCTTCAACTTTACGTTTTAGTAAATCATCATTTTCGGCTGCAAATATCTCACTAAAAGTTGGGAAGTCATCCGTACTCTCTCCGACAATATTAGTATCATTGTCATCGGAATCATCCTCCACGACAACCTTATCATAATCGTGTGCATCAGAAAATATTCGAAGATATAATCCTCAGGATGGAAAGCACTGATGTCGTTTAGCTCGTCTTTGAAATCGAATTCAAATGTGTCTTCGTCCACGCCTAACATATTTGCAATTTCTTCCTTTGTGTAGGTCTGAACAAATTCTCCCTCCTCCACATCATGCTCTAGATAAAAAAAATCTACGGTTTTTGCACAACGAGAACAATTGACATATCAGTCACTGTGAAGATTCCTGTCTGCGTAGAATCCTTAGAGCTCTCAATGCCTTTCCTTGTTCTTTGTTCTCTTCGAATTGGTTGGTCAAATCGTCCATGTACACAGAAAAATCAATGTCTTCATTCAAACTCGATTCTGTTACAAGGATTACCTAAGCATCCATATCATCATCATCAGACTTTTCCTTAGATACATCATCGGTATCGTCCAAGTCTTCATTATCCTCCTCAGGGTTTTATCAAATGCGTCTATTTCTTCTTCAATTTCTTTCTCCATCTTTCTCTTACTAAGCCATTCTTGATGTTTAGTAGATAAATTCGACATGTCAATGTCAACATCCTTTGGCTTTCCGATCAATAAACTTCTTCGTATCCGCATACACCACTACCTCAGAAGATGCTGGCACAAATTCAGCTTTTGTCACAGCTTAAACAATCACAGGTTCTTAACCAATTTTCTCTTTACCCTTTCCCTGAGTGTCTGAAAGTTCTTTTGGCAATACGTTCTTGCTCGGCAACTCTCTGTCGAGCCTCTTCCTTCTCAATCTCGTCAATCTCAACAGCTAGATTAATTCCAAGCTTCTATGTAAGAAGTTTCTCGAACAAGTTCATCTTCCTTTTATTTCTGGGGCGTTCTACATCATATTTAGCCATTCGATTCCTCAAACATTCATTTTCGAACATGATGCTTTCCAAGATAGCCTCTAGAAGCTGTTTATCTTCTTTAAGCCCTTTATTCTACTCTTGTAACTCAACGATTTTGACACTGTTCAGCATCACTTGATTTTCTTACTCTTCAACTCGTGTATCATTGAACAACTCTTCCCCCCAGGAATATCACCAAAATCAAAGTCAAACTGATCTTCTAATCTGGTTCTGTTGAGAATTAGGATTGAGATTGAGTAGGTTGAGGTTGAGGTGTTGGTTAAGGTGTTGGTTATGGAAGTGGTGATGGTGGTGGTTGAGGAGTTGGTTGTGGAGGTGGTTGAGGAGTTGGTTGTGGAGGTGGTGATGGTGGTGATTGTGGAGTCGGTTATGCTGAATCAGCTTTCTTTGCACCTTTCTCTTTAACCTTTCTGTTGGAGAGTCGGTACTTCTTGCTGCTGGCCTCTTGAAACGTATCGATGACCTCTTTGATGATTTGCATACAAGGGTGTCATTGTCAGAATCTAAAGGCACACATGTAGAATCATCTTCCCCTGTCGCTTTCCGTCTCCTCTCCTCAGCTTTACGCTTTTCTTCAGCCAATCTTTCTAGCTCTATTTCTTTGGCTCTCTCTTTCTCGCCGACTATCCTATCCTCTTCATCTGTACTCGAGGAGGATGCCTCATCAACTATACCTTCTTTATCACCAAAAGCTTGTCTTTCAATATCAGCAGCCATTGCCTCGACATTTTTTTCTATCTTAGGCTCATCAACCAATCTCGTGCTGCCAGGTGCACGTTTCTTCTTTTGAGGAGTAGAGGAGAAAGATGTAGTTGTCTGATTTCGTTTCGCCCCCTTTCTTAACCTCCTTCGTAAACCATACTCTTCGTTTCGCAACAAAATCATCTAGATCTCGAACTCATCAGTTTCATCACTGCTATCATCTTTACACACTTCCCCCTAGGCGGCGCCAAATAACTTTATCCGTGATAGCCCAAAACAGGCTTAGCATTGGGGAAGGCTTTCAAGTGTAGATTCATCTTTTTCAACATCGACACATCCATATGCTCAAGCCTCAAAATATCATCTTTCTTCTTCTTCAAGTTAGGATGTAGATGATCTAGCAACATCTTTACAAATCGCGGGTATTGAAGAAACTTTTCACGCTGTATGTTCTATACCATCTGCGAAAAGATAAGTCCCGAAAAGTTGTAAGGCAGGTTATGAATTAATGTTGTTATCATGCACATTTGATAGTAGATGAGATCATCAAATCCACCCTTTCTGTAACTAAGGGCAACTATAATACAGTGAGCAATGTAGCGAAAAGGGGCACTGAGATTTCCTTTCACGAAAGGTACAGAGTTTTATGAATCCAGCGTAGCCCATTCGATAAAAACACCCCTTAACCATACATTGAGGGTAACTGGTTGGGTCATCTTCATTGTCTTTAAACTCCAACAATGTACGAATATGACCGTCTATAATCTTGTCCTCAATATCTTCGTTGTTGATGTGCACAACAGACATAATAGCATTCTCTTCCTCATTATATCAACCGCATTCCAAAAATACTCAACGTGAGATCGATATGCAGTATGTCTATCAGTAAGGGCTTTGGTAATCGGCAGTTTACTCAAAAACTCTAACACATCTCTATATGCAGCTATCTCTGGAATAGTCTCATCCAAAAGACAACAAACGTTGTGGAACGGTGAGAATGTAGACTTCTTGATCTGTAAACACAAAGATTACACATACTTAGAAAAACTTCAAGATTTTCAACATTAACAACTCGTACGAGTCAACATTCGTACGAGTCAGTTACTAAGACAAAATATACAAGTCTAAATCAAAACCCACTCGTACGAGCCACAGTACGAGTTGAAATTCATACTTAACAATTTTAAGGATTTTGAACAGACTACTCATACGAGTAATGCGGCGTACGATTCAATATGATAATTAGTCATTTGATAACCTTGCTTGTATGAGTGAAGATTCGTACGAGTTGCGAATCCTACCAAATAACACATTATCAAACCGAACTTAAAACGTGTATATTTTAACAAATTGACTGTTGATTTAGAGGTTAAATGGGCCATTATTACAAATTTGAGTTTAATTTTATATTTTACCGGTCCGATTATCCTAAATCTACGTTCTATGTCCTTTTTGGTCCAATTTCAGCATTTATAACAGCTCAAAACAAGTATTAGTACCTTTCCCATCGATAGAGGTGTGCCAATCAACTTCCTCGAAGTATAGATACGTAAAGATGATCAAGAAAGTGAGTAAAAAGAACTGAATCGCACAGAGTATACTTTCAGTGCACATAGTCAATAGTGTGACTCGTGCGAATGAGAAGCCCTTATATACTCTATCAAGATCGTTCGTACGAGTGATGCCTCGCACGAAATGAGTCTTTTATCACTCATACGAGTCAGTATGTCATTCGTACGAGTCAGTTCCTTGTACTTTGATTTTCCTTTTAAATTTTTGTGAAATTTTATATGTTTTTATAGCCCACTCATTAACTAGGTCCAAGTTAATGACCTTGGTTCACCGTCGTTTGACCAAAACAGATTTATTCCAAAATTTAAAGTTTCAAATTAATTAACTTTTTGACGTTTCAGAATATTTTCTTTTCTGATTTGCTCCCAGCCCGTGATCTTCAGCTTTCCTCCAGCAATTGTCGCTTTGACTTGGACTAACGGTATTTTCATCATCGGTAGACTAAAATTTAAGATAGATTGCTAAAAATAAACTGATTTTTGAGTTTTTCTGAAAAGAAAGATAAAGTAAATAAAGATGTATTTACAGACATATTTTTGTGAGTTTTGTGTTAGAGGATTACATCAGATATTTAGACAAATCTCAAGTACCATTGATCTTGGTAGTAACTTTAAGGTCTTAAACAGTTTTTCCTAAATTGTCAATATACTTATCCACTTAAACCTTTACATGTTTCTCAATTGTTTCAAGATATGTTAAGTAATTTTACGGAACATGAAGTAACTGTGTTTCCCATCTCAGAATATACTCCCGCATCAAGATTCCCAAAATTTCATCTCACAGGTGAATATATGTAACTGATATCTGTAAATGGGGTGAACTACGAGACCTTGAGAGCTCATGTTAGTATTCCATACAGAGAAAGAGATGAAGGCTCGACTTTAGGTGGTGTTCCTTTTAGGAATCTTTTGAACTGCAGATGTCGTAAATTTTTATGACATACTCATTTTTGGGCAGCTTTTGGAGATGAATAATGCGTAAAGTATTATACAAGTTCTAGTTCATTGCCGACACAAAATCAGAAGAACTCGTATAATACCCCAGATATCTACTAAATATAAAGACCTAGTATCAAGAATATGGCATTCTCTCAAATAAAATTTCGGAGTACTAATTCCATATATCCGAGAGATGTCGACCCACAAATTACTCAGTTTTTATTTTAGGTGTATATCTTGAAGAGCAATTTACTGAATGAGTAAAGCCTATTCGCACATCATCAGTAAGATCTGCTTAATTACCCATTTAAACATTCCATATCTTTAGCATACTGTGATAGTCAACTGATGTAATAAGATTACCCCATTTTACTAAAACTCTTTTTATCCTTTTTAATGTTTTTGTATTTTTCACAACTTTTCTCCCCCTAAAATCAAAAGCATGTTTTTGGTTTTTAGTTTTGAAGAAAAAATATTTATAGAAAACATGTCAGTCCGATGAGAATCACGTTAAGTCCTCGTCATCCTCAAATTCAACCTCATGTGTATCCCTGATGTCAGATTTCTTAAACTATTTAATTTTAATAGATTTTTAAATCTTGATCGATCAAATGCTTTGGTGTAAAAATCTGGTTTTTGGTCATCAGTGTGGATTTCTCAATTCTAACCAACTTTTTCTCATAACAATCACGGATAAAGTGGTGTCGAATTTCAATATGTTTAGTGCGTGAGTGTTGAACAAGGTTTTTGGTGATATCAATAGCCGCCTTATTATCTACATATATGGGCATGTCAAGAAATTGCAGTCCGAAGTCTTTCATCTGTATCCAGAGTATCTGAGAACAACAGCTTGATGCTGAAATGTATGTAGCTTCACATGTAGAGAGAGCGACGACGGTCTGTTTCTTTGCATTGCCACGTTACCAAACGAGTTTCGAAGAACTGGCAACCAGCCGTTGTAGATTTAGCATTAAGCTTAAAGCAACCAAAATCGGAATCTGAATAACCCGCGAGATTGAAGCCGTCATGTCGAGGATACCACAAGCGGTGCTTGGACATCCTTTCAAGTAGCACATGATTCGTTTGATGGCTAACAAGTGTGAAACTCTTGGATTAGACTGATATCGGCGCAGAAGGCATGTTGGATACATGATATCAGGTCTCGAAGCTGTAAGATACATCAAGGATCCGATCATGGAGCGATATAACGTTTCATCGACTTTCACTCCATGAGCGTCTGGACAAATACCGTTGTTTGGGGCTAATGGAGTTGATGCTGGCTTGGTTCCTGACTTGTCAAATTTCTCTAACATGTCATAAACATACTTCGTCTAATGAATGAAGATACCATCAGGCAATTGCTCAACCTAAAGTCCTAAGAAGAACTTCATCCCCCCATAGCACTCATTTCAAACTTTTTCTTCAGGACTTCTTCAAAGTCTTTGCACAGCTTATCATTTATCGATCCAAATATGATATCATCCACATAAATTTGTACGATAATCAGATGTCATCCACTTCCTTGGTAAAGAAGGTACTATCTACTGTGCTTCTTGAGAAACTGTTTCCCAGGAGATGCTTGGAGAGCGTCTCGTACCAAGCTCTCAGGGCCTAGTGTAATCCGCGTAAAGCTTTCTTCAACAGATAGACTTTATCCTTGTGTATCGGATTCGACAAACCCCGGTGGTTGGCCGACATACACCTCCTCGTTTACTTTGCCGTATAGGAATGCAGACTTGACATCCAATTAGTACACCTTGAATCCTTTCCAAGAAGCAAAGGCCAAGAATATGCGAATAGCTTCAAGACGAGCGACAGGGGCATAGACTTCATTGTGTCTATCCCTTCTTGCTGATGGAAACCCTGGACCACGAGCCAAGCTTTGTTTCTGACCACAATACCTTTGTCATCTCTCTTACACTTGAAGACCCATTGAGTATTAATTTTCTTATGATGATCCGGTAGGTTAACAAGCTTCCAGACACCATGTTTCTGGAATTGAAGCAACTCTTCCTGCATTGCATCCACCCAGCTTTCCTCTTTCAACGGTCTTTCTAGTTTCCTGGTTCAAGCCTGCAAAACAAAACAACTGTAAGAAAGTCTGGTTTGCAATGGAGAAACACTCGTATAAAAGCAACTTAGATCGTTGTTGATCTGATTGCGAGTTTTCACTCCCGTTTGTAAGCTGCCAATGATATTCTCCGACGGATGGTAAGATATGTCCTTGGCATTACTTCACTCGGAACATCTACTTGACTCTACAAATTCGTGACCATTTCATCAGCAACCGGTTCAGATGATGTAGCTTCATTTCTGACATTTGATTGATCAGCTTAGAATTCAGAAAGCTTTGAATATGCCCAGATCCTTCATCGGAACTGGTTCCTCCATCATCAAAAGTAGTTCATGATCAGAGCTAGCATCAATCGGTTGATGTGCAGATGATTCAGCAGAGTTCAAGATGTACAGACTGATTCTTAAAGTATTGCTCGGACCTACATCAGAAGTGTTAGACACAGGAAGTGACGGGGAAATCACCAACGGTCTAGAACTTGCTCTTGATTGAGATTTGATGTTGTTGAAAAAGCATAACAAGTTCTTCTTCTAATGGTACTTTGGGTAGGTCAAATGAATTCCACAACCCATCATAGTTGAATAGCCATGGATCCAAGGTTTCTGAGTAGGCAAAGTATATCTTTGATAATCAACATGCTGTGCAAGAATAACCTGGTTTAGACTCGGCAAGAAGACTCGCTTTTGTGGACTAGTGTAACTGACGAAAAATCCTTCCGAGGATTTGGCTCCAAATTTACCGTCCGAGTCCAGAATAGTACACAGTGATCAAAAGGCTCCAAAAACGCGAAGTTTGGCTTCCGATGGTTTAGCAGCTCAAAACAGGTCTTGTTGTGAGGCTTGACTGTCAACACACGGTTGAAGGTGTAACACGCAGATGCGACTGCTTCGCTCTAGAAACTTATTGGAAGTTTTGAATCAGCGAGCATTGTTCTGGTAGTCTTGACCAGTGTGCGATTCTTACGTTCAGCTACTCCATTTTGTTGAGGAGTATAAGGAGCGCTGAATTCATGAAGAATCCCCTCTTCATTGCAGAATTCGAGCATCCTCTTGTTCTTGAACTGAGTACCATTGTCACTATGGATTATCTTGATAGGCAAGTGATACAGGTTTTCAAGTTTCCTAAATAGAATTATAAGACTCTCAAACATTTCATCTTTACTCTCCAGGAAGAAAACCCATGAGAATCTTCAAAAATCATCTGTCATGACCAGACAATATAGATCTCCAGAAATGCTTTTCACGTTTATTAGCACAAAGAGATCCATATGAAGCCTTTCTAGTGGTAGCTTGATAGAATTAATAGAGATCTCCATAAATGCTTTTCACGTTTATTAGCCCAAAGAGATCCATATGAAGCCTTTCTAGTGGTAGCTTGATAGAATTAGTAGCTTTCTTGGGTGTGATTTCTTATGCTATTTCCCTTTTTTACAGCTCAGACAATCATCAGATAAATGAAAATTCTTCAGATTAACACCCTCCACTAGGTCATTGTGCACCAAATAATTCATCTTTCGCAGGTGTATGTGCCCCATCTTCTGATGCCACAAGATAGACTCTTTCTCGGTAGCTTTAGAAACAAGCATTAAACCTTCTTTGACGTTGTGGATGCGACACTCATATCTAAGACATAAAGATCATTCTCTCGTGGAGCGCGCATGAGGATCCACTCAGGAATTTTGAATCCCGGTTTGAGAATTAAGCATTCTTTTTCATTGAAAGTGTTGTGAATTTTTTGTCACGGATTTGCGAAATGCTCAGTAGATTATTCTCCAGCTCAGCAATGTAGTTCACCTTATCGAAAGATACCACGCCGTTCATGAGAATACCTTCACCCATTATTCTTTCACCATGTGTCCCAGCAAATCGAACGTAACCTCCCCGGATAGCTTTAACGTCGTGTAACAATGCAAGCATCCCAGTCATGTGTCGGGAAGCTCCACTATCCATAATCCATTTTGACATGATCGACCTAGGGAGCCCCTGTACACATGGAAGAAATTATGTAAACAGAGAAACCCAAGCCTGCTTGGTCTTGGGTGGGTTTGGAATATCAAACTTTGGAACTTTGTATTTTGATCTTTATTTTCGCTAGAACATGTGGTTTCAGTTCTAGTGAAGATGGTTTGACTTTTGCTACCCAATTTTGTGTTTTCAGAATTGCCCTTTTAGAATAAAACTTTGAATCCTTTTGACAATTCTTGGTGGAAGTTTCACCAATTTCAAATTTTGAATTAAGATGAATCGTTGATGTTACTTTTTTATTTGATTCAATGTTTCTTTTCAGAATTTGTTTTGACACAAACTTGGGTGCTTTTTGTTTCACATATTTGGTAGATCAATTGGAGTTAGAAATAGGTTTTGGATTTCTTTGAGAACATTGTCATGCAATATGCCCAACATTGTTACATGTGTAGCACGTCCTGCTATCTTTTCTAACAGAGGAATCCAAATCCTGTTTTCTACTTTCCCTTTCCTTCTTAAATTTAGCATTAGATTGTTTCCAATGCTCTCTTTCTCCTTTTCAGTGGTTGTCCCATAGACAAAATCTATTTTCTTAGCAAAGTTTTATTTTTGAAACTTGTTGTTCGTTCTTTGCTTTTGAAAACCCAACCCTACTCTCCTATTTTCAGGATAATCTCTGTCCCTCTGATGGTAGAGTTTGTTGACACATTTTGATTTAGAATAAAATGATGCATCCCGTTTTTCTAAATCTGAATGGCTCACCTCAACAAGCTTGAACAACTTATCAACTCGATCCAGATTGACATTTTGAATTGGGAAATCCTCATCGGAATATAGTTTATCAGATCCATGCATTTTTGTATACAACTACGTTGGATCATTGTTTAAGCTACTTTCTGATGATTTAACATCCAATTCAGATTTGTCTGACTCATTCTCCAGGACATTTTCGACCACAATTTTAACCACGTTAGACTCACATTCCTTTTCTGGTTTGGTGTATGTTACATCAATGTTCGAAGGCAGGTCGTTTGTCTTTTTAGTTTTCAATTTAAATTGAGCGCGTTTTCCACCCTCGATGGTTTCTTACTTGCATAGCTTTTCCACATGGGTGGTGGAACACGATCGTAACTTGCACCTTTGTTTTCATCAATTTTATTATCTTCCTTACTTTGAATTTTTGGAAGAATGTGATCAATGACGTACGAACTTGTAGAATAACTGATTAACAACTTGTTAACCCGTTCTGTTTTGATTTTCACTTTTTCAACTTCACTTTTTAGCTCGGCAATTGTATTTAAATGAATATTGATGGCTATTTATTTGTCCATAACAGTCGCCTTGAGCATCGAAAGTGTCTTGTCATTTTCTCTGATCACTTGTTCAAATTGTTTAATTGTTTTGCTTAATTTTTCATAAGCTTCTTTGGTTGAATTATAGTCACATGACAAATTATCTGTATAACATTTCAGCTCTTTGTATCTCGTTTCTTTTTCAACACACTCAATGCATGGCTCTTTGCACTTCATGCAAGGTGTTTCTTTTACCGACTCATTCACTGACACATGTACCTCATTCACATTTGCCATAAGAGCTTTGTTGGCTTTGTCAGTCTGATTTTCCAACGTCACATCAATCCTCTCCTCACTTCATGTTTTTTCTCTTCTTCACAAGGCGATTGATAGCTAGAATTGAAATAACCTGCAAAAGTTTTAAGAATGTCATTAGGCAAAAGATGTTTAGCAGCGCTATTTAGCAATTCTTCTTCCTCTGACGATGTGTTGTAATATTCTTCAGGAGCTTCGTCAAAGGATGCCTCTGTAAATTCTTCTTCTGCCTGTTCTGGTTCTTCGAAGATCTCAGCTACCAATACAAGGCTTCATTCTTTGAAATGTATTTGTTCCAGTTGAACCCTTCATCTTCTTGGGTTACAACCAAAGCCTTATCCTTTGAATTGGATGGACCATCTTCAATCTGAACTAGTCTTGTCTGAGGTGGTTAGGGTCAATGATAGATGGCTCTCTTGTAATAATCATCTGCGAATGGATTATGGTTGCCTTTGACTTCTCTGTTCGAGCACTCTCTCTTGAAATGTCCCTATTTCCCTGCATTTGAAGCATGTAACTTTAGACTTTCAAAACCAAGTTTCCCATCCAGACCTCCCAAACTATCTCTTCCCGTGATTTCCATAAAGCGTTGAGCTCTACAGACTATCGACGCCATGCACCATTTGATATCAATCAGCTCCAACTCAACTGGATCTATTTGATCATAATCTTCTTTTGTCATCTCAGGTTTCCAATCCTTCCCGCTACTAGACTCTCGTAGGATTCAAGAACTGATGCCAGCAAAGGCATATGTTGTTTGGCTGTGTGTTCATTGAAATGATGTGCGTTCTCGAGATTCACAGCGATGTTGCATTAAAGAATTCGCTGTTGAGGATTAGGTGGAGGATTACTTGAGCTTTGTGCAGATTGAGGGGCTTGAGGAGAAAAAAACTGAAACCCGCTAGATTGATTTGAAGGTGGACTTGGAACATTGTTGGCGCTGAAAGCGGTTTGAACCTTAGGACTCTTATCTGACCAGCATGACTATTTTTGTAGTACAGGTTCACATCTTGATGTGTATGAGTGCCTTTGTTCTTCGCCATTATTTGCATTTCAAGCTCGTGTCCTTCTATTCTTTCAATAAATAACGTGAAGTTACTATATTCAGTTCCGTTCTTCAGAATAGTCAGATAGGTCCACTCACCTTTTGGCAAAAAATCAACCAGTTTATCAACCAGTTCTTCGTTAGTCTAGAAGATCTCCATTCTTTTCATCTAAACTACCAAATGACAATACCGTTCAATCAACTGCTTTACTGTTTCACCTTCCATCAAATTATAAATATCAAACTCCTTGCTTAGCAGTGCTTTTCTCCCTTTTCGAAGCTGAGAACTTCCTTGAAATTTGAGCCTTAAAGCATTCCACAGTGACTGAGCATCATCATCATGCTGAAGCAATGCCAGGATATCTTCTTTTACTGCTTGTTGCAGTATGTTCATCATTTTCTTTTCGTTGATAAACTTCTTCTTTCCATATCCGTCAGTTGAGTCAATGTCTTCTCGAGACCATTTTCACCAGTAGGTGCGATGTCCTTTGACTCGATTGCAAACCAACACGTGAAATGATTCTTCTGAACCCAGTTTATGAATCTTTCACTCCAACTGTCGTAATCTTCTAAGTTCATAAGCTTTGGAGGTTTTGTCATGGTACCCATTTCGTTTTCAAGATTCATATTCTGTGTTGCGGTGGTCGTAACTGCTGAAGCAGCAAATGCATTGTAAAATTCTTTTTTCATTTTTCCTGCAAAATTCTAGAAACACTAACTTTCGAAAAACACTGATTAGAATGACAAAAGATACGAATTTTAAGAATTTCTTAAAAAGTTATTCGTGCGAATGACCATCTGCTCGTGACTCAAATGACTCGTGCGAGTAAGATGCTCGTGCGAATCAAGGTTTCGTGCGAGCGAGATACTCGTGCGAATTAAAGAGTTACTCGTGCGAGTGACTACTTCGTGCAAATCACTTACTCGAGCGAATGACAGTTTTGTAACTTGTAGATTTTAAGAAAACTTGTTTACTTGTTTGTAGGAGTGTCTAATTCGACGGATGATTGTTCGTACGAGTTGTCTCTCTACTGGTACGAGTCAGCTTAGGTCACCAAACGGATGATTTTTACAATTTTCGACATGATTTAGTTGGATTTTAGATCTGAAATTTCCATTAATTAGTTAGAGTTGATTTTAACGTGTAATACTAAAATCCTAGTCTAATTCGTCTATATCTGAGATTTGTATGAAAAAGAGTAGATGTAGAAGAACTTCAATGGTTGAATCTGGATCTGCAACTGTTGAAACTGTTGGTTGTCTACTGAAACTTGATATTTGTCCTCAAATCAGGAGTCAAGGCTCTGATACCACTTATGAGAGGGGACCGACTCTCCTCTTATGAGCACCAGACTGATTCGACTCAGCTAACAGAGGCGGAATTCATTGTTAGCGAGTTGGACAAACAAACAAGAAAGATATAATGCTTAAACGCCTTGATTCGTATTAATAAATGTGAAGGTTACAAACGAGTAAACACTTTGACAGGGCTTCGCCTTAGTCACATACCAACAGATAAAACACAACACTCAAGCTCCACTATTTATAGACCAACATGGCTCGCACAGGAGGAGTTTGTGTTTGGCTCGTGCGAGTGGTGCCTCGTACGATGACAGGGTGTCACTCGTACGAGCCACAAAGCTCACTCGTGCGAGCCACTTACAAAACAAATAATATATAACAATCTAAGCCCTATTTACATAACCGACATATCCTAGACGTAGGCGATAGACATTATGCACCAACAACGACATTATTGAAAGGGCGAGAGGATTTCCACCGACGTGGAGGCATCTGTGAGACAACGTGGCCGCGTGGTATTGGTGGGATCAAATTAACTGTTCACAGCTAGTTTGACTAAAATAAATTAAAACCTATATATTCACATCTTCAATTCATTTTTTTTCAAAAACACACAACCAATCATTGTTTCTCTCTACTCATATATATATATATATATACTCAAAAACGATGCCGAAGACGATGAAGATGACAAACTAGAGCCTTCTGTTATTTAAAAAATGATGTAATTGGGAGTAGGAGAAGAGTCAACCAAATACGTGGGTGTGATTTTAGAGTACTATGTGGAGGATAGTCAACCAAATACTGTAGAAATAACTGATAAAGAGAAAGAAGAAAACTCAAATGAAATTTGTAATAATCTAACACATCGCAACCTTCGACAATCTAACACATCACAACCTTCAAGCGGATTTGTTTGAACACATTTGGAGCGTTCCAAGAAACAACCCTAATGAAGACGAAGATAAGAGGTTTATGTATTTTTTTAAGGTTTAGGTAATTTTAAATTAAATTTTATGTAATTTTTTAATTTATGTTATTTATGCAATTAATATTAATAGTATTGATTTGATTCATTAGGATATCGGTACATTATCCATACTTGGTATAGCAACAAGAAAGAACCAAAAAACAAAGTCGTGCTATGTCTAAAAGATATCGACATATATTTGATATCGGTCGCAGGGTTGCTCACGTGGAACCGATTCGGCTTGCTACAACACTCGTACATTAGCAGCACTCCCTATCACTTATGATTAAAAAAACACTTTATTTTTAATACAACTCCGTATCGTTTCAGTTCGTCACAGAACAAAAAAGATTACTTACATTTAACCCGTTCAATTTTTAACAAAACATTTACCCAAACATGAATTCGAAAATAGACATGTCTAGACGAAAAGCAAAAAATACTATCGCTTATTTGGGGTAAATAATGGAAGGTAACATTTAAGACTTTCTATTTGGTTTGATTAAATAATGATAGGTTGTGTAGCCAACTCCTTCCTCTAAGGGCTATATTGTAATTTCATGTATTAATCTAAGAACATCGTTCATCATCAGTCGTAATCCATATGTATAATATAATGTATTTTATTTAAATTTAATAGAATTTATATATTTTTTAAAAATTAATAATAAAAAGTGTATGTCACGTATCAAATAATGTCACTCTTTTAAGCTCCGTCTCATTCCTCTCTTTTTTACCACGCCAGTTTTTGACTGGTGCTGATGTAAACGTGCTTTTGAGTTTTTAAGAAAAGGGATCCCAAAATTGGCAGTGCAAATAACTTGTTCTTTTGTTTGGCTTGATTATCTTGATTCAGTTGTGCAAGTGATATCAGTTTGTAACAAGCCTTTCTTCAGGCAGTAATTTGCCTTAATCATAGAGATGGTGTTTATAATATTTTATATTATTCAAAATAGAAATCCGTATCATAAAGTAACATGGGGCGTAAGGAATCATAGTAGTGAACATAATAGTCATCCAATAATTTTGCTTTAATCAAATATTCATGTCTAGTGCACTCTTGTACCTCTTAATTGTCTTGTTGCGGATAACAAACATTACCAACTACAAGATGCTTTTTGGGCAATATCTGTATAGACATTAAATATTAAATATTTTGCAGCAACAGATAGATCATACAGGTTTAGTGAAACATATACATGCAATTACACATACATACAGAGATATGTTAAAGATTATAACATGTCCTAAACTGCATTCTGCAATGTGGCGCTTCAAACAAAAAAGATCTGAGGCCACTTTCCATCCATATTCAAACTGATGGTAACACTGAGAAAAATCCCCTAGCTAGGAATATGAATTTGTAGCAGCACCCATTATACTTTCTTTTTTTTAACACACACTCTATACTCTACACCTACTCTACTCAGAAAATCATCACACCTGCACTCCGTAGGATTTGAACCCACAATGTCTGAAGAAAGAGTGTACCACTTACCTACTTACTTATGGATCGCACTGCTTTACCACCTTGATGTCCCCTTGCCCATAATTAGAGGCAGCTTGTAAATCCACGTAATCCTGAAACAATACCGGCAACATATGAACACGAAGAGGCCGCTGGTCGACTGCCATATTTGAGGTTAACATCCTTTAGTCGGATTCCGCTACATGGCTTCCCTTTGCTACAATCAAACTTCACTGCCACTCGTGTTGCTGATGTTCCGTGTACATCCTCATACAACACGTTGCTGATCTTTACTCCTGAAACTTGCTTGGGGCAATTTCCATTGTTTGGGCAGTAATTTGCATCTATTATGATTAGGTTTTGCACGGTCACCATTGTTGAATGCTGAAAAACAACATTCTTCACAAACCCATTGCTTCGCCGCGCCCATGTTTTTATCCTTACACCATTTTGAGTACCTATAAATGTTGTGCTTTTTACAGTTACGGTAACATCCGTCAGAAATCGGATTTACCAAACCCGCTCCGTTTATTAACCGAACAATCAGTTAAAAATTTCGTTGTGTATTTAATGCCCAAATTAATTTTAAACGATACATAATTAATAAGTATATTGAAATATAAAAGTTATATTTGAAAAAGTATTAAAAAATAGTGGTTTAAAAATAAAACAAGGCTGCCGGGTTTCGAACCCGGGTCAGCCGGGTCAACCTGGTCAACAAAGTCTTAACTCCCACACTTCCAACCACTGCGCCACTTGTGTTCCTTGTTCAATATTAGAAACAATTAATTCAAATACACAAACTCGAATTCAAACTGACGCGCCCAAATCGCAGTCGTCGGAAATCCCGACGATTTCGTCGAGATTGGACAATTTCTTCTGATTTAACCGAAGCCTTAACTATTACATCGGTTATAACCGACGTCTGAACCCGCGACACAAGTCATAATCGCCGGAAAATTATTGACCGACGAATCAAGACGGAAAACGGACCAAATTCGTCGAAGTTCTGCCCTATAAATACACCCTCTAACTTCTGTTAGCCTTTTCGCTCACAATCACACCCTTTCCCGACGTAATTTCACTCGCCGGAAAACTTCTGCAACTCGCCGGAAAACCGAACCCTTTTCCCTCTGTGCCTTACTCTAAAAACTGAACACCTAGAGCTCATACCGAAGCCACCCACACTCACCTCAAGCTCCCTGAAGACCCTCTGCCACAAGACACACGTCGCCAGAATAACTTGCTATCACCGGAATTTTGCCGGCGAAACAGAGGATCTCTGTTCGGTATATCTTGCACCTAATCTCTCTCGTTTTTATTAATCTCACATGTAGCTAATCACAACACACTAAAGAAAACTGATTATTTTTGTCAAAACAGTCGGACACCGGTTCTGGTTAAGTTTAACGAAGAAGATGAAGTTTTCAGTTATATATATATATAATCTAAATCAAGTTTTATCTCGGGTTAGACACACAGTCCAGCGGTGGACTGTGTGCAACTAAACACGCATACGTCCCGAGTTCGATTCTTGTCCCACGCATACTCGCCTTAATAAAAATGTTCTTTTTTTAACTAAACCGGATTCACTGCAAATAGATGTTAAGTTTAATAAAAATCCGGAATAATAACCAAGATAGCCACACAGTCCAGTGGTGGACTGTGTGCGCGTTTAAAACATACGTCGCGAGTTCGAGTCCAGACTACCGCACCGGTTCTGGCAATTATCAAACTTTTTATATAAGGCAGAAATGAAATTATCTAGTTTGTATATAAGTATAATAAAAATCAGATTATTTACCAAGTTAGACACACAGTCCAGCGGTGGACTGTGTGTCAACCTAAGCCACAGGTCTCGGGTTCGAGACCTGTGGAGAGCACCGAGCGAGACATTAAAATCGTTTTTGAAATAAATGATTTTCGGATTAATTCAATTAGTATATAAATATAATTAAAAACAGAAATATTTCAGGTTAGACACGTAGCCCAGTTGGTAGAGCTGCATGCACGCGAACGGGAGGTCTCGGGTTCGAGCCTCACCCGGCGCACACAATTACACAATAAAACCGGTCAACAGGTCAACGGTCAACAAGTCAACGGTCAAAAAGTCAACATTTTTTTTATTATTTTTATTTATTTATTTTATTTAAAAATCAATTAAAAATACTTAAAAATAACATTTTTAAAGTTAGAAAATAGCCTTAAACTCACAAAAATATGTCCAATAATCCTACTAAAATTGATTTATAAAATCCGCTTATTTACCGAACCATTATGTTATTATCTAGGTTAGTTTCACTCGTGGTTAAATCAAACTTCGTGCGCATTCAACATCATCAACCGAACGCACCCACTGTGAGTGAATCTTACAACTCCCCTTTTTAATTACACGTTTTGGGGTGTGTCATGTGTCACTAAAATTAACTCGTTTATTTAAACTTGTGCCATACCATATTGTGATCTAAACTTAGAGTGTAAATATTGTTTGTAGTTATGTCTTTCATATTGTCAAGTTGTATGCAAATCATTCATTAGGCCCATCAGTTCGTAGAACAACGCGTGCCTCAAAACTCATTCATTAGGCCCATCAGTTCCTCGTGAGAGACGGGTTGAGCAACGCGTGCCTCAAAACAATTTATTATTGTATGTGTGTGCATTATCTGATATTAAGTGTTTTCTGAATATGTTTACATCTATATTTACTCATATGTGGTTGTGCACTTTATTTTATAATCAATTCAATAAACTTGTTCAAATGCTTTTCATAGGATTCACTCGCCAACTTTTTGTTGATCCAAAAACCATTTTTACACATGATACAGGTGAACAGGATGAAGCAAGGAAAACATAGGAAATGCCTTAGAAGAAAGCAATGAAATCTAGAATGATGTTGAGGACATGATGTAATTATGATTGTATATTTCCCATTAAATTGTAATAATGAATATGAAACGTTAAAATAAATGTCATGAGCTTTGATGATAACCCAATCATGCCCCGATCACCTTTTCCGCTGCGGGTCGGGGTGTGACAGATTGGTATCAGAGCCATGACTATAGGGATATAGGATAGGTTATTAGACCCTTAGAGCCTATACTATAGTTGACTAGATTTTAATAGTCTATGTGGTTACATGCAAACTTATGATATTTATTTGTTTCATATTTGTTTATACTTACAGTCGAACATACATAATTACATACACATTCATCATACATATTTCAATGTTCATATATTCAAATCATTTTCATACTTTCGTTATTCAAAGATTTTGTCGCAATTTTCAAATCCCATCAAAGTGAGTTCTGCGACGGGCATGTAGTAACTGGAAGGGTACAAGTACCGGTAGTCGGAACGTCCTGTCTAGGTTGGCATTCGTATAAATCCAATATAACGGACCAGTTTGCCTACCTGGGGACTAACGATGAGAGTACGAAGGACCTATTAGGCCAAAGCATGCCACACCAAACGTCGTTCGAACTAACCCCACTTTGAGGTGTCACCGTGTCCACACCTGGACACATTCCGAATATCATACGTTATATACATATTTCTCGATTTTTTCCGGGTTTTAGTGTACGTAACCAGGCTAACACATGCGAACCATATGAAAAACCCGGTATTCATGGGGGGGCCCACATGATTACGAAGGTGAAGTATGGCGGCATGCAAGGCCCAATTACGAGCAAAGCCCAAGACATCCTATGGATGTAGTAGATTTATTTTTCTATATTTATTTTATGAATGTTCATTCCTAAATACGACCCATGATCCCAAAAACATCCAACTCATACTCATGATATGTATTCCTTGTAGATGTCTTCTAGCCTCGCTCGTAGGAAGATGAGAGCAGGAAAAGCCCGCGAGCGCAAGGCTGCCCTAATCGCTCAACAAATGGCTGTCGTAATACCCAACATTGTAGTTCAAATCCAGCAAGCCCTTACTGCTAATCCTGTCAATCAAGAAGATCAACACATTGTTAATCCTCCCCCAAATACCACTAAATGCACCTACAAGCATTTCAAATCATGCGACCCTCCAAAATACGAAGGGACTGAAGGTGTCACCGCTCTCCTCCATTGGTTTGAAGAAATGGAGAACACTTTTCTAAATTGCGATTGCCCCGATGATCGCAAAGTGCGATATGCTACTGGTCGTTTATATGGAATAGCACTTACCTGGTGGAATACAGAGAAGGCCAAATGAGGTGTTGAAGATGCTATGACTTTAACTTGGGATGAATTGAAGGAAATCATGACCAGACGGTTTTGCCCAAGGAGCGAAATCAAGAAATTAGAAGATGAGTTTTATTCATTGAAGCAAAAGGAAGGAGACCACACCACATACAACAAAAGATTCCTCGAGTTAAATCAAATGGTTCCCAACTTGTTCACTCCTCTTTACCGTTTGATCGAGCACTACATTCGAGGCCTTCCGTCAAAGATTCAGGACTCTGTAATAAGTACCACGCCTGTAACCTTGGAAGCCGCAATGGAGTTAGCTACAGAGCTCACCGAGAACCGCATACGGAACAAAGATTTCAAGGAGGAGAAGAAGAAGGATAAAGCATCAACTGATACTTCAAACTCCACCCAAACCGAATCCCCTTCTCAACCCATTTCTAAAGAAAAACGAGACGGGCAACTTTTCGCTACTACCCAACGTAATCAACCAATTTCACAAGCCATACCAATCCAAGCTATCCCAATCACGCAAATAGCACCCAACTCAACTTACCCAAAAAAGAAACCATACCTTAGACCTCACCCTCGATGTAACACCTGTTTTTATCACCATCCATCTACCTTACCTTCTCGACTATGTGCGAATTGTGGACGCTATGGTCATTTGAGCAAGGTTTGCCGCACCTCTCAAAACCAAATCTCTCCCCCTACTCAAAACATGATCCAAACATATCAACAACCCCAATACCCCATGTTCCCATATGTTCGAGCTTGTTTCAATTGTGGCGCCCCTACCCACTTTAGAAACACGTGCCCTCGATTGGTTAACATCATAAACGCCCAAGCTCAAGCAAACCCAGTTAACCAAGCAAATCAAGGAAACCAAATCGCTAGTCCACCAGCAAGAGGAAGAGTTTTCAACATCAACGCCAACCCTGTTGAAGATAATGACGGCCCAAACGAAACCACCCAACTAGTCCCCTTCAACGAAAATCAAGATTCAACTCCAACCGTTTAGTTTTTTTTATGTTTTTCTTTATGTTATCTCAAGCTTTGGTTGATAGTGTTTGTTTATGTTTTAGAATCACATAGAACCAATCATAACTTACGGATAAAACCAATGAAAATTTGACAAGAATATGGTGGATACGCCGCTGGTACTTCCTATATATAAGTATTCTTGCCAAAGGATCAGAGGCATTATCTGGCGGTTATGAGAAGTTCCATGTAGAATTTAGTATTGTCTTGATTGAAGTTTGTTTTGGACTCACTGATTTAGCATTTATAGCATCTCATCATTTAAAGAAATTGGATTGTGTTCCATTTCTACATAGACTAACCTCTCCATCACAACAAACGAGAGAGGTATTGTCATCATTCAAACATGTATACTATCAGAATTGAGACTCAAGTGTTGGTTGTTGTGTTTGTTTTAGAGTCACATAGAACTAATCATAACTTGCGGATAAAGTCAATGAAATTTTGACAAGAATATGGTGGATACGCCGCTGGTACTTCCTATATATAAGTATTCTTGTCAAAGGATCAGAGGCATTATCAGGCGGTTGTGAGAAGTTCCATGTAAAATTTAGTAATGTCTTGGTCGTAGTTTGTTCATCATACATTTCAACGTATTTCAATTTCATCATTTAAAGAAGTTGAGCTATATCTCACTTCCACAAGGACTAACCTCTCCATCATAACAAACGAGAGAGGTACTGTCATCATTCAAACATGTATGCTATCAGAATTGAGACTCAAGTTTTGGCTGTTGTGTTTGTTTTAGAGTCACATAGAACTAATCATAACTTGCGGATAAAGTCAATGAAAATTTGACAAGAATATGGTGGATATGCCGCTGGTACTTCCTATATATAAGTATTCTTGCCAAAGGATCAGAGGTATTATCAGGCGGTTATGAGAAGTTCCATGTAGGATTTAGTATTGTCTTGGTTGAAATTTGTGTTACATTCACTGATTTAACATTCATATCATATCATCATCTAAAGAAATTGGATTGTGTTCCATTTCTACATAGACTAACCTCTCCATCATAACAAACGAGAGAGGAACTGTCACCATTCAAACATGTATGCTATCAGAATTTGGACTCAGATATTGGTTGTTGTATTTATTTATGTTCTAGAGTTACATCATAGAACCAATCATAACTTACTGATAAAACCAATGAAAATTTGACAAGAATATGGTGGATACGCCGCTGGTACTTCCTATATATAAGTATTCTTGCTAAAGGATCGGAGGCATTGTCAGGCGGTTATGAGAAGTTCCATGTAGGATTTAGTAAATTTCTTGGTACATTGGTTGTGGTGTTTATTTATGTTCTAGAGTCACATCATAGAACCAATGATAACTTACTGATAAAACCAATGAAAATTTGACAAGAATATGGTGGATACGTCGCTGGTACTTCCTATATATAAGTATTCTTGCTAAAGGATCGGAGGCATTGTCAGGCGGTTATGAGAAGTTCCATGTAGGATTTAGTAAATTTCTTGGTACATTGGTTGTGGTGTTTATTTATGTTCTAGAGTCACATCATAGAACCAATCATAACTTACTGATAAAACCAATGAAAATTTGACAAGAATATGGTGGATACGCCGCTGGTACTTCCTATATATAAGTATTCTTGCCAAAGGATCAGAGGCATTGTTAGGCGGTATGAGAAGTTCCATGTAGGTTGTAGTATTAGAAATTTTGTTTTAAGATATAACCTTATCTTTCCAAACACATCAAAACTCTTGCACTTGAAATCATACTTAGTGAATCAACTCCGCTTATCAATATTTTTACCGTAGGCAACAAAAAGCGATTCCTGTAGCAGGGTACTTAACCCTTAAAAGGGACGTTACCGCCTCAAACAAAAATTTAAACTCTTACTCTTTTTCTAAGTATGTAACTGTCAAACTAAACACCATCATTTTAGACAAATATATAACTACTTAAATTTCGGGACAAAATTTCTAAAAAGTAGGGGATACTGTAACATTCGTCAGAAATCGGATTTACCAAACCCGCTCCGTTTATTAACCGAACAATCAGTTAAAAATTTCGTTGTGTATTTAACGCCCAAATTAATTTTAAACGATACATAATTAATAAGTATATTGGAATAAAAAAGTTATATTTGAAAAAGTATTAAAAAATAGTGGTTTAAAAATAAAACAAGGCTGCCGGGTTTGAACCCGGGTCAGCCGGGTCAACCTGGTCAACAAAGTCTTAACTCCCACACTTCCAACCACTACGCCACTTGTGTTCCTTGTTCAATATTAGAAACAATTAATTCAAATACACAAACTCGAATTCAAACTGACGCGCCCAAATCGCAGTCGTCGGAAATCCCGACGATTTCGCCGAGATTGGACGGTTTCTTCTGATTTAACCGAAGCCTTAACTATTACATCGGTTATAACCGACGTCTGAACCCGCGACACAAGTCATAACCGCCGGAAAATTATTGAACGACGAATCAAGACGGAAAACAGACCAAATTCGTTGATGTTCTGCCCTATAAATACACCCTCTAACTTCTGTTAGCCTTTTCGCTCACAATCACACCCTTTCCCGACGTAATTTCACTCGCCGGAAAACTTCTGCAACTCGCCGGAAAACCGAACCCTTTCCCCTCTGTGCCTTACTCTAAAAACTGAACACCTAGAGCTCATACCGAAGCCACCCACACTCACCTCAAGCTCCCTGAAGACCCTCTACCGCAAGACACACGTCGCTGGAATAACTTTCTATCACCGGAATTTTGCTGGCGAAACAGAGGATCTCTGTGCGGTATATCTTGCACCTAATCTCTCTCGTTTTTATTAATCTCACATGTAGCTAATCACAACACACTAAAGAAAACTGATTATTTTTGTCAAAATAGTCGGACACCGGTTCTGGTTAAGTTTAACGAAGAAGATGAAGTTTTCAGTTATATATATATAATCTAAATCAAGTTTTATCTCGGGTTAGACACACAGTCCAGCGGTGGACTGTGTGCAAATAAACACGCATACGTCCCGAGTTCGATTCTTGTCCCACGCATACTCGCCTTAATAAAAATGTTCTTTTTTTAACTAAACCGGATTCACTGCAAATAGATGTTAAGTTTAATAAAAATCCGGAATAATAACCAAGATAGCCACACAGTCCAGTGGTGGACTGTGTGCGCGTTTAAAACATACGTCGCGAGTTCGAGTCCAGACTACCGCACCGGTTCTGGCAATTATCAAACTTTTTATATAAGGCAGAAATGAAATTATCTAGTTTGTATATAAGTATAATAAAAATCAGATTATTTACCAAGTTAGACACACAGTCCAGCGGTGGACTGTGTGTCAACCTAAGCCACAGGTCTCGGGTTCGAGACCTGTGGAGAGCACCGAGCGAGACATTAAAATCGTTTTTGAAATAAATGATTTTCGGATTAATTCAATTAGTATATAAATATAATTAAAAACAGAAATATTTTAGGTTAGACACGTAGCCCAGTTGGTAGAGCTGCGTGCACGCGAACGGGAGGTCTCGGGTTCGAGCCTCACCCGGCGCACACAATTACACAATAAAACCGGTCAACAGGTCAACGGTCAACAAGTCAACGGTCAAAAAGTCAACATTTTTTTTATTATTTTTATTTATTTATTTTATTTAAAAATCAATTAAAAATACTTAAAAATAACATTTTTAAAGTTAGAAAATAGCCTTAAACTCACAAAAATATGTCCAATAATCCTACTAAAATTGATTTATAAAATCCGCTTATTTACCGAACCATTATGTTATTATCTAGGTTAGTTTCACTCGTGGTTAAATCAAACTTCGTGCGCATTCAACATCATCAACCGAACGCACCCACTGTGAGTGAATCTTACAACTCCCCTTTTTAATTACACGTTTTGGGGTGTGTCATGTGTCACTAAAATTAACGCGTTTATTTAAACTTGTGCCATACCATATTGTGATCTAAACTTAGAGTGTAAATATTGTTTGTAGTTATGTCTTTCATATTGTCAAGTTGTATGCAAATCATTCATTAGGCCCATCAGTTCGTAGAACAACGCGTGCCTCAAAACTCATTCATTAGGCCCATCAGTTCCTCGTGAGAGACGGGTTGAGCAACGCGTGCCTCAAAACAATTTATTATTGTATGTGTGTGCATTATCTGATATTAAGTGTTTTCTGAATATGTTTACATCTATATTTACTCATATGTGGTTGTGCACTTTATTTTATAATCAATTCAATAAACTTGTTCAAATGCTTTTCATAGGATTCACTCGCCAACTTTTTGTTGATCCAAAAACCGTTTTTACACATGATACAGGTGAACAGGATGAAGCAAGGAAAACATAGGAAATGCCTTAGAAGAAAGCAATGAAATCTAGAATGATGTTTAGGACATGATGTAATTATGATTGTATATTTCCCATTAAATAGTAATAATGAATATGAAACGTTAAAATAAATGTCATGAGCTTTGATGATAACCCAATCATGCCCCGATCACCTTTTCCGCTGCGGGTCAGGGTGTGACAGTTACATTCTGGACACCGTCTTCTTGCCAGTCCCACCCTAGACTCCCAATGCTGCACCACAAATTAAGCCATCAATTGATACTTCGCATATAAGCATATTTCAAAACAGCTGAAAAACAGTATAGGTGAATAATAATTTATAGTGTGTATTGAATAATTATATGATAATGATATAACATCAATAGTTTTATATATATAGTATTCAAGCTAGATAGAATAATAACTAACTAGCAGATAAACTTAATGATAGGGATAACTTAAACAATAATATTATAATGAATAATAAACTAAACGATTTTAAAAATGTCATGTCATCAAGTGTACCTTATGCCATGACCTGGGGCACATGTCACCTTCTCTATCCAAATATTTGAATTTCCTGGGCCTATTGAGATGCAATAGTCGCCAGTCGCGATCTTAGAATTCAAGACGTTCACCCCTGTTGATGATGTTAAATGGATTCCATCAGTATTCGGACTTAGCCCAGGTGCCACAATGCTCACTCCTTGTATTTTAACATTGTTGCATGCATAGAGCAAGATGTGAAACATTTGGCTGTTTAATGACCTCAACTTACTGATCACTATGTTTTGGGAATGGTAGAAGCCAAGTGACTACAACACAAACATATATATATTATCATTTTAGTATCAGAAAATAATGTAAACCAAAAATTATCATCATGATCATACGTACCGTAGCTCCTTTAGGACATGTCTTTCCAGAGGATTTGCAAGCCCATAGAGGAGCACCTTGGGCATCAAGAGTTCCACCAGAGATGGTAACATGGTTAACCCTGTGGAATTTAATCCATACTTCAGAGTTACCTATAGCATTGTAGCTAGAGGGAGCCATCAAAGTACCATACATGTTGTCACACCCCGACCCGCAGCGGAATAAGAGTCGGGGCATAATTGGGTTATCATCAAAGCTCATGATATTTACTAATATGTTTCATATTTATTAAAGTCAAAATTACATTTCCAATAATCCAAACATGTCCATACAAATACAAAAAAAATAACCAACTAAACAATTCCAAGCTCTAAACCATTTTATTCTTCTAAGCCAATCCTATGTGTTTCTGGCTGCAGCTGGTTCACCTGTATCATGTGTAAAAATGGGGGTTTTTGGGTCAACATAAGTTGGCGAGTGAACCTTGTTAGATAAACATTTATAATTGATTTTCTTGTTATTTATCAAGGAAAAATTGTGCATAATCATAAGTGAGCAAATGTAAATAATCAATCAGTAACAATGTTAACCACAAACTATAACATACATTAACATACCAACAGCATACCATAACATATCAACTTGCATAAATATATAACATGAATGAAACTGTGCGATCAAGGCTCAATCCAACGGAGCCGATCGTATTGCATGTACTGAAAATGATAAATGTATGTGCGATCAAGGCTCAATCAAACGGAGCCGATCGTATGTTGGCACGACAGGTTCACGCTCATAATGTAATGGGGAACATGCTCAATGTTCATAATGTAATGGGGAGCGGCGGCCTATGAAATTGCATGTACTGAAAATAATGAATTAGATCTAACAATAACCACACAAACAATTGAATCAAACTGAATACACATTTGTTCATGATATGATGTATGCACAATGATTTAAGTATAATAAGTGGCAAGACACATGATACACCCCAAAAACGTGATTAAAACGGGGAATTTGTAAAGATTCACTCACATTGGGTGCGTTTGATTGGAGATGGTGAGATGCGCACGAGTTGAAAGGATTGAACAACGAGATTTAACTAACCTAAATAATAACGGAAAATATAGTAAATGAGTGGATTTTATTAATAATTTTAATAAGATTTTTAGATATATTTTTGTGAGTTTAAGGTTATTTCCTATCTTTAAAAACATTTTTTTAAGTATTTTTAATTGGTTTTTAAATTAATTAAATAAAAAATATATAAAAATATGTTGACTTTTTGCGACCGTTGACCTTTGACTTGTTGACCGTTGACTTGTTGACCGGTTTTATTTGTGTAATTGTATGCGCCGGGTGAGGCTCGAACCCGAGACCTCCCGTACGCGTGCACGCAGCTCTACCAATTGAGCTACGTGTCTAACCCGAAATAATTCTGTTTTAATTATACTTATATATTAACTCAGCTTATTCAAAATTCTTTTATTTTCAAAAACATTTTAAATCATCGAACCGTGCCATGTACAGGTCTCGAACCCGGGACCTGTGCTTTAACGCTACACACAGTCCACCGCTGGACTGTGTGTCTAACTTGGTTAATATACAGATTTTATTATACTTAACAACTAACGTAGTTAATCCGGTTCAGTTAGAAAAATAAAACATCTTTATTACAGAGAGAGTGTGTGTATCAGGGATCGCAACTCGCGGCGTGTGATATGTATATGCACACAGTCCACCGCTGGACTGTGTGTCTAACCCGAGATAATATCCAGATTTTATTAAACTTATAATCAAACTATCATCGTCTTTACATTACAAAATTACAGTCTGTGATTACGCTATTGTATCTTGTTTAATTCGATTGACAAACATTGAACAGACTAATATGAAATGGCAGAGACGATATTTAGAAGTAAACATACCGGAGAACTATTTGTCTCAGAATTCCGGCAAGGCGTCGGCTCTGTTTTTATGAACTTCAACTGAGCGAGCGATTTAACAGTTTTGATTAGCTAATTGTGGAATTGAAGACTAAACAAAAGTTAACAAAAGGTTTGAAAGTCTATACCGTTTCACAGCTGAAGATAAGGATTTTCAGAAGTTTTCCGGCGAACTGGAATTATCTGATATTGACGTCTGAAATGGATTTCGATTGAAAGGTCTGAGTTAGCAATAGCTTAACAATTGATAGACCACGAAGGTATTGAAAGACTTACTGTTTTGATGAAGAATACGGTTTTCCGGCGACTTGCAGAATTTTTCCGGCGAGTAAAATAAACTTTTCTGATGAACTGAATGTATGACGAAAATGAAATGGCAGGTTTGTAGAATGTTTCTGAGTCGCGAGAGAGAGCAAAGATTGAAGTAATTCTGATATTGAATGTCTTCGGTTATAAAAACCGATTCACTTCTGGAATTCAAGTTCATTCAAGGCAAACTTGATTAGAATCGTCGGTGCATCGGTTATAAAACAGAATTCGCGATTCTCAAAGTTTTGGACGTTTGAATAGCCGATTACGGTTTTCAGTTTGGCGCAGCCGGTTGATCTATGATTGACTATAAATTTCATTTGTTTCCTAGAGTTGACAGAAAACAACAAGTGGCGGAGTGGTGATGTGTGTGTGTGATAAGTCGTTGGGTTTAAGACCCGGTTGACCCGGTTCGAGTTCGCAGCCTCATTTTATTTTTAACTATTTTATTTTTACTTTTTATCAATTATAACTTTTATAATTTAGTTTGTTTATTAATTATGTATCATTAAATATCAAAATAGACGTAAATACGCAATAAACATTTATAACTTGATATTCGATTATAAACGGAGCGGGTTTGGAAAACCCGTTTTTGACAAATGTTACACATGTAGAATGTGATGGCTTTGCTCTTACATGCCTGGCCGGCAAATGTGACCGCAGATGCAATCAAATACCTGTCCCGGGAGGCACATAAATGATCGCAGGATTAGTGGAAGCACATGCCAAATTCCATGCTTTTAGGAATGCATTTTTTGAGTCTGACCAGCTGTTAGCTTTAGCTCCAAAACTAAGGACGTTGTATGTAAGCTTTGCTGATGAGTACTGTAACGAATAGAAACAACAAAACTGGAAGAACTAATGCGATATGTTTAAGGAACATGATGTATCTCTCTTTGTACTTTGGTACGATTTAACTGATAGTTTAGTTTGTGTAATGTGGGCCTGTTGATATTGTTATTTATAGGGGTTAATAAAGTGTAAATACATGTTTGCAAGCGCACAATAAGGGTTTGCATTAGTGGTACCTAATGATTGATAAGAAGAAGTTCATGTCGAATGTCAAATGTATGGCAACATGCAGAGAATGATTGATAAACCCTTTGAGACCCTTTTGAATATCCAAATGCTTTTGAATGTTATAATTATAGTCCGTAAATGTTATTTGTTTATTTGAAGTCACATGGGCAAGCAACGCAGGCATATGAACGTACGTACATGGTTTAGTGGAATGTCAACCACAATAAAGTATTATCTATTGTCATTCTTGTAAAGCATAGTAATCAAGATATCTAATTTCTATTAGTTGAAAAAACTACTAGGGAAGGTATCTCTGTTGCATGAATAATTATGATATATATTAGTGATTATTAAACTAACTTAATTAACAAATATTTAGCATTCTCGTGTGGAAAAGATAGATGTTCAATCATTATTAAAACAAGGTCAAATTATGTGTTAGCCGATATATATCATTGTTACCGATATAGTATTGTTATTCGTTTAAATATATCTATCTTATATTCATGTAAAGAGGTCTCACATGTTATAAACAACGAATTGAACCTTATGAGTTATGACTTAATTCACGAACACCGACACTTAAAACACATTATCAACACCAAATCAATTGTTACCATGATATTCAAGTTGTTAGAATAACTCAAGTTTACATCCATTATATGGCTAGTCTAAACCCTTTTCTTTGATAAATTTGATTCCTAAATTTAAAATTTGTTTCATCTTCTTTTATGCTATGCCATTTCCATATGTTGTAGGTGTCTGATATGTATAAATTAGTGATACATTAGCCCTATCCAAATCAGAGTTTTACATGATCTCTCTACACAACCTAGGAAAAAAACATGATAGTATCTAGGTCACATCTTGGGAATTACCTTATATAGTGGAAAAACAATTTAGTACATGTGGTAATGTATGGGCATAGTAGTAATCTCCATACACTCTAGTTAGTACAAAATATCTAGAATTATATTTTATGAGTATATATAATTAATCAGCACATATAATTTAACTGGAAAATGGTTTGTTATGATCATTATATGCATGTGATATAACACACAAAAAAACTTCTTATTACCTAATGTGGCTTTGTGTTACTTAAACCAACTCATTAACACATGACATTGTCAGGACCATTAGTGTACAACACATATAATTAAACACAAAAAGATAACTTGTTTTTACCTATTTTGACATTGTATAACCTAAACCAACTCACTACTGCATGACAATGCGCCCATTAGTGTACTAAAAATCATGTGTATGGTAGTGTACTAAAAATCATGTGTATAATGTTACACCAAAATTATTTTGGGCGTGTTTGGCTAAGCTTATTTAACTCAAAAAGGACTTTTCGTTAGAGTGACTTATTGACTTATAACTTTTTAAAAATGAGTTTTTTTTAAATGTTTGGATTAGCTTATGTGGTGGGAAAAACCAATAAGTCAATAAGTTGTTTTTTACAAAATGTTTAGCTTAGCTTATTCATGTAAAATAATTAAAATGGACAATGTTATAAAAAGCTTCAAAAAGCCATAATGCTCTAACTTAGGGCATTTTTGTATTTTTTTATGAAAGTTATAAAGAGCTTCAAAAAGCCACAATGTTTTAACTTGTCAAAACGATTTTCCCTCTCTATACAAGAAGTATTTTAAAAAGTACTTTTGAGTTTGCCAAACATTTTTTCTCCTTATTAAATTTTTATAAAAGTTAATAAATTATAAGGAAGTGTGCAAAAACATAGCCAAATACCCCCTTTATTATGACCTAATATGTCTATGTATAAACTCAGTAACACATTACAAGGCTTGTTATGGCATCTCAATAAACCGATCATCATACGCGTTTAACTTAACACAATATATATAAAATCATCTCGATAAAGACTATCCCAACCCCGAGCCAAAACCTATGGGGTATCGATTGGGTAATTGCTCCTCGGTTTCGCGTAAACCCGTTAGTTTATTAATAATGCCCATTAGGTTTCTCTATTCTAACCAACCTTGATTCACCTCCGATATAGTAAGGTTCACCAAACCCTACTTCAATAGTACAACCATACCAAAGCATGACTTCCATTGCTTCCATTATATTCAATCAATGTATAAAATCAAAATTTTGCTAACCCTAAGCTAAATTATACCTTGAAAACGGAAGATTAGGGCTTAAATCCTGTATTTGTATTAATAATCCTCTGAGCTTTAGTAACTATTAATCAATTACACTTCGCAAATTATGTATTACAAAAAAAAAAGAATAAAAAGCATTGAAATTTGAATAACTTAATAAAAATAAAAAAGGCATTCAAATTAGTCACACTTCTTCGGAGTATCAGTATGCAAGTTTTTCGGTACTGGTTAAATTATCAAAAAAAATATATATATAATAACACGAAATAAGGACAAAAAGATATAATATACAAAGAAATATATAGTAATCTAATGTGAATGATAGTGTTATTGACTTTCTTTGATAAACAAATGTCAATAAAACACATAACAAAAATCTATTAATCTAGTACGAATAGTATACAAAGATGTCATAGCAAAAAAAAAATTATATATATATACATATTTAAAAAACATATCGCTCGGGTATATAATCAAGTAAACGAGTATGCGTTATAGGTAAATGGGTATGTCACTAAATCTCATACTCGTCCCAAACCCACAAAAAAATAAAAAATAATCTCATACCCAATTATTCGACCCCATACTTGTCACAAATGTGTCGGGTTTCGAGTTTACCCGCCGGGTTCGGGTTTGATTGTCATCCTTACACCCAATCTAGATACAAAGGGAACCCAAATGTTAAAATAGTAATTAAAAATAAATAAACATTTAAAATTGAATTGACTTAACCAACCCAACTGATTCGGTTTACTATATCCAGAAACCATGGTCAACAGTATAACATAAAAATCTCATCAAAATTGGTCCATACGACCATGGATACCCTTATTTCCGATCGGGTTATTATCTTGTGTACATCAAGTCTACACACCTTCTCCAAGAATGAGAATTCTGTGCGAGTCATAGATTTCGTACGAAACACAGGGTTTCGTACGAAACAAAGAGTATTTCGTACGAAACAAGCATTTCGTATGAAACACTGATTCGTACCAAATTCTAGAGCTGTGTTTCTTGTGAAATAGTGTATTCCATATGTCTGGATTTGTGATTCGTACGAATCTAGACGGACACTATATAAGCAAACATGTACCTCTTAGAGAACTGGTCCCCTGGTCAGCTAGTTAGTCTAAGTGAGCCTCTCAGCATTATCTCTGAAGACGAAGACACAAGAACACAACAAGTTTGTTTGAGTCATACGAGTATTGTGTGTATATGTTTGTACTTGTTCTCATTCATTAATCAAGATAGTGAATCTTTGGTTACCCCGTGTTTTTTACTTTGCTTTGGTTGCATGCACACTTGGATTCCGCACCTGTGTGTATGTTAAATGAACAAGGAATAGGTTTAACACCATCCGCAGGTGGACCTACATTAATTTAAGTGATTCTAATGAACAGTGCTCAATCCGAAACGGTCAACTATGAAGTCAATATGGTCAACCAGGAAAATTTTTCCGAAATGGCAATCCGGAAGCCAACGATCGTCAAACTGGATGAAATATCCGATATAAGCAATCCGGAATTAGGAATCCGGAATGAATAATCCGGATTTGAGAATCCAAAAAGAAAAATCCGAGAAGAAATCCGAAATGTAAGACCGAAATACAGATCCGGAATAGAATCCGAAAAGCAGATCTGGAATGAACACCTCTGAAATGAAATCCGAAATCAAGAATCCGGAACGAAAAATCCGAAATGCCTGACTTATCTTCTAAAAATCCGGAACAGTAACCAATCCGTAATAGTGTCTCCGCCTTTTATGTAACCGAATTCCGGAATTCAAGGAATTCAAAATCAGCAACAGTAACTCGGATCACAATCCGGAATAAAGCAACAGTCCGGGATCAATCCGGAACAAACGATCTCCTTCGTGTTCTTCGGGATTCGGAACAGTATCAAATCCGAATTATGAAGACCTTCTTCGTGTTCTTCGGGATCTGGAACAGTGTCGCATCCAAAATCTGCAAAGCTTCTTTGAGATCTTCGGAACAGTACCCTTCGTCGATGAGCAGTGATCCGGAATGTCAGAAATCGATCCAAACAGCAGCAATAAACTTCAAAAACTTCTTCAAACCGCAATACCCGGAGCCTATATTAGAACAGCATGCTTTGATACCAATTGTAAGTCCCGTGTAACGGATCAAACAGGTATCGCTATCCAAATCAATTACGGAAATAATGATCAGGATGAAGAACAACTTGAATAACTTGAATATAATAACTTGCATACACCAGAGGATGTCAGATACAAGTTTTGTAATCAACTCTCTAACCCCTAACAAGTACCCTAACTCCTCTATTTATAGACATGACAAAGCCCAAATATACAACCCTAGGCCCACTTGGAACTAGGAAGCCCAAACTACCCAAAAGTAACCCAAAAGCCCAAAAAACAATATAAATGAATAAACCTTTAAGCTCCAAGCCCAACAACCTCTAACTTTACCTTTAATAACTTTTCGTACTGAGATTGATACTCTTGATCTTGTTGTCGTAGTCGGTTTATGACATACGTGGTCGTTCGCATTGCTTCTGAACCGACCAGAACATTCTTTGTGTGTATTATACTCCTACACGTTTCAGCTAAGTGCCTATTTTTTGTCACATCCTTAAAATCAGAGTCGTGGTGATTTGACTGGTATCTTCATTGCACAGTGGAAGTATTTAATGCTAAGACTCTAGAAAGTGAACGCCCGCTAAGTACTCGAATCCCCATGGGTTCTCCTATACCAACCATACCATAGTTTGAAAATGTAACCTTAGAAAGAAACATATGAAAAATCAACATAAAGTTGGCGAGTTCAAGTTTCTTTGAAAAAGATTTGAAATAAATATTTTTGGTAGCCGGTTTAAATAATGTTGAGAAAGCGTAATAAAACCATTTTTCCTTGGCATGTAATTTGAAAACTTTGTATTTGTAAAACTGTATATCCGTCAATGTCTGCATACTACAAAGACAACATGCCCCATGAGCCTATAACCAACCCCGTGCTAGAGAGTGGCTCGCCAAACCGTTTACTCAAGACGGTAGACTAGCGGGTGGTTATAGTTCCGTTATGCAGCGAGGACTTCACTATACAATTTTAAGAACCCTACGGCCCTTACGGTTGAGTAGAGGACAATCCAGTCCTTGTATTCTTAAGCAGGACAAACCAGTCCCCTTATTTGTATGCAAGACAAACCAGTCCTGTTGTTCGTATGCAGGATAAACCAGTCCCGTTGTTCGTATACAGGACAAACAAGTCTCATTGTTCAAATGCAGGACAAACCAGTCCCGTCACTAGTTATGAAACTCATGCATGTTTCAAAGATACACGTGTGTTTTATAAAAACTTGTATGTTTAGCAATAACCTTTCATAAACCATTTGAATTTGTTGGAATTCATTTGCAACATGGTTTAGAAATATGTAGTTTTCTTTCATCGAAATATTATAAGTTTTTGCAAAACATGCATGTCTTTCCACCCCCAAAAACATTTAAAAAAATGTAAAAATGTAAAAAGTGGGGGTTATGAACTCACCTCGATATCCTTACGCAAAGCTAGCTTAATATGATTCCATAATGTCGTTTCCAAAATGTAACTCGCTAGCATGCAATCTATAACATTCCTATCAAGGAATAACTAATAAGTTTCTAATAATATGATGTAGCTAAACTACGTGTCACCGATCTCTACTGGATCGTTAACCGATGATTCGATGCGAAGATGTGCTATACTTGCTAAGTTTCATTTGTAGTGGGTGACAAACACTAAGTTTTGGAAACACTTAGTTTCCGAGAGGTTTAGAATTTGTATATATATTTGTATAAAAATATAAATATATTTATGGAATCGTGTTAGTCGTCCCGAATGGTCGTGCGTTTATGTAACCAAATGTTTATATAAAAATAATCCACGTTATAGACTCGTACAATGTGTTCACGCGTTTCCCGAATAGTCGTCATATACGTTGACGGATAATATTACGACTCATCGTAGTGTTTCGTAAGGTGTAGACATATATATATATATATATATATATATATATTATATATATATATATATATATATATATATAAATTATAGAGAGAGAGAGAGAGAGAGGGTAGGGTTCATGCAAGAACCGTGAGAACCAATGTGAACACAAAAAAGTACCTAAAAATTCTAAAAACACACACAAAAAAATTTAATATTTTGTTTTAAATCGCTATATTTTATTACCAAGAAAAAATTTGTCAAGTAACAATTATCGATGAAATATGTATCATTTCTTGTACAAATTCCATAATACACTACTAGTAATAGACAAATGCACTTTCAGTTACATTACTGTTGGATCTATTGAACCCTGCAAAAGAGCAGATGATTGAAAATCCAAAACAATCTCTAACATCTGATCCTTTATAATAAAGATCTACTGCTCAAAACTCTGTTGACACTTAAAGACTGTTCACAAGATCTGATCAACGACTAAGATCTGCTGGAATCCAAGATCTGCTGATGAGAACCTCTGATGAAGATAAAGTCTGTTGAAGTAAAGTCTGTTGAAGACTAACAAAGGATAAAGCCCAACAGAGGATATCTCAACAGTTGTTATCATCAGAGTCTCTATTGTATTTTAATGTAACAGTGTTTAGATCTAGCAGAGATTAGAGTTTATTAGGCTGTTAAATGTCACTTTCATAGTGACGTCAGCCAAAGATGGTCAGTGGTTTGTAATGTACTATAAATAGAACAAGGCATGTACTCTTCTATCTGTCGCTCTTCTACACATTTTGTACCAACAAATTAGAATGATCTTAAGCTAAGGGGGAGTTTGTAATTTGCATGCATATGTGCTTAATATTACAAAAGCATGTTAATGAAAACAATCTTTCTGTTGTTGTGATTTCAAAGTTTTACATATTTCCGCTGCACTATTTCATTGATTATTATCTTCTTTCATTGATTTCATCTAAAACAATCACATCAATATCAAATTGAGATCCTAATAATTGGTATCAGAGCTTGGTCGTTCAAATTTGATTTAACAATCAGTTTAATACAAACTGGTCAGCTCTCACTGCTAATTCGTTTGTTCATTTGTATTGAAAACAGAGTACAAGTTTATTTACGTTTAAAGTTTTTAAACAAAAACATGCTTGTAAACAATTAGAATGTCTCAAAATCCACAAGATCCACACAACACTGGCACCATGTACAAACCTCCGATACTTGTCAGATCAGAGTACAACAATAGCAACGGCGGATGGGTCACATACTTGCACAACAGAATATGGGTTGCTGGAAATCAGTTATTTTCGGACCACATGTTCTGATAGTACCGAGTGCCGAATACCCAAAGTTCAAGTTCTAAAGAGTCCTGAACATTACTCCGAGCAAGATTTTCAGAAAATGGAGCTAGATGCAAAGGCATTTAGTATCATGGCAACTGCTTTGCCTAATGATATCTATGCTAGCCTTTTGCACTGCAACAATGCAAAGGAGTTATGAGATGCTCTGAAAGAACAATTTGGCAGCACTAAAGAGGTTATTGAAAATAACACAGAAGTTTTGAATCAACAGTATGAAACATTTTTTCATGTGAAAGGAGAATCATTAACTCAACAATTTGAAAGGTTTAGTTGTCTCATTAGTGAGTTATAACTGGTAAAAGTCAAATATCCAAATTACACTTTGAATAGTCAATTTCTAAGATCTCTACCAGAAAAATGGGACACTATTGTCGTTGTAACTAGAACCGCAGTTGGGTTCAATGAGATAAGTTTGACTCAGCTTCATGGTAGGCTTCTCACTTATGAGAGAGAGCTTAACCATAAAAAAAGAAGCTACAAGAATCAGAAAAAATGGCTGATGATTATTCTTTTGGTAGGACAACACTTTTTGGTCAAGAAGAAACCTCTGGTAGTAGCAAAGAATAGAGTTATGATCATTTTATTCACATAACATCTGGTGGGAATTTCGACTCTGATTCTTGCTCACGCAACTTTGTTTTTGCAGCAAATGGGGAAAACCAAGTTTCTGACAACTTATCCTTTGAACTTAATGATCTTCAACATTTTGATCCAACTGATTTAGAAGAAATGGACATATTACACCAACTAGCATTGCTGAGTGTTAGGACCAGCAAGTTCTATAAAAGAACTGGTAGAAATTCCCAGGGTTGCATGGAGGGTTAAAAGTTGGGTTGGGTAAGTCAAAGATTAAATGCTACAAGTGTAACAGGTTAGGTCATTTTGCTAGGAAGTGTAGGAGTCAAACAAATGGTCCAATTATCACACACCCAAGTCCTAGACCTCAAAACACACAAAACACTTTCCATTATTCCAATATACCCTGCTCCCCATATGCAAAACACTGCTCATTTTGCACACCATGTAACCACTGTTCCTGTTCAATATGTCCAAACCATTGTTCCTCAGATACAGTATGTTCAAGCCCCAAGTCCTCACGTTCAAGTGCAACCTGCACTACAAGTTACACAAACCTCTGCTTCTGAAGAAACTAGTCAATAGAGCTTCTTTACACAAGGTTTTGTTGATTGGAGTAGCTTACTTCAAGAATTGACTGCTGAGAATTTTGCTCTAGTTGCTAATACTGAAAAGAAACATGATGATTTTTGTTTCATGGCACTAGACACAATACTTGAAGAGGATGAGTCTGAGGAGGTAGTGTTAAATTCTAATGATGTTTGTGAAAATGTTGTGGCAGATGTTTTAAAAGAGAAAGTTGGTGAAGAAACTTTGATCTTAGTGTCAGACCCATGGGAAACCAGTGTTTATGAAGGAGAATGTGATTGTGCCATGATGGCTGCTGCTAAGGTATCACCTCAAGTTCTTAAAGGCCTATGTTCAGACAAATGTATTATTGATTTTGCTAACATAAAAGAGGTAAATGAAAACCGTAGAAACAAAATTTTAGATGATGAAATTCAGTTTGAAAACTTGCAAAAGAGTTAAAAATCTAAATTGTTTGAAAAAGAGTATGAAATCAGTAGCCTCAAACATGAGTCCAGCATAACCAAGGATCAACTCCAAACTATGATAGAGAAATATCAAAGTTGTAAAAAGGAGCTTAAATCTACCCAAATTACTTGTGAAAAGTGGGTAGAATCCTGTAAAGGTTATGAGCTTATGTTTGAATCACAAATCAAAAGCAATGTAAAATTTGGTGTAGGTTTTAGAAAACATGACCAAGTTTCTCAAAATATTGTTGTAAATGATTGTGAGTTGGTTGAAATTATTTCAATAAATTTTGTTGGTCAAGAAATTAAAGTCACTGAACCAAATAGTAAGAAAATTGTTTTAGAAAGACCAGCAGGATCCTCAACTTTTGAAGAAATTGAAAAGTATCAATTCAAAGCTACTTGGTCAGATGAGTGTGACATTCTTGACAACTTTAAGCTAATGGATTTTTCAACCATTGAAGGTGTAAAGGCAGCACAAGTCAAGATCATTCCCTTAAAAGATCTTCTAGCAGATGTTACAATTGTAACATTGTAACATATGCTGACAAAAAAGACAGAAAAAGGGAAGAAAAGAGAGAAAATATCAAACTTGTTTTTTGATTTTGTGAACAGAAAAATCGTGTCACTAAAAACTTTTTATTCTAAAAGCTTATGATATAAACAAAACATGTGTGATCATTGATTCACCAAATTGCACCATTTGTGGCAAATCAAACCACAAAACTCAAGAGTGTGTTTATCACAAAAATTTTGATGTTAAAAGAAATGAGTATAAATCTAAAACACTTGAGAGTTCAAGAAATGAAAAGACCAAACAAACCTTTACCCCTGGCCAAACATCTGTTGCCAAAAAATTGAATATAACCTCTGCTCCCAGAAAGGTTCAGGTAACAGATGCACCACCAGCTAATAAATTTCCAAGAGGATATTACAACCAGCTTACAAGAGTACCACTGGCTATGAGGTCAACAAAAGACCATCTAAACAAAGAGTTA
This sequence comes from Scalesia atractyloides, assembly GCA_947069175.1. NCBI lineage: Eukaryota > Viridiplantae > Streptophyta > Magnoliopsida > Asterales > Asteraceae > Scalesia > Scalesia atractyloides. The sequence continues at coordinate 43,447,836 of CAMTDV010001632.1, forward strand.
AAAGGATCCTCATGGTTATAATTAGTTGATAGGAAATGGTCCACAGTAGATGTTATCAAAATCTGTTCAAAACACTGACCATATTCCTTGACTTGAGGTTGAAATGTCTGTGATCCCATCCAAAGCCATCCTGGCTTTGGAAACTCACCTAAACTAATTGTTTACTAATATGCAGGGAGCTTCTACTTGCCTTGATAGTTTATGGTATGTAGATAGGGGAAGGTCTAGGCACATGACAGGATGTAGAGCCCTACTTAAAGATTTCATGGCACATGGAGGGAGTACTATATCCTTTGGTAACAATTCAAAAGGGATGGTGTTAGGTCAACGACTGTCCATGCTGGGAAACTCAAGTTTGAACATGTCAATCTTATTGACAATCTGGAATTTAATCTTCTTAGTGTTTCTCAAATGAGTGACAAAGGCTATGGGTCATTCTTCACAAGAAAACTTGTCAGATTGTTGGGCCAGAAGTGGTTAAAAAGATTGATCAAATCATAGCTGAGAGCAAAGCACAGTTTGTTGCTCACAAGAATGGCAATGTGTATGTAGTTGATATGTTGAAAGATAATCCAATGTCTAATGCATGTCTGTTCTCAGTTGCTTCTAACAAAAAGACAGACATATGGCATAGAAGATATGTCACACAAATCTTAAAACTATCACTACACTCTCCAAACAAGGTATGGTAAGAGGTCTTCCATACATTATGTTTCTTGTTAAAAGGTAAACAACATAAAACTTCATACAAATCAATTGAAGAGTCCAAAACAAGTCAGCGTCTTCAATTGCTACATATGGACCTGCGTGGCCCTGTAAAAATCATCAGTCTTAAAAGGAAGAGATACTATCTTGTCATAGTTGATGATTTTTCAAGGTTTACATGGACCTACTTCATGCAATCCAAAGATGAGACTGCATGTATTTTGAAAAATTTTGTAAAACAAGTTGAAAAGCAATTTGACCTGCAAGTTAAAAGTCTTTAGAAGTGACAATGGGACGGAGTTTAAAAATAAGGAGTTGGTTGACTTTTGTGTGTCGAAAGGGATTGTTAGGCAATACAACATCCCAAGGATACCAGAACAAAATGGGGTGGTTGAAAGGAAAAATAGAACTATGATTGAAGCTACTAGAATAATGCTTGCAGACTTAGGTTTACCCTTATCTTTTTGGGCAAAGGCTGTAAACACTGCTTACTATGAACTGAACAGAGTTTTGATTAACCCCATGCATCAAAATACTGCCTATAAAATTCTATCAAGACTAACAATGCAGAGTTTTGATTAACCCCAGCAAATCCTTCTGAACTGTTTGATTTAGATAAATTTACATTTGAAGATGTGTCTATCAAGACTAACAATGCAAGTACACCACAGTCTTCATATCAAGATTATGGATATGACATTGTTATTCCGCAATACAAAGTCCTTTCATCCACCAGAGAAACAAATGTTACTAACATCTGTGAAAACTCTGCCACTGTAGGATCAACAGTTGTTGATCCCCAAACCTCTGCCAGCTCATCTAATCAAACCTCTGTTAACAAAAGTCCATTTTCTATTAACAAAAGTCAACCTATCTTTAACCCTATTCCACCTATACCTCCACCTCCATTCTAAACAGATGTTGGCTCTTCCAAATTGCCAACAGATGTTAGCTCAGATGATTCTCATCTTCAGCCTTCACCTCAAAATGCCATCATTCCATACAAAGGAGATCTAATCTACCTTAAAAACCATCCATCTGACCAAATCATTGGCAACATCAATGAAGGGGTTCTCACAAGAAGTCAATCCTAAAACATTTGTCTTTTTGTTGGTTTCCTATCACTCACACAACCTGTCAAGTACCAAGAGGCACTAAAAGACAACAGTTGAGTAGAGACCATGCAAGAAGAGCTACTACAGTTCAAAAGACAACAAGTATGGGAACTTGTACTATTGCCTCAGGATATATGTCCATAGGCACAAAATGGGTCTTCAAGAACAAAACAGATGAAGGGGCATTGTTGTCAAAAATAAAGCTAGGCTTGTGGTTCAAGACTATAGACAAGAAGAAGGCATTGATTATGATGAAAATTTTGCTCCTGTTGCAAGACTGGAGGCCATCAGACTGTTTTTCCTTTGCTACCAACCATAACATCAAGGTGTATCAAATGGATATCAAGTGTGCATTTTCATATGGCAAGATCAAGGAAGAGGTATATGTATGCCAACCCCCTGATTTTGAAGATACTTTTTATCTAGATCATGTTTACAAGCTAAACAGAACTTTATATGGCTTGAAACAAGCACCTAGATCCTGGTATGAAACTATTACCACCATTCTCTTATCCATAGGATTTACAAGAGGCAAAATTGATAAACGTTGTTATTAAAATGGAGAGGAAAGGATTTGATGCTTGTCCAAATTTATGTGGATGACATCCATTTTGGATCCACATGCAATGGTATGTGGGAAGAGTTTAGAGAACTCAAGACAGCAGAGTTTGAAATGAGTGCTATGGGTGAACTTCAATGCTTTCTTGGTCTTCAAGTTAAGCAATTGCAAAATGGTACTTTCACTCATCAAAGTAAGTATGTCAAAGAACTACTTACCAAATTTGATATGAATGATTGTAAACCATGTAGTACACCCATGGCTACATTTAAGTTGGTCACTACTGATGACAAAGATGACTTAGTTGATCAAACTCTTTAAAGAAGCATGATTGGGTCTTTATTGTACCTAACTTCATCTAGTCCAGATATCATGTTTGCTACATATGTTTGTGCCAGATCCCAGTCAGCACCTAGGAAGTCAAATCTTATTGTTGTGAAAAGGATATTCAGATACATAAAAGGTGTTCTCACACTTGGTATCTAGTATCCTACTAATGGGAATATTGAGCTTTCAGGTTACTCAGCTAGTGATTTTGCTGGATGCCATGCCACAAGGAAGTCAACTTCAATAGGTTGGCAATTTCTAGGCAATTGCTTAGTTTCTTGGCAAAGCAAAAAGCAAGTTGCAGTTTCAACATCCAAAGCTGAGGCTAAGTATATTGTTGCTGCAAGTTGCACTGGTCAACTCCTATGGCTTCAAAATCAATTGCTGGATTTTGGTGTAACTGCTCTAAAGACCCCTCTCATATTGGATAGTCAAGCAGCTGAAAACATCATTAAAAATACAGTTTCACATTCAACAACCAAGCACATTGACATTAGACATCACTTTGTGAGGTATTGCTATGAAAAAGGTTTGATTTCGCTGCATCATGTTCCAACTAAGGATCGACTAGCAGATGTTCTAGCAAAGGCTTTAGATACATCTACTTTTGAAAGCTTGATCTCTAGAATTGGCATGTTTAACATGGATTAAATGCAAAAAAAAAAATTCCATGAATAAAAAGCCTTAAAATGTTTTCAGAAAATCAAAAGATCATCCTTAAAAATAAAAAATTGAAAATTTCAATAATCTTAAAAGTCTATTTTAAACCACTGTTTCTAAACCTCTGTTTAGCTTAAATATCTATCCACTACTAAATGTAACCTCTGTTATCCTGTCCATTGTTCCATCCACTGTTTGGGCTAAAACACTGTTTTGCCTTATCCACTGATATCTATCCTCTGATAGAGTAAAATCACCATTGTTCACGACCACTATTCTCAACCACTGCTGGTTCTTAACAGCGGTTTCCCTAACAACGATCATCCATTATCCATTAGAGGTTACACGTGGATAGATGATTACCATCAGATCTTTGAAATCGCTGCCATGTCAGCATTCACTTTTTTTCCCTTTATATATCACTGTTCTATCCATACAGAGTTTTTCCTTGTCGTCTTGAATTCAAAATTCTCTAAAGTGATTTTCCTTACTCTCATCTTCTTCATTACTCCTCATTTCCATCTCCGATCATGGCTCTCAACATCAAACTCCCACACAACTATCTCCCCGCTTTCGAGAAAACCGACACTAATTCTTCATTCCGCTCAATAATTTATGTTCTCACATCATCAAAATACAAAGACATCATGGTTGCAAATGCACCAATCTATGTGGATACACTCTGACAGTTCTAGGCAAATGCTAAAGTTGAATCTCAAAAGAAGAAGCCATATGTTATCATTTCCAAGGTCGGAGAAAAACTTGTCCAAATTTCCATCCTCAATTTCCACAATTTTTGGTCTCAATGACCTAGATGGGAACACTTCTTTTGGCAAGCAAGAATTATATGCTGAGTTCATAGAACGTGGGTATGAGGGTCAGTTATCTGGTGTTACCATTTTTAAACCAAACTTTCCTGCTAAAATGAGATATTTTTTCCGTACCGTACTTACTTGTCTTTAGCAAAGATCACCTCATTTAATAAGATTCCACAAAATATTCAATTTCTTGGATATGTTATTTTGACAAAATCCGATTTTAATCTATCCCAGGTATTGGTTATGGACTTGGTGGCAAATTATAATAAAATTTCAAAAAGTAAAGCTTTTCTTTTATATTCAAGGCTTTTAAGCTATTATCTACAAAAGCAACTTCAAGAAAAAGATTTTAAACAAGGAGTTGTCTTTGAGATGAAGAGTCTTACTACTAAACCTTGAAAAGAATAAAAAATATGGAGTCAAAGGTTTCCAAAACAAAAGCAAAGGGGGATGAGAAAATTTTGGATGAGTCCACATCTCAAGCTCAAATCTCTGTTGCTAAGCCTACTGCTCCTGGTGATCATGACACCACAACCAATATTATGAAACCCACACCAGAAAAATCTAAAAAGAAACCATCCAAATCCAAAAATCCCACCAAAACCACAATTTATAAAAAGGCACCTTTGGAAGATGAGATCCCAGAGGATAACCTTGTGGTAGCACAAAAGTCACTTGAAACCACTGTTGTTACTTCCTCACAACAGTTGGGAAGATCTCATCCTCAAAGCCAAACTCCTCCTACTTCCTCACAAAAGGAACAGGTTGTAAGCACAAGGATCCCACATTATGAAAAAGATGATTCAATTAAATCTTTGTTTCTAAGCCCCTCTCCCAGGGCAAATTCTCTTTCTACTCCATCTGTCATCACCCTCAATTCCATCTACTATCATAACTCTATTTCATACAATCGATATAACTCAGACACAAATCAGTTCCTCTCAATCACCTGTTCATGAGAGTTCACCTCACATGTGAATGAGTCTGAGTTAAATCTCTTTGCTAACCCAGAAACAGCTAAGGAGGTTACACCCCATGAGTTACAAGTAACTATTGGTGGTAATTTAAGTGAAGCAGCCACTACAACTGTCACACCCCGGATTTCTAACCCAAATCCATACACCGGTGGGCCCGGGTGGGGAGTATCGTGACGTCAGTTGATAACATCATTGTCAATTAAACATGGCACAGCGGAAGTCTTGGCGTAAAATTACTATTACAAACCAATGTTCGAAATAAAAAAATATACAGGCTCGTAATAGAAGATCCACAGGTGGATCATTAAAATGTACAAGAAAGAATATAAAACAGACTTTAGGGTAGATCTAAGGATTTGCAAAATCCTCTTATTCACTATTGAGCAGCTTCCGGCCTATTTCCTATTGTACCTGCAGTTTAGTCTTTGGACGATACATCAGCTTTCGCTGGTAAATACACCCAACTGACTCATTTTGAAACATTTTAAAAATGATTTTAATTGCACATGGCACAAAATCTTTTATAACTTGGGAAAGTTACTTTGTAACCTTGTTAACAGATTCACATGTTTGTCCATACATACAGGGCCCAGTACAGAGACCGAGATATGATTAAATACACACCACTTAGAACTCAAAGAGGAGTTATCCCCAACGTCTTGGGTAATTTGCATTTGAGCGTCTGTCAGGTGTATGCCTACACCCGCGCTAAGGTCGTGGCCATTAACTAATCTAATGAGCTGAGGATATCCAGGACACGGTAATTTAACCCCCGATGTTTAAGTTATCAAACAAAACTGACTAAAACAGAATATGCCGATTTACTAGCCACAATTCGGCATTCGATTGATCCCATTTCTGACCAAGCGGTAATAGTTTACCGTATCCCAAGCCCGTATAGGGAAAATAAGTCGAGAGTATTTATCTGAGCTAGTCTTCTTTTAAAAATTCAATAACTCAGCCGTATACAAAAGTACTAACGTGCAGATAGCATTTACCGGCAAGGCTCTAGTCTGGATTATGGCATAAACCAACCAATTAAATATTATCGGTCTTTATTTAAGTCATAGACTTAGACCGAGTAGTGTACATGATCAAAACGTACAATGCTTGATTAAACGATGATCGGGTAGAATGTAGTTTAAATCCGACAAGTACTTTGACTTGCATAAAATGGGTAAACTATAAACATTCTGGATTTTGAAGCTTAAATGACAAGTTTAAACCCGTTTTGGTTAAATTCCGTAAACTACTGTATAATCAACCGTATGCTTATAAGCGATAATGGCTAACCGGATAAGTCATGGACAAGTTCTATATGCCATTATATTTTAAATAAGTTAAAATATCAGTAGGATATCAACTTATACGCCCGTTAAGGTTTTAAAATGAAATTATGTCTCTTAAGGGTATTTTGGTAATTTCATACCATATAAAAGGAACTTGAATAAAATTTAATGTTATAATTATAAATCTTCTGGAAAAATACTTTATTTATGATATAATATCAGTAGGATACCAATTACATGTGTATTTTACCTTTTATGACCAAATTATGCACTGAATGGGCATTTTGATCATTTTACACAAAGTTTATAAATTATTTGGGATTCTGAGTTTATAACATGTACCTACTGTAAATATGTTTAAAATAAGTTTTAAAATCAGTAGGTATCAAGTCTTGGTCAATAATATGGTTTTAAAACCATACTATGCGCCGAAACGCGCTTATGTCGTAAAATGACGTCTTTATGCGATGTTTATGAAAACTGATGTTAAGGTCATATTAAAATGTTTTAAATATGTTATTTAATATAACATATCAGTAGGTAAGTGTTTTACCTTGAAATTATTTGATTAAAACAATTTCATAAGCCACAAGGGCTAAAATCATCATTTATCGACATAATTGAAGGACCTGTTTGAAAACTCAGTTTATAACTTGGTTTAACATCCCAAATAATCCTACTTATAATATTACATCAGTAGAAAACTCATTATCAAGTTAATTATTATTGAAAACCTTTTTTTATGCAAAAAGGGCATTTTGGTCAAAGACGGCATAATTATGGAACTTGCGCATAAACTTGGATTCTGATTATGATCATGTAATATAACCTCAGAGGGTTATGCTACATTATATTACGATCATAATGCAACTTTAGATCAGTATGTAACTAATTTAAATCGGGTCAGAATCGAAAGTCAAAGCAGAAGTCAAACTTCGCGACTTTCGGTTGCGAACCGACCCTAGAACTGAAACTGGCGAGCCGAACATGTTCTTACATGTTCTAATGATTATTACCAACTTGTTTAAGTGTTAAAACAGGTTTCATAACATATATAAGATCATTATATGATTTTTCCGAAAATAGCATGTTTGACTTTTTAATATCATAACTTTGACCCGTCAATTGGTCCAGCAAACGTGATCTTCAGGAGGTGCCCTTTATAGGGACTAACACCTACCTTATTACGATTACTTAGCCATGCTCATGTCAAACAATGGCTGGACCATAGTGGTCTTAACAGAAAGTCAAAGTGTTTTTCGTGAAACGCTTGACTTTTGGCTATAAAAGCCTATAAACGAAAATGCATGAGCAAGGAACACTTACAGGAGGTTCCTAGAATGTAAGAGAACTAAGTTGGATGCTCCTTTTAGCTAGGAACTTCCAGAGAAGGGAGAAGAGTGAATAAATGAGAAGGTGCAAGTTGGAATGGTGAACTTAAGCACCCATTTGTAGTTGGAGAGCTCAAAGGAGGTGAAGCCAGGTTTTTAGGGGTGTAAGAGGGAGCTTACAAGTGTCCAAAAACGTGGCATAGCTGATTACAAGTCCATAGTTTCGATTTAATGGTTTTGGAGTTTTGTTTGGGAGCCAAGCAAAACTTTCTGCAGTAGAGGCCTTCTCGCGCCCCACGAGAGACCCAGGCCTGGTCTCTCGCGCCCCGCGACCGCCCCTTGGTCAGTTTCAAAGTTTGACACTTTTAATCCCTTAACTTTATAAAGATTCTAAAAACCTTTTTAACACCTTTTTTAGCATTTTAGCCATCCGTAGCCAATACTTGGCATACCCGGGATTATGCCCAGACATTGTCGAGCTCTCGGTTCGTTAAAAGGTCACTCAGAGGTATAATTTAACTTGTTGACACTTTTATCCCTCCATCATCCAACTTTCACATATTTACAAAATTGAACCCTCTCGTCCAACATTTGGCACGTATGAGAGTTAGGACTTCACAAAGGATCACCCAGAGGCTTATTATAAGCATGTTAATTCCGATGTCACTCAGAGGCTGGGCATGTTGACGTATTAGTCAGAGGCCAAATTTCAAGCATGTTGACATATCAGTCACTTAGAGGCTAATGATTTAGCATGTTGACATATCAGTCACTTAGAGGCGGTTATTTATGCATGTTGACATTGGACCATCACTCAGAGGCTCAGTTGGAGCATGTTGACGCCTTTAGTCTTTATTGGTCTTTAATAGGCTATATTTAAAATACAACACGTGTCTTATACTATTGGACATGAATTTACAGGGTGTTACATCCTCACCCCCTTAAAAGAAATCTCGACCTCGAGATTTTATTCAAAAAGATGGGGGTACTTTTTTCGCATAGTGGACTCAACCTCCGATGTATACTCAGGAACTCTAAAAGCGTCCCATTTAACCTTTACTATAGATATCATTTTCCTTCGGGGCTTCTTAACCTGTCGGTCCTCGATCAAAATTGGTTTCTCAACGAACCTCAGGTTTTCGTCAATTTGCACATCCTTGTGTGACATTGCTAGCGACTCATCGACTAGACATTTCTTAAGGTTAGATATGTGGAATACATCATGGATTCCACTAAGCTCCTCTGGCAATCTGAGCTTATAAGCTACAGTGCCGACACATTCGACTATCTCGAATGGTCCAATATATCTTGGGCTCAACTTGCCCTTCTTTCCAAAACGCATCACACCTTTCCAAGGTGATACTTTCAGCATGACCTTGTGCCCTACTTGGAACTTAAGAGGTTTACGCCTCTTGTCAGCATAGCTCTTCTGCCTATCTCTGGCAGCTTTGAGACGATCACGGATTTGCACAATCTTTTCCGTGGTCTCCAGGACAATCTCTGGTCCTGATACTTGGGCTTCCCCAACTTCTGCCCAACACACAGGCGTTCGGCACTTTCTCCCATACAAGGCCTCAAAGGGAGCAGCCTTGATGCTAGTATGATAGTTGTTATTGTATGAGAATTATATTAGGGGTAAGTGGTCATCCCAACTTCCACCTAAATCAATCACACATGCCCTAAGCATGTCTTCTAGTGTCTGGATAGTACACTCACTTTGACCATCAGTCTACGGATAGTAAGCCGTACTAAAGTTTAATCGTGTGCTTAAGGATTGTTGAAAACGTTTCCAAAAGTGAGATGTGTATCTAGTATCTCTGTCAGATACAATAGATACCGGCACACCGTGTAGTGACACAATCTTGTCCACATACAATTTAGCCAATTTATCTGAATTATACGTTTCCTTTATTGGCAAGAAATGTGCTGACTTGGTCAGCCTATCCGCAATGACCCAAATAGTGTCGTTTCCACTTTTGGTCTTGGGTAACTTGGTAATCAAGTCCATAGTTACCATTTACCATTTCCATGTGGGAATTTTCAATTGTTGTAGAAGTCCTGACGGCTTCTGATGCTCGGCTTTAACCTGCAGTTACACACTTAGCTACATAAGTGGCTATGGATTTCTTCAAACCCATCCACCAATAATTCTTCTTTTGATCTTGATACATCTTGTCACCTCTCGGGTGAACTGAGTATCTTGAACTATGCGCTTCTTGGAGGATTAGATCTCTAAGTCCTCCAAAGACTGGAACCCAGATCCTATCATTAAATCGAAGGATTCCATCCTTTTCGGGCGCTAACTGATCCACAGTTCCGCCTAATCTCTCATTAGGAATATTAGCCTCTAATAGGGCTTGCTTTTGCGCATCTAATAGCTTCTCACTTAAGCTATTTCTGAGCTCAATGCTCTTTGCATTAATCCTTATAGGTTTAACTCGTTCCTTGCGACTTAAGGCATCAGCAACTACATTTGCTTTGCCTGGATGGTAGCAAATCTCGCAATCATAGTCATTAAGCGTTTCCATCCATCGATGTTGCCGCATGTTCAATTCCTTCTGATTGGACAAATGCTGGAGACTTTTATGGTCTTTGTATATAATACACTTTGTGCCATGCAATTAATGTCTCCACAGTTTTAGTGCAAATACAACGGCACCCAATTCCAAATCATGGGTGGTGTAATTCCTTTTGTGCACCTGTAACTGTCGTGATGCATAGGTAATCACTTTGCCTTTTTTTCATTAGCACACAACCCATGCCAGTGTGCGATGCATCACAGTAGACTACAAAATCTTCAACACCCTCTGGTAGGGATAACACAAGAGCATTGCTCAACTTGTGTTTAAGAACCTCAAAAGATTCTTATTGCTTTGGACCCAAATATACTTAACATTCTTACGGGTCAAGGTAGTTAGAGGAGTGGCTATTCTTGAAAAGTTCTCAATGAACCTTCTGTAGTAACCGGCCAATCCAGAAAAACTACTAATCTTCGATGGGGTTTTGGGTACTTCCCAATTCATGATGGCCTCAATTTTGGCGGGATCCACTTCGATACCACGCTCACTTACCATATGTCCAAGGAATTGGACTTCTCTAAGCCAAAATTCACATTTAGAGAATTTGGCATAAAGCTTCTCTTGCCTTAGCAGTTCTAAGAAGCATCGAAGATGTTTCTTGTGATCAGCTTGATCACGAGAATAAACAAGTATGTCGTCTATAAAGACAATAACAAACTTATCCAGTTATGGTTTGCAGACTCTATTCATGAGATCCATGAATGCTGCAGGTGCATTTGTGAGTCCAAAGGCATCATTAAGAATTCAAAATGACCGTATCGGCTGAAGGCGGTTTTAGGAACATCTTCACTTCTAACCTTCAGCTGATGATATCCAGATCTTAAATCAATCTTGGAGAAATAACTAGCCCTTGAAGTTGGTCGAATAAATCGTCGATCCTGAACAAAGGATATCTATTCTTGATTGTTAACTTGTTTAGCTCTCGGTAATCGATGCACATTATCATCGAACCGTCTTTCTTCTTTACAAAGAGGATGGGAGCTCCCCAAGGCAAGGAACTAGGCTGAATAAAGCCTTTCTCCAAGAGTTCGACTAGCTGCATCCTCAATTCCTTCATTTCCGTTGGTGCTAGCCTATATGGAGCTCTAGCCACGGGTGCTGATCCTAGCAGGATATCAATTCTAAACTCCACTTGCCTATCTGGAGGTAGGCTTGGTAATTCTTCTGGAAAGACATCTGAATATTCTGAGATAACTGGTAGGTCTTCCATGTTAGGCTTAGGCTCATTTATAGTAACTTGTGCCATGTAGATGACACATCCTTTCCTCAAACACTTGGATGCCTTAAATAACGACACCTTGTCCGGCAACCCATAGTGTGAGTCTCCAAGGATGGTGAGCATTTCACCAGATGGGGTCTTAATCTCGATGAGCTTCTTATCGCAGGCAATGCGGGCTTGGTTATGAGATAACCAATCCATGCCTAAGACAACATCAAACCCCGCCAATTTCATTGGAAAAGAGAGATAGGGATAGAAAAATTCTTAATGGATATAGAGCATCCATCAAGAATGGAAGATGTTGTTTCTATCATTCCATCAGCAAGTTCTATCTCGTAAGTTTTATCTAGAGTTCTTAAGGGCAGGTTTAACGGTTTTCAAAACTTATGGTCAATAAAAGATCTATCTGCACCCGAATCAAAAAGAACTCTAGCATAAATATTGTTAATGAGGAATGTACATGTTATGAGATTGTCGTCATTAATAGCCTCTCTTGCAGTTAATTGAAAGGCTTAAGCATTCCCCTTCTTGGCCTCTCCAAGCTTTGCATTATTATTCTTAAAAATTTTAGGGCAGTTAGTCTTAATATGCCCTTTTTCATTGCAGACGTAGCAGACGGCATCCTTAAGATCTTTACATTCTAGGGTCTTATGCCCCTTTCTCTTACAGATGCCACAGGTTTTGGCCTGTGAACCAAAATTACACTGTCCCCAATATCTGCGATTGCAAGTTTTGCAGGTTGGCATTACAGCCGTTTTGCCTTGGTTTCCTTTGAACCCAAATCTCCCTTTATTTTTCTTATTAAACCTATGGGAGTTGTCATCTTCCCTCTTCCTTTTCCCGTCAGTTTCAGACTTAACTGACTTTTGCCTTACTAGATCAAGGGTGAGGGAGAGAGATAGCTCAACAATAGACCTATAGGTAGTAGGCAGAGCAGCCTTTACCATTCCCTTTATCTCGGGAGCTAACCCATTAATAAAACGTGCAATGCGTTTGGGCTCCGGGGTAATCAAATAGGAAACTAACCTAGATAGGGAATTGAAATCGGAAACATATTTCGACAATCTAGGTTTTTCATGGAAAGGGACAAGAAGTCGGTTTCTAATTTCTCCACCTCATGAGGTGGGCAGTATGTTTCCTTAACAAGGTCCACAAATTTGGACCACCCAAAATTATACAGGTGTACTTTACCTGTAGACTGAATCATGGCTTTCCACCAGATTAGGGCATCGCCCTTAAAGGACTATGATACACACTTAACCACATCCTTATCAGCACAGTTGCTGATATCTACAATCGTTTCCATCTCGTCTAGCCACTTTAGGGCTTCCACAGCTCCCTTCTCCCCGTTAAAGTCTCAGGACTTACAGGAGACAAAGTACTTATAGGTACATCCGTCTTTAATAGAACGGGTCTTTTCAGCAAAATTTATTTTCTTTGGTTCACTCCTCGCATTTGAAGAGTGAACGGAGCTCTCCTTATGAGCTGAGGATGGTGGAATAGATAACGGTCTAGAGCAAGTGGCACTCGACTCTCTAAGCCTTTATATGGCCTTTTCAACTGCCGCATCAATGCTAGCTTGAAAATTATCATTATCGATATCTCTATTTTTGGCTTTGTTAGATTCAACATTTCGGTGGCTACTTTGCGCTTCATTTGAGCTAGCCATCCTTGAGATTTGGTTCTATACACCAAATAAAACTTATCTTAGCCATGGTATTAATTAACCATATTGGCTTTTAACATTGGGTATAACAATCCATTACCTAAACTAGTGTGAATAACATCATAACTCTCAGGCTTAACATAACTACATTTGGCCTAGGTCTTAATAGGACCATCAAAGTCAAATTACAATTTGGACATAGTCCATATATTACTAGACAGCGGATCGCATTGTTACAACCGTCATTGTCATAATTTGAAAATTTTTATTTAGCTCATAGGCTTGTCTCGAAGGACATAAAATATGGCACATAGGTCTGTCACTAAAGAACATAAATTTGGCACATAGGCCTGTCACTACTGGACATGAAATGTGGCCCGTAGGCACTACATCACTAATGGATGTTTAATCATAGCCCCAAGGGCAGTACATCACTAATGGATGTTTTAATCATAGCCCCAAGGGCAATACATCACTAATGGATGTTCAATCATAGCCCCAAGGGCAATACGTCACTAATGGATGTTTAATCATAGCCCCAAGGGCAATACATCACTAATGGATGTTTTAATCATAGCCCCAAGGGCAATACATCACTAATGGATGTTTTAATCATAGCCCAAGGGCAATACCTCACTAATGGATGTTTTAACCATAGCCCCAAGGGCAATACATCACTAATGGATGTTTAATCATAGCCCCAAGGGCCATACATCACTAATGGATGTTTTAATCATAGCCCCAAGGGCAATACATCACTAATGGATGTTTAATCATAGCCCCAAGGGTAATACATCACTAATGGATGTTAAATCATAGCCCCAAGGACAATACATCACTAATGGATTTTTAATCATAGCCCCAAGGGCAATACATCACTAATGGATGTTTATTATCATTGCACTGATGATATTAGCCGGGATCAAATTTGATCACATGGGCTATATAAGGTCAGGACATAGTCCTTTACCTTGAAGGCTAGCGTGATTCCTCAAGTCACACTACCAAGAGTATGAACATTCTTAAATGTAAACATAAAAGTACCTTAATGGTTGATTTGTAGTCCCGGTCGCATCGACCTTAATGACTTGGAGGCTTGAACTTAAGTTCACCACCTCTGGATAGAAGGATAACTTCCCTTAACTATCCTGATAGAAGACCCCTTCGTACTTAACTATCATTTATAATTTGGCCAAATGTGTGGTCTGTGCCCTTGTCTAATCAAAACCATTAAGTTCTTTTTTTTTTGAAATTATATCGCAGAGCATAAATTTCGAGTAAAATCGAGACGCTCGTTTTGAAGAGGATGAATACATATATATAATTCCAAAAGTACTTCATTAAATTCCAAATTAGAAATTACAATACTAGAAAATGAAATAAATTGTCCATGCAAGGACTTTAAAGAAATAAACATGTCCACGCAGGGACTAAAGAAATAACAATGTCCTCGCAGGGACTACATATTATTAGAAGAGACTTTACTCATCCTTCGTTCCCTTGACCAACTTGGAGAGTTTCTTGAAGAACTTGTTTGTCTTCTTCTCCGTTGTCTCCGCTTGCTGCTGCATCTCTTTCATTTGTTCTAAGGCCTCATTAATGGCCTCAAGTGGTGGCGGAGGTTGTGGTTGAGGTTGTGGCATAACCAGATACTGGTACCCATAAGTTGGATATCCAGTCGGTGGATAAGTAGGTGGGAAAGGAGACGGGTAAAGTGCGTAGTGCATAACTGCCTGCATGTAGGGGTCTTGCGACCATGCTTGATATCTACCGGTGTAGACGCGTTAAAAGGATCATATCCAGACATGTCTGGATAAGTGGGAATTGGGTTAGTATAACCCGATGGTGGAGGTTGAACAGCAGGTGTTGGTGTTGGTGTTAGTTCCACTATAGGTGAAACATTAAAGGGTCCACCCATTTGTGGGTCCTCTTGAATTGTGGGGTAGGAGTTGGGCAAAGGTGGCAGCGATCCCGACCTTTGTCCGGCACGTACGGACATATGTGTTCCACACTTCCTTCTTGGTGGTTCTGGTGGTGGTTGAGGTTGGTCCACCGGTTCCATGTGGACATCTTCTTGTACTGGGAGTGGTTGAGAGTGATGAGAAGGAGTGTGGGCAAAGGTGAATTGATTCTAATATTGGTCCCACTCATTAGGACCTTGGTAAGGCGATCCGGCATAAGAGTTCGAATCGCTTGAAATTTCTATGGGATGCATATTTGATCCCGACGGCGGTATCTCCGGGTCAGAGTCCTCCTCCACAGGTTTAGGTGGTCCAACTGATTTTGATTGGCTGGAGGCGTGTTAAAGTAATAGTTAGGGTTAAATTCATCATGGTAAGAATGATGGAAATGGTGAGAATGGTGTGAATGATAGGAGTGGTGAGAGTGGTAAGAATTTTGGGAATATGGGGGCGAGTGTCTATGAGAGACAGAGTGCCTCGCTGGTTGCCAAGGAGATGAATCTCCTGATTCTTGGTAGGAATCTGAGTTGAGGTTGAGGGGAATGCGCCCCGATGGTCCTCCCCTCATTGGACCTTTTCCTCTCCCACGTTGTCCTCGTACACGTGGTGGCATTTTCCTGTTAAAAATCAATTTAAAAACAATACTAATAACTTAATAATGAAATGAGAAATCCTAGGTCAATGCCTAGACTCGGAAATCTAAGGAATGTGCTTATGTAAGCTTGAGATTAAACACAAAACGCTAGTGTTTAATTCTCTTAAACGTTGGCTCCGATACCAACCTGTCACATCCCGGATTTCCAACCCAATCCATACATCGGTGGGCCCGGGTGGGGAGTATTGTGACGTCAGTTGATAACATCATTGTCAATTAAACATGGCACAGTAGAAGTCTTGGAGTAAAATAATGTTCGAAATAAAATAATATACAGGCTCGTAATAGAAGATCCACAGGCGGATAATTAAAATGTATAAGAAAGAATATACAACAGACTTTAGGGCAAATCTAAGGATTTGCAAGATTCTCTTATTCACTACCGAACAGCTTCCAGCCTATTTAGTATTGTACCTGCAGTTTAGTCTTTGGACGATACGTCAACTTTCGTTGGTAAATACACCCAACTGACTCATCTTGAAAACATTTTAAAAATTTTTAAGTGCACAGGGCACAAAATCTTTATAACTTGGGAAAGTTACTTTGTAACCTTGTTAACAGATTCACATGTTTGTCCATACATACAGGGCCCAGTACAGAGACCGAGACATGATTAAATACACACAACTTAGAACTCACAGAGGAGTTATCCCCAACGTCTTGGGTAATTGGCATTTGAGCGTCTGTTAGGTGTATGCCTACACCCGCGCTAAGGTCGTGGCCATTAACTAATCTAATGAGCCGAGGATATCAAGGACATGGTAATTTCACCCTCGATGTTTAAGTTATCAAACAAAACTGATTAAAACAGAATATGCGGATTTACTAGCCACAATCCGGCATTCGATTGATCCCATTTCTGACCAATCTGTAATAGTTTACCGTATCCCAAGCCCGTATAGGGAAAATAAGTCGAGAGTATTTACCTGAGCTAGTCTTCTTTTAAAAATTCAATAACTCAGCCGTATACAAAAGTACTAATGTGCATATTGCATTTACCGGCAAGGCTCTAGTCTGGATTATGGCATAAACTAACCAATTAAATACTATCGGTCTTTATTTAAGTCATAGACTTAGACCGAGTAGTGTACATGATCAAAACGTACAACGCTTGATTAAACGATGATCGGGTAGAATGTAGTTTAAACCCGACAAGTACTTTTACTTGCATAAAATGGGTAAACTATAAACATTCTGGATTTTGAAGCTTAAATGACAAGGTTAAACCCGTTTTGGTTAAATTCCGTAAACTACTTACGTATAATCAACCATATGCTTATAAGCGATAATGGGTAACCGGATAAGACATGGACAAGTTCTATATGCCATTATATTTTAGATAAGTTAAAATATCAGTAGGATATCAACTTATACGCCCGTTAAAGTTTTAAAACGAAATTATGCCTCTTAAGCGTATTTTGGTAATTTCATACCATATAAAAGGAACTTGAATAAAATTTAATGTTATAATTATAAGTATTCTGGAAAAATATTTTACTTATGATATAATATCAGTAGGATACCAATTACATGTGCATTTTACCTTTTATGACCAAACTATGCACCGAAGGGGCATTTTGGTCATTTTACACAAAGTTTATAAATTATTTGGGATTCTGAGTTTATAACATGTACCTACTGTAAATATGTTTAAAATAAGTTTTAAAATTAGTAGGTATCAAGTCTTGGTCAATAATATGGTTTTAAAACCATACTATGCGCTGAAACGGCGCTTATGTCATAAAATGACGTCTTTATGCGATGTTTATGAAAACTAATGTTAATGTCATATTAAAATGTTTTAAATATGTTATTTAATATAAATATCAGTAGTTAAGTGTTTTACCTTGAAAAGATTTGATTAAAACCATTTCATAAGCCACAAGGGCTAAAATCATCATTTATCGACATAGTTTAAGGACATGTTTGAAAACTAGGTTTATAACTTGGTTTAACATCCCAAATAATCCTACTTATAATATTACATCAGTAGAAAACTCATTTTCAAGTTCATTATTATTTAAAACCTTGTTTTATGCAAAAAGGACATTTTGGTCAAAGATGGCATAATTATGGAACTTGTGCATAAACTTGGATTCTGATTATGATCATGTAATATAACCTCAGAGGGTTATGGTACATCATATTACGATCATAATGCAACTTTAGATCAGTAGGTAACTAATTTAAATCAGGTCAGAATTGAAAGTCAAAGCAGAAGTCAAACTTCGCGACTTTCGGTTGCGAACCTACCCTTGAACTGAAATTGACGAGCCGAACATGTTCTTACATGTTCTAATGATTATTACCAACTTTTTTAAGTGTCAAAATAGTTTTCATAACATATATAAGATCAATATATGATTTTTCTGAAAAATGGCTTGTTTGACTTTTTAATATCATAACTTTGACCCGTCAATTTGTCTAGCAAACGTGATCTTCAGGAGGTACCCTTTATAAGGACTAACACCTACCTTATTACGATCACTTAGCCATGTTCATTTCGAACAATGGCTGGACCATAATGGTCTTAACCGAAAGTCAAAGTGTTTTTCGTAAAACGCTTGACTTTTGGCTATAAAAGACTATAAACGAAAATGCAAGAGCAAAGAACACTTACAAGAGGTTCCTAGAAGGCAAGAGAACTAAGTTAGATGCTCCTTTCAGCTAGGGACTTCCAGAGGAGGGAGAAGAGTGAATAAATGAGAAGGTGCAAGTTGGAATGGTGAACTTAAGCACCTATTTATAGTTGTAGAGCTCAAAGGAGGTGAAGCTAGGTGTTTAGGGGTGTAAGAGGGAGCTTACAAGTGTCCCAAAACGTGGCATAGCTGATTACAGGTCCATAGTTTCGATTTAATGGTTTTGGAGTTTTGTTTGGGAGCCAAGCTAAACTTTCTGCAGTAGAGGCCTTCTCGCGCCCCACGAGAGACCCAGGCCTGGTCTCTCGCGCCCCGCGACGCCCCTTGGCCAGTTTCAAAGTTTAACACTTTTAACCCCTTAACTTTATAAAGCTTCTAAAAACTTTTTTAAACACCTTTTTGGCATTTTTAGCCCTCCGTAGCCAATACTTGGCATACCCGGGATTATGCCCGTTGTCGAGCTCTCGGTTCATTAAAAGGTCACTCAGAGGTATAAGTTAACATGTTGACACTTTTAATCCCTCCATCATCCAACTTTCACATATTTACAAAATTGAACCCTCTCGTCCAAAATTTGGCACGTATGAGAATTGGGACTTCACAAAGGATCACTCAAAGGCTTATTATAAGCATGTTAATTCCGATGTCACTCAGAGGCTGGGCATGTTGACATATCAGTCACTCAGAGGCCAAATTTCAAGCATGTTGACATATCAGTCACTCTGAGGCTAATGATTTAGCATGTTGACACCGGACCGTCACTCAGAGGCTCAGTTTGAGCATGTTGACGCCTTTAGTCCTTATTGGTCTTTTACAGACTATATTTAAAATACAACACGTGTCTCTATACTATTGGACATGATTTTACAGGGTGTTACAACAACTGCTGACACAACAGTGTTTTAGTTGGAATGTGGTTACATCCATCAGACTTCCTTAAAGGCAAAAACTGTTGAGGCTACAATTGTAACCTCTACTCTAGTTGGAAGTCCCTAGTACCAAGACAAAGGGGCATTTGGGTCTGATAACATGGAGATTCCTCCTGTTGATGATCCAAATACAACTACCTCTAGTAGGAATTCAGATGATCCTATTAAATTAGGTGATGAATTGACATACAAAGATTTGACGGAGAGAATGACATCAATGGAGTCTTCAATCACTAAAATGAAAGATATGATGAAGCAGATGTTACAAAATTCTCAAAGCCAACCATCAACACAGCAAATTACTAATGAGTTATGGAAATCTGTGCAACCAATCATTATAGCTCAAAGTAATTTGGCTGGCATTCACCATGAAACTCACATAAAGCTAATTAGAAATGTGAGTCCCAAAACATATTCGGATCACAGTGGTTGATTGTTTTCACCCAAACAACTATGGATTAGTTGTTTGAATGTGCAAATACTAAGAAAAACCAAGCAAAGAAGATGAAGAATCTTGTTTGGATCAAACAACTAGTGTTGTAAATGAAATCCCAATAACATGTAATCAATAACAGCACCTGGATATTCGGATGAGAGCACAATAGCAAAAATCACAACACAAGAAGATCACCAAAATTGTCCAAGAAACTTGGACATACATGCATTGATCATCATATTTATACAACATGACTACCCAGCGTATTTATTAAATATGCTTGCTTGCTAAATACGCCGCGTACAAACAAGTTTCACCATATTGCACTTTTAACCCTTTAACTTTGTCTAACCATTACAAACTAGCTCAAACTATGGATAATCAAGCACCAACGGTCTCAAAAGTTCTAACAATATCCCCCAGACCGTTGCGTGCTTGGGTTTCTTCAATCTTGCTTGCGAGCTTCTGGGTCTGCGGCGGGTCCTTCATCCTTGTCTTGAGCTGCTTGAACGGTAGGTTGATCTGTGGTTGCTTCGTTTGTTTCTTCAGAGCTTAGATTAACAATAGCTTCACTTGGGGGTTGTTGTAACTCCGTAGTGGCTTCATATATGGATGAAACCGGAGTTTGAGGGTCAGATGTAGCTTGAGATGGTGAGGAGGCTTTCTGTTGTGATGATGACTTATGCTTTCTCTTTCTTTTTCTTGCCTCCTCCTTTTATGTCTGCTTCTGAATCCTGAGAACAATTTCCATCATCTCTATCTTCCTCTCTCGAGCTCGTTCCACAGCCCTTTGGAATAGCATTCCTTCTTCTCTGTACTCATTTCCAGCTCCAACGTGGATTTTGCGACCAAAGAGAATGTTGAGATCGGAGAGGCAGAACATGAAAACATCCATCGGGTCTAGAATTCGAATATCTTCGTTAGACACTAATCGGATCACTGCTTCTCATGTCTTCCCATTGTAAACCATTTCTTATAGTGTGTAAGCATGACAGGCTGTTCAGGTGGAATTTTGGCTTTTTGTTTCGACCTTAGCAGGATCTATTACCCATGTAACCATCCATTTTCCTGTGATGGGATCTTTTGTCGTCTTTAACACTCTTCTTCGAGGTCGTTGCGGCTTGAAAACTGTGAAGCCCCGATTGCATTCTCTTAAAATGAGTCTTTCAAAGTCAGCTCCGATGCTGCTGTTGGTCGGGTTTATCAGGTCTAGCCTCCCCAGTTCTCGAATGTCCCATCTTGGAAGGCTTTTCATGTCAGCTCCGGTCTTAAAATGCTGAATAACACCACTCGTCTCTCTACGATGAACATCCCTTTGAGATTGCAATACTTCCAGCTTATTATTCTAGCAGTGACTTCAGATTTTTCAATGGTGACCACCTGATAGAAATCTGGAAGCTTTTCCCTTTCTTTTCTGAACCATTCAGGATGCATTGGAGTTACTGCGTCACCGTCCTCAGTTTCATAAATAGTATCATCTTCCAAACCCCACTCAACAAATCTAGCTGGCATTTCATCTCTGTCTACCTCCTACTCTTCACTTTCGTCATCCGCGGTGACGTTCACGGCCGATTCTAAGCGCTTTTTCTTCTTTTTTGCAGCCTCAGCTTTTTGTTTTTCCTCTTCAGTCTTGAACTTCTCATAATCAAAAATATCAGTAGATGAGAACATCGGTGGTATGTCCACTTTGGTGTAAAGTTCTCTGATCATACGATACATCCTTTCCATCCCATCTTGCTGAAATCTCACAAATCTCGTCTGTTCTTTGACATATGCGTGAAGCTCTTGGTTTTTCTTTCTTTGTTCCCTCAGCTTCTCGCGAATAATGTTTGTGTACTTACTTGATGCTTCAACAGACATATTTCCTGAGCTGGGCCTTTCCCAATATCTTTTGCTAGCTTATCATACAACTCCTGAAATGGACGAGGTCTTCGAGGAGCTTGTTGCGGCATTTGTCTTGGTTGTTCCTCTGTCGAAGGTCCTTCCCCAGTTTTTCTTACGCTTCTGCGGGGGAGATAGACTTGGGGCTTCCGGATTGACAATCAACTAATCTAAAAACTCGTCTAACTGCTCTTGCTCGGTGGTGACCGTCACCGGTGTTTCGGATTCTGTCATATGACGTCTCTATCTTCTAGTTTCTCTCTTCTCTCTTTCTTTGGCCTCATGAATCGCACGGAGATTCTCTATATGCTCGCGATGTTCTCTTGTGCCTCCTGCCCTGAAACTACTTTCCATCAATCGTTCTTGAGGAGCACTATCTTTCCGTTTCTTCGAGGAGTCCCCTTCCTTCATGATTTTCTTTCCTTTATTCTTTCTAACCAGCTGCTCGGTTTCCTCTTCTTCCTCCTCCACTTCCTCATCACCATCTCCTTGTCTCTTTTTCTTAACCCGTTCTCTGAATTCTCATATGCTGCTTTTACGACATGGTATCTTTCCTCCCTATACATCCACTGATGCAATAGTACCCATTCCTCAGTCTTTAGCTCGGTAATCTGACGCCCTGTTGGCAGCTGGAACTTGTATAGGTCGCCATCATGAGGAAGATTTGGATGTTGGTCATTGATGAGGAGCTGAACAAAGCGAGGGTACATGGCCCATGTGGAGGAATTTGCATTATCAACCATGCAGTAAAAAATGAGGCCAGAGATATTGAATGACTGCTTTGTGCAGAGGCTAAGCATAGCAGCCGACCATTCCAAGTTCAAACCGTCATATCCTCCTTTCCTATGTGCCAAGTTCATAGCGAATACATGAAGAATGAATCTCCAGTCCTTGGTAAGCCCCTTTCTTTTGATCTCATTTTTCTCTCTAAAGTCTCCAATATACCTCATCCCTTTAAACCCATCTAGGATGCCGTCCTTCTTCATTCTGAGCAAATCGTTGTTCTTGTCTCCAAGACTGAGGACTCTGCGTATGTTCTCCTCTGTAACTACGATCTTCTTATTTCTGACTGTAGCTGTGATTCTTTTAATTTCGTTTACGGTTGACACTTTGGCTGTCTTCTAAAACTCTTCGATGTGGATGCGGTAGATGATCGGATTGACTTGTACAGCGTAGCTGATCCTACTTGAATTTATCCACTCTGCTACATCTTCAAAATCGATTGGAGGTGGGACCAGCTTGCATGGCTGATTGTGCTTTCGAGTTTTATCCCAAATAATCTCCTTCACCATTTCTGAAATTAAAAACCAACTAAGTTAAATTTATGTATATAGAAGTATTTATATATATATAAGTATAAATATATAAAAAATATAATAATAATAATAATGAAAATATATATACACAAGAAATTGATAATTCCGCTAGTATTTACGCCGGGCCAAAACAACTAAGTTCGCCGGATACATGACAGTGCAAGAGACTATGCTGATTAAGGGTTATTTACGCTGCACAGGAGTAGCGGATTTAAACTTTGACCTGAAAATGTATCCAGCTAAGATAAGTATCTACGCTGGTTTACCAGCGTAATTGTCAATTACGCCGGTTGCTTGAACTCGCGTTCAAGACTTAAATCCGCTGACTCGAGGGTTTGAGCTAATTACGCCATATTCAAACTAAATACGCTGGCTTCAAGTTTTTCTTGATAAACCCATTAAAATCGAGAAACAGATTAAAATGAAACTTTATACGCACATCAGTGACCAAAATCAATGATTTGAACACTATCAAACATAGAACAAAGCACATTTGAGTATTGAAACCATACCAATAACGAGTCCTTTCAGATTCACTTAAGAGAAGTTTGAAAATGGATGTGGGTTTTATGAGCAATATGAAGAAGAGGAAGATGAAACTTATTTGAAAATACTTGCAGAAACAATGAAGCTGAAGTATATATACATACTTGCCTTCCAGCGTATTTAATAAATACGCTGGAATGTTAAATACGCTTGCGTTGATATAATTATGGGATATCTTCAACTTTAAGAAAACATAGAAACAAATACGCTCGAAAATTTCAAGTTTTCTCGTAAAATGTGCCCCCTTTTTATTAAAAATAGTGCAAGAATTTTAAAAATAATCTTAATAAAAATGAAAATTGCAGAATGGATCCAGAAATTTGTTTTTGGGGCCAGGAAGCTTCCTTTTTCACACAAAATTTATGCTAACTAACTTGAATATTGTGACTTTCCTGCAAAAGATCATACTGGTGACACTTTGTTCGTTTGAGATAAAATGTTAGATATATAAAATAATTAAGGCACAAGAAAAACTATCAGTATATTTGTCCTTTTAAATCCATGCACCTATCTTTCAACATACATCTGAGAGCCCTTTCATCATGTTGCAGTAATATTGACAAGAAATTCAATGTCCCCCACTCATGCTGAGACAGTTAGAATGTTGTGCCCGTGAGTCCCACGTCAGGACATACCCCCGCGATCAAGGTATGCGCAAAAATTCCTCATAACAGGTGAGTATACTGACTTCATTCGTTTTTGAGATTTCAACGTTAGACACTTGGTGTTCAGGTCAATACTACCGTACAGCAGAGAGACCAAGGTCTAACGAGGGCTATGGCAGATACCAGATGCGGTACAATTTAAGCACTTGAATAATTCTCAATGAGAGATTCATTTATGTAGGGTGTTGGCCGCATAGGCTCTTTTTGAAAAGATATCATAGCTGTGTCTAGGTCAGCATATATCTGGATGCAGCAGAAGAGCAACTATGATATCCCTGAATGATTAGCCAATATAAAGAACCGAAATCTCAGACTTTGGCAATCTATCAACGCAAGATTTAAGGCCATTAAGCCATACGCCGCAACGTGTAACCCGCAAGTTGCACAACATTGTGGGTATTCAGAATTCTTGTGTGATCATTAGAGTTTGTCTCCGTTTCGCAGTTTACTTCAAGGTATTGCTGAATCTACCGACACGTCATTGCTGGAGGCCTTAATCTTTTTCTGTTATAAGATCAGAACAAAAGTGTTAGTAGTTTTTCTATCATTTCTCGTGCAGGTGCCAAAGAAGGAATCAGTCTCAACAATATTTTCTGGAAAACTTCCCCCCTTAAAATTTTATTTTCAGGAATCCATTGCTTGAAAAGAAATTTTAACTTTGTAGAAAATCTTTTTGCTAGGCACATTTTATGAGATTGTTATTTATTATGAAACCCCTTAGTTTTTTTTTTTAACGAAAGTCAATTCCACTCAAGGAAGTTCACCATTTCCAACCAGGTTGAATCGAGCTTTATCGAAGGCTTTCGTAAATATATCAGCTTTTTGTTGCACTGAATCCACTGGCACCACTTGGATGTATCCTTTCTCGTAAGCATCTCTAATCCATGAATGCGAATTTCGATGTGTTTCATTCTGGATTGGTGAATAGGTTTCTTCACAATCCCCAGACAGGCTTCGTTGTCAATAAATATTGGAGTCTTCATAATGTTGATCCCATAATCCAACAACTGATTCTGTATCCAAAGGACTTGTGAACAGCAACTGTAAGATGCCGTATATTCAGCCTGAGCGGTAGATGTAGAGATTGTTGTCTGCTTTTTGCTTTGCCATAAAATAAGACGATTTCCTAAGAATTGGCAGCCTCCTGAGACAGATTTTCTGTCTACTTTGCAACCTGCATGATCATTGTCAGAGTAAGCAATTAGATCAAAATTACTATCTTTAGGATACCACAAACCAAGCTTTGGAGTTCCTTTGAGATAGCGAAAGATTCTCTTGATGCCAGCATCATGCGATTCTTTGGGATTCGTCTGAAAGCGGGCACAGAGACAGACAGCCCACATTATGTTAGGCCTACTAGTGGTCAGATACATTAACGACCCAATCATTGAGCGATAGAGAGATTTGTTCACTGGCTTTCCTTGAAGATCTGAAGTGAGTTCCGTCTGAGCGGCAAAAGGAGTGATGGCGAATTTGCAATCATTCATGTTGTACTTGGAAAGAATATCTCTGATATACTTAGCCCGATGAATGAGAATGCCATCTTTTCTTTGCTTCACTTCTAATCCTAAGAAAAACATGAGTTCTCCCATCATGCTCATCTCGAACTTCGTTTTCATCACCTTCTTGAACTCTCTGCAAAGGGCTTCATCAGTCGACCCAAAAATGATATCGTCTACGTAGATTTGGACCAACATCACATATTCTCCATCCTTTTAGTGAAGAGAGTCATGTCAATTTTGCCTCTTGAGTATCCACACTCCAGAAGATATGTTGACAAAGTCTCGTACTATGCTCTAGGAGCTTGGTGAAGACCATAGAGAGCTTTGTCAAGCTTGTCGTATTTCGTGGGAGAATGAGGATCTTCAAAACCTGGAGGTTGACAGACATAAACTTCTTCTTTCACCTTCCCATATAGAAAGGCACTCTTTACATCTATTTGAAACACCTTAAAGTTTTTGAATGAAGCATAGGCTAAGAAGATTCTGATGGCTTCTAACCGTGCAACCGGTGCAAAAACTTCCTCGTAGTCAATCCCTTCTTCTTGTCGAAACTCTTGAACCACTAATCTAGCCTTATTCTTGATAACTACCACCACGATCGTCCATCGTATTTCGAACCACCCACTTGGTACCAATTAGATACTTTCCGTCTGGTAGGTCAACGAGTTCCCAGACTTTAAGTTTCCGAAATTGGGCCAATTCTTCCT
Organism: Scalesia atractyloides; assembly: GCA_947069175.1. Taxonomy (NCBI): domain Eukaryota; kingdom Viridiplantae; phylum Streptophyta; class Magnoliopsida; order Asterales; family Asteraceae; genus Scalesia; species Scalesia atractyloides. The sequence goes on from CAMTDV010001632.1 coordinate 43,474,318, forward strand.
GCATAGCTTGTACCCAACTTGAATCTTGAATAGCTTCTTCGATATCTCTTGGGACAGACTGCGAAAGAAAGGTTGCATACAGTCCTGTGTTGATGGTATATGTTTGACCACGTGTTCGAACTCCATCTTCAACAGAACCGATGACATTTTCAAATGGATGGTTTCGATTGGTCTTGTACCCTGCATTGGTGTGAGTTTCAACTTGTTGAGGCAGACTAGAAAAGTGTTCATCGACGTAGATGATTGGAGTTTCTTCTTCTTTGGGTGGTTCATCCATAGCCTGCTGTGAAGAAGAGTCATCATGTGCAGATGCATTCTCAGCAGATGTGTCACCATTTACTTCGAACACCGAAAGAGTAGGAGAGGCAGAGGCAGGGGTGAAACGGGTTGTAAAAGGAGTAAAACCAATGTCTGAGGCATCAAACAAAGGTTCCAACGGAGTGGATTCTACAGGTTTGGATTCAGTGATGGGTTCATTGATGCTGAAAGTGTTGAATATAATATCCACGTCATAAAACCAGTTCGGTGCACTTCTAGTGTTAGTGGAGTTTCCTTCTTGAAAATCGACGTAGTACGATTCAATCACCATCTTGGTCCGCTTGTTGTAGACTCGATATGCCTTTTGAGAAGATGAATAGCCCATAAAGTAGCACACGTCACCGACTGCTTCAAACTTGATGAGATTGTCTTTAGTGTTGAGAAGTGTGCATGCACACCCGAACGGTTTGAAGAAATCTATCAGAGGCTTCCTTTTGAAAAGTAGTTCATAGGCTGTCTTTCCGTGAGGTTTGACGATAAGTACACGATTCAAAACATAGCATGCTGTGTTAACCGCTTCAGCCCAGAAGATTATGGGAAGCTTAGAGTCGACAAGCATAGTTCTTGCAGCTTCGATGAGAGTTCTGTTTTTGCGTTCTGCTACCCCGTTTTGCTGAGGAGTCCTGGCAGCGCTGTATTGGAGGCGAATTCCCTTATCTTCACAGAAGGAGACAAACTTAAGATTTTTAAATTCAGTTCCGTTGTCGCTTCTGATGGAGTTGACTTTCAGCTTGATCACGTTTTCAATCATGGGAATGAAGCTCTTCAGAATGGATGTCGTTTCGCTTTTGGCTTCAAGAAAGAATACCCATGAAAACCGTGAGAAATCATCTGTAATCACCAAACAATATGATATTTTAGCTAAACTTTTAACGCTAATTGGGCCAAAAAGCTCCATGTGAAGTAATTGCAGAGGGGCAGAAATCGTATTCACTGTTTTGGACTTATGAGGCTTTTTATGTTGTTTTCCTTGGGCGCATGCGATACACTTTTCAGAAAAAGGAAAATCTTTCATAGGTAAACCTCTTACTAGATTTAATTTTGAAAGTTTATTTATGTGCTTAAATTCACATGCCCTAAACTCCTGTGCCACAACAGTGATTCCGATTCAGATGCTTTGGACATAAGACATGTCATTGGCTCATTGATTTGGCATTCTTCATATTTAGCACGTATGTGTTATTTTAAAGGGGCTCTAAGCATGATCATCTCTTTTGGGACGGAGTAACCGGGTTTGAGGAATAAGCACTCCGTGTCATTGAACATCACCGCGATTCCTTTGTCACAGACTTGTGAAACACTCATAAGATTGTAACACAATTCTGGAACATAGTTCACATTCTCCAAAGTGAGTGCTTCTAACACAACGTCACCCATTCCGATGATTTTTCCTCCCTTTTCGTCTCTGGCAAAGGATACAAAGTCACCATCAATAACTTGAAAGTTGGTAAGCATATCCTTTAGCCCGGTCATGTGCCTGGAGCAACCGCTGTCAACATGCCAGATATATTCCATGAGCATCCGAAGCCATTTCTGAATCTTATTCTGTTATACAACACAACAACAACAAAAAATATGTACAAATTAGCTAGTTTTTTTGGAACCCAGACTTGCTTTACATTAGTTCTATCATGATTTTGAGCAAGAGTGATGTCTTTTCTTTTCCAAAAACATGTTGAATCAACTATGCATTTTACTGATTTCTTTAAACTGTCAAATTGATCAGTAAAACTTTTAACTAGATCTTCACTAGGTGTAGAAAATTTCTTGCTTTTACAATGTTTCGCCGTATGTCCTAAATGACCACAGTGAAAGCATTGTTTTTTACTCGATCTTTTCTTCTTGGATGCTGAGTGTGAAGATGATGTATGTGATGAGAGTCTGGAGCATCTTGAGGAGTTTGATTATGTAATGTGGCTTGAATCTTTAGCTTTCTTCAGTTTCTCTTCAGGATGATGTTTATCTTCAATGTCGACTTCACTGTGCTCACTGTCTAATGAGGAAATTGATTCTTGACTTTCATCTGACCATTCTTCATCGCTTTCTGAAGTTGTTGTGCTTGAATCTTCAGTGAAATCTTTATCACTCTCTGATGTACCTGCAACTGATGGAACAAATTCTGGAATTTCCTCTGTAAGGAACTTTCCAAAACTGTTTTTCTTTAACTCTGGCATAAATACAGTGGATTCAAGCATAACATTTTCATCATTAAGAGAAAAGTTTAGGTCATGACCCTCAACCTTGGCAAACCCTTGGTTGTGAGCCTTAAGTGTAGGCACATTACCATTACAGTCATCCTGAATTGTCAATTTAGGCATACATCCATCCTAGATAAACTATTACAGTTATCTCGAATAGAAATTTTGTTCGTCTTATCACAATTCCAGGCGAACCAGTTAATAGTTGAATAACTGTCGCCTGAATAGCCTATTCCTATTATCATTCCTCCACAATCATCTTCCCCATCGCACACATCTTCCTTACTCTCGCACAGATCTGCATTACTTTCTGAAAGGTTAGTGTTGTTTTCGGATTTATAAAAAATACTTTGATCCAAAAGATCATTTTTATTGATTAAGTCTTCTTAGGATGAGGAGATAGCATAGGAACATAATTTTTGCTGTGCGGAGGAGGAAATAATTTTCTTTCGTTTCTGAATTTATCTTTATATCCAATTCCATCCTTTATGAATGTCGGTCGTTGGCAGTTTACAATGTCAACCAGTGCTTTTTGGCTAATTTTCCATTTATCAATAATGATTTGTAACTTATTGTTTTCATTTTGAGATTTTTCTAGCTTTTCGGTCAAATCATTTATGATAAAATCTTTTCTGAAAACAAATTCCTTTAGAGTCTGCATTTCAGCTATGGTTGAATTCAACTTTCGCTGATATGCAGCCTCATTTTCTTTTTGTTCTTGATTTATTTTCAAAACTTTTTCTTTTTCGTTAATTATATCATGATTGAGTGATTTGTAGTGTGCCACGACGTTCAAACATGGTTTTGAGCACAGCTTTGCTTTAAATTCATATGGAATGTTGTTTACCAAATCCTTATCCTCGGCTTCTGATTTCATGGCGGTAGAGGATGTTCCAACTGCTGCATTCTTGCTGGTACTGATGACTTCTTGAACAGCAGGCTTCGACTCATTTATTTCAGCTTTCTGTTGTCTCTTCTCTGAGGTAGGAGAGACGATGCTTTTTCAAACCAGTGTCATCTTTTGGTATCTTGGAGGTTTATTTTCAACACCATTTGAAGCAGACGTGGCAGAGACAGTGGTGATGTTTGCCATGAGGGCCTTGTTTACTTCTCCCTTAGCCTCAGCTATCTCCTCCGACCAATCATAATCTTCCACCACTAAAGCCTTATGATTATTTTCAGCCGCATTATTATTTCCTTCAATGCCAATCAGCCTCCTTGTTGGTTGATTTCGGTATTCTCGTTCTTCAGCAATGGACACTCCCTTTTGAAATGGCCCAAGTCTTTGCAATTATAACATCTAAGCTTGGACTTGTCAAATCCAGCTTTTCCAAGAGCCAACCTCTTTCCTGTTTTATCTTGGAATTTCTTCAACCGTAGAGTGATCATTGCCATCTGCCACTTCAGATCCATCTCTTCCATGTCGTCTTGATCTACTTGATACATGTCCTCTGCTGTGAGGAATTCTCTCTTCAACTCTCCTGACATAAGCGCATCATAGCTACTTAAGAAAGTATTAAAAAGAGTTACATGTTCTGTGGAAATTTTAAGTGCTTGAGTGTCGCTGGCCACGGTGGTCTTCTCGGAGGATGACGAGGCCTTCACAGAGTTTGTGGAAGCATTTAAATAGGATTCGACAACACTTTGGGAATTTAATCCACATGAGGTGACAGGAGCAAGAAATGCCATAGTCTTGGGGACCGAGGTTGCAGCAACTTGCTGAGACGTCTTCTGAGAATATCCAATTTGATTCATCTCTCGTTTCACGGTGTCCGTTTCAAAGGCTTTTAAAGTGTTAATCAATTCTGAGAGAGTAACTGGAGTTGTGCTGGTGAGGAAAGTTCTCTTAATCATCATGCATTGAAAACTCCATTCTTTTGGTAGAGAATCTAACAGCTTCTTGATCGATGCATAATTTGCAACTGGGTTTCCCACCTTCTTCATCTTGGTCAACACCCCCAGAAATTTGCTTATGTGGTCGGACAAGCTTTCGCCACGAATACTTCCAAACATATCATATTCTTTCTGCACCATGTCTCGTTTGTTCTCCCTGAGTTCCTCATTGCCTTCATAATGGTTGATTAGAGCCAACCACAGTTCATGTGCTAAGGTGTATTCTTCAAACAGATTGTTATCATCCTTTGAAAGAGCCATAGTGAGAGCAGCGTGAGCCCTCCGGTCACGTTGAATGAGTGTCCTATCTTCATCTGTGAATGTTGAAGGATCTTCATTGATAGTACGGATGTCGTCACGTATTATCATGGGAACATGCGGGCCCATAGTGACTGACATCCATTGAGTATAATCGGTATACTCAAAAAAAGACTTGATCCTTTTTTTCCAGCTCCTGAAATCTTCCGAACCTTTCAACTTTGGTGGCCTTGTAGCAGTTCCAGTTTCTAGTTCGGCTTGAGCAATCAGATTGAGTTGATTGAGAGACATGACGGATGAATGATGATCAATTACGCTGAGATTTGCTGAATCAGAGAACAATTACGCTCGCTAGGAGGTAAATACGTTGGACCAGAAATCAAATACGCTGCACTGGGTGACAATTAAGCTGGACCAGAGATCAAATAAGCTGCACTTTGTCCTGCAAAATGCAAAATCCGCTGGATATTCAAAAACAAGCAAGGGTTTAGTTAATTTCGTTGAACACCATGATAAAATCGTTGAGGATTAGTCTCACTGATTTCGAAGTAGCCTTCGATTAAAATCGCTGGTACAATTACGCTGACAATTTTATAAAATCGCTGGTTTAGGTACCAGCGTATTTGTTAACTACGACGAAATTCAAGTTAAATACGCCAGCTTCAAAGACAATTACGCTATCTTCAAGAATATCTACGTTGGCTTTAAGAATAATTACGCCCAGAAGGGTTTTAGTACGAACAAAAACCCTCTAATCACCCAAAAACGACCCAAAATTCATGTTTCTTTGCAGCTAAATGACCAAAATGTTTACGAAACTACTGATTAACAACAACCCAAAGATTAAACGCACCAGATCAAGCCATTTTAATCCCAAAAAATTTGAAAAACCATGAAACTTTGAAAATTTTTGTAAAACCTTCAAAACTTGACAAATCTTAACAAAAACTCAAACAATCAAGAGCACAAAGGCTCTGATACCAAATTGTGAGTCCCAAAACATATTCGGATCACAGTGCTTGATTGTTTTCACCCAAACAAAATACTAAGAAAAACCAAGCAAAGAAGATGAAGAATCTTGTTTGGATCAAACAACTAGTGTTGTATATGAAATCCCAATAACATGTAATCAATAACAGCACCTGGATATTCGGATGAGAGCACAATAGCAAAAATCACAATACAAGAAGATCACCAAAATCTGTCCAAGAAACTTGGACATACATGCATTGATCATCATATTTATAGGACATGACTACCCAGCGTATTTATTAAATACGCTGGGTTGCTAAATATGCCGCGTACATACAAGTTTCACCATATTGCACTTTTGACCCTTTAACTTTGTCTAACCATTATAGCTCAAACTATGGATAATCAAGCACCAATGGTCTCAAAAGTTCTAACAAGAAACATGGTTGAGGCCAGATATAAAGATACTCAAGCAGACATCAAGGCCATCAAAGATCATTTGAAAAAAAAAACCACTGGCTCTGCCCCTACAACAATCCTTCAAGAAAAAGTTGATGACGATGCCAAAAATGGGGAGAAAGATAAACTTAGAAAGTTGCAGCCAAATTCAAAGGTGCAACAAAAGCCAGGTTCTGTTACAACCACTGCTTCAAATCAAACTTCGGTTGTGTCATCAGATGATGGTGTTCAAAAAGGGATTGATGAGACCCTGAATAAACTAGCAAAAGAAATTACCACAAAAAGCAGAAAAGGCAAGATACACTGGAAGTTAAAGCTTCTAAACTAATTGGAGAAGAAAGGCCAAGCAGATGGAAAAAGAAGACATTGGCACTTCAAAAAGAAGAAAGTCAACAAGAAATGTCAGACAGCCAATAACCACCTCTTCTAAAACCACTACCATGCCTACAACAAGTGTATCCTCTACTCTAACAAAACCAACACCACCACCTCAAAAGAAACAAAAACCCTCACCAAAGAAATCATCATCATCACAAAAAAATGTTAGTACAGCTGATGTGCCAGCAAATGTTGGAACAGCAGATGTTCCAACATATGTTAATTAAACCTCTGCTAGGATCGCATTTCCCACTTTAACCCAACCACTATCCACACCACCAAGAATTCCATTACGACCGCAAATCAAATTCCAACGCAAAAGAAAAGCTTATGTTGTTGAAGATGATGATGAAGGGATTCCATCACCAGTTCCTTTGTCATCAAAACCTATCACTTCATCATCATCCTTATCATCTTCACCTAAAACCGCTTCACTTCCAACCATTTATCAACCACCATCCATCATACCTTTTGCTACCAAATATCCTCTGGAACCGATGGTTGTGCGAAAAGAAATTGAATCATTCTTTACAGCAGAGGATAATACAAAACTTGACTTTCCATCTCTCTTTGGTTACAGAAAGCCAAGAATTTAGATGAATATCTAAAGTTGAAGGCTAGACAGGCTATAATATTGCCAAAAAGAAGAGCAAAGGAAAAGATTACAGGACTACTCAAGGCATTTTGTTTTATGAACTGAGCAAAGTAAGAAAGATTAAAGACTTTGCCAAAGATATGAGTAAGTCTATGTTAGAAAGGCCTGTGAATGCTGAGCTGGATGAAGAACTGAAGCGGGATTACCTTGACCACATTATGTAATACAAACCTTACAAAGCTACCGGAGCACAGTTCAAAGATTGGTCAACAAATGATCTTAAAGAAGAAATTGATAGAATACAAGCAATGCTCAAAGATCCCCTACACAAGTCAACACCACCTAATTAGAAGAAAAATAAGCAGATAGATTAGAACAGAGCTTTAAAGCTTAAAAGGACGAAGCAAGAGTTGGTGGCTGCTAACTATGGTAGTGCAAGGTCAGTTGCTAGATGGTCTGAGTCCAGGGTTGTAGACACCTACAGAAAACTGGAAGAGCTTAGGAAGAAAGATCCTACCATTCCAAGAAAGCCAGACTACTCAATAGATGTTATCCCTCATCAGACCCAAACCTTTAAAAAGCAGCTCTTATCCTCTGTCTTACCCACAATTTCCTTACATCAAGTAAAAAAGCAAAAGCAGATGGATGAGGATGATGAACTTAGGTTTGAAGAACACAGAAAAGAGGGAATCAAAAACCAATTACCCTATCACACTAATGCAGCAAGTAACAAACTAAAAGAAACAATTTCCAAACTTGTAAGCAAATCACTTACACCAAGCTCAACAATAAGTCTTCCCCCACAAAAGCCAGATGATTCAAAAATTCTAAAATGGAAGTCATCCCAAGACACCCATGAATTGACTCTGCTAAGATCAAATGAAAAGATTCAAAAGTTGAAAATGGAGGATGCATATGGTCTAGATGCAACTGATCTCCAAGATCTACTAAACCTAGAATTACAAAGGGATTTTGAAGACATATTCTCTATAAACTTTGAACTACAGCTCAAACGGCAAATTAGGGAATTTTTGTTGAGAAATAAAGAAGAGTTTTGGCATCATCTATTCTAGGGGGAGATTGTTGGATCTATTGAACCCTACAAAAGAATAGATGATTGAAAAGCCAAAATAATCTCTAACATCTGATCCCATATAATAAAGATTTGCTACTCCAAACTCTGCTGAGACTTAAAGACTGTTCACAAGATCTGATCAACGACTAAGATCTGGTGGAATCCAAGGTCTGCTAATGAGAACTTCTGATGAAGATAAAGTCTGTTGAAGTAAAGTCTGCTAAAGACTAACAAAGGATAAATCCCAACATAGGATATCTCAACAGTTGTTATCATCAGAGTCTATATTGTATTTTAATGTAACAGTGTTTAGATCTAGCAGAGGTTAGAGTTTGTTAGGTTGTTAAATGTCACTTTCATAGTGATGTCAGCCAAAGATACACAGTGGTTTGTAATGTACTATAAATAGAATAGTGTCTGTACTATTCTATCTATCACTTCTTCTACACATTTTCCAACAAATTAGAGTGATCTTAGGCTGAAGGGGAGGTTGTAATTTTCATGCATACGTGATTAATATTACAAAAGCATGTCAATGAAAACAATCTTTCTATTGTTGTGATTTCAAACTTTAACACATTTCCGTTGCACTGCTTCATTGATTATTATCTTGTTTCATTGATTTCATCTAAAACAATCACATTAATATCAAACTCTATTCCTAACAACTACCATCTGCAATACACAACTTATTACATTACCAATATTAAAAATGCACATGCACATAATTATGTATAACCATGATATAACATGTTTTGGTACAAAAAGTTTGTGATTTCGAATGATGAAGTAGGCCCATATACATGTTTTTGGTTAGTTATATCTAGTGGTTGATGGTTTGGTTATATTTGTCACTTTATGATGTAATATGTTGTTTAGATGGTATAAAGGGTGTTGATGTACATGTAATAAAGTGAAATATTGGTATTGGTATTGTATTATGGATGGTATGATAGATGAAAGGAAAAGTGTATTCAAAGTAATGTACCAAAACACGTTATATCATGTTCATACATATAAATGCACATGTGCATTTCTAATATTGTTAATGTAAAAAGTAGTGTATTATGGATGGTAGTGTAAATCAAAGTACAATTGTTAATATTGGTAATGTATTACAGAATTTGTCAAAGAAATGATACATATGCACATTGCATGGATAATTGTAACTCGAGTTTTTTTTTTTTTTTTTTTTTTGATTTTTTAGTGACGAAATATGGCGATTTTTTTTAAATATTAAAAAAAATTGTGTGTTTTATTTTTTAGGTATTTTTGGTTGTGTTCACGTTGTTTCTCGCGTTTCTCGCAATAAAGAGAGGTTCCTAAAGGATCCTTCTCCTATATATGTGTGTGTGTGTGTGTGTGTGTGGAAGGTTCAAATGAGAAGAATTTTGTTTGTAAGAAGAAAAAAGAAGTAAATATGAATAATTATATTTATTTTATAAAAAATTCCGAGTTTGGTTAACTTGTAAACCACACTCGTTGAAACGTTATCAACTTGTTTGGGGAGTTATAAAGAGTTGTCGAAAATAAATATACACATACATTCATTTTATAAAAACTTTGGATCCCGATGGATTTCGTTTTGATAATAAAATACGTATGTCACACCCCGATTTCGATGTAGCGAAAGCGTGCGCGAGGTATGGCCAGAGCGGCAATCGTTGCATTCAACCAAGTAAACGACAATTTTAATACGTTACAAAATTCATCCATACGCTTTAGTTAACACAATTTTTACATACAACCGTTTGTTTTTAAAACATACCACAAGTTTAACAACATTACTTCAAATTCAAACATAAGTTTATAAAACATAACAACAAAAGACTGGATGAAATATAACATCTTGACTTCACAAATACGAACATGTTTTCCCCCAAGGTCGTCCACTAGTTTCCTGTAATACATGTTAGTTTTGTAAACGATGTCAACAAAAAGCTGGTGAATTCATGTTATAATTTTGTATCAAATGAATCATCAAAAACATTTGAAATAATAAATTCATTTAGTATAGCTTAATGAAACTTGTAAGATCATTAGTGGGTTGCAAGGACACTAGTCTGTATGCCGATGGCAACCAACCCTTGACGATTTATTGCGTCTGAGACATTCGTTTTAGACACAAAAGCACTCTAATACGATCTGTTATTGTTGCCGTAATAGAGTGGGGCTCGCCCAAACCCAATAGATCTATCGTCTTATTCTCGATACTTGTTATTCATTAATGGTCCCAATACTTGAGCCTTATCCACATGTGATCTAAATATTTTCATTTCCAAGTTATACTAAATGTAACATGTATACATCCTCGCACGTTTAAAAACCATAAAAATGTTTAAATAAAAGGGGAAACATGAACTCACAGATTTGCTTTCCGTGCAAATCTCTATTCGATTCATGATACTTCGTTCGTTTCTCGACCTACAAGTGTTCTAATCTATTAGACACTTAGGCTTTCGTTCGTTTTTCATACAAGTATTTTATCTTGAATTTCATACTTGTAATTGTTGGTTTTTTTCTTTGTTGGTATACATATATATATTACTTTCATATATATATTCTAGATTTATTACATGTAAATGGACCTAGCCCATAACTTAATTGTAAAAACTCAATCTAAAAATTCATCACATATGGGCCAAGCCCAATAGTTTTTGTAAGTATGGGCCTAGCCCAATTTGCTTACTGTGTTGGGCCTAGCCCAATTCGTTTCATGTATGTGGGCCTAGCCCAATTTATTTCATGTAGGTGGGCTTAGCCCAACCTAATTTTATTTAAAGTAGGTTAAGCCCAACTGGTTTGTAAAAGTGGGTCTAGCCCAAGTTAAAATGAAAGATTGGGCCTAGCCCAAAATAGTTTATAAAATGGATTAGCCCAATTTTAGTTTTTATAAAAGTGGACTTAGCCCAACATTAGTTTTTATAGAAATGGATTAGCCCAATTTATTTCTTTATAAAAGTGGGCTTGGCACAAAGTTAACTTTTATATAAGTGGGCTTAGCCCATGTAAATTTTATAAAAGTGGGCTTAGCCCAAAGTTATTTTTTTATACAAGTGGGCCATGCCCAAACTAATTTATTAAATGGGCTAGTCCATATATTTTATAAAAATAGGTTTAGCCCAATATAATTTTTATGAAAATGGGCTTAATCCAAGTTTTTAAAATACTTACTAGTGAATGTTATAACTTATAAAAATTTATTTGTAAAAACTACTAGTTATAAGTTAGATTTTTATAAATTCTAGTAAATATAAAGTGTAACGGTTGATTTGTTCGTTTTGACCGTTACGTTCGCGTCAATCATTTTAATCGTTTCGTCTTTGTCGTTTGTTTCGTTTATACCATATACTTTATTTTGTCTGAATTGTCCAAGTTGTCCGAATTGTCCGATATATATTATTTTGTCAAAAGTTAAACATTTATATATTTTTGTATTTGATTCAACATGATCAAAAAATATAGTTTTTATACAAAAATATATGTACACATATTAGGTGATTTCAAAATATATATTTTTATCAAAAATATATATTTATCTCCTTTTTAGTTAAGAAAACATAAGTAATCATATTCTTAACTTTTTCATCCAAACTTTTATTTGAACAAGATTAAAGTTCCTAATCACTTTTAATCACAAAATCTTTAGCTAATCACATCTTAATCAAGATTAATTTTTATAAAAACTTTTCCATAGTTTCCTTTAAAATATAAGCTTCCCATGTTTATATAAACATATTTTAAATCATTTTTGTAACTCAAAATATCATCAAATCATATATATTACACAAAAGTATTAACAAAAATGTCATGAACTTGTTATAGCTTTAAACTTTCTTAAAATGGAAACTTTATTATCACTTTTTTAACAAAATTTCTAAATCATAACTTTTATTTAGTAATCTATAACTTGTATGATCATCTTTAAAATATGAAATCATCTTCATGACTATTTTTGTTAATGAATCTTGCTAATCTAAACATGCATATGTTTAGATCATTCTTTTATTTATAAAATTGCAAGATTCAAGTTTACTAGTTTATAACAAATTCAAGATCATCCATAATCATCAAGAAAACCACATAATTGTATTAGTGATCATAGATTTATTAGCGTTTTTCAAGTGGGTTTTTAAATATCTTGTATGATGATCTTGTGTATTTTTATGAAGTATAAAGTATAAGATGAGGTTAAGGAACTTACTACTAGCACAAGGCTAAGAATGATCTAAAAGATGAAGAAAAAGTGTTAATCAAGAGTTCCAAGCTTGAAAGTGAGCCTCCTAATCTTTGCAAATACTTTAGATCATCCTTGGATCTTCATGCAAGCTTGAGTTCTTTGTGTTTGGATTTTTAAAAAATTGAAGGTGAAGATAGTAGTGTTGGCCGATTTTTGGAAGCAAAAATGGAAGAAGAAGTGTTGAGTTTTGGTGTTTAGGAAATGAAAGAAATGAAGTGGTTGTTGGTTTTGTGTTATGATCATGTTCTTACACCTCAATACACACTAATAAACTCCACAAATTGCCAACACATTAAGAAAATTAAGTGGCATGGGGGGTAACACCCATGTAGCCGTGAGGTTGGGGGTGGGTTTGATTATTTTTTTATAAATAATGTAATTTTTATAAACTTTATAAACTTTAACACTTTTATATATACGTTTTTATATATAAAAACTTATATATAAAAATGCACCAACACTTTAAATTGATGTTATAATATGTCAAAATAACGTACTAGTCTTATTAATTCGTTCGGTTGATAAAGTTAGTTTGGGTCTTGTACTGGGTAGAATACTGACATATTGTGTTACTTATATAATTTTATTTACACAATAATGCTAGCACAATTTTATTGTCCTGTTTATTAATCTAGCTCTTCAGACTAATAAATTTTATCATTTTGAGTTCAGTTCCTGTTTCGGCTTGTTGTCAGCTTTTTACCGAACAAGCTGTATAGCTTTAAATAATAGGATTTATATATGGGTTTTATACTATTTATAACACCCGTTATTATTCTTAGCTAAAAATATTTATTTTGGGTTTTCGGACATTTGCTGTTTTGTGCTGCGGAATGTTGTATTTTGTTGTAGACTTGGACAATTTGGTATTTTAAATAAATTTTTTATGGTATATCAGTGTAGACATATTTTATATCTTAATTCTGTCATATCAGACTGTACCGTAACCAGTACTGATATTTATTGCGTGTTTGCGTCTTTGTCATCCATTTAGGATATGGTTTTATATGTTCATAATTGTGACGAATTCATTATCATACCAAATTATGATATTGTTGAATTCCAAGACTTCTTAGACTTAAAACTATAATTTAAGTCAAGATGTTCGGTAAATAAACAATGTAATAGTTGTTCTACTTGTATAGAAGTACCGGAATTTTGCCAGTTGTCACAAATAATTCAACAACAATATGTTGTATCTCTTTCAGTTGTATTCGAAACGCCAAGTTCTCATCTCATAAATCCTATATATATTATAATATTACTTGTCGGTTCAGTTTTTGACTAATAGATACTTATGTATGTATGCAACTTATATAACAAATCACATATAAAACCAAGGATTTTATTTTCTTAACGTTTTGTGAGTTGGTTCGGTTAGAGCTCGATGTCACGTTAAGACAAAAATCAAAATAATTATTTAATAAACTTGCATTAATATTATTTTACCTTGACCCGCGTTTATTGTGTTTGACCCAAACGGAATTCTATTCGGTTGACCCGTGTTGACTAGGTTGACTTGTGTTGACCGAGTTGACTACGCTTTGACCCGAACCCGCAACTTGACCTGAAACTACTCGTTGACTACTGTTGACCCAGGTTTGACCGAGTTGACTAAGTTGACCGGGTGTACCGAGTTAAACCGAAACCTGAACTGTGACCTGATTTGTTTGTTCCTCCAGCTGAAAATAGCTACAATGCGACACCATCCACCACCGCTGTCGGCTGGCCCAGTGCTGCAGGTTGCGATGTTGTCACTGTCACCAGAACCCGCCATCTCTACCAACGTCATCCACCATCGTCCTACCTAACCACCATTATCTATTAAACGAACCGGCACCCAAAGAAAAACCATAAAACGCGGCCGGAAAACTTACCGGAATGTCGCTGGAATTCCAATTTTGACGAAACTGCACCAGAAAGCCCCTTAAGCTCTGATCTATACATACACGACGTGAAAACCCAAAAACGGCTTCGCCAGAAAATGGCCGAACTTTGTCGGAGTTGTTCATGAGCCCACACGACCCGTTTCTTTGAAAATGGACACCACCACCGTGACGGAAAAGTTCTAATTAGTGGGGGTAGGGTGTCGGATCGAGGAAAAACTTCGCTGGAAAACCACCACCGCAGGCGGCGGCGCCGCTCTCATCACCATCGCCGGACCACTGTGGACGGTGGCCGGGCGTTGTGTCTTGCCGCCGGATTCGGTGACCGTTCTCTTCTAGAGAGAGTAAGTGAGAGAGAGTGATGGTTAGAGAGAAAGAGTGTGGGTATGAAATGAGGGGGAAAAGAAGAAAAAGAAGTATTTATAGTTGGGTTTAAGTGGGTTGGGCCCAAGGCCCATTAATGTGTTTCTATTCGTTTGTGCAGCCTAGAAAGCATTTTAGGATCATAAATATGTAAAATAGTGTCTGTAATCGATATTAATCGCGTACGTTCGACGGTTGCGTTAAAATCGCGTAAAATGTTTCGAGGGTCGTTTCTAATCCGTTTTTCGATCCGATTTTAACTATGGATCTTAAAATGCGATTATGAAGCTAAATATAATAATATTTCAGTTTTTAAGGTAATACATGAGTCCGATGCTTCTGTTTCGTTGTTGGTGCATTCCTACAGTCGCGTTTTCCGTTCACGTTTGCGATTTATGACGTTCAAAAGCATGATAATTTAGCAAGACCAATTGATGTGTTTAAAATCTATGTACGAAACTCGTATTTGTCGGCGATGTCAGTATTTCGTCAGGTGACAGTTCGTTACTGTTTAACGCTCGTCAGGTTTCCCGCAAATCGCCATTCGCGTACTGTAAACTAGTTACACGTTCCTAGGCATTCCAAATGCCTAATTAATTTAATTTGTGTCTTAAAACAATACTTATTATTGTCTTAATGTTCGTTATGCACGTAATTATAAACCGAAAATTACCGGTTGTCACATTCTCCCCCTTTTAAAGAAATTTCATCCTCGAAATTTAGACTATGTTATCTCCTTAGAGTTATGTCATACGTAGGTAGGTACGTTTAATACCAAAGAGAATGACCACGAAATTGAATCCAGACTTGTTCGAATTTGTGAATGCAACGACATGCTACAACAATAAGAACCCAACATTCAACTGAATTAGTTTCAGAATTTGATGCCAACTAAACGAGATGTACTGATATAGTCACTAATGTGACTAAATTTTCATGGGTCAACAAAAGAGGAATTTCGACCAATAGATGTCTAAATGAATGTTCACAATCTGCAGATGAATTTTTGAAACAATAGAATTTATTACCCACAGAAACTTGCGTTGGTTGTTGAATAAGTGAAATTTAGAATCAACAAGCTCAATTGAGATAGAAGCATGAATATGATGTGTCAACTTGTAGAACCGTAACATGAGGGAAAATCAGTAGGTTGACACTATTGAACTGCAAGGATACACCAAAGTACAACCGAATTTAGTGTATCATTGTCTTAATACATAGTTGAATTAAGACCACTTTCAAGAATGAGTCAAGTGAAAAACATACATGGTTTTGAATGAAACGTATGATCATGATTAGCCTAAGCTACAAGTTTATACCGACGCCACAAGGCATCGTAGTGATCAAAATAATTCAATAATAGCAGTGACCATACAAGTTCATTGTGTTTGAAATCAGATGCAAAGCTCAACATAGTAATTCTGAATATTTGTTCCAAATAGATCTCATAGGTTTTCAATTGAAGACAAAGAAACAAATAAATAAAAATTTTCGGTCGATACTGGATAACAATAAATATCATAAAATTTTCGACCGGAATACAATTTGTGTACCATTATCTTTACACACAATTATATTAAGATTGCTTTAAGATGATAAGTCCACGAGGTGGATTTAAAAATTAAATATATTAATAGTTAATTAAATCCATACACAAGTGTGCAAACGAGGTTAGTCCAAGTTTCAAGTTAGTGAAAGCGCCGCCACAAGGTGTCGTAACCAAACAAACAATTAAATGGAGATGAAGACCAAACAAGTCTACTATGGTTCAAAACAAATGAAGCGTTTGTTGAGATTGGTTTAAAGGATTGAACCTTGAATTGAATGTATGTTGTGAGCAAGTTTAAACAATTGAACTTGGTTTGAGCACAATCCAATAATGAATACATGTTTCAGTGAGGAAGTTTCGACATGGTTACAACGAAAAACCATATTTGTAACTTGATAAGAGAAGTAGTTTTCAAAAAATTCGTTGACTTGATATAAATGAGTCATTACTTACAATAATGCAGGTCATCCAGATCACAAAACAGTAACTGGATGTAGCGAAATAATATTTGAACTATTGATAAAATAACCATTTGGAGTGAAGTCCCTGATGGTCTCCACGAATCAAACTAACCACATGCATAGCAAACAATGCATGTGTAACATATGAATTTGTCAAGAAATGATGCAAATGGGTGTTCGCTAATATGAAAGAAATTCTCGTGATACAATGACCATTAGGAGGAGTAGGCATGTGAAAATCTACTCACTATATGCAAAAGTCTGAATTTCAATAAAAGAGATTTGATGACCTTTACCTGGAATTTCCTGTGATAACCGGTTGTTACGTGACATTACCACGGAATGTCGAGTATGGCGTAATCGTCGTTAATGAAGTAGGGGGAATGCGAGACATGTGACTTCTTTTGCAACGCCAATATGTGTGATTACCATTAGACTAAGTACAGAGCGTTGTGAAATCCCGTTTAGACTTACCTCATCGTGATTCGTGTCGCTTGCAGGACCACGTGACAAATTGCCACATTCTGGTCGGTAGTTCTGCCGCTGACGGGATTAGCATTGATGTGCAAAATATGGTCTAAAAAACTAACCTAATTTAGGCACTCCAATTTTAAATTTATAAACTAAGACTCTCTAAATGCTAGACCACTTACAGGTAAGTGTACCTATCATACGTAGTAAAGCCTAATGAAGTCCGAGTATCGAACCCACGAGACACTATCGACGCTAACTAGACTCTGACTCAACTAATTTCTTAACTGGTTTATTTGGGTTTTGATGGTTTTTAACTAACTAGTATCTAAATTAAACCAGCCAAGACAAACTAAGATAACCAAACGATTACGAACAGGAGGTTGAGATCAATCAAAAGGAGAAACCACCTAGGCAATGAATCCCTTAGAACATGTAATAACCTATGACTTTGATAATCGACTAAAGATCAATTATCTAATCCGACCAACCTCCCGCTATGGATGGTTAAATCCTATAGTAACTAGTCAGCTCCAAGCGGGACCCCTACTCTTCAGTTCCTAGAAACCGAACTATGAAGAACAATCAGAACACATAATGAAGTGCTAAGATGGACCGACTTACCCTAGCAACACCGAATCCCACAACTATGAGAATTGATAGGATTTCACCCTAATGATCTTCTAACTGTGAAACTAACCCCAACTTGATACACCGAATACTTGTGAGCAACTAAACGCGAATAAATAGACAAACACCAAGTTATCATCGGTTTAAACTATCAGACAACGCCTAAAACAGACCTAACAATCCCAAATCATATTTCTAACCATCAAGATTGGATGCACACCTTAATTTAGCTGATCTAGTTAACTTAGTTACCCTGGATTATTTCTAAAACCAAACTCTAGATCGAGAACCCCGAATAAACGACCTATAAGTGACAAAACATGCCTTGGGTGAATTTCTTCTTTCTAAACAGATAAAAATCAATAACGAAGCAATAATCACAGCCAAGAACTATCACACATAATCACATCCAGCAACAAATAAAAGTTACTTTAAATCAAAACGCGTCGTAGTCGAAAAAGATCAAATATAAAAGTCAAAACAAATATTCTAAGTTCATCTCAACCTAGGTGGAACGTTAAAACTAGCCACGTAACATAGTCAAGAAAAAGAAACAAGTCTCATACGAATAATAAATTATGTTCATGAGTTTGAATAAGATAAAGATTTAAAAACCAAACCGATACGTTTGCGAACCCAACTTGAATCTTGATCCTCGAACCAATCACCTTCTCCTTCCAAATCGTCCTTTACTATGTGCCTCCTCTGCCTTCTTCAACTGTGCTCCTCGTCTCCCCCTGTTCGCCCCTTGTATTATGTATATATCAATTCCTACGGTATCTAGGCTTCTGTTAAATTACGAATGGTGAATGGGCACATCTAACACGCTAACTAGCCCAAACAACACAAAAACAATCAGGAAATAAATGGTTGTGGTAGGATGTGTAATTTTTGAGTTAACTAGGGGTATTTTAGTAATGTGAGTGGAAATAAACTCTAAAGGAATTAATGATCTGCCGCCTTCTTTCACTCTTGAACACATGAATTCACAGCCACTTGCCTTCCCTTTACTTCATGCACATGGTTTTTATCTTTAAATATTTTCTTTTAAATGATCCTTCACTTTGATGTGTTTTTGTTTCCTTACCTTCGATGATGGACATTCACAAAACACAAAAAGTAATTAGATTCAACTTGTAAGTATCAAAAGACATATTTAATTCTCATAATTACTTTTCCTTTAGGATAAATTTCATGTGTCGTTGAGATGTTTAACATATTAAAAATTATTTATAAACAATTAATTCTAATTTTTCTCAACTCAATACTAAACTTATTCTAATTATCACCATCTATTTACTTTTAACCAGTTGTACTCGTTTTAGATCGTTTTTCTTTTTAGACCTTTAAGCTTCAATTATGAATCAAGAATGAGTAGAATTTAACAAAAATAACCCTCAAGCTACTCAAAAGTGTAGGAAATATTATACAAAAAATATGTATATTTTAGAGCACATCAAGCATCGTTGTTGTAGTGCTCAATCGTGTTTTCTCAAAGGCCTTGCCTCGAAAGTCGATGAGATGTATTTCAACATCCGTTGATGTGTAGATTAAATTTCATGTATATTTGCGCACCAGTATTTCGTTCGGTGTAGGTTACCTGCTCGGGTAAATAAAATAGCATGGACAATATAGATAATGACGTTTGCCAGAGTTAACAGTCGCAGATCCAAAGTAATGACCTTTAACGGATTTCGACATGAGTTTTCCAAAGGTCATAAATGCATGTTACCAAAATTCTCAAGTTTTGCTTACTTTATGTCACTGTTTTGCGTACCGTGTATAAAACACAACACTAGCGTATGTTTAAAATCAAAGTGTTGACCCATTGTTTCGGCAACGGTTGGAACCATATTTGAATCCTAAGCGTTCTATATGTATTATAAGTCTTAATGATCTAATGTCCCCAAAGGAAAGTGAGGTTAGAGCCTAGGTATCTCCACATAAACCTAATTCGCTAAAACCTATAGCATTGATACCAATTTGTCACACCCGCTAAAATCAGAGTCGGGTTGATCTAACTAGTATCTTCATTGCACAACGGAAGTATTAATGCTAAGACTTCTAGAAAGTGAACGCCCGCTAAGTACTCGAATCCCCATGGGTCGCCTATACCAACCGTACCATAGTTTGAAAATGTAACCTAAGAAAGAAACATCTGAAAAATCAACATAAAGTTGACGAGTTCATAGTTTGTTTGAAAAAGATTTGAAATAAATCTTTTTCCGTAACCGGTTTAAATAGTGTTGAGAAAGCGTAATAAAACCATTTTTCCTTGGCATGTCATTTGAAAACTTTGTATTTGTAAAACTTGTATATCCGTCAATGTCTGCGTACGACAAAGACAATGTGCCCGCATGAGCCTATAACCAACCCCGAGAGTGCCTCGCCAAACCATTTACTCAAGACGGTAGACTAGCAGGTGGTTATAGTTCCATTATACAGCGAGGACTTCACTGTACAGTTAAGAACCCTACGGCCCTTACGGTTGACTAGAGGACAATCCAGTCCTTGTGTTCGTAAGCAGGAAAAACTAGTCCCCTTATTTGTATGCAGGACAAACCAGTCCTATTGTTCGTATGCATGAAAAACCAGTCCAGTTGTTCGTTTACAGGACAAACCAATCCCGTTGTTCGTATGCAGGACAAACCAGCCCTGTTGATCGTACGTTGTTCGTATGCAGGACAACGTAGTCTCGTTGTTTGTATGCAGGACAAACTGTTGTTCATATGCTGGACAAACCAGTCCCGTCACTAGTCATAAAACTCATACATGTTTCGAAAATACGCGTGTGTTTTGTAAAAACTGGTATGTTTAGCAATAACCTTTCATAAACCATTTGAGTTAGTTGGAATTCATTTGCAACATGGTTTAGAAATATGTAGTTTTCGTTCATCGAAATATTGTATGTTTTTGAAAAACTTGCATGTCTTTCCACCCCCGAAATATTTACAAAAATGTAAAACTGTAAAAAGTGAGGTTATGAACCACCTCGATATTCTTATGCAAAGCTAGCTTAATATGATTCCATAATGTTGTTTCCAAAACGTAACTCGCTAGCATGCAATCTATAACATTCCTATCAAGGAATAACTTGTAAGTTTCTAATAAAATGATGTAGCTAAACTACGTGTCACCGAGCTCTACCGTATTGTTAACCGATATGAAGATGTTGCTATACTTGTTAAGTTTCATTTGTAGTGGGTGACAAACACTTAGTTTCCGAGAGATTTAGAATATGGATATATATTTGTATAAAAATATAAATATATTTATGAAATCGTGTTAGTCGCCCCAATTGGTTGTGCGTTTATGTAACCAAATGTTTATATAAAAATAATACATGTTATAGACTCGTATAATGTGTTCACGCATTTCCCGAATAGTCGTCATATGCGTTGACGGATAATATTACGACTCACCGTAGTATTTCGTAAGGTGTAGACATATATATATATAGTGTGTGTGTGTGTGTGTGTGTGTATATATGTAAACGTAAGTGTATATGTAAATAAACGTCGTGTACCTCAAATAATGATCGCGCGTCTCGTGGATAATTATCAAAATAATTATATAGTGCTATGCTTGTGAAATCGACTTCGTTTGTTTGTTATTAAAGTGAGTCGGGTAGTAAGGTATGTGAAGATCTTACGGTATTTCTTCATATTTCGTTTAGACGTTTAAAATAAATATAAATAGTTATATTTATTTTATAAAGTTTTCGAGTTGTGGACATTTGAAATAAATATATATGATTATAATTATTTTATATAATTATCGAATTCCAAACTTTTGAAATAAATACACATAACTATATTTATTTATACAAATTTTCCAGTTCTATAAGATTGAAATAAATAAGAATAATTATATTATTTTATAAAAATTCCCGAGTTCGGTTAACTTGTAAACCACGCTCGTTGAAACGTTATCAACATGTTTGGCGAGTTATAAAGATTTGTCGAAATAAATATACACATACAATTATTTTATAAAATGCTTTGGATCCTGATGGAATTTTTATAATAAAATAAGTTTCGTATTACGGATATTTACGAAAAAAATGATAGAGTTTCCTCTGTTTTTGGACGACCCCGACAATGCAAGTTGTAGATAAATGTTTCAGAACTCAACAATAATTCAACAACAATATACGTATATCTTTCAATTGTATTCGAAACGCCAAGTTCTCATCTCATAAATCCATATATAATATATATATGTATACATAAATATATGTATATATATATGTATAATTATACATATATATATATATATATATTGGATTATGTATACATATATATATATAATTATACATATATATATATATATATCATAAATATATATATATATATATAATGTATACATATATATATATACAGTATACATATATATATACGTATATATAGTATAATGTATACATATATACTATATATATATACGTATACATATATATATACATACTATATATGTATAATGTATACATATATATATATATATAACGTATAATATATATATAACGTATATATATATGTATACGTATATATATATGTATACGTATATAATATATGTAATACGTTATATATATATATACGTATATATATATATATACGTATATATATATATAATCATATATATCATATATTTACATACTACTTGTCGGTTCGGTTTTTGACTAATATATACTTATGTATGTATGCAAGTTATATAACATATGTATAATGTATACATATATATATATATATGTATACATTATACATATATATATATATCATAAATCCAATATACATATATATACATATATATATGTATACATATATATATATATATATATATATATATTGGATTTATGATATATATATATATGTATAATGTATACATATATATATATATATACGTATATATATATATATACGTATATATATATATAATCATATATATCATATATATTACATACTACTTGTCGGTTCGGTTTTTGACTAATATATACTTATGTATGTATGCAAGTTATATAACAAATCACATATAAACCAAGGATTTTATTTTCTTAACGGTTTTTAAGTTGGTTCGGTTAGAGCTCGATGTCGCGTTAAGAAAAATCTAAATAATTATTTAATAAACTTGCGTTAATATTATTTTACCAAGACCCGCGTTGAATGTGTTTGACCCGAACGGAATTCTGTTCGGTTGACTCGTGTTGACTAGGTTGACTTGTGTTGACCGAGTTGACTACGCTTTGACCTGAACCCGCAACTTGACCCGAAACTACCCGTTAACTGTTGTTGACCCGTGTTTGACCAAGTTAACTGAGTTGTCCGGTTGAACCGGGTGAACTGAGTTAACCCTAAACCCAAACCGTGACCTGATTTGTTCGTTCCTCCAACTAAAAATAGCTACAATACGACACCATCCACCACCGTCGCCGGTCGGGCCCAGCGCCGCTGGCTGCAGTGTTGTCACCATCACCATGACCCCCCAATCTCTACCACCGTCGGCCACCATCATCCTACCTAACCACCGTTATATGTTAAACAAACCAGCACCCTAAGAAAAACCATAAAACGCGGCCGAAAAACTTACCGGAATGTCGCCGGAATTCCGATTTTGACAAAACTACACCAGAAATCCCCTTAAGCTCTGATCTATACATGCACGGCATGAAAACCCAAAAACGGCTTCGTCGGAGAATGGCCAGAACTTTGCCGGAGTTGTTCCCGATCCCAAACGGCTCCGTTTCTTCAAAAACGGACACCACCATCTAACGGAAAGGTTCAAATTGGCGCACTTCGGTGGGTGTCTTAGGTGCGTTCCAATTCTTAATGGCTTCTATTTTTATGGATCGACATGTATGCCTTTCTCGTTGACTACATGTCCGAGAAATTGGACTTCACGAAGCCAAAATTCGCACTTAGAGAATTTTGCATACAATTTCTCCTTCTTTAACAACTCAAGAATGGTCCTAAGATGATGTTCGTGATCCTTCTTATTTCGTAAATATATCAATATGTCATCAATAAATACTATCACGAATTTATCAAGGTAAGGCTTGCACACATGGTTCATTAAATCCATGAACACCGCCGGTGCATTTGTTAGACCAAATGGCATAACAAGGAACTCGTAGTGGCCATAACGAGTTTGGAATGCTGTCTTGGGAATACTTTCTTCCAGCACTCTAAGCTGATGGTATCCTGACCTTAAGTCAATCTTTGACTAAAAACTTGATCCTTGAAGTTGATCGAACAGATCATCGATCCTTGGTAACAGATACCGATTCTTGATCTTGAGTTTGTTCAATTCTCTATAATCTATAAACATTTTAAAGCTTCCATCTTTCTTATTTACGAATACAACTGGAGCTCCCCAAGGTGAGTAGCTTGGTCTAATAAAACCTTTGTCCAACAACTCTTGAAGTTGGGTGGACAACTCTTGCATTTCCGAAGGAGCTAATCGGTAAAGGGGTTTCGCTATAAGTGCAGCTCCTGGAATCAAGTCTACGCGGAGTTCGAATAGTCGTTGTGGTGGTATTCCTGACAAGTCCTTTAGGAAGACTTCAAGGAATTCCTTCTCCTTTTCTCAAGCACTTTTGGGTTTTCATACAAGAAATAATTCGTAATGGCGTTTCGCTCTTCTCGCCATGTATAAGAAGTGTTTCATTATTAGGAAGAGGAATGCGAATAATTTTGTCGCAACACACGACTTTGGCTTGGTTATTGGATAACCAATCCATACCAATTACAACATCAAACCTACCTAACTGGATGGGTAATAAATCGATGTTGATTTTTTGTCCACCTTATTCTAAAGAACAACCTTTAATAATCTCATCAGATTTAATTATCTTTCCATTTGTTAGTTCAATAATGAATGGAATATCTAATTTATTTGAATTTAGTTCAAGTATATCTTTAAACTCTAAAGATATGAAACTAAAATCTGCGCCGGTATCAAATAAAATAGATGCAAAATGATTATTGACAGGGAACGCACCAGTGCTCACATTGGATCCTGAAGTGCCTCATGAGCTCCTATTACAAAGGCTCACCCGTGGCCGTTGTTCTCCTTTGGGCAATGTCACACCCCGACCCGCAGCGGAAATAAGAGTCGGGGCATAATTGGGTTATCACCAAAGCACATGACATTTACTATTATGTTTCATAATTAATAAAGTCAAAGTTACATTCTTAAATATCCAAACATGTTCATTCAATACAAAGGAAATAAAATAAACATAACAATCCCAATACTAAATCCTTTTATTCTTCTAATCCAGGTCCTATGTGTTCCTAGCTGCTGCTGGTTCACCTGTATCATGTGTAAAATGGGAGTTTTTGGGTCAACATAAGTTGGCGAGTGAATCTTATTAGATAAACATTTATTAATGAATTAATGGTTAGTTTATCAATGAAAAATTGTGCATAATCATAAATGAGCAAATGTAAATAATCAAGTAATGGCAAATAGCAGTCTCAACTATAACATACAATAACGCATGGCAGCATACATGAACATACCAACATCATACTTAAATAACATAAATGAAACTGTGCGATCAAGGCTCATTCAAACGGAGCCGATCGTATTGCATGTACTGAAAATGTAAAATGAACTGTGCGATCAAGGCTCAATCAAACGGAGCCGATCGTATTGCATGTACTGAAAATGTAAAATGAACTGTGCGATCAAGGCTCAATCAAACGGAGCGGATGTATGTGGGCACGCCAGGTTCAACCGCATAATAAAATGGGGAACATGCTCAACGCTCATAAATGGGGAGCGGCGGCCTATGAAATTGCATGTACTGAATAATAAATTGCATCCAATAATAACTACTTAACAGCAACAAACAGAATACACATGTTCATGATATGATGTAGCACAATGGTTTAGTTATAATATGTATATAAACAAAGACACTGATACACCCCAAAACGTGATTAAAACGGGGAATTTGTAAGATTCACTCACATTGGGTGCGTTGGATTGGAGATGGTGAGATGCGCACGATTTAGATGAGCGGATCAACGAGGAATACTAACCTAAATAATAATGGAAAAATATAATAAATGGATGGATTTTATTAAGGATTTTAATGAAATTTTTAGATATATTTTTGTGAGTTTATAGCTATTTTCTATCTTTAAAAATGTTATTTTTAAGTATTTTTAATTGATTTTTAAATTAAATTAAATAAATAAAAATATAAAAAAAAATATTATTTTTTTAGCGTTGACCGTTGACCGGTTCGGTCAGCGAATTGATCTGCGCCGGGTGAGGTTCGAACCGGCGACCTCCCGTTCGCGTGCACGCGGCTCTACCAACTGAGCTACGTGTCTAACTCGAAATAATCTAGTTTTTAATTATATTTATACACTTATTCGATTTAACTGAATTTCCTTTATTTGCAAAAACATTTTAATTCAATCGGACCGGTGCTCGTGACGAGTTTCGAACGCGCGACGTGTAGTTCAAGTTGCACACAGTCCACCGCTGGACTGTGTGTCTAACCTGGTTAATATCTCGTTTTTTATTATACTTAACAACTAACTGGGTTATCCCGGTTTAGTTTTTAAACAAAAAGGCGCGTTATAATATAAGGTGTGCGTATTGCAGGAATCGAACTCAGGACGTGTGTGTGAAATTTGCACACAGTCCACCGCTGGACTGTGTGTCTAACCCGTTTAAAATACGTTTTTAATTAATCTTATGTTATGTTGTGTCTTCATCTTCTTCGTCGATTTACACAGACAACATATTCCGACTTGTTTATGACTTATACGTTTTTCAGACATTATCAGTAATTTAAAAGTAGAGAATGGAGAGAGTTTAAGGAAGAGGATATACCGATTGATGTTGTTCACAGAATTCCGGCGGAGGTTCGTCGGTACTGAAAGTGAACTCCGGCTGTTGAAACCAATTAACAGCGTTGATCGATTATTTATGAAGTTGAGTCACTTAAACAAGGTTTAAATGAAGTTTAGGATATCATACCAGTTCACAGTGTGATTCCGGCAGTTTCAGAAGTTTTCCGGCGAAGATAAGATTCTCGATAAACGTTGACTAGGATCGATTCTGATGGTGGAGTTGTGTTAGAGACTGATTAATCACATGATTTAAACAGAAAGAGTCGGAGGAAATACCATGAGGATGTGAGTCCCGGTTTTCCGGTGACTTGCAGAAATTTTCCGTCGAAGTGATTCAGATGATCTGGTGGTCCAAAAATGCGACGAAATTGAAATTGAGTATTGATATGATAGCTCTGAATCGCGAGAATGATCTGAAGCTTGAGTTATTCAGGACTTTGATGAACTTTCGGTTTCAAAAACCGAAAATGATGAAACTTTAAGTTCAAGTCAATTCTAACTTGATTAGAAACCGTCATACATCGGTTATAAGCTGATCATGTGAATTAAACAACGATTTGACGATTGGTTTGCCGATTACCGTTTCTCATATGGCACCATCGGTTTAACGGATTTTGTGTATAAATTTCATTTGTGTTCTTAGAGTTAACAGAAAACACATTGTGGCGGAGTGGTCCGGGAAGTGAGTGTTAAGTTGTTTGAAGTATTCCTTGGTTGACCCGGGTTCGAGTCCCGGCAGCTTCAAATATTTTTTTATTTATTTTATTTTAACTTTTTATCAAATATAATTTTTATAGTTTACTTTGTTTATTATTTATGTATCGTTTTAACTCAAAATTAATCATAAATATTTAATGCAACTTTTATAACTTGGTACTTGATTACAAAACGGACGGATTTTGAAGACCCGATTTTTACAAATGTTACAGTATCCCCTACTTTTAGGAATTTCGTCCCGAAATTTAAGTAGTTGAAGTAGTAGGAAAAAGATGCGGGTATTTTCACGCATTGAGTCCTCACGTTCCCAAGTAAACTCAGGTCCCCGTTTCGACTCCCAGCGTACCCTAACAATTGGAATGCGACTTCGACGAAGACGCTTCTCCCCGTAGTCCATGATCTCCACTGGTCTTTCAATAAAATGCATGGATTCATCAATCTGAATATCTTCCAGCGGAATATGGAGATTCTCATCAGCGAGGCACTTCTTCAAGTTCGACACGTGGAATGTGGGATGAATCCTGTTGAGTTCTTCTAGTAAGTCAAGCTTGTATGCTACAGGACCTACTCTTTCGAGTATCTTGAAAGGTCCTACGTAACGTGGTGCTAGCTTCCCCTTTTGACCAAAACGAACTACTACCTTCCACGGTGATACTTTTAAAAGGACATGATCACCAATGTTAAACTCTAAGGGCTTCCGTCGTTTATCTGCATAACTCTTTTGACGACTTTGAGCCGCTAGAAGATTGTTTCGAATTTGATGGATCTTATCTGTGGTTTCTTGGATCAATTCTGGACCAGTAATTTGTGCTTCCCCAATTTCGTGCCAACATACAGGAGATCGGCACTTACGACCATATAAGGCTTCAAAAGGTGCCATGCCGATGCTCGAATGATAGCTGTTGTTGTACGAGAATTCAACTAATGGTAGGTGGGCGTCCCAATTTCCCTTGAAGTCTATTACACATGCTCTAAGCATATCCTCAAGAGTTTGAATGGTGCGCTCTGACTGTCCATCAGTTTGAGGATGATAGGCGGTACTGAGATCTAATCGTGTGCCCATAGCGGATTGTACTGCTTGCCATGTTCGTGAGGTGAAACGACCATCACGATCAGAAATAATACTTAATGGTACCCCATGCCGGCTCACGATTTCGTTGATATATATACGTGCAAGCTTTTCGTTCTTGAAATCTTCGCGGATAGGAATAAGTGAGCTGATTTTGTAAGTCGGTCTATAATCACCCATATAGTGTCATACCCACCAGAAGTGCGAGGTAACCCGGTAATGAAATCCATGGTTATATTTTCCCACTTCCATACAGGTATTTCTGGTTGGACTAGAAGTCCTGAGGGTCTTTGGTGTTCAGCCTTCACCTTGGAACATGTGAGACACTTGGAGACAAAAACGGCAATATCCTTCTTCATTCCAGGCCACCAATAGGTGTATCTTAGGTCTTGATACATCATATCGGCTCCGGGGTGTATAGAATATCGCGTTTTGTGAGCTTCATTCATAAGAGTTTCACGAAGATTGTTGTGGTTAGGAATCCAGATACGATCTAGGTAATACAGGATACCATCTGATTTAGTTTCAAGTTTTAGCTCGGCTCCACAGGACATCTCTTTTCGTACGTCTTCTTTGTTATTGAAACGTGTTGAGCTTCACGAATTTGATCTTTAATGTCGGTTATAATTTTCGAACATAGAAGATGAATGGAGTTCGCATAACCCTTTCGACTAAGTGCATCAGCCACCACATTTGCTTTACCAGGGTGGTATCTAATTTCACAGTCGTAATCATTCAGGAGTTCGACCCATCTTCGTTGCCTCATATTTAACTCTTTTTTATCGAAGATATGTTGAAGACTCTTGTGGTCATTGTATATTTCACACTTAGTACCATAGAGATAATGTCTCCATATCTTAAGAGCGAATACAACGGCTCCAAGTTCTAGGTCATGAGTGGTGTAGTTCTTTTCATGTGTCTTGAGTTGTCTCGAGGCATAAGCTATGACTTTTCCTCTTTGCATGAGAACGCAGCCTAATCCTTACCCTGACGCGTCGCAATAGACTACAAAATCATCACAACCTTCATGAAGAGTGAGGATTGGTGCATCACAAAGTTTTTGTTTAAGAATTTGAAAAGCTTCTTCTTGCTTGGGTCCCCATACGAAAGGTTTTCCCTTATGGGTTAAAGCCGTGAGTGGCACAGCAATGCGAGAGAAGTTTGAAATGAACCGACGATAATAGCCAGCTAGTCCAAGAAAAGATCTTACTTCAGTTGGTGTACGTGGAGCTTGCCATTCTTGAACTGCTTTGATTTGAAGGGTCAACATGTATTCCTTTGTCATTGACTACATGCCCGAGGAATTGCACCTCTTTCAACCAGAATTCACATTTAGAGAACTTGGCATAAAGCTTTTCCTTTTCTAGAAGTGCAAGAACGAGTCGAAGATGACGCTCAGGATCAGCTTTAGATTTTGAATAAATAAGAATATCGTTGATGAAAACTATAACAAATCGATCAAGGTAAGGTTTGCAGACTCTGTTCATCAGGTCCATGAAAACAGCTGGTGCGTTGGTTAATCCAAACGGCATAACCATGAATTCATAGTGGCCATAACGAGTTCGAAAAGCAGTCTTAGGGACGTCTTCTTCATGCACTCTAAGCTGATGATAGCCAGATCGAAGATCGATTTCGAAAAGCAGCTGGCACCTTGTAGTTGGTCAAGAAGATCATCAATGCGAGGTAAGGGATAGCGATTTTTGATGGTTAACTTGTTGAGCTCTCTGTAGTCGATGCACATACGAAAAGATCCATCTTTCTTCTTTACAAAAAGAACAGGTGCACCCCAAGGCGACGAGCTAGGACGTATGAATCCCTTGTCAGTCAACTCTTGCAATTGACTGGCTAACTCTTGCATTTCAGAGGGGGCTAACCTATATGGAGACTTTGCAACTGGTGTAGCACCAGGTTTAAGATCAATACGGAATTCGATATCTCTGATTGGAGGAAGTCCTGAAATATCGTCAGGAAAAACTTGTGGAAAGTCTTTTACTACAGGAATATCTTCAAGTTTCTTCTCTGTGGCCCCCTTCTTGATGATATGGGCTAAAAACGCGACATAATTCTTGCGAAGATATTTTTGAGCTTGAAGACAAGACATTAAGCTGAGCCCTTTCGACGAGGTTTCTCCAATGATTCGAAGAGTCTGACCGTTTGAAAGAGGAATACGAATAAATTTTTCACGACATACAACTTCCGCCTGATGTTGACTGAGCCAATCCATACCGATTATGATGTCGAAACTACCCAGCTTCATAGGAATAAGGTCGACTGAGAAATCGTGGTCGTTTAAGGTGAGTGTACAGTTGCGTAATATAGAGTCTAATGAAACTGGTTTCCCGTCCGCAACTTCTACCGTTATGGATTCCGCGAGCTTATCCTGATTTTTGCTTAAGAGAGGTTCAAATTCTAATGACACAAAACTTCTATCCGCACCAGTATCGAATAACATAGAGGCATATCTACCATTTATAAGGAACGTACCGTTGACCACATTGCCGTCAGCTCTGGCCTGGTTCGCGTTAATATTGAAAGCTCTTCCTCTTGCAGGTGGAGGAGCTTGATTCGCTTGATTCACTGGGTTGGCTTGGGCCTGAGCATGAATAATATTAACCAGCCTTGGACATGTGTTTCTGAAATGACTTGGGTCGCCGCAATTGAAGCAAGCCCGCATAGGTTGGCCCATAGGATAATTGGGTTGGTAGTATGTTTGGGCTAAATGTTAGGTGGGTGGAAATGGTAGGGGTTGTTGGGCTTGACCCATTAATTGTTGGTGGGTTTGGGTTATAGGTTGATGGCGGTTTGTTCGTTGAGGCATACGGCAGTTTTGAACAGTATGCCCTGTGCGACCGCAGCCGGTGCAGTATTGGCAAGGATGATCAGGGGAGTGGTGATACTGACAACGGTTACATTTTGGTAGTGGGCCTGTGTAGGGTCTTCTGTATAGTGCGGGTGAAGGAGTAACTTGAGTAATGGGTGCAGCAGGAATAGGGGTGTTGGTTTGGGTAACAGCAAAATTTCTGGTGTTACGCTTCCTCTTGTTAGCAAACTTAGAGGAAGGAATGGGGTGGTTTGAAGTTTGTCCCTCAACAGGGGCTTTCTTCTTCTCTTCTTTGAACTTCCCGTTGCGAATTCGGTTTTCGGTCAGTTCAGTTGCTAACTCCATAGCTGCTTCAAGTGTTACTGGTGAAACGCTAAGAACTGAATCTTGGATTTTCGAGGGAAGTCCTCGAATATAATGCTCGATCAGACGATAGGTTGGTATGAACAGATTTGGAACCATTTAGTTCCACTCCAAAAACCTCTTGTTGTAGGTAGTGTGATCACCCTCCTTTTGCTTTAAGGCATGAAATTCATCCTCCAACTTCTTAATTTCACTTCTAGGACAGAAACGCCTAGTCATGATTTCCCTTAACTCCTCCCAAGTTAAGGCCATCGCATCTTCAGTTCCCCTCTTCCCTTTTTCAGTGTTCCACCACGTGAGGGCTACTCCAAGTAGTCTCCCGGTGGCGTATCGAACCTTGCGATCCTCAGGACAATCGCAGTTTAGGAAGGTGTTTTCCATCTCCTCGAACCAATGTAGGAGAGCAGTGACACCCTCTGTCCCTTCAAATTTAGGAGGATCACAGGACTTAAAATGTTTGAAAGAGCACTTGTTGGTAGGAGGGTTGTTGATGTTCTGATCATGTTGTTGGGGAGGATTAGTAGGATTCGTTGCAAGGGCTTGTTGTACTTGGACCACAATGTCAGGAAGTATCATGGCCATTTGTTTCGCGATATGAGTGGCCAAACGTTCTTGAGACCTTCCCGATCTTTTACCCCTTCGTTGCTGTCTAGACGACATCTACAGGATCATAAAATGAGAAGATCGTGAGTTTATGGTGTCTTTTTAGGTGTCATGTGTCTTTAAGAAATGAAAATAACATAAAATTCAATAATGCAACTACATCCATAGGATGTCTTGGGTTCGCTCATGTTGGGCCTCAAATGTCCCCCATACCTTCACCTATATAGTCATGTGGGCCCCCATGGCTATTGGCTTGGTAGGATTCACATTAGTATTGGCAATTTAACACTCGCATCCCCCGAATGCAAACCACAAAATATGTTCATGAGATGTTTGGTCGGAACGTGTCCAGGTGTAGACACAATGACAACTCAAAGTGGGGTTAGTTCACACGACGTTTGGTATAGCATGCTTTGGCCTAATAGGTACTTCGTACTCTCATCGTTGGTCCCCAGGTAGGCAAACTGGTCCTTTATTTTGGATTTATACGAATGCCAGCCTAGACAGGACGTTCCGACTACCGGTACTGGTACCCTTCCAGTTACTACATGCCCGTCATGAGAACTCACTTTGAT
Source organism: Scalesia atractyloides (assembly GCA_947069175.1). Classification (NCBI taxonomy): domain Eukaryota; kingdom Viridiplantae; phylum Streptophyta; class Magnoliopsida; order Asterales; family Asteraceae; genus Scalesia; species Scalesia atractyloides. The sequence goes on from CAMTDV010001632.1 coordinate 43,507,076, forward strand.
GAGATTTGAAAACACAAAAATCATTGCAAAAGAATCATGCTGTGGTGTGTGCTTTCATGGATGTGATATGTTATGAGCATATGATTCATGATAGACATTATATGATAATACATACTTATGAACATGCTTGCACAATATCAAATGTAACATTTAACATAAAACATATAAACATCATGAAATTTGGCATATAACACACAAAAATTCTTATAAGTTTCTAATCGACTATAGTATAGGCTCTAAGGGTCTAATAACCTATCCTATATCCCTATAGTCATGGCTCTGATACCAATCTGTCACACCCCGACCCGCAGCGGAAATAAGAGTCGGGGCATAATTGGGTTATCACCAAAGCACATGACATTTACTATTATGTTTCATAATTAATAAAGTCAAAGTTACATTCTTAAATATCCAAACATGTTCATTCAATACAAAGGAAGTAAACTAAACATAACAATCCCAATACTAAATCCTTTTATTCTTCTAATCCAGGTCCTATGTGTTCCTAGCTGCTGCTGGTTCACCTGTATCATGTGTAAAATGGGAGTTTTGGGGTCAACATAAGTTGGCGAGTGAACCTTATTAGATAAACATTTATTAATGAATTAATGGTTAGTTTATCAATGAAAAATTGTGCATAATCATAAATGAGCAAATGTAAATAATCAAGTAATGGCAAATAGCAGTCTCAACTATAACATACAATAACGCATGGCAGCATACATGAACATACCAACATCATACTGTAAATAACATAAATGAAACTGTGCGATCAAGGCTCAATCAAACGGAGCCGATCGTATTGCATGTACTGAAAATGTAAAATGAACTGTGCGATCAAGGCTCAATCAAACGGAGCCAATCGTATTGCATGTACTGAAAATGTAAAATGAACTGTGCGATCAAGGCTCAATCAAACGGAGCGGATCGTATGTGGGCACGCCAGGTTCAACCGCATAATAAAATGGGGAACATGCTCAACGCTCATAAATGGGGAGCGGCGGCCTATGAAATTGCATGTACTGAATAATAAATTGCATCCAATAATAACTACTTAACAGCAACAAACAGAATACACATGTTCATGATATGATGTATGCACAGTGGTTTAGTTATAATATGTATATAAACAAAGACACATGATACACCCCAAAACGTGATTAAAACGGGGAATTTGTAAGATTCACTCACATTGGGTGCGTTGGATTGGAGATGGTGAGATGCGCACGATTTAGATGAGCGGATCAACGAGGAATACTAACCTAAATAATAATGGAAAAATATAATAAATGGATGGATTTTATTAAGGATTTTAATGAAATTTTTAGATATATTTTTGTGAGTTTATAGCTATTTTCTATCTTTAAAAATGTTATTTTTAAGTATTTTTAATTGATTTTTAAATTAAATTAAATAAATAAAATATAAAAAAAAATATTATTTTTTTAGCGTTGACCGTTTGACCGGTTCGGTCAGCGAATTGATCTGCGCCGGGTGAGGTTCGAACCGGCGACCTCCCGTTCGCGTGCACGCGGCTCTACCAACTGAGCTACGTGTCTAACCCGAAATAATCTAGTTTTTAATTATATTTATACACTTATTCGATTTAACTGAATTTCCTTTATTTGCAAAAACATTTTAATTCAACGGACCGGTGCTCGTGACGAGTTTCGAACGCGCGACGTGTAGTTCAAGTTGCACACAGTCCACCGCTGGACTGTGTGTCTAACCTGGTTAATATCTCGGTTTTTATTATACTTAACAACTAACTGGGTTATCCCGGTTTAGTTTTTAAACAAAAAGGCGCGTTATAATATAAGGTGTGCGTATTGCAGGAATCGAACTCAGGACGTGTGTGTGAAATTTGCACACAGTCCACCGCTGGACTGTGTGTCTAACCCGTTTAAAATACCGTTTTTAATTAATCTTATGTTATGTTGTGTCTTCATCTTCTTCGTCGATTTACACAGACAACATATTCCGACTTGTTTATGACTTATACGTTTTTCAGACATTATCAGTAATTTAAAAGTAGAGAATGGAGAGAGTTTAAGGAAGAGGATATACCGATTGATGTTGTTCACAGAATTCCGGCGGAGGTTCGTCGGTACTGAAAGTGAACTCCGGCTGTTGAAACCAATTAACAGCGTTGATCGATTATTTATGAAGTTGAGTCACTTAAACAAGGTTTAAATGAAGTTTAGGATATCATACCAGTTCACAGTGTGATTCCGGCAGTTTCAGAAGTTTTCCGGCGAAGATAAGATTCTCGATAAACGTTGACTAGGATCGATTCTGATGGTGGAGTTGTGTTAGAGACTGATTAATCACATGATTTAAACAGAAAGAGTCGGAGGAAATACCATGAGGATGTGAGTCCCGGTTTTCCGGTGACTTGCAGAAATTTTCCGTCGAAGTGATTCAGATGATCTGGTGGTCCAAAAATGCGACGAAATTGAAATTGAGTATTGATATGATAGCTCTGAATCGCGAGAATGATCTGAAGCTTGAGTTATTCAGGACTTTGATGAACTTTCGGTTTCAAAAACCGAAAATGATGAAACTTTAAGTTCAATCAATTCTAACTTGATTAGAAACCGTCATACATCGGTTATAAGCTGATCATGTGAATTAAACAAACGATTTGACGATTGGTTTGCCGATTACCGTTTCTCAGATGGCACCATCGGTTAAACGGATTTTGTGTATAAATTTCATTTGTGTTCTTAGAGTTAACAGAAAACACATTATGGCGGAGTGGTCCGGGAAGTGAGTGTTAAGTTGTTTGAAGTATTCCTTGGTTGACCCGGGTTCGAGTCCCGGCAGCTTCAAATATTTTTTATTTATTTTATTTTAACTTTTTATCAAAAATAATTTTTTATAGTTTAGTTTGTTTATTATTTATGTATCGTTTTAACTCAAAATTAATCATAAATATTTAATGCAACTTTTATAACTTGGTACTTGATTACAAAACGGAGCGGGTTTTGGAGACCCGATTTTTACAAATGTTACAGGCAATTCTTTCTAAAGTGGCCCAGTTCACCGCAACCATAGCAACTTTGGTTCCTTCCTCGCACGTTTCCATTTCCATAACCTCCTTCTTTCTTGCCTTCATTCATGTTTCCCTTGTTACTCCAGCAATTTTTGTTGCGGTGTCTCAACTTCCCGCACTTATCACATTTGGTGGTTCGGCATCCACCATAATGATGATAATTACACTTGTTGCACTTAGGTGCATTTCCCGTATAAACTCTGGATTTTGTCTCTGTTGTCGCCACGAATGCTTTATTCCTTTTTGCTGTGGGAGTTTCCTTCTTCTTGTTACTCGGTCGGGAACCCTTTTGAAATGAGTAACTTTCTCTTATTCCCGTGTGAGGTTGATTCTACATGTGTCTCATTGGGCATCCGCACTCTTTCTCGAAACTTACTAATTCTTACCGCTTCTTCGGTAAGGCTTACTGCAATCATGATTGCCTTGGTGATGGTTGCTGGATGCGACAATGTAACCATACTTCGGATTTCCGATGCTAATCCCCAAAATGTATCGTTCGATACATTTGAATTCGGGGGTTACCATATACAAAACAACTCGTGAGAGATCATGAAATTGCTGAGTATAGCCATAGATGTCGGATCCAACCATTGCTAGATTCCAAAACTTTGTTTCCAACTTTTGTAGTTCGGCCTTGAACAATACTTCTCTCGCATCATTTCCTTCAGTCTTTCCCAAGTGATAGCGTATGCTGCTGCATCTCCTAACGTTTGTATTTGCAGATTCCACCATGACAAAGCTTCGTCAATGAACATTCCCGAAACATACATACAGTCTGGTTAGGGGAACAGTTACTCATGCGGATCATAGAATCCGTCTTCTCGGTCCATCGAACAAATGCTATAGCTCCGCCTGTGCCGTCAAAGTTTAATGGTTTGCAGTCTAAAAATTGCTTATATGTGCATCCTGAAATGTTGCTTCTCGAAATTGTCAAAAATATTTATTTTGCAAATAACACATTAATGAAAATTTCTTGTAAGTGTAACATAACCAACCGTTCGTAGGATTTGATGTTATTGGTGGGACTTGAGGCCTAGCTTCATTTCTCGAATTTGTGCGATTTGCTTCATGTTGAGCAATCGCGTCCGCAATGCATTGATTCAACAAAGCATCAAGTTCAGCTTTCAAATATATATATTGTCAACTTGTTACATCAGTTTTTGCGAAGAACAAAAATAATTCGGAGTTTCATCACTCCGACATACAAGTTATGTACAATACATAAACAAAAGTGGATATTTTCTTCACATTGCATCTTCAGAGTCTTCAAGTTGACTTATATATATATCTTCAAAATCCTTCAATCTTCTACTAACCTGGTACGGGTACAACCTCCAAAACTCAATCACATACCATACTAGACAGACAGTGGGGGTGGGGGTGGGGGTGCAGATGCGCGGATCACACCGTGGAAGTATGCCATCTCCTCCTAAATGGCACTAATGTGCCTCTCATGTGATGAAGAGGTGGCATGGGATTATGTAAGTGAAGGTACTAATGGGGATGGTGGTGGTGGTGGAGATGTTGGTAGGGATGGTAGTGATGGAGGGGATGATGTGGGTAAAGGTGGCTGAGAGGAGGATGATTGGGGAACACTCGGGGGTGCTCGAAGAGTAGACATCTAAGCACTAAGCTCACGGAAATGGTCGAACAAGATACCAAGCTGTATCTCATTGGAGGTGAGTCTGTACTCAGTAGTAGTGAGTGGCATATGACTCGGATGATATGGATCTGACGGGCTCATGCCCAGTGGCAGCTGAACATATGAATCATTGAATTAAGGAGACGGGTAAGTAACGGTACTATGCATGATCGGGGTGGGATGAAACGGATCTCTAGTAGTGGGAGGTGGAACATGAGAAAAAGATCCCATCATAGGATGGTTGTAGGGAATGTGTGATGGCCGGTAGCAAATGGGTCATGATATGGGCCTAAAGTCGGCGTAATAGTAGTAGAATATGAACCATCGAAAGGATGAGGGAATACATGGTCAACAAACTGGGAGGTACTCCCTAGAGTATAATGTGCAGGTCCAGTGGAGATATGAGGCATAGGATGATCAAAAGGATGTGTAATATCTCCTGATGAAGGTAGTGGTGGTAGAAACTCAGATGAATGGTCAGGGAGAAGTGTGCCTGGTAAAACAGGATCAACAAATGCAAGTAAGGTATCTGAAAATGGTGGTAACGCAGTGCCGTGTGAAAGCACGGGTGATAGTGTCAGGGGTGTGGAAGGTGCAGACGATGTGATGTCAACTACTGTGACCTCTGGCTGGGCTACCTTATAACAATGTCAAAGTCCTCACTAATACCGAGGTCGTCATCAACATGCTTGACATGTATGACTAGAATAACATCATCCTCAACATCGACTACAGGAGGTATGGCGTGTCCATCCTCATCGATAACATCGTCAAATGGATCTACCACATTAAGTGGTATGGCGACATAAGCAGCAACATGTTCACCCTCAGGGTGACCACAAATGACCATCTCATGAAAGTGGGGTACAGCCAGTACATCATCCTCTAAAAGAATGTCAGCATGATCAGGCTCAAGTAGGGCGAAAGGCTGGAAGTCGATATTCATCCACTCATCGTCCGAGAGCTCGTCATCGTAGATGATGATGATAATAGGTGGGCAGGGTCATCTAGTGGTATGTAATCGGTGTTCGAGGCATATCCCGCAGAATCGGTGTCGGAGCCGGAAGACATCATCCTAGCAAAATAATCCGTACAACTCATATATGTGAACCACTTATAATAAATTTTTGGGCAATTGTATTTCAGTTTCATTGTAAGTCATGTCATGTATCATTCGGATTCATCTTACTGTTATTGTGTCTAATCCTCAAAGACTATCTTGTATAATGTCCTTGCATTATTGTTTTGATTTTATCGTTTAGTACTAGTGGACCCTCGTATACATGTCGTGGGGAAAACTCTTGTTACAATTTCGCAAACAACTTATGACTTTCATAAAGACCATTTTGAAATTGTAGACTAGACTCGAAAGAATCTTAGTTCACTATAATTGAAGCTTTGATACCAGGTCTGTCACACACCTATTTTCGATGTAGCGGAAGCGTCGGGAGGTGTGGCCAGAGCGGGAATCGTTGCATTCAACCAAGTGAACAACAATTGTAATACGTTACAAAATGTTCATCCATACATTTTATTTAACACATAATTTACAAATGAACTTTTGTTTTGAAACATACCATAAGTTTAACAACATTATTTAAAATTCAAACACGAGTTTACAAACATAATAACAAAAGACTGGATAAAATATGACATCTTGACTTCACAACATACGAACATGTTTTTCCCCCAAGATCATCCACTAGTTACCTGTAATAGATGTTAGTTTTGAAAACGACGTCAACAAAAAGCTGGTGAATTCATGTTATAAATTTTGTATCAAGTGAATCATCAAAAACATTTGAAATAATAAATTTGTTTAGTATAGCTTAGTGAAACTTGTAAGATCATTAGTGTGTTGCAAGGACACTAGTCTATATGCCGAATAAGGTGGCAACCAACCCCTGATGATTTATTGCGTCTGAGACATTCGTTTTAGACACAAAAGCACTCTAATACGATATTGTTGTCGTAATAGAGTGGGGCTCGCCCAAACCCAATAGATCTATCCCCTTATTCCTCGGTACTTGTTATTCATTAATGGTCCCAATACTTGAGCCTTATCCACATGTGATCTAAATATTTTCATTTCCAAGTTATACGAAATGTAACATGTATACATCCCCGCATGTTTAAAAACCATAAAAATGTTTAAATAAAAGGGGAAACATGAACTCACGGTGAGCTTTCCGTGCAAATCTCTATTCGATTCCTGATACTTCATTCGTTTCTCGACCTACAAGTGTTCTAATCTATTAGACACTTAGGCTTTCGTTCGTTTTTCGTACAAGTATTTTATCTTGAATTTCATACTTGTATTAGTTGGTTTTTCTTTGTTGGTATACATATATAAGTTTTCATATATATATTCTAGATTGATTTCATGTAAATGGGCCTAGTCCATAATTTAATTGTAAAAAATTCAATCTAAAAGTTTATTACATATGGGTCTAGCCCAACAGGTTTTGTAAGTATGGGCCTAGCCCAATTTGCTTACTATGTGTGGGCCTAGCCAAATTCGTTTCATATGAGTGGGCCTAACCCAAATCGTTTCATGTGCGTGGGCCTAGCCCAACTTACTTTTATTTAAAGTGGGTCAAGTCCAATTGGTTTGTAAAAGTAGGCCTTGCCCAAATTAAAAATGAAAGAATGGTCCTAGCCCAAAATAGTTATAGAAATGGATTAGCCCAATTAGTTTATAATAGTGGGCTTAGCCCAAAGTTAATTTTATAAAAGTGGGCTTAGCCCAAGTTTGATTTTTATGCATGTGGGCCTTAATTTATATAAATAGGCTAGTCCCTATATTTTTATAAAAATAGATATAGCCTAATAAAATATGAAAATGAGCTTAGTCCAAACAATTTGTTTAGTTGGGCTTAATCCAAGTTTTTAAAATATTTACTAGTAAATCTTACAACTTATAAAAATTTATTTGTAAAAACTACTAGTTATAAGTTAAATTTTTATATGTCCTAGTAAATATAAAGTGTGACGCTTGATTTCTTTGTTTTGGCCATTATGTTTGCGTCGACCATTTTATACGTTTCGTCTTTGTCGTTTATTTGGTTTATACCATATATTTTATTTTGTCTGAATTGTCCAAGTTGTCTGAATTGTCCGATATATTATTTTGACAAAAGTTGAATATTTATATATTTTTGTATTTGATCCTACATGATCTAAATATAAAATATTTATACAAAAATATATGTACACATATTTGGTGATTTTAAAATATATACTTTTATCTAAAAATATATATTTATTTTCTTTTTAGTTTAAGAAAAACTCAAATAATTATATCTTAAACTTTTTCACCTAAACTTTTGTTTAAACAAGATTAAAGTTTCTAATCACTTTTAAGCACAAAAGCTTTAGTTTAAGCACATCTTAATCAAGATTATTTTTATAATAAATTTTCCATAGTTTCCTTTAAAATATAAGTTTTCCCATGTTTATATAAAAATGTCTTGATGCATATTTTGCATGGATGCGACTCAGTTCGGTTAGGTTCGACTCAATTCGTTTTCACGCTAGAAGCTCATAGTCCAAAGCAGGCCACTAGAAATGAAGACCGAAGACCAAGCAACATCCAAGGGGGAGTTTGTTGATACACTTTTGTGTCTGTCGCTTGTTCTTAGTCACATTAGTAATTGTACGGTCTTTGTTTGTTGTGTCTGTAAAGTTTGGTCATGTTGACCAAATCAAGATATCCTCCTATCTTGATTTGGTACGACGTTTAGTTTGTTCGTGCGAGTGAATGGTGCTCTGTACGAGCAAGTTAGTTGCTCGCACGAGCCATTACATGTTTGTACGAGTCATTGCATGCTCGTACGAGTGTCTATGTTAACAAGAACATTGCTTGGTCGTACGAATGAGTTACTCATTCGTACGAGCCATAAGTTGTTCGTACGAGCAACCATGTCTGAATGTTCTTCGTGTCTTTGTAGTGTTTCGTATAACCAGTGACATTCTTCGTACTGTTGCTAAGTGTTGACACTATATAAACAGACATGCACTTCTCTGAAAGTAGAGTTGAGCCGTAAGACACCAGGTGAGCACAGAGAGAGAACACTGAGAGTGTATAGAGAGATTAGCAGCTTATCCAAGAGTCTATGTACTGAGTCTCTCTACAAATCAATATAGTGAACATTTGAAGATATATCTTTTGTCATATTGATTGTGCTCTTGCTTTGGTTTGCATACACACTTGGATTCCGTACTCGTGTGTGTGTTACATAAACAAGGAAGCAGGTTTATCTTGATCCTCCAAGTGGACCTACAAGTGGTATCAGAGCTTTGGCTCTCTTCCTTGTTTTAAAACCAAGCTTAGTGATTGTGTCTGAGCTAGTAGTGAGGGTTTCTGGAAGTGTTCTTGAACTTTCAACATGAGACTTAAGTTTTTAAAAGATAACCAACTTAAAACTTGTTGTATCTAGAAAATTTTCATAAAAACCTTGTTAGAATACATGGAGACATGTTAGGATCTGGTTTTTCTTAAAATTTTCTATCAAAGTTTAGTTGGACATATTTTCAGGTTAAACACTGCCGGAAAACTCACCGGAGTATTCTTGTAGGGTTGACCAAATCTCTAGACATTCTGACTTGACTTGACTGTTTTGACTTAAAAGCTGATATGGAATGTTTGTCTTCTTAACCAAGATTGTGTAGACAACTGACCACTTTCGAAAACAAGTCTGTGTTAGAAAAGAAAATTTTCACCAACCAACCTGCAAAAAGATTCCTCTCTACGAAAAACATCTGTGCGAATAACCCATCCGCACGAAGAAAAAGACTGTTCGTGCGAAAGACCAAGTCATCGCACGAAGAACCTTGTTCGCATGAAGCACAAGTTTGCTCGCACGAACGAGTGTCTCTCGTACAAAGCACTTGGATCGTACGAAGGACAGTCACTCGTACAAATCACTGATTTGTACAAAGAACAAGCTTGATCTATTGCTCGTGTTTCAGTTTTTCATTTTTAAAATTGTGAACTGTTATTTTCAAAATTAATCTTTAAACCTTTTAATTTTCATAAACAAAAACATATAATGGGTACAAATCCTTGGGATTGGGGGTGTAGTTCAAGTTCAAATCAAGATTCATCACAATCTAGCTCCGCAAACTCATGGGTAAAATCTTTAATACCTCCATAAACAATTATTGTTGGTCAATGGGCATTTGTTACAAATCAAAATCAAAGCGTTCAAACTCTTCTCCTTAACGAAAGTGAAACTGGAAGTAACAACTATCCACCAAAGTTAAATCATATGAACGATTATCCTTCATGGAAAAGTCGTTTTCATACGTATGTTCTTGGTCAGAATACTGAGTTGTGGATATCTTTACCTCTCCATACAAATAATCTCTCGAAGAAGTTGTATCAAATTCAGTCACCTTAGCCGAATTGGATGAGAATATAAAAGGGCCTATGATCTAGAAAAGAAAGCCTTTGCCATTCGTACGCAAGCACTTCACAAAGATATTTATCATCAGTTTATGTATTGTACAACTACGAAGAACTTGTGGGACTCGTTAAAAACAAGAGGAGAAGGAAATGCAGCAACGAGAAAAATTCGACATGATCTTTTAAAGAAAGAGTTTGAAGGGTTTCTGTTTATGGAAAATTGAAACACTAAATGATATGACAACTCGCTTCTATCATTTTCTTAGTGATATGTACTCATACAAGGTTATTGCATCACAACAGGAGGTTGTTATGCGCTTTGCTGATGTCTTACCACCTAAGTGGAGTCAATTTATTGAATTGCTAAAACATACAGGTGTGATGGATGTGATCAGCATTTACTAATTTGTTCAAAATCTTGAAAACAAAAATGAAGAAGAAATTCCCAAATCAAAACGATTTCCAATTCCACAAAATCCAGAAATGTATTTTGGAGGCATTAACCCAGGTATAAGTACAATTCAACAACCGAAGCTACAAACAGCATTCATGTCAAATTCAAATCCTTTTCTGCCGCAACTCAAACCAGATCAGTCTGTTGGTTCGAGTGCTCAAGTTTATGAACAAGTTTTTGATCCAAAATCCTTTCTTCCTCTACCTCAAGATATTAGTTCAACTCCTCAAGCTTATGAATAGGCATTTGATCCGAAAGCATATCTTCCTCAACCACAAGTTGTTACACCACAAGTTCAACAACAAGCTTTCTATGGTAAAGACTTTCAACTCTCAAATTCCAACACTGTCAGACTTGATACATCAAACCTTTCTAAGGTGAGTGTGGAAGTTGCCTGGGAACACATGGAGCTTCTAAACACTTTGGTGAGCTCCTACTGCGGATTAGTAACTAGACAAATTGGTAATATCAATTTAACCAGTGAAGACTATGCACAAATCGATAAGGAAAAGATGGAGTTAATTGATATCAAATGGGCGTTTGCAAGTGCAGTGAGAAGGGCAAAAGATTTTATGGAGAAAATATGAAGAAGTAATCTGGAAAGCAACAAGGATACTCCATACGGCTTTGACAAAAGGAAAGTTACTTGTTTCAACTTTAGAGGAAAAGGGCATTTTAAAAGAGAATGCACGAAGCCTCCACAGCAAGGGAATCAATATCCTTTTAACAGAAATCAAGTTACTAACAACGAAAGAGCAATGGTTCCCGCAAACAATTTCAACCGAGCATTAGTAGTTCAAGCAGATGAGGGTTGTGATTGGTCTGTTCAATTAGGAAACAATGGTGGAGGAGGAACTGCATACTATGCTAAAATTACAAAAAAAATAATAATGAAGGAGAGTCGTCCAGAAATAATGACATTTCATGGGTTAGCACCAGTTCAGATTAAGCAGGATCGACTTCTAGTGAAGAACGATCTGAAGATATTAATGCTGAAGTAGATAAGGTGATTACTGAAACTGAATCGACGGATAGTAGCGAAGAAGATTTGGAACATGAAACTGAAGGATCATCTGATGAGTTCTCCAAGCATCTCTCATCAATCGGATCTTCCACTCTTCGTGCAGCATTCATGACCCGTTTGGATTGCCAATCCAGTCAGGTAAGTTTCGATAAACCTATTATGTCCAAGTGTTTTGAATGTATAGCTTTAAAAGGCATATACTTAGAACTCGAAAGAAAATTTGATCACACAAAGAAGCATCATCAGAGTTTGATTGTAGATCTGACGAAGTGCACTGAGGCAAACACAGCTCTTAAGAAAAATGAAAAAGAATTTAAAACAACAATTGAAACGTTAAAGAAAGATGTTTATGAATTAACAAAGAATGTTTTGAGAAAACAAACATCCATTTACAATTATATTAACATGCTTGAAGAAACAAAAAAGAAGTTAGCTTGTGCAAAGTGTGAGCATGATGCAATCAAACTCAAGTTGGACAGTTACTCCAACTCAAGATATGTTTTGGATCACATCATTGATGTTCAAAAGAAGAAAGGTGATGTGAAATGCATAGGTTATCAGGCTTGTCCCCCTCCGGTTAGGCACAATTACACCAAAATGCCAGATGATGAAGATATGCCACAGTATGAACCCACCGTTCCATTGGATCTAGTTGAATTTACAGCTGGTCTAGGGTTCACTAAGGGCACATCTTCAAGTCAAGGTCAATCGGATAACATCAATGACTCAAAGTGTATGGATGATCAAAATCCTCCCATTGTTTAGGATTATGATAGTTCGGATGACGAGTCAGATGAGGACAAACCTAAGCAATCTGATACGGTAACAAAAGAGGAAAATGTATCTCACAAAAATCACATTCTCTGTGATCCTCCAGTGAAACCATGTGTGACTGCCAATGTCAAGCTTGCTGAAGCTCATGTTGAAACCTGTGAAAGCATGAACTTGCTTTATACGTTGATTGGTTCCGACAAATTTTACTCAAACAAAGATTTTCCCATCAAAATGTCAATCAATCCTTGATTGATAAAGTTTTCGAGGATTCTACTAGTAAGTTTTTGAGTAATTCAAGCCAAAGAGTTGTAGTAACTCAGTGTGCTCCTCTCCTAAAAACCGAAGTTAGAAAGAAATACAGAAATCAAAAATTGAAACATCAAAACAATCAACGAAAGCAAAATCACGCTAACTAAGGAAATGGAAAGAGGGAACAAAGCCAGCACAAGAAGAAAACTCAAAATGTGAACTTCGTAAAATCGCGAGGGACTGATAAAATCGAATCTTTTGAAAACAAATCCAACACGGATTTTGTTATACAAATAAAATTTTAAAGAGAAACAGTCAGAACAACTACACGCAACACACAAATTTTTGTGATGTGGGACCAAGTACCTCAAGATTAAGAAGTTCATCATCAAGCTATCACATTTGTAATACTCCAAGGTTCGTTGAACGAAGATCATGCTTTGAGTGTGGTAAGTATGGAAACATTGTCAAAAATTGTCCATATCTCACAAAGGGAAAAGCAAAAATTGACGCGCCCTGTGGAAAAAGTTACCATGATAAATTTGTTTCACCAAAACAGGACCCTCATCTTGTTAAACAACGAGAAATGAAACAAAGAAAGAAACAACAAAAAGTTGTTGGAAAATTTTTAAAACCAGAGGTTGTCCAAACATAATCAAATGATACAATTGAGAAACAAAAACAGATTTGGAAACCAAAACCGGTAATTGTTTCAGGGGGAGCACAATCCATTCCAAACAATCGGGAAAACAAAGTTCCAATTCTCGATGATGTCAGACGACCCAAGTCAATGAAGACTTGGGTCCCCATCTCCAACTAATCTTTAATGAGTGTGCAGGATGTTCCAGGAGGAACTATTGATAATCATAGAATTGTTGATAGTGGAGCATCCAGGCACAAGATCGGCGACATGCGGCTCCAAAACATCGTTATATCCAGGAGTTGTTGCCTTTATTTGAGATAAAGAGAAGATAATGTCTGATGAGTAAAGAAATTTTGGTAAATGAAGTTGATAACTTCGACAAGATGAAAATCGACCAACAATTTGTTTGTTTAAGGCTTGGATCGGATCCTCAGGATAGCTTCAATCGAATGTCGCGCCTGCAGCACGTCAGAAGATTATCAAAGATTCGTGTCTTATATCTTCCACAAGAAGTTCAAAGCTTACAAGATGATCATGCAGTGTACATTTTGCCATGGGTGTGATTGAAGAAAATGTGTTTGGTTGAACAAACCAGCCGGGTGTGCGAATGCCTTAGAATGGTTTGAACAACCGCACACTACTTCTGAAGGAGAAAGACGAAGACCTTTGCTGGTGCAAAAACATGTGGACAACATCATGTATGGACCGTCCAAAGATGATGTGTACAAGCTTATCCACATGCTCTCTTGCTTCTTACCAAGTCGGACCCACAGGCTTATAATCTTGTTGTTGTAATGTGATTTCTTAGTTATATGAAGTAGCTGCAAAATCGACCTTGAAATCCACACCGGGTGGATATCCAGTTGGGAGAGCACACAGATTCCTGTCAATGCACTGAGAAATTGCAGGATTACGGCTTAAATTCTCTAATCTCTTCTATCTATGTCGATATTTAAGCTGCTTTACAGATTTCTAAAATCTTGAACAGCACTCCAGATCAAACACATTGATCTCGAATATCACCTCACACGTGATTGTTTCAATATGAAACTCATCAATGTTGTTTTGATCCACACCGATTACGAACATGCCAACTCATTTTTTAAAATTTTGATAAATCATTTTTATTAAATTAATTTTGGTGAACGACATCGAGGTAAAACATGAGTTAATCCACATCGGGAAATCGTTTTTGTAAATATTTTTTCTTGAAGACAATCCAAAAAGATGTATTTAAATGATTAAATTAACTTTTACATTGTAGGGGGGAGTAAATTCCAATCTGAAAAATACAAAAACATTGCAAAACGTCAAAAAGGACAAAAACATGAGAAAAACAAAAATGAGTTTCCTGGCAAAAAAAGAGAAAATGATAGTAAATTAGTGGTCTGTCAAAACCTCTTTGAACCTAAAATGAAAAATGATAAGTAGCTCTATATTCAATGTATTGGTAGGCTCACAATCATTTTAAAGTGTGCACAGGGCGATATAAACATAATTGACTGAAGACCAGGTGGGAACCATTCATTGGCATATGGTCTTGGTACCGAAATTTCGTTTGATAGTATGCGGAGTTTCTGAGATATGCGGTCTTTATGCTTGTTTATCATCTGGGTATCATGGTTGAATCTTATACCGAAAAATAACGAGGACACAAGTCTAGAACTTCCATGATACCATACATACGTGTAAATATTGCAGATCATCAATAAGTGATAAACGTATCACATCCACCCAATCAATAAGTGATAATATACCACAACGTTATGCGGGAGCTAAGTTCGTCTCTTTGTCGGTACGATGGTACTAACTTGTTCACGGACTAACTCCTGTGACCTGCATGCATTTAAAAATCAAGTTCCTCATCAATAAGTGATTTTATCACATAGGGCTTGTTTTCAATCAAAATAAGTGAGTATCTCACAATCTATACGTCAAAACAGATCATAAACAGTATACTCACCGGTAAGATTTTATCTCATGCATATCTTGATACGGGAATGTGTTATGAGTGGATGAACATCGGTCGGTAAGTATAAATCATACATTAATCATATCCCCTAACCGCGAGTACATCTGATAAGTTGAGCTTATGTGGACAACAATACTGATAATTGTTATAGGATACTTATTTAAATGCTAATTAATCGAACAACAAGTGTGTTTTGGCATGACCGTATACTAATATGATTCTCTTACCCTCGAAATTCGCAAAACGAATGTCGGTAAATATTTATTTATTTATTTATTGCTTTCCGTCCTTACATTTAAAATTAAAAAATGTCAAAAAGATTTTAGCTGAGTTTTAATATAAATTTTATAAAAGCCAAAAAGATTTTGCTTCTAGTTTATTTTTGATAGACCGATGTTGGAACTCGAGTCTATCCTATCTAAAATCCCGATTGTAAGCCGGAAAACAACTGCATC
This sequence comes from Scalesia atractyloides, assembly GCA_947069175.1. Taxonomy (NCBI): domain Eukaryota; kingdom Viridiplantae; phylum Streptophyta; class Magnoliopsida; order Asterales; family Asteraceae; genus Scalesia; species Scalesia atractyloides. The sequence goes on from CAMTDV010001632.1 coordinate 43,522,751, forward strand.
TTCATAATGGTCGAAGTTGACAAGCTTTAAAGGTTAATGATTTAAAAGTGAGCAATCTTAAAAAATCAAAAAATTATTATCAGTTGGTAGTTGAATGTGAGTTGGTCTCATGTATGTCATTTGCTAATGTTGATACAGTTTTGTGTCTGTCGCTTGTTCTTAATTACAGTTGTAATTGTACGGTCTTTGCTCAAGTGTCTCTATAGGTTTGGTCGTGTCGAATAGATCGAGATATCCTTCAATCTTGATCTAGTATGACATCTTAGCTTGTCTGTGTTAATCAGTTGCATGTGTGCATACTGATGAATCTTGGAAACGTCAAGTCTACACAAGTTCTCCAAGAATGAGAATTTTATGCAAGTCAAGCATTTCGTACGAAACACAGGGTTTCGTACGAAACAAAGAGTATTCGTACGAACAAGCATTTCGTACGAAACACTGACTCGTACCAAATTCTGGAGATGTGTTTCTTGTGAAATATTGTGTTCCGTATGTCTAGATTCATGGTTCGTACGAAATATCTAGGCGGACACTATATAAGCAGACATGTACCTCTTAGTTGGTGTTGCCTGGTTAGCTAGTTGGTCTAAGTGAGCCTCTCAGTATTCTCTCTGAAGATGAAGACACAAGAGCACAGCAAGTTTGTTTGAGTCATACGAGCATTGTGTGTATATGTTTGTACTTGTTCTCAATCATTAATCAAGATAGTGAATTTGGTTACCCCGTGTTCTTTACTTTCTTTTGTTGCATGCACACTTGGATTCCGCACTTGTGTGTGTGTCATTTGAACAAGGAACAGGTTTAACACCGTCCTCAGGTGGACCTACAAGTGGTATCAGAGCTTTGGCTCTTTCCTTGTTCAAAACCGGGCTTAGTTGTGTCTGAGCTAGTTTGAAGATTTCTGAAGTGTTCTTAAGACTCCAGTAGAAAACATAAGTTTTGATAGTTAACTAACTTAAAACTTGGTTACAATCTGCTGCATGCAGAAAATTTTATGGTAAAATTTTTCTGACGAACACCCTTGAAGAAGAAATCTACAAAAATTTGAATATAATTAGTTTGGTAGGGTTGGCATTTTCTGACTTGGATCTAGACTTGGACTGTGGACTGTTAAAATCTGTGTTTTAACTAAAAGTGGGTAAGACAACAGGTATTTTGAAAAAGTAGGTCTAAACAAGAAAGAAAATTTCTCACCAAACCATTTCTGAAAAGATTCCTCTGAAAAACGCTGAACAAAACATTTTGTGCGACTGAAAAGATTAGTGCGATTCATCTGATCCGCATGAAATATCTGCTCCGCACGAATCATCTGATCCGCACGAAACACCTGGCTTGCATGAAACATCAGTGTTTCGCACGAAACAGGTGTCACGCACGAAACAGAATCTGTTTGTTTCTCGTGTTTTTCAAAGCTTTGTGATTTTAAGAATTTGTCATATTTTCATATCTGTGAATTTTAAAAGGTAATTATAATTGTGAAACTTTAAAACCTTTAAATTTTCATAAAACAAGAAAATATAATGAGTTCTAACCCGTGGGATTGGAGTTGTTCAAGCTCAAATCAGGAGTCTTCGCAAAGCTCCGCAACATCATGGGTAAAATCTTTGATGCCACAACATACAGCAATGATCTCTACAAATCAATGGGCGTGTGTTGCGAATCAGAATCAAAGCATCCAAACTCTATTAATGAGCGAAAGTGAAACAGGGAGTAAAAACCGACCGCCAAAGTTAAATCACATGAATGATTATCCTGTATGGAAAAGTCGTTTCCATACTTATGTTCTCGGTCAAAACACGGAATTGTGGACGTGTTTCACTACCCCTACAATGAAGCACTTGAAGAAGCTGGATCAAATCTAACCACATTAGCCAATCTAGTCGAAAGTGACAAGAAAGCTTACGATCTAGAGAAAAAGGCATTTGCTATCCTCACACAAGCTCTGCATAAAGACATTTATCATCAGTTTGTGTATTGTACTACAACAAAAAAATATGTGGGACACGTTGGAAGCAAGAGGTGAAGGTAACGCTGCTACCAGGAAGATTCGGCATGATCTGCTCAAGAAAGAGTTTGAAGCTTTTATGTTCATGGAGAACGAAACCTTGAATGATATTACCACTCGGTTTTAGCATCTTCTGAGTGAGATGTACTCGTATAAAGTGTTAGCAACACCACAAGAAATTGTGATGCGATTTGCTGATGCTTTACCACCAAAATGGGGTCAATTTATTGATCTATTAAAACATACAGGTGTTTTGGACTCAATAACCATTTATGAATTTGTGCAGAAACTAGAGAACAAGAATGAAGAAGAACTCCAAAAGGCACAACGAGTCTCCGCTCCACAAAACCCTGAGATTTACTTTGGAGGTATAAATGCAGGTACAAGCTCAAGTCAGCAACCGAAGCTGCAGACCGCATTTGTGTCAAACGTGAACCCTTTCCTACCCCAACCTGTTCAATCAAGTCAGTCTACAGGTTCGAGTAATCAAGCCTATGGAAAAACTTTTGATCCGAAAGCCTTTCTTCCACAGCCAAGGGACTTAGCGCAGAAAGCTCCACAGCAAGCTCTTCCGAAATCAGTCTCAAACATCCAACACAACACAGTACAACAATGAAAGAAGAATTGTAGCTGTTGGCAACTCTAACAACACCAATCAATCAGGACCTTCAAACACGCACAAAGCTTTAGTAGTTCAATCTGATGAAGGATGCGATTGGTCAGTACAGTTGGGAACTGAGAACAACGAAAGAACTGCATGCTATGCGAAGATCATAGATCAAATCAAGCATGATGACAGCATCAACACTCCAAATAATGATGGTACATCTGGAGATACTGGCAGTTCTGATGAAGAATGTTCAAGTTCGGATGGTTATGGATCTGATTCTGATTAGAAGAAAGGAAGTGATGCTGAAGTTGAAGAGTTGCTGAGTGAAGCTGAGATGTTGAAATCTGAAAAGGTAGGCATGACGAGGAATGTAGAAGCTGCCGAAAAAGAGACAGAGACGCCTCTATAGATGGTGCAGCTTTTCCTCATCACACTGCCTTTATGGCAAATGTTAAAGGTTCTTCAAAACAGGTAAATTCTGACCCTCCTACTGTTTGCAATGACTGTGTTGAGTTGAAAATAAAATATGATACCATCAACAGTCACAATCAGAATTTAGTTGTTGAACTATCAAAATGCAAAGAGACGAATTTGGCGCTAACTAGAAATGAAAAAGAATTCAAATCTGTAATAGAAACACTTAAGAAAAGTGTTTCTGAATTGACAAAAACAGTTTTGAATAAACAGACAAGAATTAATAACTACACAAATCTCCTATAAGAAACAAAGAAAGAGTTAGCCATCGCCAAATGCGAATATGATTCGATCAAACGCAAATTGGAAAGTTATTCTAACTCCCAATATGTGCTTAATCATATCATTGAAGTTCAAAAACTAAAGGGAGATGCTCAATGCATAGGGTATAAGTTGTGTCCACCCCCAATGAAACACAACTATACCAAGATGCCTGATGAAGAGGAGATACCTCGTTTTGAACCCTCTGTACCTTTGAATCCTAAGGAATTCGCAGCAGGGTTAGAGTTCAAACTAGGCAATTCCTCTCAAGAACCAAGCAAGCCACAAAGTTCATCTCTGATGAAGAAGAGGATGATACATCATATGATGAATCAAGAAATGATGATCAGGATCAGCCTCTTGATGAAAAGAAAAGAGAAGAATCTTCTGCTACTCCTAGTACTCAATCTGTTGAGAATCAAGAGACCGTTCCTAAGAAATCTGTGAAGACAAGTGTGTCTACACAAGAAGTAGATAATGTGTTATATACTTTGGTTGGAGATAAGAAAATCTATTCAAACAAAGATTTTCCAATTAAAAACGTAAATCCAATCTCTATAGATCAGGTGTTTAAAAGTCAAAAACCAAACCTGTAGACAATAAAAAGCCAACCAAAACACAACCATTATCTGCTTCAAAAGAAAAACAATGGAAGCGATTTGAAAAGCCTACAGTTTCTCAACCGAAGGTTGAAGCAAAAGGCTCTCGTTACCAGACAAAGGCTAAAACTGTTAATTTGTGAGTTCTAGAGGTACCGATAAAGTCAAAACTTTTCAAGGAAAATCTAATGTGATTTTGTAAAGAAAGTTAAGATTTTGAAAAGAAATAGTCAAAACAATTACACCCAACACATTGATGGATGTAATGAAAATGAACCCAGTACCTCAGGATCCACAAGTTCAACATCAAGCCGAGAAACACAATCTCATAGTTTTGTTGAAAGGAGAACTTGTTTCAAATGTGGAGAATTTGACCACATTATAAAGGATTGTCAAAATCCAGAAAAATCAAGATGTATAGAGAAAACCCCTCATGAACCAACTTGCAAACGTAAATATGTTTCTCCGACACAAGATAAATGAGTTATTAAAGATCAAAAAGAGAAACAAAAACGTAAACAAGTAAAAGCAATTGAGAAAACTTTAAAATCGGATTCTTCAAAAAAGGATCAAAGATCTTCAAAGTCAATAAAACCGGACACTGTTAAAAATGTAAATAATAGTAAATCTGGTAATAAAAAAGGATCTTGGAAACAGAAGACCGGTAATGGTTCAAAAGGAGTTTCTCAGTTTGTTAATCATCAAGAAATTGAGATTACATTTCTCGATGATAAGGGACGACCCAAGACCACTAAGGCTTGGGTCCCCATCTCAAACTAATCTTGTTTGTGCAATGTGCAGGGTGTTCCATGAGGAACTGTAAACAGTCATTGGATTGTTGACAGTGGAGCATCAAGGCACATGACGGGCGACTTGCGGCTCCTATATGAAGTGAAAAGTATTAGGGTGGTTATGTTGCTTTTGCTGGTGACAAAGGTGGATACATCACTGGAGAGGGAATGGTCTCCAATGGTGTTGTGAGCTTCGACAAGATCAATTATGTGCGGCAAATTGATCACAATCTTCTTAGCGTTTCTCAAATCTGCGAAAAGAAGTTCACGGTACATTTTGATGATGTCGGATGTTATGTGCTGAAGCCTGGATTCAAGATCCCCAGGGAATGGATTCTCCTGTCGGCTCCAAGAATTAATGATTTGTATATTCTTGATATGAACCGAGCTATTACAACATCTGCGCAAGTCACATGTTTTGTCTCTAAAGCCACCGAGAAGGAATCAATCTCTTGGCATAGACGTATGGGAACATTCACCTGAGAAAAATGAACTATCTGGTGAAGAGCAATCTAGTGAATGATGTACCAGTGAAGAACTTTCATCTTCAAGACGTTTGTGTATCATGCCAGAAAGGGAAGCAAGCAAGAAAGTCCCATCCCGTGAAGAAGATCAACACTGTAAATATGCCACTGGAACGTCTTCATATGGACCTCTTTGGACCTATGAAACATAAGACAACCTTTGGTGATTCTTATTGTCTGGTGGTTACTGATGACTATTCCAGATTCTCATGGGTAAACATGTTGGCACACAAGAATGAAGTTCCTACTATCCTTAAGAATCTCCTGACTCTGCTAGAAAATTTGTATAATCTGAAAGTAAGGAGAATCAGAAGCGACAATGGAACCGAATTTTAGAATCAAGTTATGGATGAGTACTGTTCCTCAAAGGGTATTCTACATGAGTACAGTTCTCGATACACTCCACAACAGAATGGCGTCGCTGAGAGGAAAAATTGAACTCTTATTGAAACTGCAAGAACCATGTTAGTAGAATCAGAACTTCCCGTTCAATTTTGGGGAGAAGCTATTGCTACTGCGTACTACACATTTAATAGAGTTCTAACGGTGAAAAGACATGGGAAGACATGCTTTGAGTTGTTACATAAAAGGGTATTTCTTTCTTAGAATCTTTTGGAGCTCCATGCACTATGATCGACCCACATGGAAAGTTTGGTCCCAAGGCTATCGAAGATTTCTTTCTTGGATATGCTACTCCGAATTTCCGGGTGTGGAATTTGTCTTTGAAGAAGATTGAAGAATGGGGTAAAGTCAAGGTTCAGAGATATACAGATGCTGTTAGAGCTCTGGGTGCTCCTTGGATGTTCGACTACGATGGGCTGTTTGACTCCTTTAATCTGCCAACTTTTTATGATGCAACAGCTGCTGCTCAGATGTTATTGGAAAGTGATACTGCAGTAGACTCATTATTAGTTCGACCAATTATTGTTAACCCTCAAGTGTCGACTTCGGTTAACAATCTTGTTCAAAACAAGGAATTCGAAGACGCTGCGGATTATAATGTTTTATCAGAAGATGATGAGTTTCATGATGCAAATGAAGCTGCCTCTGGTGCTTTTCTACGTCAAATATTCAACCTCAAGGAACGACTGAAGGGTAAGCATCTACAATGTCATCAAATCCAGCTCTCGATTTAACTGTTGATATGAATATCAACAATTTGGGTATCAATTCTCGAGTTCCTGATGTGCCAGAAACTCGAATTCATAATATCCATCCTCAGCAGAATATTATTGGAGATGTCCAGAGTGGTGTGCAGACTCGTAATCAGCTCGAAACAACCAGAATACTGGATTGTATTTGGAAAATAGGGAATCTGGTGGTCTGAATGATTGGTCTTTTGTCTGCTATGTGTGCCAAGTAGAACCAAAATCTTGGAAGGAGGCAATGAAAGAAGACTCGTGGGTTGAAGCCATGTAGGAAGAACTTCAGCAGTTTCAGAAGTTAGGTGTCTGGAAATTGGTTGACAGGCCTGACAACTACAAGAAGATTGGTACACGATCGGTGTACAAATGCAAGAAGGATGCCAAGGTGTTGTTGTGAGAAACAAAGGGCGATTGGTTGTTCAAGGTTTTAATCAGGTCGAAGGGATCGATTACAATGAAGTTTATGCACCGGTTGCACGACTTGAGGCCATAAGAATCTTTTTAGCTTATGTGTCCTTCAAGAAGTTAACCGTTTATCAGATGGATGTGAAGAGTGCATTTCTTCATGGTGTGGTAGAAGAGGAAGTATATGTTGAGCAACCGCCAGGTTTTGAAGATCCACTCCATCCTGACAAGGTTTGGCTTCTCAACAAGGCATTATATGATCTTCATCAAGCTCCGAGGGCTTGGTATTAAACGTTGTCTACCTATCTGTTGAAGAATGGTTTTCGACGAGGCCTGATCGACTGTACTCTCTTCATCAAGGAACAGGACGAGGATTTGCTGCTAGTACAGGTTTATGTTGATGATATTATATTTGGGTCTACTAACACTCGAATGTGCAAAGAATTCGAACAGGTTATGCAGGAGAAGTTCGAGATGAGCGCTATGGGAGAAATGACTTTCTTTCTAGGTTTGCAGGTTCAGCAATCAAAGGAAGGGATTTTTATCCATCAAACCAAGTACGTCGGAGATATTCTCAAGCGATTTCAGATGGATGACTCAAAACCTTTGGGAACTCCATTAGCTCAAAATCATGGGATTACTCTAGACGGAATGGGTGAACATGTAGAACCATCTCTCTATCATGCAATGATCGGATCTCTCATGTATCTTACTGCTTCAATACCCGACATAATGTACCCAACATGCCTTCTGGCGCGCTATCAGTCTAGTCCGAAGGTTTCTCATTTCATGGCTGTGAAAAGGATCTTTCGTTATCTAAAGGGTCGCCCTGACACTGGTCTATGGTAACCTAAGGATGATAACTTTGATCTGACAGCATTCAGTGATTCTGATCATGGCGGATGCAAAATCGATGCAAAGTCAACAACAACGGGATGTCAGTTCTTGGGAAATCGCCTAGTCACGTGGCAATGCAAAAAAGCAGACTTGTGTAGCTACATCAACATGTGAGGCTGAGTATTTCAGCTTCTAGTTGCTGCTCTCAAGTTCTATGGATTCAACAGCAAATGCGCGACTACGGTTTTGAATTTCTTACTACTCCTATTTTTGTTGATAATGAAGCTGCTTTGCAGATCACTCGGAATCCTGTACAGCATTAAAAAACAAAACACATTGAGATTAAGTATCATTTCATACGAGATCGTTATGAATAGAGACTTATCCATGTTGTTAAAACCCACACTGATCACCAACGTGCCGACCTTTTTACTAAAGCCTTTGATAAATCACGTTTTGATTATCAGCTCTTGGTCAATGGCATCAAGGTGAAACCCGAGTAACTCAACCATGGCTAACTATTTTTGTATATACTTTCTAAAAATCTAAAACTACAAAAATGATTTTCAGTTTTATATTTTAGGGGGAGTAAATTTCAAGAAAATACAAAAATATGTCTTTTATTTACCTTCTTTGTTTAAGGGGGAGAAAAATCAGAAAAATACAAAAACATTAGAAAAATCAAAAATGAGTTTCTTGGATAAGTTGAAGATGTTGAAATTCACCGGTAAATCTGTCAAAAATGGTTTAAAATCATAGAAAGAAGATTGATAAGTAGCTTTTACTTATGGTGTATCGGTAGGCTCACAATCAGACCAAAATGTGCAGGTTGATATAAACTTAACAGACAGAATGCCAGGTGGGAACCATTCATTGGCATATGGTCTTGGTACCGAAATTTCGTTTGATAGAGTGTCGAGGTTCTGAGATATACGGTCTTTATGCTTGTTTATCATCTGGGTATCATGGTTGAATCTTTTGCCGAAAAATAACGGTGGCGCAAGTCTAGAACTTCCATGATATCATACATATGTGTACATACTGCATACAACCTTCAAATAAGTGATAAAAATATCACATCCCCAAAATAAGTGATAAAATATCACAGCTTTATGCGGGAGCTAAGTTCGTCTCTTTGTCGGTATGATGGTACTAACTTGTTCACGGACTTACTCCTGTGCCCTGCATGCATATGAAAATCAAGTTCCTCATCAATAAGTGATTAAATCACAAAGGGCTTGTTTTCAATCAAAATAAGTGAGTATCTCACATCATTCATATACGTCAAAACAGATGATAAAGCAGTATACTCACCGGTAAGATTTTCTCTCGTGCATATCTTGATACGGGAATGCGTCGTGATGTGGTTGAACACCGGCTAGTAAGTATAAACCCATACCTTAATCATATCTCCTAATCATGATTACATCTGATAAGTCTGAGCGTACGTGGACAACAATACCGATAATCATAGTTAAATACTTATCTGTTTAATTTTGAAAACCTAATATCGTTTTTAACAAAGATTAAAATGCTGCTATGAATCCTTTACCTTGAAACTCGAAAAAGATTGTAGCTTATCCATATATTTAGTTTTTATGTCTAGTTTACTTAGTTGCTTATGTAATTACTTTTTGAAAGTTAGCCAAAGTTGATACTCGAAAGTTTCTACCAAGATACGCCAGAAAACCATCTGTTTGATATCGCAACTTCATAAAATAATATCTTGCAACAAGTAATCCATCAAAGAAAACCAAAATCTGAAATTCATTTGAGTGTGTGTATCTCATACGAATGAACCTGGTCATTTGATTGACTTGGTCACTTGTTTTTCTCAAATCTGCTGCTGGAATTCATACGAGTGTGTGTATCTCGTTCAGGGAATACAATCATATGAAGAATTTATGATAAGTTTTTCGTGTGTGTTCCCTGAGAAAGTTGTGTTCTAATTATATTTGTCTATTGAGTACAGATTGATACAAAAGAACATAAACAAAGACTAGCAACGAAGAAATCTGACAAGCTGAAGAGGAAACAAGAAAGATTTGAAGTTTCTTAGAAGTTCGAAGACCTGATGCTCTAATCATTGGATAGTAGATCTATCAATGGATAGCAGATCTTCAGGGTGAGTTTTTTGATACTCCAAACCATTCTATGTGAAGACCAAAGTCTGAAGACCAAAGACCGAAGACCAAGAAACATCCAAGGGGGAGTTTGTTGATACAGTTTTGTGTCTGTCGCTTGTTCTTAATTACAGTTGTAATTATACGGTCTTTGCTCAAGTGTCTGTATAGGTTTGGTCGTGTCGAATAGATCGAGATATCCTTCAATTTTGATCTAGTATGACATTTCAGCTTGTCTGTGTTAATCAGTTGCATGTGTGCATACTGATGAATCTTGGAAACGTCAAGTCTACACAAGTTCTCCAAAAGTGAGAATTCTGTGTGAGTCAAGCATTTCGTACAAAACACAGGGTTTCGTATGAACAAAAGAGTATTTCGTACAAAACAAGCATTTCGTACGAAACACTGACTCGTACCAAATTCTGGAGATGTGTTTCTTGTTAAATATTGTGTTCCGTATGTCTAGATTCGTGGTTCGTACGAAATATCTAGGCGGACACTATATAAGCAGACATGTACCTCTTAGTTGGTGTTGCCTGGTTAGCTAGTTGGTCTAAGTGAGCCTCTCAGTATTCTCTCTGAAGACGAAGACACAACAACACAGCAAGTTTGTTTGAGCCATACGAGCATTGTGTGTATATGTTTGTACTTGTTCTCAATCATTAATCAAGATAGTGAATCTTTGGTTACCCCGTGTTCTTTACTTTGCTTTGGTTGCATGCACACTTGGATTCCGCACTTGTGTGTGTGTCACTTGGACAAGAAATAGGTTTAACACCGTCCTCAGGTGGACCTACAGCTAATTTTGCTTAAAATCAATCCTTCGTGAAATTTTCAAATGAAAATTCTCTAAGGTTGATTAAATTCCTAGCAATTATTCTCATTACGCGTTTAGCTTTGTTGTGTGTGCAGATGTGGCATCCAAGCAAACTAAAGGCAAAGAGAATAAGTTTGAAGGAAAGGTTATGGGAGAAAAGACACAACATGAATGCAAGCTGTGAACCAAGAATCAATTCATGACTGACCACTTATCAACACCACAAGATATATTCAAGGGGGAGTTTGCTAATGCACCTCCTGACTATGACACGTGAAGACATCTGAAGACCCGACAATGTGAAGAACAAACCATAACGAGTAGCATCCAAGGGGGAGTTTGTTGATGCATATTTGTGTGGATGCGACTCAGTTCTGTATTTTGCTACAGACTTGGACAATTTGGTGTTTTAAATAAAATTTTTATGGTATAACAGTGCAGACATATCTTATGTCTTAATTCTGTAATATCAGACTGTACCGTAACCAGTACTGATATTTATCGCGTGTTAGCATCTTTGTCATAAGTTTAGGATATGGTTTTATATTTTCGTGATTGTGACGAATTCATTATCATACCAAGCTATGATTTTGCTGAATTCCTAGACTTACAAGACTTTAAATCAAAAATTAAGTCATTTTGTGCGGTAAATAGATAGTGTAATAGTTGTTCAGGTTGTACAGAATTACCGGAATTTTGCCGATTGTCACATCGTAGAATATATTTTTAGGATCATAAATATGTAAAATAGTGTCGGTAGTTGATGTTACGCGTACGTTCGTCGGTTGCGTTAAAATCGCGTAAAATGTTCCGGGGAACGTTTCAAATCCGTTTTTCAATCCGATTTCGGCTACGAATATTAAAATTCGATTAAGAAGCTAAATATATCATAATATTTTACTTTTTAAGGTAATACATGAGTCCGATGCTTTCGTTTCGTTGTCGGTGCGTTCCTACAGTCGCGTTTTTCGTTCACGTATGTGTTTTGTGACGTTCGAAACCATGATAATTTAGCAAAACCAATTGATGTGCTTAAAATCTATGTATGAAACTTCTATATGTCAGCGATGTCAGTATTTCGTCCGGTGACAGTTCATTATCGTTTAACGCTCGTCAGGTTTACTGCAAATCGCCATTCGCATACTGTAAAACTAGTTAGACGTTCCTAGGCATTCCAAAGGCCTAATTAATTTAATTTCTGTCTTCAAACAATAGTTATTATTGTCTTAATGTTCATTATGTGCATAATTATAAACCGAAAATTACCGGTTGTCACATTTTTTCTCTCGGACACACCGTTTTGCTGTGACGTGTTAGGGCATGTCAATTGCCTTCGAATTTTATTCTCTTAAATATTTTTCAAAAATAGATGCCAAGTATTCTCCACCATTATTGGATCAAAGATATTGAATTTATACCCTGTTTGTCTCTCGGCTTCTTCTTTAAATACTTTAAATTTTTCGAACACTTCGGATTTTTCTTTCAAGAAATCCACCCATACATATCTCGAAAAATTGTCTATAAACGTCACCTGTATTTTAGACCTTTAATTGTGGGATGTTTTACCAAATCAAAGACATCTGAATGAATTAACTCCAAGGGAACTCTAGCTTTATGACTTGATCTTCCATGTGTCAATTGGTAAGCTTTTCCATATTGACACCCAGCACAGACGGTTTCTTTATTAAATTCGAAATTGGGTAACCCATCAACCAATTCATTCTTTATCATCAGTTTAATTTATCAAAGCTAACATAACTTAACCTGGCATGCCACAAATCTTTTGTTTGATTTGCTTTTGTTTTATCAACATAAGCAAACTCATCTGATAAAACATAAACTGTATCAGTTCGCTTTCCTTGTAAAATAGGAATGGATGAAGTTTCAAACTTATCAAAAATAAGTACATCGTTTCGACCAAAAAGAATGTACTTACTAGACGAAGTTATCTGTGGTACTGAAAACAGGTTCTTCTTCATTCCTGGTACATGAAAACCCCTTGCATCACGAACTCTTTCTGGCCTTTTTCAGCTGGAAACCGAACCTCGCCAATATTGAAATTTGATGCTTCAAGTTGTCAGAAATAACCACAACTTAATTTACGGTATATATTTTGCACTTGCTTAGTTTTTCCTTCTCGCTAGTTAAATGGTTTGAGCACCCAGAATCAATGATCCATTCATCAAGCTTATTTGACTTAAGCACGGTAGTTGCTATGAGAACTAGAACTTCTTCAACCTACGCCATGTAGGCCTCCACATCCCATGGCTCTTCATGTTCGATTGTTGATGCGTTTCCTTCGACCTTTGGTTGTGTGCAATCTTTAGCCATATGTCCTCGAACACCATAATTATAACATTTAAACGGAAATCTACGATTCTTTCCATATGTACCCTTTTGATTGAACTTGGCTTCACCAGATTGTTTTCCTTGCGATCCCCTTCATTCTGTTTTCTTCGATCTTGGGCTTTAGGCCTGTTATGCCAAGGTTTTGAGTTCTGGCCTTTGTTTCTTTTCTTTTCTTTTCTATGAACAAAGCCTTCTCGTCCTCCGATTTTATTAAAACGCCACCTTGTTGAGCCGCATACGCTTCTTTTCCAGCAAGAAGATTTTCAAACTCGATAATGTTCGGTTGGTTTGCCAGCCTTGAATAGCTGCAACAAACGACCTGTACTCCGATTTCAAGCCATGAGTTTGCTTCATCCTTGCTTCACTTACTTTGGATTGCAGGTCGAGGTCTCCGATTTTCTAGCACGAATTCTTGACTTTGCAGAAGTATTGAGCAATTGAAAGATCCCCTTGAGACACACTCATGAGTTCTCCTTCGATCCCCTGCAGCCCCGCCTCATTCTTTTTAGTGAACAAAGATTGTAATAGGTCCCATGTTGATTTTGGATATTCCAGATCGTGAATATGATCAAGAATCTCCTCCTCCACAGTGGTTTTGATTATGAACATTGCACGACCTGCCTTGACTTACCACTTACGATTGCACCATTCACGTCGTTCGTGGGTTGCCTCCTTTCAGTCCCATTCGTAACCTGCCATAAGTCTTGTCCTTGCAGATAAGACTTAATACAAGTAGACAACTGCTTGTAATTTGACTGATTGAGTTTCTTGACGCCACCAGCTACTTGCAAATCAGCCATCTTGATCCTTCTTCAATTATTCTTCGAATGGTTTCTGGATCTGTGATTTGGTAGACAAACTACCAACCTTTGTTCTTCACTCGAGCCTAATCGGTTTCAGCAGGCTCTGATACCAATTGAAAAATTGACATATGGATATCAGAGATAATCAACCAGAACACTCGACTATGAACAACTTCTGCTCGACACTTTTTATTTAATCAAAAACGTAGTTACAAAGAGAAACAATCAGGTATGTAAAGACTAATTAAACTTGACCTACAAGTAACCTACTTCTAAATTAATTAGAATTCTAATACGTACCAGATAGACCAAAACAAACATTTAAGTAAACGATTCTTAATATAAAAGTGATATCCGCCTTCCACCCCTTAAGATCGGTCCATACCACCCTCGTCAACATTGTACGTTTTTAACAATTATTTCATACTCACCTATTTAGATTATGTCAGGTCATCAATATTTGTCTATTTAACACTTTTCCTAATTTTAGGTAATTATATTATATTATGTTATATTATGATTTCAAAGTTTGGATGAATAGTATTTTTAATTTTAAATATTTTAATTTAATTTTAGTAACACTTGGTGTTATTTTATGTTATTTAATTTTAGTCTTAGTAATAAATAAATAGTAATTCATAGTTTTAAGTGTTTGTTTTTTTATATTTACTAATAGTATTTATTTATTATTAAATTTGATATTTTAGTTATCACTTTGGTTTGTTAACATTTAAAAAATAAAATTTCAAAGTTTAATTAAGATTTCAATTCAAAGTTTGGATGAATAGTATTTCTAATTTTTAGTAATTTATTATGTTATTTAATTTGAGTTTTAGTAATAAATAGTAATAGTAATTCATATTTTTTGTGTTTGTTTTTTGTTTTTTATTAATAGTATTTTATTCATTATTAAATTTGATATTTTAGTTATATTTGTGTTTGTTAACTTTAAAAAATATAATTAAAATCCATGTCTATGTTTTTTAGCATTTCATAAGCATTGGATCGGTATCGATACGGTTCGTTACAGTAACGATACAATAATAACTTGTGTTCGTTAATTTAAAAAAAATCTAATTCCCAGTCTATGTTTGTTTATTTTTTAACATTCTGCGGGCATTTGATCGGTATCGATATAGTTCGTTACAGCAGCGGTACAATACATGCACTAGGTATAGACATCAACACGTATTTTACATCAGCTGAAAATGATACAAACGAACACCGATAGAGCGGCATTGATATTGTTCGAACAGTATCAATTGGTTATATTGTCACGGGGATATTCACTTATAGTCACATAGCAATACATTGTCAGCTTATGGAAAGAAGAAACAATAAAAATGAATATTGGTACCGAACCAATGTTGTTTGTTTGGTTTCGTTTCGGTTCACTATGGTAACGATACGATACCGATGTTGTTCGGTTTGACACGGTATCGTAGCGATACGGTGTCAGTTTACGAAAACAAAAACAATAAAAATTAAATCGGTACCAATACATATATTGTTCAGTCAGTTTCAGTTAGGTTACATACAATAGTGGAACGATATTCGTTTACATTAAAATTTACAACGCAGTGTTGAAAAAAACATAGAACGCAAACCAACCGAACCAATATCAACTAAACGACATCGTATTCGTTTTATTGTTTTTGATTGATGTAAGGTTTTCTCTTCGATTACTGTAGCAAGTGCCGGTATCGTAAGAATCGAACAGATAACGACGGAATTCACGCCGCTTCTTCGCGGGGGAAATTGACTAGTTATAATGATTTATGAGAAACTGGGTTGCCTATTGGGCCGGCCAACCCGTGTAATCGCCTAAGGCCCAAATTTTCTAAAGGCCCGAAGGGTTTTATAAGCTTATATGCAAGTGTGTGTATATATATATATGGTATATGCATCCGTTAATTATACATAAAAATGTTATTAGAATGAAAAAAACCACCTCTGATAATGTAGAAGTATTAATTTCAAGGTGTAGTTGTAACACCAAGATTCTCTTTTTGTAAGTTGTTGAAAAGTATATAATATATAATACTACTAATGTGTTTTGATAACAATTACAAAGAATAAGAGTAATGCAATCTTAGATTGAAAAGAAATTTCTGTTTTATTTTCACGTCGGCGGTTTCCTTTATCTAGTTTCTTTTCTTTTATTTGTTTGGGGTAGGATAAAACAACTCAAGTTGAACCATTTGATCTGTGTGTAAATGGAGACTCATCTATTAACTTCTGATTCTTTAACAATCTTGACTGATCTTATATTCTAAAACATCTCATATTCTAGGCTTGATATCAAATATAGCAAAAGAAGTGAGTTAGTATATGTTTGATTGTAACATTCAAACACTAGTTTGTAAAAGCTGATATCTATATTCATTAGAGAGAAGTAGCATGTAATGATCTTCTTCAAAGTGTAATTAGGGAGAAGTCTTGGTCATACTAACGATATTTGTAAACGTTATCGCTATAGGTTTCGAAAGAAGTTAGTGAAGAAAAATCGTTGGTTTAATGCCGCATAATATATGTAAGTTATATGTTGATTAACATCTTATCGAATCATTGTATATTATCGTGATTTAAATATTCCATTTGTGAAAGCATGAGGAATAATGATTATCTGTGATGAGTATGATGCATAACATGGTGTGGCCTTTTTTACATGTTAGTGCATAGTGGATTTTCTATTAGTAACAAAAGAAGACTAATGTGTCATGACATTCAGCAATCACATATACTCACATGTAAATGTTTTTTACTAACTCTTCATATCTAGTTAGTGATAAATTATTCACTTTTCTTAAATTTATACTACATTTAGTGCACCAACAGATTTATATCTCCTTTTATGGAACTTTTGAGTTCAATCTCTATAAATTGCCACAAAATATTGTTATCATTATTATTTTGATAATATTTTTAACACTTAATACAAAATACTTTTTGTAATTGCTGCAAAACCATTATGTTTGCATCTTTGATTAAAAGGATACTAATTAGCATAGATCCAACGAAACAGCGCATTTAGTGTAGTGGTGTCATAGTACCCTCCCAAGGTACTGACCGGGGTTCGATTCCCCCGATACGCATACCAGTTTTTAAAAATTAAATGATTTTTAACAAACATTTTAATTTTAATGTGTTTGCCAGTAATTGCAAGTTGAACACAAAGTCAAAATGTGTAATTTTCAATATGAGTTACCATTTTTTTAAAATAAATGATTTTTAACAAACATTTTAATTTTAACCTGTTTGCCAGTAATTGCAAGTTGAACACAGAATCAAAATGTGTAATTTTCAATACGAGTTGGTGTTCAATCTTGGAATCTTTTCTTGTAAAAGATAAATATGGTTATCTGAATATTATATAAATTTCATTTTAAAATGCATTTTAAAAATTCAAACCACAATTAAGCTAGTTTAAATTCTTAAATACAAATAATTCTATATATTAAAAATAGACATTTTGGCCCTAAGTGTTGCAAAATTTATAAAACGAAAACGTGTTAATACTAGGAACTTAGGATCGTAACGAAACTTAACTGTCAAAAATATAAATAATTGTATGTATTATAAATAGACTTTTTGGCCCTTTAAAACCACATGGTGTGGGCGTGGATCTATGGCGTTTAAGCCTTTCTACGCCACACTGTCAACTGCGTTTTGCATGGCGTTGTGGAATGGGCTTGAACATTTTCACCGGCATTTAGCTAATATGTTGATCAACGTGGTGTTCTGTTAGTGGATGGTAAAATTTAGCCGTTGGCCCTAACTGCTAGTAAAGAAAAGGAATTTTTTTTTAAAATTTATTCCTATATATAAATACACCTATTCTTCCATTTAACCAAATCACTCAACTATCATAAAAACGCCCTCTAAATAAACCATACGAAATGCCAGAGATTCCTTGGGTCGTACAAGAGGACATTGCGTTATGTGAATCGTGGGTCGCGGTGGTAACCAAGCACGGGGCTACGTTACAAACAGCTCCGTTTAGGGATCGAGTTTACCATGAAATTTGTTTACGTAGGGGTGAGGCCATCCGAAGTGTTGACACACTTTGTTCACGTTTTCGGATGATTCACAGGGATTGTGCGACATTTGAGGCAATGATCAACAGTGTGGACAATGACGATGGTGAGCTAAACGAAGGTGACATCATCTAAATCGCTTGCGTCGAGTACCATAACAAGTACGGTCGTGACTTCAGACGCTACGCGGCGTGGCAAATAATGCGTTTTTAGGTTAACGTTTTAGTCTAAGTTATGTAATCTTTTTAAATGTTTTATGTTATGTAATGTTTTAAATATAAAAAGTGTGTGTCACGTGTTGAATTACGTCACTCTTCCACACCCCTTTCCACCCCTCCGTTTTATGTACTACTCCACTTACTAACGCGCACTAACGTGTCGTCCACGTGTCGAACCACTCCAATTTTTAAGCCCCTCCATTCCGTATGGTTTAAAGTGTTGTAAAATTCATAAAACATAAACATTTTAATACTAGGAACTTAATTAGGATCGTAAACGAAACTAAATCGTCTTCGAACTCTAAGTGGCAATCAGATCGTAGATTGAATCAAACTTTATTAATAGTTAAACATAGTAGTCGTCATCTAATTACCTCATAAGTATAAATTTTCATAAAGTCTTTACTTAAATACTTTAACTTCAACACCTTAAAGTCCAATTACTAAAAACTAATTATTATAATCTTTCATGGCTTAAAAAATAAAAATTATAAAAAAATCCCAATGAAAGTGGTGACAGGCTTGAATCCGACATCAAGTGCGGATTTTTCGAAGTAAGATCTCGATATATCGGAATGTACAGATGTTATAGCAGAATGTACAACAGCTTTAAAGAGTTAACAAAACGAGTAAAAAGTTTTAGGGTGAGAGGTAAAATTCCTGGTAAGAACAGATAATAAAAACTTTACTTATTTCCTTAAAACAAAAAATTGTGAAGATAATAAACAAGGTTGTCTTGTCAGATGGCAAATGTGGTTTTCAAGATATTCGTTCAACATTGAGTATCTTGAGAGAACCAAGAACGTGTTGGCTGACTGCCTAACACGAGACTTTCAAAAAACGTAAGCCATTACGTCTTCCAATTCTTTGCACCTATTTAAGGAGCTAATACCTTTTAAACAAAGAACCACCTTTCCTTTTCACAAAAATAAAAGGTAAAATTTTTACGGAGGAACTAAATGCTTTACGCCTCAAGAAAAAATTCTTCTTATACAATTAAAGTCTATTCGGGAAAGAATAGCACTCTATGAAGAAGGCCGTAGGGAAAAGGAAAAACCTTTTAAGCAAAGGGCCACCTTCCGTTTCTTGAAGTCATTTTTTGAAGACATTCCATTTGTAGAATTGGAATCAATTTTTGAATATAAAATTCGTTTCTTGAAGTCACTTTTTTACTAAGACATTCGATTTGTAGAATACTTTTCTGAATATAAAATTCAATATATGTAGTCATTTTTTGACTAAAAACGTTCTTTAAATATAAAATTTAATATATTTAGTCATTTTTTGACTAAGACATACGATTGTGGAATCATTTAGTTGATTTCGATAGTAGTTAATCGACCTCAGGATTGCTCAGATGCTATGAGACCTACGCCGCTAGCCAATTGCGCCACCACCCATTTGGTGTTACTCGTCGTTCCTTTAATATAATAACAATAAATAACGAGATTTTTTTTTTGCAAAATGTGAGTGAATTTATGTACAATGAAAATCTATAACTTGACATATATATATATATATATATATATATATATATATAATATATATATAACAACTCATTTCTCTTTTATGCTTCACATTTTAAATATAATAGCAAACGTTTAAGTTAACAAATAAAGCACAGTTTTTTTAAATTAACTGTTTACATGGAAGGACTCGCATAAGTAACCCAAACACGGTCCGTTTAGCTAAGCATGTTCATGGATTTTGTGTCGTGTTTTCTTGTGTCAGAAAAGTGCACAACTAACTAAAACAGTGACTAGCATTCTGGACAAAGTGATTTCTATAGATATGTTTACATCATTCGTATATTAACAGACTATTGGAAAACCATACTGGAACTTGCATACATCAACAGTTATATAACTAACTATTCAAAAGCCGAGATGTCAAGGCAACAAAATTATCAGCATATCTGTGTTTCCATTTTCTAAACGTTTCAGAACGTTTAATCCGGAAACGAGTTGTTGAAGTAAAAAAGGCAAGATCATTCACGGGACTCTTCAACAGGAACAGTTGAGTATGTTATTGTTTCATTCTCGGTCACCACACCATTTCGTTTGTATTTGGTCCATGATATTTTCCATACTTGCAACAAGCTTATCCTGCGAAACAGAATGAGATCACCAAATGAGCATCTGTTTTGGTCATTAGCATTTTTATTTATGTATTATTTATATTGAGAAAAGAGATGAATCTGTGTTTGTCGTATGCGGGCTGCGGGCGCCATTTGCTTCACGGACAAAGTAACAGAAACAGGGCCCAATGGTTCAGATTATGTTTTATCTTTATTGGGTCAACCGGAATAAAAATATATATTTTCAAGGGAAATGATGAAGTGTAAAAAGCTATAGACGAGACATTTAAAAACATATTGTTGGTCGGAGTAATGATTTTGAAAGCATGATTGACTGAACTTCTTAATTATATGAAGAATTTGGTGAAAAGGTGATTTGGGTCAGCCTAACCCGGCCCATACCAAAATTTGAACATTTTGACCCATTACCTGAACCACCCATTTTGTCACCACCAACAAGACAATGAAATTTAAGTTATTATAAAATCGAGGATAACCCTAATGAATCAAAATCACCAGGCTCATGTCTTAAATCTTGAACACATATCCTGAACCTATTTAGCTATTTCCTGATCAATGTTATAAAATGAATTGGAGAGATGATGCAAAAGTCAAAGTCAAACACAAAACGCATGATCCAATTAAAAGAAGTTTCCAAAGCGTAAACCTATTGAAGAGCATGAAAGCGAAAAAATACACCTTACGTTCAAATGGAAGTCTTGAATACAAGAAACTATACCTCTCAGCAACGATATCCCTCTTTGCAAGCATAAGTGTTAGGAACACAGGAACCATTGCAGCGCATAGATGCTTGAGAGTGTGTCCACTAACTATATGATTAGTCCATTTATAGATTGTATCATCAATGGCTTCTTCAACCTTAGCTAGAAGATAAAATCCTGAAAACAGTGTGTTGAAACTTAACATTCCAGATAGTGTTGGGTTATTTTCAAGCAGAGGTGGCAACTTCAACCCATTTATTCATGTGTTTGTAGATTCAGGTTATGTTCTATCTCTAACGAGTAAAATAATATGTAAATAGGTATAAAGGAACAGGTTAAAAGGGTGTTGGGATTGAGTTTGGAAATGGCTTATTGACTTATTGGCTTTTTGAAAAAGTCAATAAGTTAAAAAAGTGTTTGGCAATGATAAAAATGTTTTTTTATTTTGACTTTTTGTAAATGAGTAAAAAGTTGTTTTCCAAAAACCTGGCTTTTTAAATAGCTTTGTGCTTTTTAAACATAAAATTACTAATCTACCCCCACTCTTCAAAATTCCAACTATAACATATACCCGGCGAAAGGAACTGTTCCATCTTCTTTAACCTAATCTACCGCTGCAACCAACTGGTACCTCCATTCACACTTTTTCTCAATTTTGAAGGTCTCGTTTTTACTTTTGTATTTATAACTATTAATTTTAATAAATTAATTGCAAACTCATGTTCTCTCTTTCCGTTTGTACTCTGACATAAGTTACATAAACTATAAATTTTAATAAATTAATTAGATACTTTTATTATTATATATGCAGTAAGGATTGTTGAAAAATATAGACCAAATTATTATGACACTAATATACAAAGAGAAAGCTATCTATGATGCTTAAATTATTATTATTATTATAAGACACTGATCAAGAAATTATAATATTTATAAAAGAAATTTATATTATATATTTTGTAACTTCTCTTTTCTTTTTTTAAAAAAAAAGAAGAAGAAGAAGAAAGATTTGGATTTTTGTCCAAAAAAATTGTTAAGTATATATGTAAAAGTAGTAAATGAAGTTAACTATGTAAGAATGTCCTTTTTTGCCATTTTACATTAATAAGCTAAGTCAAACACTTTTATAAAAAAACAATATATTGACTTAATAGCTTTTCCTATCACAAAAGCTAATCCAAACACCTTTTTAGAAACTCCTTTTGAAAAAATCATAAGTCAAGAAGCACTTTTGAAGTTGAATAAGCAATACCAAACACCCTCTAAATGGGTTGAAAATCGCCAACAGTGTACCTTATTGCATTAAATGTATATTATATCGAAAATGATATAGTTTTTGTTATCACATTGGACAACTGTTTACAATGTTAATTTTTGGGAGTGTGTTTTGGGTCAGCCTGATAAGACGGATATAGACAGATAAAAAAGGTTACCCGCTTTGACAACTCCCCATTCGCCCAGTTCGCCACTTCTATTTTCAAGTATATGCAAAAGACTGAAAATTATATCAAACCTGCAGCCCATAGCCAATATGACGAATGTGTATACATTGGAGGTAGCATGATGGCCATCAAAGGAATGGCAATGCAAGGTACAAATTGGACCAAGGCGTATGGTCGGAGATCATCAAAAAACCTAAAAAAATGAGAGAGAACTTTCAGTCATTACCAATCTTAATGGACCTCTTTGCAATTTGCGAAAATCAGTAGGAAACTCAAGTTAAATATTTTAAATAGACATAGCAATTTCGACCGATCTACTTGTAATTGGGTTGATTTGAGCTGCACGCTTGCAATTTATCTATAGAACTATAAAAGGTCAAATCGCTTAAGCTAAAGATTTAACAGAAAAAGCAACTGACCAACTGGGTCAAACACGCTGAACAGGCCGACTTGACCTGGGTTTGTCATAGTTGGGTGTAAACGTGTCGAGCCGCTGGTGATCTACTCGGATCAGATCGATATCAGATCAAAACGAGGAGCTCGAGCTTCAAATAAGGCCCATTTATTTAATAAGTGTGAGCTTTGCATGCATCATGCAGAAGTCGTTTAGGTTCATATGCCTAAACAAGCCGAGTAGGATTTAAAAAATTTAAGCCATACATGATTTAACCCAGCCCAAAATCATTCATTTGCCCACATTTGCCCAGAAGAATATTAAAAACAGATTACAGATTACGTTTAAAAACATGAATACCATAAAGGTATCACCAAACAATTGGACCCAAGGCATACAGGCCTAAAGAGTGATAGCCATACCATCTTAATATTGTCCAGAAGAATGTTGTTTATTAGCTAGTGTACGTTGACTAACATTGCTGTGTTTAAACTTATTAGGTCTTGTGGGTTCCTGGTTATTTTGAGGACGGTTTGGTTGTTGAGAAGTGTAAGAAACCGATTTAGTACATAGAAATGCACAGGCTTGATATCATGAACATGAACAAACAATACAAGAACCGATAAACTGAAGAACCGAACATGAAACCAATGGGGTGAAAACCCCACTGGGAAAATAGAGGGAGTTTTAGAACTAAAATGTATCCACTTTATTTATATTGAATGAAGTTCCAAGTTATTTATATGAAAACTAAATCTAATCTAGCTAAGCAACTTGGAGACACTTGGATGCAACTAGCCAACTTGTAGAACTTCCAGGGAATCTTATTTTACTATTATTGTATCTATATTAACAAGAAGCTTGGAAAATCTGGGAAATGCCAGTCTTATCTTGTGTACAGGAGCAGTGATAACATATTTTTTTCTTAACGCAAAAGGTTACATAATCCCTACTTCTAAATTACACCAAGTTTACCCCATGCCAGGAATTGAACCCTGGTCTCTCCCCAAAGGCCCAAAGCCTCTACCACACCAGCAAAGTGGTGATGGCGCAGTGATAATATATTTATTCCCAACTTCTCATATATGATGTTGCTTTAGTTACACTATTAAAAACGTTTATATTCATTATTGCAAGGAAAAAAGGCGATTCATATTGTGGACAGGAGATTTTTGTAAAGCTGATGCTTTAGAGTAAACTTTGTTTCTTTATACATAAGTTCAACTTTGAGCCTTACAAGTTACAAATACAATATTACATGCAGTTATGCAAAATGATCACACGTGCTTGTGCTTGATATTGATGTCTAAATGCCTAGAACTATCTATGTTGTTTTTTTCTAGATAAGAGGTGATACTCTTACTACTGGAAGTTTATCTTACCCAACTTTTTCTCCAAATCTTTAATTTAATCAGGAAATCTATCACATTTGACTCTAATCTTATTTAAAAACTCTTAAATTATCCCTTTATATGAGTTAGGTAAGTGGATAATTCAACAAACATATACGTATATGGATTATAGTGGATAAATGTTAATATGTATGTGGCTAATGTTATTATTATTTGTTAAATTATATGCTCAGTATTTATAAGTTTCTTTTCGGGCAGGTATTATTATTCTTTGGATGACAAGCTATGTTTAAATTGTTGTTAGGCATGTCGTATTTTTTTATGATTTACGGAAATAAGTTAGTTGCATTCTTTTTGTCTAGAGTTTGGATTTTTTTTTTCTTTCTTTTATTTGTTTTTCATTGCAGATTTTACATGCTGGTGGTGATGAAAAACTGCTGAATCTATTTTGTGAAATATTGCCTTTGGAATCGCAAACTTTGTTTATTACCAACAGATATGTTTGGTTTATATGACTAGCTTGTTTCATTTATTATTTCAGATTGTTCGCTTGTATATCTAGAATGATTTAATTTGTGGTTTTCTTGGTTTTGCAAAGTCCTAGATTGAATGACATGCATGTGCAATACATGGTTGTATATTCTCTTTGGCAAATTACTAAAGACTGCATGACCAATGAGCTTAAAAAGGTATTGTTAAAGAGCCGAGCTTTAGCTCGATTAAGCTCACAAAAAATGGAAGCTAATAATATCCTGGTAAAAGAAATAAAGAGTATACTTACCTCCAATACAAAATGCTTACTGCACCAACCAAAAGCAACGGAATTATAGAGTATGTTCCCTTTCGCTCGTCAATTCTTTCAATGATAAATATCGCAATAATTGAAGTGAAGGCAATGGTCATCTGGATTCAGTAAAATCATGTCCATAATACTAAAATAGTAGTTTGTAATCTGAACTGTAACAAATATACTGAATGATAATACTCACAGGCAAACGATCCCAAACAAGGCGAACATCATTTGGTTCAAGATGATAATACGAGGATCCAAAACCAACAGCAGCCACACCAATGTAAAAGAATGTCCAACCACAAAGCTCACCTTGCAGACTTACGTAAAAAATATGCATGAATTATTATTAATTAGTGATAAAACCAAAATATTCCCGATATAACAGTAACATACATCCACCAGCATACCTTAACTTGAAGAAGTTTTTATAATAGCAAAGTACGAGCCCTATGACACCAATAATGAAGAAAGGCACATTTGAAATGACATTCAGAGCATTAGGTATGCCTGAAAATAGTAACCATTAAGTGAAAAATGAACTGATGATTAACGGTGTATTAAAGGAAAATTAGTGCATCTTGCAACCAAATTATCACTGTGGAACATATCCAATTCCAATCATTTGTAGTAAGTTATGGGGACTATTATAGTTTTTACATTCAACCATAGGTTCGTTTGAAGAATGATGTGTCCTAAAGAGAGACAATTATAAAAACAACCTAAGACATTAAACTATTGATAACGAAGAACATAAAAACTATAGCACACTATATTACTCCCTTTGCTCAGAATCTTTCAATCCTTCATGGATGTCAAACATAGGATTTCCAACTTTAATGTGGAAAAAGATATTTGCAAACTACATTCAGGTTGAAATTAAGTAATACAAAACAATGCTTGTGTAAAACAAACACACAAAAAAAACAATTTTAGAACTAGGTTTGACATTACAAATCAAAGTGCAGGTCTTCTACAATATCCGAGCAGTCTATAGAATCAACAACTGATTTATACTTCTCAACACATTCAGCAAGCCATAACAACAGAAAATCAATACAATAGAATGCATCAACACAAAATTTGCCCTAGGTAGCCTGAATGAGCCAATTTGCTATTTACACGGTGAAGAACTTAACAATACCTAACCTATATACTCGTATTTTTAACTAAATTCAACCTCTACTCAATACTATCACCAAAATCACAATTCACAACAGCATTGAATTAAACCGAAAAAAACTCATGTTAACCGACATATTTGCCCTAGGTAGCCTGAATGAGTTGAATTCACTATTATATGGTGAACAACTTCAAAAGACCTAACCAAAAAACTCATGTTAACAACTAAATTCTACTTCTTTTCAATATTATCATCAAAACCATAACAGCATACATTAAACCGAACAACTCATATTAACCGATATATTTAGCCCTAGGTAGCCTGATCGAGTCAGAATTCACTATTATTCGGTGAAGCACATAAAAATACCTAACCGACAGAATTCACATTAACAACTAATATACAATGATCAAAATCACAACAGCATACAGTTAAACCTAATAAATCATGTTAACTGATATATATGCGCAGGTAGCCTGAATGAGGTAAATTCACTGCTTATACAACTTCAAAATACCTACCTAAAAGACGCATGTTAACAACTGGAATTACACTTCTTCACAATACTATCATCAAAAACAAATATTTGCCCTAGGTAGCCTGAATCAGTTAAATTCACTACGTATACGATATATAACATAAAAATACCTAACTGCTGAACTCACGTTAACAACTAAATTCCACTTCTTCTCAGTACGATCATCGAAATCACAGCAACATACATCTAAACCGAAGCTTGGATGAGTTGAATCCGCTACTTTAAATCGTGAAAAAAGAGATAATTAAAGTAATTTACCGAAGAATTTACGTTGATCGGCGAAATCGTGATACTCTTGATCTTGAGGAATTGACGGAGTAACGAACATGAGCACTACGAAGGATCCTATGGCTACTATCCATACGGTTACAGTCCGATTAGCCATAATTAATTACTGGTATGTGTATGAGTTTGTGATTTAGGTGTGGAAGATGACAGAGCAGACGGTTTGAAAGGATGTTGAATCGCCGGAGAGACGGTTGTCGGAGGTGGAGATTCGACGGTGAGGTTATCAAGTTTGACTATCCTCGTAAATGGGTGTAATAAAGTAAATATATGAGGGGGTGAATGTGTATTTGTTTTATATTTCTAGACTAAGCGTACCTCCTGTTACATGAGACAAAAGAAGCCACAACTTAATTAAATTTAAAGTCTATTACTATATGATCGCAATCTTGTCAACTTCATCATGCATCCAGTAAAACATGATAAAATAAAGATTAACAAAATAGTCAGCGAGTATAAAAGTTTTAATATATATAGCATAGAAATAAAAAGAGCATAATTCATATGTCAAAGTATTAATATGGCAATATGTAACATGCATGTATAAAAGGTAATATTCAAACCTAAATGTAAGACGTTGTGTGCACATAGCATGAAAATGTAAACTTAGCAATGAGCACGGATCCGAAAGGATCAATCTAAGCGATTGTCAATCTTATAGCGTTATATATGTTAAGGACGACTTGCAAGGTTAATAAAAATGCATAGGAACAAGTATGTAACACATAAGGCAAACAGACTATTAAACATGTAAGTGGATATGTAATAGTATAAGCATGTTCAATTTGTAGTATTTTGATACGTGAACATGTTTTCATCCCAAATAGTGTAAAAAGTAAAAAGGGATCATGTATACTCGCAGTTTGCAAAGTTAACAAAGAGGAAGATCACGAACGAGCGTAAGGATTTGGACGAGCGAACGAAATCTAGCCTAAAAGGGTAAAGGGAAATGTATAAGTGTATGATTAAGTTAAAGATTAACAAAAAGTAACACAAAGTGCAAATGAAAATGCAAAGGTAAAGTGGGTAGAAAATCTCAACAAAAGATTAATGAAATGATATATATATATATGTATATATATATATAATGGTTTCGATAAACATGTAAATGTATTATATGAGTATATATAATCATTATGTATGATGTGTTATAAGATGTTTAGATAATATAAAGGTACTAAGCATTATAAAGCTAAAGTATTCTTTTTATAATATGTAAAACATCTGGTTTAAGTTATTAAAACTAAGTTTCTATATTATTAGATAAATGATAAATAAGTAAGTAAATTTAAGAAAATAAATAAATAAAGTTAGAATTGAAAATTTTAATATTTATTTTATGTCTAAAATTATTTATTATATTTTAATTGAGTTTAAATGGACTTTAAGGTGATAGTGATGTTTCAAATGACAAAATTAATATAAAATGGTAAAAATTTCAAAATTTCAAAACTAAAAGTAAGCAATAATCTTTAATAGATCTCATAAGAGTTTCACCATAACACGAAATTACCATCCATTTAGTTGGTGGGATTTTGGTTCGATTTTGAAAAAATGTGCAAGAATGAAAAAATAACTATGGCATGTTAATACAAGTAGGTAGATGATGGGATTTGCATTCTAACCACTACATATGTCTACCTTAACATAAGACATCCAAACATTATGATAGTTTGGTGTCTAGGTTTGATTTTTGACGAGATAGCCCCCAACGAGTCAAACAAATGCATGAACACGAATAAAGGAAAATGAACATGAATGCAAGATGTTAGGTCATGTATGCACTTCTACAAGTCCCGATCGTAACATAATAACACTTAAACATGGTTTTTGGTTTGATAAGGGCTGGAAGTCAGGTTAGAGTTAGAAGGTTAGAATTGTGAGTAATATGCAAAAATGTAAAAGAATCCATAAATGATGCTTAAACCATTTTTGTTTATGGATTAAACATAATGTTTAAGCCTTAGATTCATACTAAAAACAAGAACAACAATAACTAAACTGAAAAGGAAGAAAGAAGTATAAACTTGGAAGTCAAACATTTTGGTTTTGAATGTTCTTAAAAAATGCAGAAGGTTAAGAGGATTTGAGAGTGAATTTGGAGTGTGTAAAGTGAAATGAGGCGATGTATGTGGTGTATTTATAGTGCGAAAACCGAGTTAGGTCAAATTAAATGGAAAAAAGTGGTTAGAAGTTGGAAGTTGGGTGAGAAAGTTAAAACTCGCAGCTGGGCGAAATCTACGATAAAAGTGTCTCTCTCGTACATCGCGGAGAGCAACTAAGGCTCCTTCGTGTGGCGCAGAGTGACGAAAGTCAAAAAAGTCAACTGACCTCCTCCGCGTGGCGTAGGAGGGCGCAGTTTCATAATTTTACAAAAGGCCCCTTGAAGTTGTTTGATGGTTAGTTTTGGCCAAAAACTCAAAGTTAAGCACGTATGAGTACATGTAAGCATACGTAAGGGTGTAATAAGGTGTAAACAATATAGACATGTATATGTAAGTTTGTAAAATGATTAAAATCTGTTAGGAAACTTTTTGTAAGTGTTGAAGAAAAATGTTGAAAAAAAATTGATTAGATTTGATGATGACAAAGTCAACAGGTCAAAATGAAGGAAGATAAATGGCAATTGAACGAAAGAAAGAAAAGCATCATTATCAAATAGATCAAAAATTCATCCTCAACAAGAAGGAAGATCAGATCAAAGGAATCTGATGTTTCTAATGAGAAATCTGATATTTATCATCAGAAATTGATAGGATCTGATCATCAGAATTCTGATGATCAAGGACATCAGATTTCCAATAAAGAGTTCATCAGAATTCTGATGAAGCAACTTGATAAAGAGATAAAGTTCTGCATGAACTCCTAGGTAACTAGTAGACTTTATAGATTCAATGAATATGCCAAAACCTACTTTTCACAATACAAGTGTTTGAATAAACAAATGCTTATTCATACCCAATATTCTATATAAATAGATAGCAATACACCGAATGAACAAGTGAGTTTAAGCCTTGCATTTATTACATCCTACAAAACTCCATTGCCCTTCACCAACAGAATTCTTTAAGTATTCGTTTGTACTAACCAATAATCATACAATCACCTTGTAATCTTTTCAAAAGTGATATAAACTTTAAAATTATGTATCTCGGTTTCTTGAAAGCTTAATTTCTTGTTCCGCGCATTATTTTTCATATTTGTTGAAATTATTTGCCAAGTTTAGTTAAAACATTGTTATCTGGGACAAACAATTGGTATCATGGTAGATTTAATAACTCATTTTCAAAACGATCAACTGCTCAAGTACATCTACTTGATATTCTATTTTTCAAAAACTCTTTTTTTAACTAAAAATGGAAAACTTTCAAACACTGAACAATGTATTCAACACCGGGTCTATGTCAAAGCCCCCGACATTGGTCAGAGAGGAGTATCCCCAATGGAGAATCAGGATGATCAATATCCTTAATAGACATGATCGAGCTCTGTTTCAATCCATTAAGAGAGACCCACATATTCCCCGTGATGAAATTGTTGTTGTTCCAGAAACTGGTTAAACTCTAGCAATACCTGCGTTATGGGCTCCTAAACAAGAAAGTTATCGGAGTGACGCTGACAAGGCATCGGTGGAAGCTGATAAAAGGGCCAAATCACTATTGATAATGGTACTTCCAAATGACATATTTTCTCAAGTAGATGCATGTGCATTTGCAAAAGAAATATGTGATCAGTTAGAAAATCTTTATGAAGGAAGAGAAAGAATGAAAAGAAACAAGAGAACCAACTGTGTTTCTTCATATGAATGATTTAAAAGTCTTTCTAATGAAAGTCTTTCAGAAACTTATAACAAATTGCAAAAATTCTGAATGAACTAAAAAAATTTGGTATTGAAAAATCAAATGATGAAAGAAATGTTAAAAGATACTCTACTTAGGGAATGGAGAAGTTTTACCATGACCTTAGCCTCTACCTTAGAGTTAGGTGATCTGAAGTTGCATGATCTCTATAGCATCCTAGTCCCATGAGATTAAGAGATATATGAAAATTCAAGCCAAAGAGGATGACCTTTAGCTCTTATCTCGAATACACAAAGAGTCAAAACATCAGATCCTTAGTCCTCATATGCCCAAACATTATAATCAGAGAATTCTGATACTTCATCAGATTAGTCTGTATTTGTGCTATAACACTACTCACAAAAACCTTTGAGCAAATACTAAGAAAAGGAAACTCCAAACATCAAAAAAGTGACAAAGGAATGTTGGAAAGAAGATTCAAAGAGAAAGGAAAGTCAAAAGTAGTGTGTTACAAATGTAATCAAAAGGGACATTAAGCATCATAGTGCAAAAACAAGAAGCTAAAGGATGTTTCGTACTATGAAAAGAAACTGGAAGAAGCCAATAAGCAACAACAAATCAACCTGATTGCTGAAATTGATACTTGGTTGACAGATGATTCATCAGATGATGATGGAGAAAAAATGGCCAACTTTTGTCTCTTGACAAAGATATCAGATGAAGATTCAAAACCAATAGACAATTAAGTAAGTTCAAACATTCAAGATTAAAAGCATCAACTAAACAAACTGATGACCGATTTTAAAAGTCTGCAAGAAAAACAATCTGCATAAAATAGAAAATTTTGTGAATTGCAGAAATTATAAATAACCGCATAAGCGCCCTATAAATAGAGAAAAAAATAAACCAATAGACATTCAAAGACCGATTTTAATAAAGTGAGCCTCCCTCCTCTAGAAAGAACTAAAACTTTCCATATAGCCAACCGAGCTTTAACAACAGCAATACCCGGTTTCCAATTCTTGTAGAGATTCATGTTTGCTCCCATCAATAGGCCCAAATAAGTAAAGGGCAAGAGGGCGTGCTTACGATGGAGTTTAGAAGCCATTTTCTATGGTTCGGGACACCAATATCATATAGAGAGGATTCATGATAATTAACTTTCAAACCAGACACCAAATAGAAAGCCCGTAAAAGTCTAGCAATGGACTCTACATTAGATTCCAACCATTCCCCCAAAAGGAGGACATCATCCGCATACATGAGATGTGAGATACATGGCTCGTCATATGGGAGACGAAATACCCTGAGAAAAGATTTAGCTCCTCGGCTCTATTAATAAAACATGTGAGGGCTTCCATGGCGAGAATGAACAAAAACGACGACGACGGGTCCTCTTGTCTAACTACACGAAAGCATTGAAATTCGAGTGGGGGAACCGCTTACTAAAACCGAGGCTCTGGCAGAGTTAAGAATCGCCAAACTCCATATCCTCCATTTATTAGGAAAATTCATTTGCGCCAACACTAAGTCTAGGAAGACCCAATTACACGTATCGTACGCCTTTTTCGAAATCAACCTTAATTATGAGAGCCTCTTTCTTAGACCGCTTCAACTAGTTAATTATGTCATTGACGAGTAACAGACCATCCATAATGTTGCGGTTGGTAAGAAACTCTGATTGGTTATCTGAAACAAGATTATTGATCACACTTTTGATGCGCCTTGCCAAAAATTTGGATATAACTTCAGATAAGCAACCGATGAGGCTAATAGGCCTGGAATTGTTAAGGGTCTGTTTGGTATGGTGTAATGGAATAGACGAGAAAATGGAATGAGCAAGGTAATGAAATGGACGAGTGAATGGAATGAACGAGGTAATGAAATGGACAAGGTAATGGAATAGATTATTATTATTCCATGTATTGTTTGGTAACCATGTGAGAATGAAATGAATCATTACTTTATGTTGTTTGGTAGAAAAGAATAAGATCAGTGGTGATTGGCGGTAGTCATTGGTGGTGGGTGGTAATAGGTAGCAGTGATAGAAGTGGTTGGAGGTGGCGACGACGACGGTGAGAGGTGGCGGCAGCGATGGTGGTGTTGGTGGTGGGTGTTGGCAGGTGACGGAGGCGGTGGAGGGTAGCGGTAGAGGTGGGTGGCGTTGCCAGGTGGAGGTGGTGGGTGGTGGCGGGTGACGACAGGGGCGGAGGTGTCAGCGGTAGGTGACGGTGGGCGAAGGTGGTGGAAGGTGGTGGTGGAGGTAGGTGACGGGTGACAGCGGAGGCGGAGGTGGGTGGCGGAGGGTGACGGAGGGAGCAGAGGTGGGTGGTGGCGACTTTGGAGGGTTGTGGTTTTGTTAATGAAGTGTGAAAGGAGGGATGGAATTAAAAAAAACAGGGGGGATGGATGGAATGATTTTGACGGAATGAAATGTCTTATGTAATGAGTAATTCCATTCCTCAACCAACCAAACACTTTTTTTTCATTACCTCATAATGGTCCATTCTATTCCACCTCTCTTCTAGCATACCAAACGCAACCTAATGTAAAACGGGTCCTTAACTTTAGGAATGAGTGTAATAAAACTAGAGGCTAATTGTACCACCCTAACAAAAAAATAGTTAAATACATCCATAAAATTTTGTTCTAGAAGCGACTAGTACCTTTTAATGAAATTGATATTGAACCCATTGGGACCTAGGGCCCGGTTCCCGTCGCAATCCTAAATTGCCGATTTCACTTCAATGACCGTGAATTCTTCCACTAGAGTAGCAGCATCCAACTCCGGTAACCAATAAATATTAAATCATGAAAAAAGACGGTCGAGTGTCTAGGGGTTCTTTAAATTTGCTTGAAAAAACCTCAATACCTCAGCTTTAATTTTATTAGGCTTAGTACACCACCTTCCATCAATATCTAACCATTCAACTGAGAACGATAAAGTCTTGGGTTAATTAGCCAATAGAAAAATGACGAGGTCTCATCACCTTCTAAAGCCCTCTTAACTAGGGATTTTTGTTTAAGGTCTAAGAGTCGGTTAATATCACATTTAGGGATGACAATGGGTCAGGTTCGGGTTGAGTATTAGTAATCCCATACCCGACCCAATACCCGTCAGGTATCAGGCATACCCACGGTTATCAGGTATACCCATTAATTTGTTAAAAGATATACATTGGGATTTCCAAATCCATTTCTTTTTTACTATTATAATTATTATACAATTTTATTTATAAAACAACTATTATAAAATGTACATATACACTTCACAACATACAAAATATAAATATTTTTATCAAATATATATACTAAAAGAAAATTTATTTTTTTCACATCATGAACATACTAAAATAAATCATTAATAGACAAGGGTTAACGAAAAATAAAAATAAACATTAAAAAACCGGGTATATGATCGGGTATAGTTTGGTTAAACGAGTATGTGGTTTCGGGTAATCGGGTCGGGTATCACCTAATCCCGTACCCGACCTATACCCCCAAAAATTTTTAAAACTAATCCTATAGGATACCCGACGGGCTCGGGTATTTTTTCCATCCCTAATTACATTGGAGGAGCTGCTTTTTATAAAATTTGCAGCAAATTCGTCTTCCGATAATAACCTCATCTCCATGACATTTTCAACCATACCGGCTTGAGCTTTAAAAGATTCATACTTACCATTAGTCTCACGAATAGATGACATGTGCCAAGCTCTAATTGCTTCCTTAAAACACTTCAGCTTAGCAGCCAAGACTAAGTCTGGAGGGTCCAAGTGCGAAAACTCTGCATCGCAACTAGTAATAACGAAGTTCAAGTCTGGCTCATTCAACCACGAATTAAAAAATTTAAACAACTTATCTCCAACGTTGCAAGGGCTCGTGATGAGAGAAATCGGACTATGATCCAAATATCCTTTGTTAAGGGCGGTGAAAGCTGCCTATGGCCAAAGATTCCAAAAACCGCTACAAACAAGAACCCGGTGCAACTTACTAAACTTTTGACTATTACCCGCTCGGAAGGTGAACTGCCGACCTTGCATAACATACTCCATTAACCCGACGTCATGAATAAAATCATTGAAACGTTGGGCATTAAGGTGATTGAATTGAATAATGAATTAAGTCTTTCCTTAGGAAAACAAACTTCTTTAAAGCCTTCTAACAAAATCCAAACCCCATCGAACCTAACCAATAAGTTTCTCAACGAGTTCTACAGGTCAATTCTAGCAAGAGGGTCCTGGGGGCGTACACGTTAACAACATTAAGAGCTTGAAGAGAGCCGACTGACCTGACAGTCCTCTAACTAGCAGAAAGTTCTGATGCTTGATAATCAAAACCAAACCATATAATAATAATAATTAGTCATTAAACAAACCGTAATCAAATCATTCTCAACCACCTCAATCAATCAAGTATATTATTCTCAAAGGTTCATCTCTTCAACTCAACACATTTACAAGGACCCAACATGTAACATAACACAATCCTCATATTCCCAAATCCAAACCCCAACCAACCTCCAACAAACCCAAAACCCGCCGTCACCACCAAAACCCTCCTCACACCTCACCAACAATGTCGCAATCATTGGAGCTTCTGCTAATCCAATTCCTCATGCCGGACAACGACGCACGCCGCCAAGCAGAAGACCAAATCAAGCGCCTCGCCAAGGATCCACAGGTGGTTCCGGCACTCATCCACCACTTACGCACCGCTAAAACCCTAACGTCCGCCAACTCGCCGCCGTCCTCCTCCGCAAGAAGATCACCGGTCACTGGGCCAAATTGCCGCCGCAGCTCCGCCAGCTTGTTAAACAGTCGCTTATTGAAAGCATCACTATGGAGCACAGGTTGTGAATTTGTTGCTTGTTTTGTGTCGGTTTGTGTTAATATGTAGGGTTTGTTTGTGATTTTTGTTATTCAGTTTAATTAGGTTTTTGTGAAATTGAAGTCTGGTAAAGTAAGTTTTTGTAGAAAGTGAGACGTTTGTTTGAAGAACACGCATTAATTGACAATTTTGATTCGGGAAAATGATTATTATGTGATAAGTTTTTTGGTAAGTGGATAATTTTGGCTGTAGAAATGAAGACTAGTATACATATTATTCAAATATCGTCTAAGAAGTGTAGTATGACAATTTGGATGATTGGTTTAAAGTTATTGGAACTTGGAAGTGTAATATTAGTTATGGTTATAAGCAGTTAAGCACCTTGTCATTATGGACATTGATGCACTGATTAATGAACACGCATCAGTTGTCAACTTTTGATCAGCAAAAGTGAATAGCATGGGATAAGTTTCTAGTAGAAAGTGTATAATTCTGACCGACGATATGAAGAATTGTATTGATGTTATTCAAATATAGGGAGGTTATTTGAGAAGTGTAAAGAGGAGAACGAGCTAATGCAATTTAATGGTTCAATTCTTTGGTATGTATACATCAACTCATTAAAATTATTTTGTTTTTTTTAACGTTAATTCTTACATATGTTTTTTAAATAACGGTTTTTCAATTAATATTTCTTAATTTAGTTCATATTTATGTGTATGTTATATACATCAAAACTCATTAAATTATTATTTTTTTGTATGTTTTTTAACGTTTAAACTTTTCTTACACATATGTTTGTTTTATAAATAAACGGAGTTTTTTCACATATAATATTTCTTTCTAATTTCAAGATAGACAAATAAACATTGCATTTCAACCATTTTCTTATATTTTTTATATTTTTAAAATTGGAAAAATAATTTTTATTTCTTATTCTCCGTGTTCTTGCATTAATTTGTCTTCTGAATTTAACTTTTCTCATTCAAATGTTGTCTAAACAGTATAGAATGACAATCAGGATAAATGGTTACAAGTTATTCGAACATGGAAGTCTAGATTTTGTTATGCTGCTGTTAAATATTATATTGTTCATAAGCATCTTGTCATTTTGTTTGGATGCACCGAATAGGTTCAAAGGCATTCATTTAATGGCCTCATTTTGACCTTAAAGAGATATCAATGATCATGCTAAATATCTTATGCTTCTTTTGAGATTCTGTTATTACACATTTATTTTATTCGCTATCCCCTTTATGCAGTAAATGTGTTTGGTTATATTGTTTTTATGTTTTCTCATCAACAAAGTAATAGTAGTTGGTCTTGATGGATGTTTTTTTTCAGTCCACCCGTGAGGCGAGCTAGCGCAAATGTGGTGAGTATTATTGCAAAGTACGCAGTTCCTGGTGGAGAATGGCCAGATTTACTGCCGTTTTTGTTCCAGTGCAGTCAGAGTCCACAAGAAGACCATAGAGAGGTACACACCACTCTTATTGCTCGTTTACTACAAGAATCATGTAAAAACCTTCACATTTTTATAGATAAAAGGTTTAACCCATCTAGCATGAAAATGAGCGATTAACCATTCACTGATAAGAAATAAAGCTGTCTGATTTAGTTTTAACCCATCCAGCGTCATATATTTGATATTATGATAATAGATGTGTTTTTTTATGATGCTAGGTGGCATTGATATTGTTCAGCTCCTTAACCGAGACAATTGGGGATTCGTTTCGACCATATTTTGCTGATTTACAAGCTCTTCTACTCAAGTGTCTACAAGATGAGACTAGCAATAATGTTAGAGTTGCTGCTCTCAAGTAATAATATTTTTTTATCAGAACTTGTAGCGATAAAACACATGCACAGAACACGAAACTTATAATTTTGATTTACTGTAAATATTTTAGTGCTAATATAATGCTTATGCTTTCAACAGGGCGGTTGGCTCTTTTATTGAGTTTACTCATGATGCCGCTGAAGTGGTAAGTTTGTTTAATCCTTCTGCCGTATGTTAAACATGGCTTTATTTTAAAATAGCTCACTCAGTTACATAAATTGTTATATTGACACTTATGGCTGTAATACTTGCCTTTCCTTAATTCTTTTAAATGTTTTATGTATTGACTATTGATTCAAATAGTTACTTGAAATTGTTGACTTTGTTTAATTGACCAGGTTATACACCAAAATATTGATTATGTATTTCTAAAGATGCATCACTATAATATTCATACAGATTAAATTTAGGGAATTTATTCCTAGCATCTTAAATGTTTCAAGACAATGCATTGCCTCCGGTGATGAAGACGTTGCAATAATAGCTTTTGAAATATTTGACGAGTTGATCGAGTCTCCAGCACCACTTCTTTTAGATTCCGTCAAAGCCATTGTCCAGTTCTCTCTCGAGGTTTGCTCCAGTCCAAATTTGGATTCCAGCACACGTCATCAGGTTAAAAAACTTCACACCTTTTAATATTACTTTTTTCCTCATGCTTTTCTGTTAATAGTTATAATAATAATGTATCAGGCTATTCAAATCATTTCATGGCTTGCAAAGTACAAATCTAGTTCCCTTAAGAAGCATTCACTGATCATCCCGATCCTTCAAGTTTTATGCCCACTGCTAAACAGAGTCAGCCAATCGGGAAGAAGGCGATGATGATCTGGCACCTGATCGCGCTGCTGCAGAGGTTCTCGATACAATGTCGTTAAAGTTGCCAAAACATGTGTTTCCGCCTGTTTTTGAGTTTGCTTCTTTGAGCAGTCAAAGTGTTGACCCGAAGTTTCGAGAAGCTTCAGTCACAGTTTTGGGTGTTGTTTCAGAGGGTTGTTTGGAGTTAATGAAAGAGAAGCTTGGGCCTGTTCTTCATATAGTTTTAGGGGGTTTAAGAGATCCTGAACAGGTTGTAAGAGGAGCTTCTTCTTTTGCATTAGGTCAATTTGCTGAGTATCTGCAACCCGAGATTATTTCCCATTATGAAAGCGTTCTTCCATGTATATTAAATGCCATAGAAGATTCATCTGATGATGTGAAGGTATATACAGATAAGAAACTCATCAGTTCTTAATCGGCGGTGAACGGTGTTGTTCAAATCTTTGTTTCTGGCAACTGCTTTTTGTGCTTTAAAACCATTAAATTTTCAGAAATTCTGATGGCAATCCCCAATACGTTACTTATAATTAACGATGACATGGCGATAGCTTTAACCATAATGAATTTTCTTTTGAAACGACACTAACTGGTTGAAGATTGCCTGAATGGAGATTGAAAGTCGAGAGGTTTATATGGGGCGAACAAAGTTGGTTACCCATAATATAAGTTGGAGCAAAGTTGAATTACGTTTTTTTAAAGTTTGATGAATATTATTTTTCGTATTTTCAATGGAAGAAATTCAAATTTCTATGCAGGAGAAGTCATACTATGCATTGGCAGCATTTTGTGAGAACATGGGTGAAGAAATTCTCCCTTTTCTTGATTCTTTGATGGGAAAACTATTTGCCGCTCTGCAAACAAGCAAGCGTATGTTGCAGGAAACATGCATGGTAATGATACAATATATTTTATATATAAACTATTTATAACGTCAGTAAGCTAATTATAACTTACGCTTGCTTTTTTGTAGTCGGCAATTGGTTCAGTTGCATCTGCTGCGGAGCAAGCATTTCTTCCATATGCTGAACGGGTTTTGGAATTGATGAAAAATTTCATGGTGCTTACAAGCGATGAGGACCTTCGATCACGAGCTAGGGCTACAGAGCTGGTGGGCATAGTTGCCATGGTTGTTGGAAGGGCAAGGATGGAACCGATTTTACCGCCTTTTATTGAAGCTGCAATTTCTGTAATACGCTTGTCATTCTTTTCTATATCTAAAGTTGAAAATCGGCTAAATTTGGTGTAACATTGTTGTCCAATATTTTTATTATTTAATTAATATTAATAATTAGCATCTCAAATATGATTAACAAATAATATCCTTTCATAATAATCATTTTTTAAATAAAGTGATCTAAAAAATATAGACTTTTTCCGATATGTTTATCCTGTTTCCTACCCCCTTTTTACTTCTCTCAAACCAACTTTCGTCCAAAGGCTTCGTCCCAGAGGTTTGGCCAGTTTTGCGACTTTCGTTCAAAGGTTTATTTTTCCACATCTGGATCCAAAAGGTTTGAAATATTGCAATTTTCATCTGCTCGTTAACTCCATTCATTTTTCCCTGTTAAGGCAGGGGTATTTTTGTCTTTTTAAACTTAAAGGGCAATTCGGTCTTTTTTACTTTATGTACAGACATTTAGCATAATGTACAAGTATTCAAAAAAGACGAAAATGCCCTTAAGTAAACAAAAAAGACGAAAATACCCCTGCTCTAACGGAGAAAAAGGGATGGAGTTAACGAGCCGGATGAAAATGACAAGATTTCAAACCTTTTGGATCCAGATGCGGAAAAACAAACCTTTGGACGAAAGTCGCAAAACTGGCCAAACCTCAAGAATGAAAAACATTTGATCTGTAAGAGATGAAATGGTTATTTATTTAGCCATTTGATCTGTAAGAGATGAAACATAATGCTAGTTGAAGTCTTCATGAGTCAATATACTATTTAGGGATATGGGCTGGAGTACAGTGAACTTCGCGAGTATACGCATGGATTTTTCAGCAACGTAGCTGAAATTTTGGAAGATGGAATGGTTCAGGTATACGTGTATGTTTTACTTTGGGTTATGTGCTGGCAAAAGTGATATTGGTTTAATTTGTTGATTATAATTACTGTTTGTAACAGTATCTACCTCATGTTGTGCCTTTGGCGTTTGCTTCGTGTAATCTTGATGATGGTTCTGCTGTTGATATCGATGATTCTGATGATGACGATGAGAATGTAAATGGATTTGGTGGAGTATCATCTGATGATGAAGCTCATGATGAACGAGAATGAGAAATATCAGTATAAGAACTGGGGTTTTAGATGAGAAAGCGGCTGCAACTCAAGCCCTTGGTCTTTTTGCTCTACATACAAAGAGTGCTTATGCCCCGTATCCTTTATGCTCGTATATGTTCTATTTTAAAAAAAAATCAATTAGCACCCAAAGATGTAGTCTTTAATGATCTCAAGCTATTTGGAAGAGTCATTAAGGATTATGGTGAAGCATTCCAGCTATTTCCATGAAGATGTTCGACTTCAGGCTATTACTGGTATAAAAAGTAAGTAATAAAAATTCACATTTGGCATATTTCATGGTATATCCATGTATGTAACATAACATGCACCATTCGAAATCATATGTAGATTCTTTTTGGTTATATGTACTGCTACTTCGAGCTCTAAAGTTCAATTGATTTTGAATGGCAGATATTTTGATAGCCGCACATGCAGTCTTCCAAGTTCAAAATGTAAGTGTACACTAATTCGTGTATTAGAAATCATTGTGGTTATACAGAGTGTAATAGTTTGCCCTGTTTTGCAGGATGGAGCATCCAAGGCAAGAGAAATCTTCGGTAAGTTGATGACTTATCTATGTGAAAAATGAAGTTTGTCACTAATTCAATTGTTCAATTGATTGTTTCACAATAATTTATAATTCAGAATCGGTGATGAATATTTATATCAAGACAATGAACGAAGATGATGACAAAGAAGTGGTTGCTCAAGCTTGCATGAGTGTAGCAGATATCATCAAAGACTTTGGATATGTCGCTGTTGAACCTTGTAAGGATATTTTTATGATATTTTTTCTCGTATAAACTAACCTATCAAATATCAAATGTACTCAATACTTTATGTGGTTGAAATTCAGATATGCCTCGGCTTGTAGAGTCCACTCTGGTCTTACTTAAACAGGAATCAGTCTGTCAACATATAGAATCAGACAGTGATATAGATGATGATGACACTGAGCACGATGAAGTGCTTATGG
Source organism: Scalesia atractyloides (assembly GCA_947069175.1). Taxonomy (NCBI): domain Eukaryota; kingdom Viridiplantae; phylum Streptophyta; class Magnoliopsida; order Asterales; family Asteraceae; genus Scalesia; species Scalesia atractyloides. The sequence continues at coordinate 43,564,015 of CAMTDV010001632.1, forward strand.
ATGCTGTATCAGATCTCCTTCCTGCATTTGCCAAAGCCATGGGCACCCACTTTGCACCAATCTTTGCAACTTTATTTGACCCGTTGATGAAATTCACGGTGAGCTTACTCAACACTTACGGTGTAGAAGTTTTGCGCCATTTCCTTTTTTATTTTCTGTAAAGGTGGCAATATCAACCCATTTATTTGTGTTGTATTACATCTCTAATGGGTTATGCAGGCTAAAAGGTGTAATTAAAATGGATATGCGGTTGAATGGGTCAAACGGGTCGGATGCTAATTGGAGTGTATACAAATGCATAAAAACTTCCAAGGCGCTCTATCAGAAAGATTAGATAATTATCTGTATAGGGTTCAGTTATTGTACAAATGGGTCTTGAACATAAAAATTGGCTTAACATGAGAAGTGAAGGAGGGAATTGTTTTTTTTGTTTTGAAATTTTTTCCCATCTTATTAGTCATTTATTTTAGTCCTAGAATCGAAAAAAATCGTGATTTTACACTACTAGAGTAATTATGTAATTACTGTAGAGTAATTATAATTACTCTACAAAAGTTACGTAGTTACTCTACTAGTATAAAATAATGATTTTTTATTACATTTTGCAATAAAACATCGTACTTAAGTAGATAGTACAAAAAATAAAAGACAAAGCTTCCTTCACTTCACATGTTAAGGCCATTTTGTATGTTAAGACCCATTTGTATTTGATCCTTACACTATCCTTATAATACAGTTTTTGTTACCTTAACACATTAAGTGTGTATACTTTTTAAAAGTAAACAATACTAGCTTTGTGGGTCAGCTTAACCTGTTTTAACCTGCACAAGGTTTACCCAATTTGATTCAAACCCCTTTAACCTGTTGCGCCCTCTTTGATTTTCTGTAACTCTTGTGAAATGGTGGTCCTGCAGAAAGGTTCACGTCCAGCACAAGACCGGACGATGGTGGTTGCATGCCTTGCAGAAGTTGCTCAGGATATGGGTGCTCCAATTGCTGCCTATGTTGATGTACTTTCTTTTGATATGATTTCATATACTTTTCACATGGCAATTGTAATTTATCAATTATTAATTATGGGATTTTCAATCATGTTTCAGGCAATTATGCCCTTGGTTCTTAAAGAATTAGCTTCATCATCTGAAACTAATAGGAGAAATGCTGCATTCTGTGTTGGAGAGTTGTGCAAAAATGGTGGCGCTTCCAGTCTCAAGTATTTTGGTGATGCGTTACGTGGTCTTTATCCATTGTTTGGAGAATCCGAGCCAGATGATGCAGTAAAGGATAATGCTGCTGGTGCAGTTGCAAGGATGATTATGGCCCACCAGGATTCCGTCCCGTTAAACCAGGTTCATATTCTTCTTGATGTTGTTTCGAAAAGGTGTTCACGAATGAAATATCAGGAGTTTTGTTTAACACACTAAATCCGGTTCATTTCCTTTATATTTTTTTTTATCTTCAGGTTCTCCCTGTTTTTGTCAAGGGTCTTCCTTTAAAGGAAGATCATGAGGAATCCATGCCTGTTTATAGCTGCATTTGCAACCTTGTTTTATCATCTAACCCGCAGGTACTTGTTTTCTATCATGTATGTTTAATCATTTGGTTTGACCTGACTGAACTATTCATGTCTCTAATTTCTAAATCTTGTTGTTAACAGATTGCTCCTTTAGTTCCGGATTTGGTTAATGTTTTTGCACAAGTAGCTGCATCCCCACTTGAAACACCTGAAGTGAAAGTGCAAATAGGAAGGGCGTTTGCTCATTTGTTATCAATTTATGGTCAACAGATGCAGCCCCTCTTGGGTAGTCTCTCACCTGCTCATGCTAATGCTTTGGCTGCCATTGTACCAAAAAGTTGACGGTAATCAACCTCAAGAACATGTTCGCCAGCAATTCAAAAACAGTTCTTTCCTCAAATGAAATCGTTATTCTTTATTGAGGTGTCAGATTACCAGAAAGACTCATTTTTCAGTCAGGTTTGCTACATTTTTGAAATCGTTTTCTACTTTACCTTGGTTATGTTACTAATCATTTTATAATATGATCATTTTCAGGTCTTTGTTTGCCTCGATCAATCTCCAGTTTTCCCCAATGGAGTTACATATATTTTTTTCTTTTTTGATGTGGTATTCATTTCGTCACCCTCTTGCTGTTTGTTTTTTCTTATAATATGATCATTTCATATAGTGAAGAACATTCAGGTGTGTATGATAAGGCAATGGGTTTTAGGGATTTATCTTCATACAAAGTGTGATCGGAAGGTTTGGTGGAAGTTTTGTTTTTTTTGGTTTGTTGTGAAGTCGAGTGAATAACAAGTGCTTGATTTAATGGTTATCTCTCTATTCTTGTGCCATATATTCTTTCGAAGCTTGTTTTTTTTTTTTGCAAATGTATGCGTAAGAGATATTTGGGTGGAGTTATTGTTTATTTGTTGCGCCTATGTGATTTTTTAATAGATGGGGTAAGGCTGTACACGAATCATGGTCCGTACCACATATAAGCTAATGTTTTACCATTTTGTTGCCGTTCAAATAAAACGGCCCTTTCCTCTAGAAATGGGGTTTTAACTATTTTAAAACTGTAGGAGCCGCTTTGACCGTTCTCTAAGTTGTCGGCGTTCGCCATAAGACAAGCACCATCGTGGCATAAATGCATCAGAGAAGAATCCAACCAAGCCAACATTATCAACCATTGCAACAAACATTTCACCTCGAGAAAATGAACATCAAGAAAACCTTTTGAACATTAAGAAACTAATCTAATGAGTCTAATCTAACAAAATATACAGGCTCTTAATCATATTAAGCATGCATTTTTGAAACGGAAGACGTTCTGGTTTTTGCATGTGTTTGGTTGAAAATCCTATGAAAATTATACTGGTTTTTGTGATTTGTGTTTTAAACTACCCTATTACATATATTTTGACAATACCTCCCCATGAACAACCACCATGACCTCAAAGTGTGAAATTTGGAAAAAAAGCAATGTGAAGTCATCTGCAAATTCCCATGTAGCATCCGATATTGGAGTGTTCTAGTGAATCAAATACTTCACTGCGGTGCGGTTGTGTTTTCTAAAGTAACCATATCCCGGTCAAGAATGTGTGAGGTTAAAGATGTGTTTTCTAAAGTAACCATATTCCGGTCAAGAATGTGTGAGGTTAAAGATGAAAACGCGAAGTCGGCATGGGAATAACTGTGGTAGGCGGTCCAACAGCTCGTTTCAATGGTATCAGATGGAATGTATGACGAATGAGCTATCCAAAGGTAAGTCAAGCCAGTATGCTATCGGTCCTACTTTTTCCACAATGAGGAATGATCCATAATATTTGGTCACCTTCAAAAACACCCATGAACCCACCTCAAATGACATTTCCTTGCGATGTTTATTTACACACTGTGCAGAGGCAGAGGAAACCCGTAGAGGGCCTGAAAGGGAGTCATTCCAAGAGCCGTGTGATAAATGGTGTAGTATTATCATTCCGCCAACTAAACCAGCTAATAGAGCACTAGGAAAACTGATACGTACCGACCCACAAGGACCTGACTTGTGTCTGCAAGATTAGTAGATTGAAGGGGTCAATCCTTGTTCCAGTAGAGCCTCATTATTAGGAAAAGCACGTTTCATTCAGTTTCTTTCAGCTTCTTTAAATTGTAATCGTTGCATCATGAAAGGATAAGCAGAAAAACTGAATCATATTAGTCTTGTTCTTTATCTTTGTTTCTTGGAGTTTGACCCGCTCAACAGGTTAGCCTAACCCACTTAACGGTTCCTATCAAAAACCATGACTCGTAAGTAATTTTTCAGGCACCTGTTGACCGGTTGGGCTTAGCCATCCGTATGGGGATTGTATGCGGTGGATAAGCTAGGCTAAGGACACCCCATGCATGTTTCTTGATTACTGCCTCATGACACTTAGAACGTCTATTTTTACTGTGCATAACATAAATATATGTTAGATGACCTCTTGTTAGTTCATTACATGTTTAAATTATAGTATCGAGCTCGGGTTCAGGCTTGGGATCTACTTAGTCTTAGCCGATAAATATTTAAAGGATTTCATTATTAGTTTATTATTATTTGTGGTATTGATCTTTTGTAATTATAGACAGATTAGAATTCCTTATTTATAGGTAGGGTTATCTTGTATTGCTCCCTTTTAAAGGGTTGTTTTGGCTCAATGGAGATCATCAGAGAATTCAATACCATCGAAACTTTCATGGTATTAGAGCACCGGTTCTGATTACCCTACCTTCTTTTTTTCTTCCCAATAGTTCAGATTTTTTTTCTTCTTCTCCATATGACAAAATCAGATGGCGAAGCAGGCTCATCAAACCCTACGGCTCCTGTACCTCTTCACCCAGCCTATTCAATGACAAACATTCAATCAAAAATCCGTACTCTCGACGGAACCAAGGTAACCTACACATCGTGGGTTAAGCTATTCAAATTTCACGCCGTCGCGTACAAGGTTCTGGACCATCTTGATGATACACCATCACCGGAATCCACCGATCCCAAGTTTGCTGCGTGGAAAGAATTAGATGCACTCGTATCGCAGTGGATTTACAACACTATTTCAGACGATCTTCTCACAAGGGTTCTTGATACCGATTCAATGGCCAGAGACACATGGAAGAAACTGGAAAAGATTTTCTGCAGTAATAAACAGGCAAAGGCTGCTGCACTAGATGCAAAATTCGTTAATCTCAATCTTACTGTGTGTTCGTCACTTGATGATATTGTCAGCAGTTGAAAGAAATTGCTAACAAGCTCGCCGATGTTGATTAACCCGTAACGCACTCCAGACTCGTCTTGAAATTGGTTCGTGGCTTGTCTCCGGAATTCGACACCACCACCCAACTCATCCATTCTCAAAACGCCGATTGGAATACCGCAATCTCGATGCTTCGTGATGAAGTTCTTCGACAGGAGGCTAGACAACCTAAAGCATCTTCTGTTATGGTGGCACACAACCCTTCTCAAAACCCTAACCCCTCCGCCGATCAGAGTCCCAATCAATACTCCAACCAGCAGAATCATTACTGTGGCAGGAGCAGGGGACGAAGCCAGCCATACCGTGGTTGAGGGGGTCGGGGCAGAGTCAACAGATTTCAGTCCGGTAATTGGGCCTTTCAAACTCCATTGGGTCAACCAACTTATCCACAGTGGGCTTGGTGGAATACTCCACCTTGCCCTATATCTAAGTCAGACTTCATGGAGGCCAAATAACAGCCCTCATTCAGTCCAACAAACATCAACCAATTTCGTTGGTTATCCGCCATCCCAAGGCCCATTTACTGCCGGTTTAGACGCGATCAGCCAATCTGATTTGAGTGCAACCTTCAATACTATGCAATTGCAGTACACCGATCCAAATCTCATCATGGACACGGGAGCCGAAGATACGTCACCGAAAATCGAGGTATGATACAACAACATGACTCGTCTACTGTTAACACTAAACTTATGGTCGGTAATGGCAAATTTTTACCAATTAAGGGCTCGGCATCAGTTTTCTTCCAATTCACAACCGCACCTACATTTTACCAAACATCCTTTATAGCCCTCACATTATTAAAAATCTTGTCTCTGTCCGTCGTTTTACTCGGGATAATAATGTTTCAATTGAATTTGACCCGTTTGGCTTTTCTTTGAAGGATCTCAAAACGGGCCGCCTACTTTCCCGCTACAATAGCACGGGAAACCTCTATCCAGTCACGCCACCAACTCTTCCTCCACAAGCTTGCTTTATCTCCACTACTTCCTTACCATGGCATGATCGACTTGGACACCCCGGAGTTCAAGTTCTAGATGTTCTTAGCAAAAATTTTAATTTCCTTGTAATAAGCATTCTACTTTCTGCAATTCCTGTCATTTGTCGAATAATAAACGATTACCATTTTATGAATCACATTCGTTTACTTTTTCTCCGTTTGATATCATTCATTGTGATTTGTGGACGTCTCCTTTACTTAGTAAATCCGGGTACAAGTATTACATGGTATTGATTGATAATTTCTCTCACTTTGTTTGGGTTTATCCACTTCGATATAAGTCGGAGACTTTTCCAACATTCGTTAAATTTCATCAGTTAATTGTCACTCAATACAACCGCAAGATCAAAACTTTTCAATGCGATTTAGTGGGCGAATTTGACAACCATGCTTTCAAAAATTTTGCCACCCAAAATGGCCTTCTATTTCGTTTTTCGTGTCCACAAACATCCTCTCAAAAAGGCCGTGCGGAACGGATGATCCGTCGTCTCAATGACATCATCCGCTCCCTCCTCATTCATGCCAATCTTCCCCCTTCCTTTTGGGTGGAAGCTTTACACACGACCACTTACCTACACAACATTCTTCCCACTAAACGCCTAAATTACTTCACCCCCACCTTTGCTTTCTACCTTAGACATCCAACTTATGACCATTTACGTGTCTTCGGATGTGCGGCTATCCAAACACCTCCGCCACCCAACCGCATAAACTTCATCCGCGGTCGGTTCGCTGCCTTTGTCTCGGATACCCTCCGGATTTTTGAGGATATCAGTGTTTTGATATCACTACCGGGAAAATCTCCATTTCTCGTCATGCCACCTTCAATGAGACCACATTCCCTTACACTATCCCTACGTCGCTCACCTCCTACCGGTTTTTGGATGACACTCCACCCCCCGACTTTGTTTTCTCCCCATCACCTCATGCACCTTCCCCTCCTCACCCAATTCTCAAACCGCCGATCCACACTTCATCTCCTGTTCCTATTGTTTACACCCGTCGCCCTCGTCCTACCGTCCATCCACCCCTGCGGTACCCATGGCTGAACCTACTCAGCCTACACACCAGCCACCCCCTACCACAGCTACATCCTCTACTACTCACCCCATGACCACTAGGTCAAAGGCCAAACATATCCATACCACCACTGCCATTTCCCCGGTCCCTACTACCTAGGCTAAAGCCTTTGCCGACCCTAATTGGTTGAATGCCATGATGGACGAGTTCAGTGCCTTACAGGAAAAGGACACATGGGAACTTATACCTAGATCGCCTGACAGACCAATTATTAGATGTATGTGGCTCTTCCGCCACAAATTTAACTCAGATGGCTCCCTAGAAAGGTACAAAGCACGTCTGGTCGCTAATGGTAAGTCACAGACTGTTGGGATAGATTGTGAGGACACGTTTAGCCCCGTGGTTAAACCGGCTACTATTAGGACTGTTCTGTCCATTGTTGGCCAATCCATCAACTGGATGTCAAGAATGCTTTTTTACATGGTAGCCTTAATGAAATTGTTTTTATGCACCAACCACTAGGGTTTGTGGATCAACGACATCCTAATTTGTGTGTAAGCTGAAGAAGTCTCTTTACCGACTCAAACAGGCTCCCCATGCATGGTACACTCGATTCGCTACTTACATTTTATCTTAGGGGTTTCGGAACAGTATGTGTGACACATCTTTATTCATCTACACTCGAGGCTCTCATACGGCTTATTTACTGCTTTATGTTGACGACATTGTCCTCACCACTCTTCTGATTCGCTACTTCATGATCTCATTCGTATGCTTTCACGAGAGTTTGCTATGACAGATTTGGGAAACCTTCTTCATTTTTTGGGTATTCGAGTCACTCACACTTCCTCAGGGTTATTTTTGGATCAATCGCAGTATACCAAGGATATCATATCTCGTGCTTCTATGGCATCATGTAAACCGTGTAGCACACCCGTGGACATCTCCTCAAAGCTTAGTGCTACGGACGATCCGCTTTTTCATGATCTTACCCTTTATCGTAGTTTGGCAGGGGCGCTTCAATATCTTACTTTTACACATCCCGACATCACTTATGCGGTACAAACAGGTGTGTTTGTTCATGCATGAACCTCATGACCCGCATTTTGCTTTTCTAAAGCGTATACTTCGATATCTACTGGGTACTATAGCTTATGGGGTTCGTCTTATACGAACAAACACTCATTCCTTGGTTGCTTATTATGATGCTGATTGGGGCGGATGCCGGATTCTCGACGGTCCACTAGTGGCTACTATGTATTCCTTGGTGATAATTTGATTTCTTGGTCCTCTAAACGTCAACATACTGTATCTCGATCCAGTGCTGAAGCAAAATATCGTGGTGTTGCTAATGCCGTGGCCGAAGCTACTTGGGTGCGCAATTTATTGCTGGAATTACGGCTTCCCCTTGTCAAAGCATCCGTAATTTATTGTGACAATGTTTCTGCTGCTACTTATCAGATAACCCGGTTCAACATCAACGAACTAAACATATTGAGATTGATATTCACTTTGTGCGGGAAAAGGTTCGCATTGGTCATATTCAGGTCCTTCATGTTCCTTCGGCTCTTCAGTATGCATATATTTTTACCAAGGGACTGTCTAAACAGTTGTTTCAGTCTTTTTGTTCCAGCTTGAGCGTCTGTCTACTCCCACTCAAACTATGGGGGAGTCTTAGCCGATAAATATTTAGAGGATCTCATTATTAGTTTATTATTATTTGTGGTATTGATCTTTTGTAATTATAGACAGATTAGGATTCCTTATTTATAGGTATGGTTATCTTGTATTGCTCCCTATTCAGAGAATTCAATACCATCGAAACTTTCACTTAGAAGGCAATATTGCAATAAAACACAGTTAAAGCATGACAGCCAAAGAAAGTTTAACAAAAAGCTGATGAGCCACCTTTATAGTAGCCTTAAAAACAAGTCTTGTACACAGTGATCTTTCCCTAAAATTTTACTTAGATTTTCATGGCACAAAAGACACAAAAGTCCGACCAGAATTTATAAATTGTACCAAACGATAAACGAAAAAGCACTTATTCAACGAGAAGGAAAGTACCCAAAAATTTATGAATAACTACCCGTTTATGGAAGATATTTTATCAATCATTTCTCGGGTCCTTGTGGCAGTCTATTTGAGTTGTTCGTCTTCAGATTGAAGGCATTTTCCCAAGAATTCTCTACAGAATGCCAAATGTTCTTTAATTCTTTCACGTTTGGACCAAGTGCGAGATCTCCCACACTCTCGTCCCTACAATAACATAAGCCAATGCTAGAGAGCTCTTAATCGTGTTGGGGGGTTGGCGTGTTGAATTGTTCAAGCTGAACCCGTTAATCTAAACAGTTTGGCAAGTAGTAATTAAATGGAATATAAAAATGGGTGAAACTGGTGTCAAACAGGTTAGCGGGTCAACCTGGTTGACCAAAAAACAAGCCCGTTCAAGTAAACAGGTCACTTGACACAACCAGTTTACTATTCTAACACATAAAAAAGGGTAATACATGCTTGTTGTTAGCATCCTTAACAACTTCAATGAACTTCAAAATATGAGGAATCATGAGGCTCCAAGATCTCAGGCTTTGACCTTTTACATCCTTGTAAAATAGCAGAATATGCCTTGAAGATACTTCACTTCAACTGATTTCCACACTCCACTGTTTCCTCATCATTAACATCAATCTGTGCACACTCGTCAGCAGCTTTTCTCATCATTGCCGGTATCACGTAATAAAGATAATCTTCAAATATATGCCAATTGCAAGTGCCATGTCACCAAAACATGAAAAAATGTGTGGCTTAACAGACCGATGTAGCTTCCGATTACAAAGATTTACAACTAGCTGTGCCACCATGTAACTACAAAAAGGTAGCACCCTGTAATCCAAAGCACGATGTATATCACCAGCCACCCCAACAGAAATGGAATTCTGCATATATTTCCGGAATTCTGGCCCAGTAGCGCAAGCAAGAGCACCAATAGCAAGCATTACTTTTTCACGAACTGTTGAGCTTCTGCACGGTATAAACACTTGGGGTAACAGCATCATAATCTTATCTGCAGCTTCAGATATAATGTGCTTACTTTCATTAGTACTGCTAAGTTTATGAATAATTACTTGCATGCCACCACAAACCAAAGCTTGAAAATTCTACTTGTTTTTGTGCGTTATTCGGAAGCTTGATTGTTTGCGCAAGTTTATTGAAGAAAACACGGAGAAACGGGTGTTATTGCTTCTAATGATTCAACAGGATTAGAACACCTAACAACCTCCTGCAATGTTTCATAAGCAGCAGACCTTAAACCTGCATCGGTTCTTTCAGCAGTTGCAATAAGAGACTTTATGATATCTGAAAGATAAGGTGCAAGAACAGATGGGCTAACATACCCTTGAAAAAGATAAAAAATGACCCCACAAACCTTCTTTGCAACATCGGGAGAATCTTTGATACTTTCTAGAAGAACAGTCATCATCTGTTGAAGCATAGGTAAAATTACCGGGGACCAGTGGCTGGAGCGTGTAACAACTTAAGAACACAACTCAGTGTCCATGTAGCACCGTCTTTCACATGTCTGTTTCAATCCTGTGTAACTAAGCAGACATTCTAGATCTAAATCAACCTTTTGGATAGCTGTTCGACACTTGCGCTTTCAGGATATGACCATGTGGCAGCCGAACAAGATAGCCTATCAGGCTTTGATATATTTTTCAGGACAGAAGGCTTAACAAAAGGAATAACAGTTCCTCCAGCCACTGCAAGATTCGGGGTATCGTCATTTTGATCTTGATCTTTGTCTTGAGTTCTATTTGTCATAAAAGAGACTGATAGTAAAGATTTTGAAGCTGGTGAAACTGGTGATATACATAATAAATTTCGTTGATTCAAATAGTATAAATTGTAAAGAGATTAAAAGACTAGTTTCTATAATGGATAGTATCTCCATATTTGGTGTGTGATATCAAATAGTATAATTGGTATTGTGCATAACGTTACAAGGTTGAATATAATATATGTTACAATTTGTCGCTTGTTTACTAATATGTGTTAAGTTTTGTTTTAAGCCATCTCTATCTCAGTATCGAGCTGGGTTCAGGCTTCGAATCTACTTAGAAGGCGCTATTGCAATAAAACACGGAGAAAAGGATGACGACCAAAGAAAGTTTAATAAAAATGATGAGCCATGATTAATGAAAACACACGTTTTCAGCGCGAAAGAAAGTAATTATGAATAAGTACCCGCATGCGGAAGATATTTTGTTAATCATTTCTTGGGTCCTTGTGGCAGTTTCTTTGAGTTGTTCGTCTTCAGATTGAAGGCATTCTCCCAAGAATTCACTACAGAATGGTAAATGTTCTTTCAACATCTTCGCGTTTGGACCAAGTGCAAGATCTCCCAGCACTGCTACCGCTGCTCGTACCACACTCTTGTCCCTACAATAATAGTTTTTCATAAGCTTATTTTACAGAGCTCTCAACTGTGTCGGGTTGGCGTATTGAGTTGTTCTGCTGTAACACGACCCGTACATTTATTTGTGTCAAAAACAACCTTAACCCGCACACACTTAAAATCATTTAACCTGTTTATCTAAACAGGTTGACAGTTTAGATAAACAGGTTAGCGGGTCAGCCTATTTAATTTAACAGGTCACTTCACACAACCCGTTTACTTAAACACTTATAACACAATTCATTAACTAAAAAGACGGTAATGCATACCTGTTAGGCCCCTTAACAGTATCTTGAATGAATTTTAAAAGATGAGAAACATGAGGCATCATTAACTCAGCCTTTGACCTTTTACATCCTTTTAAAATACCTGAATATGCCTCGAAGATACTTCCTTTCAACTCATTTCCATACTCCCCATCAGTAACATCAATCTCTGCACATTCGTTAGCAGCTTCTTTCATCAATGGAATGCGAAATGAACATAATCTTCAAAATGTACGCCAACTGCAAGTGCCATGTCACCAAAACATGAAAATATTCGAGGCTTAACAGATCGATGTAGGTCCCAACTACAAAGATCTTTAAATAGCAGTGCCACTATCTCTTCACAGTAAGCTAGCACCTTGTAATCCAAAGCACGGCATACATCACTAACCACCCTAACAGAAGCGGAATGAAGCTTGTATTCCTCCGAATCCTCAAGACCCATTTTCATATATTTATAAAATTCTTGCATATAATCCATGAATTTTGGTCCAATAGCGCAAGCAAAAGCACCAATAGCAAGCAATACGTTTCCACGAACTATTGAGATTCCATGTTCTAACACTGTGAGAAGCAACGCCATAATCTGATCTGTGTCTTGAAATAGACTTCACTTAGTTTTATCAGTACTGCTAAGTTTCTGAATAATTACTGGCATGACACCACAGATCAAAGCATGCAAATCTCCTTGCTTATGCCGAAGATAGATTAATCGCACAACTTTCCTTAATAAACCAGTGAGAAGGAATGTTATTATTTCAGATGATTCAACAAGATTAGAACTCCTAACAACCTCCTTCAAAGTCTCAAAAGCAGCAGACCATAATTTTGTATTACTTGCATCGGTTCTTTCAGCAGTTGCAACAAGAGAAGTTATAATATCTGATAAATGAGGTGCAAGAACAGATGAGCTATACCTTGAGCAAGATAATGAATGACCTCACAGGCCTTCTCTGCAACATCGGGAGAATCTTCAATACGTTTTAGAAGAACAGCCATGAGACGACTCTGAGCAGTGTCTTTCACATGTCTGTCTTGATCCTTTATGGTGTTTAGCAGATATGGTAGATCAGAATCAAAATGTTTTACGCCTTCAAGATATGATCCACATGCATATGTGGCAGCCTGACGATATCGCCAATCAGCCTTTGATATATTTTCCAGCACAAAAGGCCTAACCAAAGGAATAACAACATCACCTACAGTTCTGGCAACAAGACCTAAACATGTTCCTCCAGCCACTGTGAGATTGCAGATATCGTCATTTTGATCATGATATTCGTCTTGCTTCAATAAAGTATCAAGCAACATAGGAACCAATGATGGTAAAGCCGTTTCAATGAAACGAGAATGAGGATCTGAATCACCAGACCTAGAATCTTTATATTTAATCTCTTTACGACAAATTGAACTCCAGAATGCAATTGCTTGCAGAGCAACATCTGTTTCATCTCCTTTCATAGCGTTTGTAGTAAGATCGAAAAGAGTCTCCATGTAAGGCTCTAAAACATCATAGTAAGTTGACGCGACTGAAACAAGACATTCAAAAGCAGCTTGTCTAATATCTGCCTCTTCAGCTTCGGCTGTTGCACAAACAGCGCGCACAATGTCGTCCGTACGATAATGGGCTTGGGCAAAATCAAGAGCATTATTTAATGCTCGAGTTGCCGCAAGCGAACAGAACTCTGTTCTGTAACATCCATGCAATGAACTACAACATCAAGAACTCTTTGATATGAGTTCTGAACAACACATCAATCGACATCCACCTACGGCGAAGGTGTTTTTCAGCTTTAGGATCTTTAGCATCTGTAGATAGCTCAAGTGATAAAGAATAAAAATTAGTACAAAATGCATTTTTATGAAAAACAAGCATACAAAATTAAAAGAAGTGTCATATTTTTAGTCACAAAGGTTAATCAACCAAATTATGAAACAAAACTTACGACTGTTAAGGGAACTTTTAGAGACCGGATGATCAGAGAGACGTGTATTCACTCTCAAATCAAGTTATTTTGATGGTTCTACCAAATAATTCAATCGGATACAAGTCTAATTTTTGAGAAATTGGAATAACGGCATGCGTTTTTGTGGAACTCGTATGAACCAGTGTGACAAAAAAACACCTTTCCGTTTATGGAGATGATTCCCACCACTTGGTAGTTATTGGCAGTTATCAACAGTTGTAATTCAAATTTTGAATTAATTAAATTGCCGCCTTAACTTTTATCTACAAAATTGTGACGAATTTTTATAAAAATAAATTTCTATGGCATTTTCTATAAAGCAATTTAATTAAATAAAATTTTTCCAAGCTGACCTGGCAGCTCGACCCCAGTTAGGGGCTCTGCCCCTTGGACCCCGCAGGGGCTGCCGCCCTTGGGACCCTGCTCCCAGGCACGCTGCCCCCAGGATCCTGCTCCCAGGGACGCTGCCCCTTGGAATTATAACAACTCGAACAAGCGTGCACTCACGCACCTCCTAACTTTTTTGATGTACATCATAATTCCTTTTGATCATCAAGTTAATCCTGATTACATTAAAATATCTAACAACGACATAATCAATCGATACAAATGCACATAACTCAGAAGTGGAAAGAAAAAATGAGTAAAAGTAGAAGTGATATCAAGGTAAGTTTAGCATAGACATTAAACAAACAACATAAAACCAATGTGAAATCCAATAGGTAAAGGAAATCATGAAACTTAGGGGAAATCCTATGATTTAAGAATATAAATAAAATAAAATGAAAATATTTTGAAGTATCAAAGTGTAGCAAAAATGGCTTCGACAAGGTACAAAGATGGGGTGATTTGTTTTAAAAATTATTAGAATCTCGTGGAATATTGTAGATTTATTTATGTGGTTTATATAGAAACGATATAGTAACCACATGGAATATGATAAAATAAAATTTCAGCATAAAATATCGAAAATCATAGGTTTGGCACATCATATGGTTTAGTATGAATTCTGTGCGTCACTTTCGTAATTACGTGTGCACCCGCAATTACCGAGCTCTCGTATGGTCCTCATATGTCTGCCCATTGACGTACAACTTAACCTCAAGAAAATCATGATTTAGTAAATGACTCGAGTTTTGGGGTGTTGTAAAACGATGTTTAGGATAGTATCCATGAATTAACACGGACACGTTTGACTTATCAAAATGTTGTTAGTTCATGTGACGTTCGGTGTGACATGCTTTGGCCTAATAGGTATCGGCACTCTCATCGTTAGTCCCCAGGTAGGCAAAATGGTCCATTAATTGGATTTATACGAATGCCAGCCTAGACAAGACATCCCAACTATCGGTACGTAACCCTAGTAGTTACTTCATGTCCGTCACAAAAACTCACTTTGACGAGAATGAAGTCTCAATTGAAATTTGAAACTAAAAAACGAAATGACATCAAACTCATGAATAATTGAAATGTATTAAAAGAAAATAGCTTGATCCAAGACTTAGAAATATATAAGAATTAGAATATTGAATATTTGTAAATAGTATAAGGTGTATGCGATATGACAAGGAAAAAGAAATAATAAACTAAGGTTTAATAATAAAGCACATATTGTCATGTAAGGCATATAATACTTAGCATATAACAATTAAATGTGCTCACATACATTTGTGTGTGACATTAAAGAAATTTAGATAATGTGCACTTTAAATATATTTTTCTAAGACAATTAAACAATGAAGCACACAAGGAACCTAAGGTACCAAATCAACTATAGTCGAAGTCTATGGGCTTAATAACCTAAACCTAGTTCTCTATAGTCATCGGCTCTGATACCAATGTGGCAACTCTGACCCGCAGCAGATTGATACAGGGCAGACTGATTATAGGTAACGACACTATTCAAAGTTATAATATTTACAAATTAAATTTCACATAACACATAAAATTCATAAAATATTCATATAATGTTCAAACAAACATAGCCTAAATTTTCCTAATTTTTCCTAAGGTCAATCCTATGTGACTTTTTGACTCAATCATCAACCTTGATTACTTGCATTAGGAAAATATATTTTGGGTCTACAAACATGCTGGTGAATAATTTCTCATTTTATTTTAAAAACATTTTTTTATATTTAAAGTTAAAAAAAAACAATTTTAACATGCATTTCAAGGTTAGATAGTGAGGGCCTCATAATATTAACATAACATATAATCACATAAACACCAATCAAGATCACATAACCATTTAACAATACATAACAAAATAAAATAATAGACTCATGACAATAGCGTGCATTAGTCTCAATCCCCAAGGAGCGAGTCTAATACCGTTGGCGATACTAGGCTACAACCCATGGCCGTGGGGAACCTAGTCAGCCGTGGATCCACATGACACAATAGCATGCAATAGACTTGACAACAAATAGCATATAGAATGATGAAAAAATGCATATAAGCATTCACATAATAACACTTGAACTTAGCATGTTGAATAAATTGAAAACGTGTATAACATGATGCAGCCCAAAGTTTTAAAAAAAATTAAAAAGCGGAAATGAAAGAGATTGCTCACGGGTTGCGAAGAAATAATCAAATACCACCTAAGCGAAGTTGTAGCATTTCAGAAATAATCTTCCAAAAATTCACCAATCACAATATATAAAAAAACAAGTATGAATAAACGAACCAAACAAATAAATGATCACGATGATGAGATGATTTCTAGGTTCTCATGATTTGACGAATTTTCTAATTTGAATGATAAAATGATTTAAATGTTTAAAATACATAAGTCACGAGTAATACAATTTGTATTACTATAATAGTAGAAATATAACAAAATTGTATGATTTCGACTACAAAGATATTACATATATTTTTCACATATAAATAAGTATATAACATCTATCAGTTTGATTTAATAATATCATATATTCCTTCTCTCTCTCTCTCTATATATATATCAAGATTAATTAAGAATACCCACAAGCAACGAACTAAACTGAACATGTCTATTGATTTCGAGCATAAATAGAAGTCTGAAAAGATTAAAAATGTAGACTTATGGTTTTATAAAATTAGGTTTTAGCGACTAGTATAATATATGTAATTTATCTATTTAATGATAAAATTTATATTTGGTATCATGTCTTATTTAATCAAATAAATATTTTTAATATAAGAGTATATAATAATCCATAACATTATCTAGGGTATAAACATATATATACTTGTAGTCCAATTTGTGCGAATAATATTTTTACTTGCGATCACATATCGTGTATCTTTATGGTCTATTTGGTTCCATATTCAAATCAATTTCCTAATTTTTTAGCTTTCGTGAAACATGTAATTTTTGTAATAATAAAATAATAATAATAATAATAATAATAATAATAATAATAATAATAATAATAATAATAATAATAATAATAAAATCTCTTATGACTAATAAAAATCAAGTATATTTACGTTTATCCATGCGTAGATATAAAAGCTATTTTTGAAAAACGATGTGAGTACGCTGTTAACTATTAGTATTGTTGGGTCCTTAAAGGTATCATCACCTAAGGCAACAAGAATGTGAATCCTAAGGTTAAATCATCTGATGGGGATTAAAATGCTGCTAAAAACAAATGTAAGGGTGTTTAGGAACAAAAACATATTTTTAAAACTAATAAACCTGACACAGCTAAAGTCGCTCAACCGAAGGCAACAAACATGTTTGTTAAGCCGAAACAAATTTCGAAACCCACATGCAAAGTAGCATCACCAATCCTTGAAACGAAAGGGGACATGTGTTTAAAGTAAGTATTCTATTTTGATGCTCCAGGAAATCCCAGGATCATGATGGCGTGGGTACCAATGTCTTACTAATCTCCTTATTTATTCAAGGACAACCAAGGAGGGGCTATTGACAATCTCTAGAATGTTGATAGTAGTTGTTCCAGAGATATAATGAGTAAAACCTGTCACACCCCGATTTCCAACCCAAATCCATACCCCGGTGGGCCCGGGTGGGGAGTATCGTGACGTCAGTTGATAATCATCATAGTCAATTAAACATGGCACAACGGAAGTCTTGGAGTAAAATGACTATTACAAACCAAATGTTTAGAATACAAAATAATATACAGGCTCGTAATAAAGATCCACAGACGATCATAAATTGTACATGAAAAGAATATAAAACAGACTTTGGGCAGATCTAAGATTTGTAAGATCCTCTATACTACCGAGCACTTCCACCCTATTTTCATGTTGTACCTGCAAGCTCAGTCTTTTGAAAATACGTCAGCTTTCGCTGGTAAATACACCAAACTGACTCATTTTGAAATCATTTCAAAAATGTTTTAAGTGCATATCAGCACAAAATCTTTTTATAGATGTCTAACACTTTATATAACCTAAATATTAGGTTAAAGGGGTTAAAAATGGCAAACAAGTGAAAATACAAGTCCAAGGGCAAAAATGTCAAAAAAATAGTAAATATTTTTGTTTCTTCACCAAGTTTGCCACTATCTCTAATTTTTGACACCTAGCACTCACTTTGCCTATACTTAATATGGTGTTGACACATGTCAGGACACTAATCCACACTTGAGGACACTCGTCATCACCCCTTAATCCTAAAATACTATAAATACCCAATGATTCTTCCATTTTTTTCACGCCACTTCAAAGCACTTCAAAGCAAAGTGTGAATTCTTCTTTCTATCCTTCTTGGAGCTTGTTTCCAGCCTTTGGAAGCCTCCTATCTTGAGTTCCGAAAGTGTTCTTCAACACGAGTAAGTGCTTTTCCTAGTTCTTTCATTATTTTAGCTATTTTGAGCTAAAAGTCAAACAGTTTGGTGACCGGATTGACTTTTGGTTCTAGCCATATTTGGTCAAGTTAAAGTTCAATTGAACTTTGCAACCTGATCGTAATCATGAAGGTTATAATCCCTAATATTTCACCTTCTAATTACCACGTTTGCTAGTCGAAGTGACGAGTCAAAGTTTCGGTCAGAAATGCGCATGATGTGCATTTTACGACGAAACTATTTTCGGGTATCAGAACACCAAGTTTTGATACCAAATCAGTTTTATAAACTTAGTTAGACGTATTTTGACATGTTTAACTCAACACTTCTAGTTTAGTGCTTATTTAGGATCGTAAGTCGAGCGGTCTTGACCACCGCTTTAACTTTCGAATCCGACCCGTTTGGTCGATCTTAGGATCCGGCCAAATACATATTTGTGACCATAGTTGTATAGGGAATAACCTACTGAGGTTATACCTTATGGTCACATCGTTTGGTTATTGTTATGATAAGTTACTTCTATGTTCTTAAAAAATGATAACCAAAATGCCCTTTTGCGCATAAGTTCATTTTAAACACATGTAACCAAATTTTTGACATATAAACTGATGTTATAACATTTTCAAACATGTCTGAGAATTTAAGACTTATCATAGGACATGTTTAACCACCCAATCACGCGTTTACGCTAATGACCAGTTAAAGTAGAAGAAACTACCTTATGAGTCATAATGGGTCAAAAGCACTTAGGATCCTTTCCAAATCAGAATGTTAAGTTTGTTAAATCATATCCATGAGTTCCAACACTCGTTTGGTGTATAAGACTTCATTCTATCCAATTCCCGTTTGTAGTCCCGACACGCTAACATATTTATTTGACACATTAGGACACGTCTGAGCTTTGTTTATTATGTTGATCAATAACACTTTCACAATCCAAGTGAGTACATAGCCTCCTCTTTTACATTTTCTAAATGTTTTCGGGTGATTTATATGTGCCTATAATTATTTTCAAGATTTCAAAACAATATACATGGTTCATATATACAAAATGATTCTTCAAAGTGAGTACAAGTTCCCCTATTTTACGTTTTGCAAATGTTTAGGGGTGACACATATGTGCTAAATCATTTTCAAGTTTTCAAAAAATGATGTCTATGGTTTATATATATAAAACAATACGATTTCAATAATGTAAACAACTTGTTGATGCATTATACATAACACGAATGACATTCATTAGCTTTGGCCGAGCCGACCAGTAGTATGTTATGGTACCATAGGACTGACAATCCCATTATCGGACTGTTCACTGGATTTGGTGGAAGTTTGGATAATGAAAGAAACTGTTTCTGATTAACAAATCATTTGTTGATTTGTTAGTCTAGTTAAAGAGACCCTTTGGTGGTCTATTAAAGATACCCTTTGGTGGTATAGTCAACACAGGTTTGAATGTGTTCATTAAAGAATGATCAAAAGTTTTCCAGTTAAAAACACGGACGATTGGTTTGTTACATGGGCAATTGGTTTATGACATGGGCGATTGATTTACAACACATAAGAATGGTTTATAACACGAACAAATGGTTTATAACATGGACAAATGGTTTTGAACAATGTTACGCAATGATTTTTACTTTCAGATATAAACCATATGAAGTTTTCTTTTGAATCAATCTATTACAAGGTTTTTACAAAAGAAATGTTTTGGTCACGATTCATGGCTATAAGGTTTTCACAACTCTAACCAACTTGTTTTAGTTGGTTAATTGTATTGCAATATCAAACACTCTTCATACAAGGTTTTCACTTAACGACTCTTGTAGTCGGACGAGGTGTTGCAATATGTATACAAAGCCACGGATTTGACACATTCACAAAACCTATATACTCGGCGGAATTTTTATGCTGACTCTCTTTTCACATATGTTTCAGGAGTCAATGCTTAATAATATGATGCATGATTCACGTAGGTATGGGCGGGCCTTAGTGACTTAAAACATGAAAGACAATTTATTTATCTGTTGTTCCTGTTTATCCTAAGACAATATAAACATTTAACTTAATAAAACAAAATTTTAAATTCCATGAGTTGTGAAAGAATAGTTCCGTGACATGACTCCCCGATATTTCGGCCGCGGTTCGTTGTTTTACGCGATCGGGGTGTTACATGATCTAAAGACAAACAACAAGATTCAACAATCTCATACTTCTCTTCTACTCATTTTCACTCTTTTTATCATTTTTCATGAAATCAACCGTTGAAATGGGCTGAAATTTTCAAGGAATACTTAAAATCTATTTTTAATAAACCCTTGAAAGAATTGGACCTAAAATCAATCAGAATCATGATAAAATCAACGAAAACATGAAATTTGAAACAACATCCTCGCACGAAGTTACTCTGTTCGTACGAAGTGCTACCTTCGTACGAAGATAAAATTATGAAAATCAAAACTTACCTTCATACGAAGATAGCTTTCAGAACTTTTGTTTTGGTTACCTTCGTACGAACTTGATTCTTAATTGTTGTTTTTGTGTCTAGTTCGTACAAGCTACCTTCGCACCGAGCATTCTTTGTTCAAAATTTCCAACGAAATGAATAACGATTCTACAACGCCTTTGCCACTACAACCACATCGTCAGTCGTTCAAAATATTAGTCTTGATAACGATATGTGAACGATGGCAAAACTGTAACATTCGTTGTAAAAAGGGTTCCAAAACCCGTTTCATTTAAAAAATTCAAATATTTGATATGAAGTTTCGTTACGTATTTATCGTTCAAAAATCATTATATAAATTTCTGTAATTAATAAATAAATTAAAATAATTAAAATATTAAATAAATAAAAACTAATAATATTAATAAATAAAGTTGAAAAGAATAAAAATAAATAAAAGGGGCAGCCGGGTTTCGAACCCGGGTACCCATCGAACCAACACACACAAAACACCACTGAGCTACCCACACACACTTGTGATTAATCTGAAAACAATTTAATCTTATACCAAAACAAGCATTAAACCTGCAATTCAAAATCACAGAATCAGTAACAGTCAAAGCATAACTTGGGCAATCAATCACAATTAACGATTCTTCTTTTGATTAAAAGCGCTGATTTCAATCATCAAATTCAACTGAAATTCGGAATCAATGGTGTGAAACTAACAAATCATTGAACATTAAACTTCAAAATTGAAACCGAAATCATAATTTCCAATTGCTCTATAAATAGCAATCCTGCCCATCAATTGAACTCGCTCACATCCGCTCATCTCTCTAAAAACTCTTAGAAGAACTCTCTGATCCAATCATCGCCTCGCCGGAATTTTGGTTTACACGGAAAACATCACCGGAGCAGTACGAATCACGTCGGATCGGTATAAATGCTTGAACCTTCCTTTTATGTCTTTCAAATCATTAGCAGTGTTGAATCTTAGTATTCTTCGGGTTTAATCAGGCGGGTTATGTTTCTGGGTTTTTGTTATGAAAGAGATGAAGTTATGATGGTGTATATGTATAATTAAAATCGGTTATAAAACCGGGTTAGACACACAGTCCAGTGGTGGACTGTGTGCAATACAAACACAGCTGCCCGAGTTCGAATCCTAACACGATGCCTATTTCCGAATTAAAACAAAGCTTTTTAATACTTACATATAATAACCCAAAGTCAGTGCATAAAAGTAATATAAATTTAAGATATTCCGGGTTAGTCACACAACCCAGTTGGTAGGGCTGTGTGCAACTTATCGTATGGGCGCGGGTTCGATTCGGCAGAGTGCAGTGGTTCGATGTTATACAAAAACTTTTTAATTAAATTAATTTATGGTTTAACTTAGTTAGTATATATATATAATTAAAATTAAGATTATTTCGAGTTAGACACGTAGCTCAGTTGGTAGAGCTGCGTGCACGTATATGGGAGGTCTCGAGTTTGATCCTTACACGATGCCAATAATTCACAGTCGGCCGGTTCGACCCGGTTCAGCCCTGAAAAGGGTATAATTTTTTTTATTAATCTTTTCCTTATTTTTACTTCAAAAATCCTTAAAAAATACCTATAGAAATAAGACTTTTTAAGCTTTAAATTTGTAATAAATACTATTAAAAATAGACTTAAAAGTCTAATAAAAGGCGTTAAATAGAAATATTAATTTCAAATAAAAGTTATATTTATCGAATTATTACGTGATTATTTAGGTTAGTTCTCTCGTCAGTTGAAATCTTAAATCGTGCGCATTCGTCATCAATTCAAGAAACGCACCCACTGTGAGTGAATTCTTACAAATTCCCCCTTTTGTTCATGTTTTGGGGTGTATCATGTGTCGTATACTTATATTGTTTATTCAAACACTTGTGCTACTACCATTATATGATCTAATGTGTTATGTAATGTTTGGTTATTGTTATACGTGGTTACATTTTCTCATTTCAGTCAAGCATTCACATTAGGCCCATCAGTTGCTCGTTGGATACGAGTAGAGCATCGCGTTACCTAATTAGATCCGCTCCGTTTGATTGAGTCTTGATCTCATTTCACATTCACTTATCATGCTTTTGTCTTCAATGTTAGATGTTTATATGGATAGTATACATATACGTTTGCTCATACTTGGTTATGCACATTTTTATTAAATTAATCAACATAATTATTTCTTTCAAATATTTTAACGGGATTCACTCGCCAACTTTTGTTGACCCAGATTTCTATTTTTACACATGATACAGGTGAATAGGTTGAATCAAGGAACACATAAGAATTGGCATTAGAAGAAAAATAAAGAGTTATTTAAATGTCATGATTAGAACATTTTAGTGCTTGTATGTTTTACGTGTTTGTTGGAATATTCCCTTTTAATTTGAAATAATAATTATGAAACTTATTATAGTAAATGTCATGAGCTTTGATGAAAAGCCAATCATGCCCCGACTACCATATCCGCTGCGGGTCAGGGTGTGACAGATTGGTATCAGAGCTTTTGACTATAGGGATATAGGATATGTTATTAGACCCTTAGAGCCTCTACTATAGTTGATTAGATTTTATTTGCTTATGTGTTAGTTGGTTACATGCAACTCATGATATTTATTTGTTTCATATTTATCTCACACACAAATGCATGCAAGCACTCTCACTACTATATGATGTTGTGTGATATTTATTGTGATCTATGTACTGTTAACATAACATGCTTATTTGAACATTTCATGTTTTCTTTCTCAAGAATTTATGATGTTTTCATTTTCAATCCATCAAAGTGAGTTCTACGACGGGCATGTATAACTGGAAGGGTACGAGTATGGTAGTCGGAACGTCCTTTCTAGGATTGGCATTCGTATAAATCCCATAAAACGGACCAGTTTGCCTACCTGGGGACTAACGATGAGAGTACGAAGGACCTATTAGGCCAAAACATGCCACACCAAACGTCGTGTGAACTAACTCCACTTTGAGCTGTCACTGTGTCTACACCTGGACACCCTCCGACTTTATACCACGCAATCATGTTTTACGACTTTCATTCGGGTTATGCATGTGTTAACAGGCCAACACAAATATGAACTATACAAAGCCCAGTAGTCATGGGGGCCCACATGACTACCAAGGCCAAGTATGAGGGACATATGGGGCCCAAACATGAGCAAGGCCCAAGACATCCTATGGATGTAGTGAACTTATTTTCTCATTTGTTTGGTGAATGTTGATTTCTAAATACGACACATGACACCTAAAACGTCAAAACTCATAATCTCGTAACGTATTTCCTGTAGATGTCTTCTAAGCACTCACAAGGAGGTAGGAGATCAGGAAGATCCGGCGAGCGCATGGCTGCTCAAATGGCCCAACAGATGGCCGCCGTGATTCCCGATATTGTAGTTCAAGTCCAACAAGCTCTTGCCACTAATCCTATCAACCCAATCAACCAAGAAGGACAAAATGTTGCCAATCCTCCCACCAACACCACCAAGTGCACCTACAAGCACTTAAACTCATGAGACCCTCCAAAGTACGAGGGGACTGAAGGTGTCACTGCCCTCCTTCATTGTTTGAGGAGATGGTGAGTACCTTCCTCAAGTGTGATTGTCCCAACGATCGCAAGGTGCGTTATGCTACTGGTCGCCTGTATGAGGTAGCACTCACGTGGTGGAATGCAAAGAAAGGTAGACGAGGCGTCGAAGCTGCTGTAGCCATAACTTGGGAAGAATTAAGGGAACTCATGACTAGACGCTTCTGTCCAAGAAGTGAAATCAAGAAGTTAGAAGATGAGTTATATTTCTTGAAACAAAAGGAGGGAGACCGCATAACCTACAATAAGAGGTTTCTCGAGTTGAATCAGATGGTTCCCAACTTGTTCACTCCACTCTACCAATTGATCGAGCACTACATTCAAGTTTTCCCTCGAAAATTCAAGATTCTGTGATGAGGACTACGCCTGCAACTCTAGAGGCAGCAATGGAGCTAGCTATTGAGCTCACTGAGAATTGCATCAGGAACGGGATTTTAAAGACGAGAAGAAGAAAGACAAGATACCTGCTGAAACCCCTATTTCAACCCAAACTGGATCGTCTTCTAAGTTCGCTGGCAAAAGAAAGCGAAATGGGAAGAACTTTGCCGTCACAAATAAGCCAAATCAAACCCATCAACCCATTGCCACCGCTCCAATCACACAAGTTGCTCCTCCTACTGCACCATTCAAGAAGTAGTATACAGGACCTCACCAAAAATGAAACTCATGTCAATATCACCACCGTCCTCAGAACCCATGTCTTCATTGCACAAGTTATGCCCGTTCAGGTCATACAATTCAAACCTGCCGCGTTCTTCAAAGACCAGGCCGCAGCCAACCCCAAGCCCAACCAAACAACCAAGTGGTAGGCCAAGCTCCCTACCAATAACCTCTACTATTACCATCTGCTCAACCAATGTCTCAACCCTACTACCAACCCAACTACCCTATGATGCAATCCATCAGAGCTTGTTTCAATTGAGGTGATCCAACCCATTTTCAAAACACCTGCCCACATTTGGTGAACATCATAAATGCTCAAGCCCAAGCTAATCCAGTGAACCAAGCCAACCAAGTCAATCCGCCCACTAGAGGAAGAGCTTTTAACATCAATACCAACCAGGCTAGAGCGGATAACAACATGGTTAACGGTACGTTTCTCATTAATGGTAGTTATGCATCTATTCTATTTGACACTGGCGCGGATAAGAGTTTTGTGTCCTTAGAGTTTGAATCGATCCTTGATTTACCTCTCGATAGTCTAGCCGTAACATTTACATGGAAGTAGCCGATGGTGAACCTATTACGTTAGAATCTATCATTCGTGATTGCACTCTTACTCTCAATGATCATGACTTTCCAATTAATCTTATTCATATGAAGTTGGGTAGTTTCGACGTCATCATTGGTATGGACTTGCTTAGTCAGCATCACGCTGAAGTCATTTGTTATGAAAAATTTATTCGAATTCCTCTCGCTGACGGTCAAACTCTTCGTATTTTCGGTGAAACCCCATCCAAAGGCCTCAAGTGATGTCATGCCTTCAAGCTCGAAAATACCTTTGCAAAGACTACATAGCATTTCTAGCCCATATCGTCAAAAAGGAAGGCAAGGAGAAGAAACTTGAAGACATTCCGATCGTTGAAGAATTTCCTCAAGTTTTTCCCGATGACGTTTCAGGACTTCCTCCTGTGTGGGAAGTCGAATTTCGAATCAATCTTGTACTTGGTGCTACACCAGTTGCAAAATCTCCATATCGGTTAGCCCCATCTGAAATGCAAGAGTTAGCTAGTCAGCTGCAAGAACTGACTGACAAGGGATTCATACGTCCTAGCTCATCACCTTGGGGTGCGCCGGTTCTTTTCGTAAAGAAGAAGGATGGGACTTTCCGAATGTGTATCGACTATCAGGAACTCAACAAGCTGACCATCAAGAACCGTTACCCTTTACCCTGCATCGATGATCTTCTAGATCAACTTCAGGGTGCCACCTGTTTCTCAAAAATCGATCTTCGTTCTGGTTATCATCAGCTTATAGTACGTGAAGAAGACATTCCAAAGACTGCTTTTCGAACTCGTTATGGTCACTACGAATTCATGGTCATGCCTTTTGGTTTGACAAATGCTCCTGCCGTTTTCATGGATCTGATGAATAGGGTGTGTAAACTCTACCTCGATCGTTTCGTCATAGTCTTTGTCGATGATATCCTTATTTATTCTAAGACCAAAATCCAATCATGAACGACATCTTCGACTCATTCTAACAATTTTGAGAACCGAAAAGCTTTATGCTAAGTTTTCGAAATGTGAATTCTGGTTAAAAGAAGTTCAATTTCTTGGTCACGTCGTCAACGACAAAGGAATTCATGTCGACCCTGCAAAGATTAAAGCGGTGCAAGAATGGCAAGCTCCACGCACTCCTACCAAAGTTAGATCATTCCTTGGTCTAGCTGGTTATTATCAACGTTTCATCGCAAATTTCTCTCGTATTACCTTACCACTCACAGCCTTGACTCATAAGGGCAAGCCCTTCATTTGGGGGCCCAAGCAAGAAGAGGCTTTTCAAACTTAAAGCAAAAACTTTGTGATACACCTATTCTCACTCTCCCCGATGGTTGTGAAGACTTTTGGTCTATTGTGATGCATCAGGGCAGGGACTAGGGTGTGTCTTAATGCAAAGAGGAAAGGTGATAGCGTACGCCTCAAGGCAACTCAAAGTCCACGAGAAGAATTACACTATTCATGACCTAGAACTCGGAGTAGTCGTGTTCACTCTAAAGATATGGAGACATTATCTCTATGGTACCAAGTGTGAAATTTACACTGAACACAAGAGCCTTCAACATATCTTCAATCAAAAAGAGTTAAACATGAGGCAACAACGATGGGTCGAACTCTTGAATGATTATGATTGTGAAATCCGTTATCCTCCTGGAAAAGCAAATGTTGTGGCTGATGTTCTTAGTCGAAAAGAGTATGCTAACTATTCATCTCTTGTGTTCACAAATCGTGACTGATCTTCAAAACCGCATTCGCGCAGTTCAACATACTTCTGTCATGGAAAATGATGAACGAGATGAATTATCTTGTGTAGCTGAAACCAAGTTAGAATCCAAGTCCGATGGTATCCTTTACTACTTAAATCGTATTTGGGTACCTGATCGTGACAATCTTCGTACTTTTCTCATGAATGAGGCTCATAAAACCCGATACTCTATACATCCAGGTGCTGACAAGATGTATCAAGACCTATGATACTCTTATTGGTGGCCTGGCATGAAGAAGGATATCGCCATTTTTGTCTCTAAGTGCCTCACATGTTCTAAGGTTAAAGCTGAACATCAAAGACCTTCAGGATTACTCGTTCAACCTGAAATACCCGTTTAGAAGTGGGAAAACATAACCATGGACTTTATTACCGAGTTACTTCACACTTCCAGTGGGCACGATACGATTTGGGTTATCGTTGATCATCTTACCAAATCAGCTCATTTCATTCCAATCTGCGAAGACTATAAGAACGAGAAGTTAGTTCGCATCTATATTGATGAAATCGTAAGCCGACACGGTTGCCTTTAAGTATCATTTTGGATCGAGATTTATGTTTTACTTCCCGAACATGGCAAGCCGTACAGTCAGCTTTAGGCACACGCTTAGACCTCAGCACCGCTTTTCACCCTCAAACTGATGGTCAATATGAGCGCACCATACAGACTCTTGAAGACATGTTGCGAGCATGTGTCATCGACTTCAAGGGCAATCGAGATACTCATCTACCATTAGTTGAATTTTCGTACAACAATAGCTATTATTCGAGCATCGGTATGGCTCCTCTTGAAGCATTATATGGTCGTAAGTGCCGATCTCCTGTATGTTGGCACAAAATCGGTGAAGCACAAATCACTGGACCTGAATTGATCTAAGAAACAACTGATAAGATTCTTCAAATCCACAATAATCTTCTAGCAGCACAGAGTTGTCAAAAGAGTTACGCTCATAAACGACGAAAGCCACTTGAGTTTTGTGTTGGTGAGCAAGTACTTTTGAAAGTATCACCATGGAAGGGAGTGGTTCATTTTGGTCAAAAAGGCAAGCTAGCACCATGCTATGTGGGACCATTCAAAATACTCAAGAGAGTTGGTCCTGTAGCTTACAAGCTTGATCTACTAGAAGAACTCAACAGAATTCATCCCACGTTCCATGCATCAAACTTGAAAAAGCGTCTCGATGACGAAAATCTCCATATACCGTTAGAAGATATTCAGATTGATGAGTCAATGCATTTCGTTGAACGACCTGTAGAGATCATGGACTTCGGTGAGAAACATTTAAGACGAAGTCGTATTCCAATAGTCAGGGTGCGTTGGGAGTCAAAACGAGGATCTGAGTTTACTTGGGAACACGAAGACTCAATGCATGAGAAATACCCTCATCTTTTTCAAGTTACACCTATACTTAAATTTTGGGACGGAATTTCTAAAAGCAGGGAATATAACATTCGTTGTAAAACGGGTTCCAAAACCGCTTCATTTAAAAAATTCAAATATTTGATATGAGGTTTCGTTACATATTTATCGTTCAAAAATCATTATATAAATTTCTGTAATTAATAAATAAATCAAAAGAATTAAAATATTAAATAAATAAAAACTAATAATAATATTAATAAATGAAGCTGAAAATAATAAAAATAAATAAAAAGGGGTAACCGGGTTTCGAACCCGGGTATCCATCGAATCCATACACAAAACACCACTGAGCTACCCACACACACTTGTGATTAATCTGAAAACAATTTAATCTTATACCAAAACAAGCATTAAACCTGCAATTCAAAACTACAGAATCAGTAATAGTCGAAGCATAACTTGGGCAATCAATCACAATTAACGGTTCTTCTTTTGATTAAAAACGTATAACTGATTTCAATCATCCAATTCAACTGAAATTCGGAATCAATGGTGTGAAACCGACAAATCATTGAACATTAAACTTAAAAATTGAAACCGAAATCATAATTTCCAATTGCTCTATAAATAGCAATCCTGCCCCTCAATTGAACTCGCTCACATCTGCTCATATCTCTAAAAACTCTTAGAAGAACTCTCTGATCCAATCATCGCCTTGCCGGAATTTTGGTTTATCACCGGAAACATCACCGGAGCAGTTCGAATCACGTCGGATCGGTATAAATGCTTGAACCTTCCCTTTATGTCTTTCAAATCATTAACAGTATTGAATCTTTCTATTCTTCGGGTTTAATCAGGCGGGTTATGTTTCTGGGTTTTTGTTATGAAAGAGATGAAGTTATGATAGTGTATATGTATAATTAAAATTGGTTATAAAATCGGGTTAGACACACAGTCCAGTGGTGGACTGTGTGCAATACAAACACAGTTGCCCGGGTTCGAATACTAACACGATGCCTATTTCCGAATTAAAACACAACTTTTTAATACTTACATATAATAACCGGGAGTCAGTGTATAAAAGTAATATAAATCTAAGATATTCCGGGTTAGTCACACAACCCAGTTGGTAGGGCTGTGTGCAACTTATCGTATGGGCGCGGGTTCGACTTCTGCAGAGTGCAGCGGTTCGATGTTATACAAAACCTTTTTAATTTAATGAATTTATAATTTAACTTAGTTAGTATATATATATAATTAAAATCAAGATTATTTCGAGTTAGACACGTAGCTCAGTTGTAGAGCTGCGTGCACGTATATGGGAGGTCTCGAGTTTGATCCTTACACGATGCCAATAATTCACAGTCCGGCCGGTTCGACCCGGTTCAGCCCTGAAAAGGGTATAATTTTTTTATTAATCTTTTCCTTATTTTTACTTCAAAATCCTTAAAAAATACCTATAGAAATAAGACTTTTTAAGCTTTAAATTTGTAATAAATACTATAAAAAATAGACTTAAAAGTCTAATAAAAGGCGTTAAATAGAAATATTAATTTCAAATAAAAGTTATATTTATCGAATTATTACGTGATTATTTAGGTTAGTTCTCTCGTCAGTTGAAATCTTAAATCATGCGCATTCGTCATCAATTCAAGAAACGCACCCACTGTGAGTGAATTCTACAAATTCCCCATTTTGTTCATGTTTTGGGGTGTATCATGTGTCGTATACTTATATTGTTTATTCAAACACTTGTGCTACTACCATTATATGATCTAATGTGTTATGTAATGTTTGGTTATTGTTATACGTGGTTACGTTTTCTCATTTCAGTCAAGCATTCACATTAGGCCCATCAGTTGCTCGTTGGATACGAGTAGAGCATCACGTTACCTAATTAGATCCGCTCCGTTTGATTGAGTCTTGATCTCATTTCACATTCACTTATCATGCTTTTGTCTTCAATGTTAGATGTTTATATGGATAGTATACATATACGTTTGCTCATACTTGGTTATGCACATTTTTATTAAATTAATCAACATAATTATTTCTTTCAGATATTTTAACGGGATTCACTCGCCAACTTTTGTTGACCCAGATTTCTGTTTTTACACATGATACAGGTGAATAGGTTGAAGCAAGGAACACATAAGAATTGGCCTTAGAAGAAAAATAAAGAGTTATTTAAATGTCATGATTAGAACATTTTAGTGCTTGTATGTTTTACGTGTTTGTTGGAATATTCCCTTTTAATTTGAAATAATAATTATGAAAGTTTATTATAGTAAATGTCATAAGCTTTGATGAAAACCCAATCATGCCTCGACTACCATATCCGCTGCGGGTCTGGGCGTGACAAACCGCCTAAATTTATGAACCTAGAAGTGGCTGGCATGAACGTTTCGAGAACTGGGTACAGCAAATTGGTATACAATCAGGAAGGATATACTGCTCCCACAGGAGAGAACGGTCTTGCGAAAAATATCATGCAATTTAGTCAAAAAGAAAAGGAAAAATGTACATGGGAAAAGAAGATGAGGAATATTCTGCGACAAGCAATTAAAGAGGATACTTACACACTGTAACAACATCAGGGCGATACGCAGTCTATATGGAACGTATTAAAAGTGAAATTTTCAACATAGTACGCAAATGATCAAGAGTAAACAAGCCTTGCTCAGAAAGGAATTTGATATCTTCACTGCATTAAAAGGCGAACCGATAAAGCAGCTTAGTGAACGATATTGTCATCTTGTGGAAGAAATGAAGAGGTTGGGAATTAGGAAGGAGAATGTAACACCTCGTAAAATTCGTGTTCGTAATATACCGACACGCGTACATGCCCTCAAATAATACCTCAAATGAGTTAGCCACTCAACTTTATAAACGAATCCAAAAATCTAAAATATTTTTTAAACCTGACCGTAGCTTCGGTCCGGACCATAAGCTACGGTCCAGCCTTTCTGGTTTGGTTTTAAACCAACCGTAAGCTACGGTCCGGTGACCGTAGCCTACGACGAGCCACTAGAACTTCACTTTTACACCATTTTAACTTTCAAATAATAACCCAAAGGCCCCTAGACTTTATTATTACATTTCCTTGCATAACTAAGTCATTTTTCGAACAAAACGATTCCCGGTTAAGGTGATATCTTTTGATTCACCATTCTTGAGTATCACACATCATCACCGAATAACCTTACTAGTTTGGGTAATTTAACCCATGAAACCATAAGTATTCGTATTTTCACGTTTTAAGTTAGTAAACACTTATAATCGTAAAAACACCTAGTGTAACACTCTTCACGTTGGGATATTCGTTCTTTTTTTCAATAAATTTCGTGTTGAATGAAAGACCAAGTTGTGTCATTATGTCATTGAATATAAGTCAAGGGACAATCCATGACAATCCACAAAACTATTCTTGAGGGAATAAAAGTGTCAAAACCCCAAAATTCTGTCAAGATGCCACCTCTCCTGCAAAATGCCACACTCTTGCAGCTCTTGACACCTTGCTAGACACTTGTGAAGATACTAAAACACCTCTAACACTGGCTTCATATTCACACACCTTCTTGCACTAAAATAGCCATTTCGTTCACCTCATTTCCTTGCTCATTCACACTTTATCCTCTCTATTACACTCTTGGAAGTTCCTGACCATTTAGGAGCTTCCCTTTGAGTTCTAAGTTTCCCTAGAATCATTTGTAAGTGTTCCGTCTCTGCTCTTTTCTTTTTATAGGCTTTTAATAGCCAAAAGTAAACATTTTCGACAAATGCCTTGACTTTCGGTTAAGACCATTATGGTCCATCCATTGTTCGAAATGAACATGGATAAGTTATAGTAATTAGAACATTTGGGAACATGTTCGATCCGTCAATTTCAGTCCTATGGTCAGTTCGCAACCGAAAGTCGCGAAGTTTGACTTCTACTTTGACTTTCTATTCTGACCCGACTTAGATTAGTTAACTTCTGACTTATAGTCGCATTATGATCGTAATACAATGTAGCATAACCCTCTAAGGTTATATTACTTTATCATAATCATAATCTGAGTTTATGCACAAGTTCCGCTAAAATGTCAATTTTGACTAAAATGCCCTTTTTACATAAAACAAGGTTTTAATCAACAATGAAGTTGCAAATGAATTACCTACTGATATGTTAATGTAATTAACCTCTTTTGATGTTAATGTTCTATCCATTAACTGATTTTAGTATAATATCGTAAACTATACTTTTTAAGTGACCAAACATGCCCTTTCGGTGCATAGTTTGGTCTTAAACCATAAACCACACTTATGTGTGACTTCTTATGATAATATATCATAAATGAAATATTTTTCCAGAATGTTTATGATCATAACATCAGAATACATGCAAGTTCCTTTATACGACCGATAATGGTTCAAAACGCCTAATAGCGTAGTATCGTTTTAAAACCTCAACGGGCATATAAGTTGATATCCTACTGATATTACAACTTATTTAAAGTATAATGACATATAGAACTTATTCATGACTCATCCGGTTACCCGATATCACGTATATGCATATGGTTAAGCATAGGTAATTAGTTTACGAAATTTAACCGAAACGAGTTTAACCTTATCATTTAACCTCAAATTCCAGAATGTTAATTGTTTACCCATAAAATACAAGTCTTAAGTACTTGTTGGGTTTAAAATACATTTTATCTGGTCATCGATTAATCTAGCGTATCGTACCATTTTTGATCCTTTAAGCTAGTCGGTCTAAGTCTAAGACTTAAATAAGACCGTTAGCATTTTAATTGGTTAGCTTATGCCATAATCTAGACTAGAGCCTTCCAGTAAATGCTATCTGCACTTATTTCATTTTGAATACGGCTGAGATATTAAATCTTTCATTTTAAATCAAGACTAGCTCAGGTAAAGACTCTTGACTTATTTCCCCTATATGGGCTTGGGTTACTGTAAATTATTATCGCTTGGTCTGAAATGGGATCAATCGAATGCCGGATTATGGTTAGTAAATCTGCATATTCTGTTTTGATCAGTTTTGTTTGATAACTTGAACATTGGGGGTTAACGACCGTGTCCTTGATATCCTAGGTTCATTACATTAGTTAATGGCCAAGACTAAAGCACGGGGTGTAGGCATACACCCGACAGATGCGAATGCTAAATTATTTTTACCCACAAGTTGGGGATAACTCTTTTGTGGGTTCATAAGTGGTGTGTACGTTAATCATGTCTCGGTCTCTGTACTAGCCCCATATGTATTGACAAACATGTAAAGCTATTAACAAGGTTACAAAGCTGACTTTCCCAAGCTACAAAAGATTTTTCAAGCCCTATGCACTTAAATCCATTTTCTTGAAATGTTTTCAAAACGATTCAGTTGGGTGTATTTACCAGCGAAAGCTGACGTATTTTCAAAAGACTAAGCTGTAGGTACAATACGAAATAGGCTGGAAGCTGCTTGGGATATAAGGGATCTTGCAAATCCTTAGATCTGCCCAAAGTCTGTTATACATTTTTGTACATTTTATGATCCGCCTATGGATCTTTCATTACAAGCCGTCTGTATATTATTTTTCGTACTTTGAATATTTGGTTTGTAATAGTAATTTAAACTCCAAGACTTCCGTTGTGCTGTGTTTAATTGACTATGTTGATATCGACTTACGTCACGATATTCCCCACACGGGTCCACCGGTGTTTGGTTAGAAATACGGGGTGTGACAGGTTGGTATCAGAGCCAACGTTTGAGAGAATTAAACACTAGCCTTTTGTTTTTAATCTCAAACTCACACAATAGTACATTCCTTAGACTTCTGAGACTAGGCTTTGACCTAGGATTATTCATCTCATTATTAAGTTATTATTATTGTTTTAACTTGAGTTTAACAGGAAAATGCCGCCAAGATTGAGAGTATAAAGTGGAAGAGGAAAAGGTCCAATGAGGGGAGGACCATCAGGGCGCATCCCTTCACAACCTCACAACTCAGATTCCTACCAAGATTCAGGAGATTCGTCTCCTTGGCAACTAGCGAGACACTCTGTCTCTCATCGATACTCGCCCCACATTCCCAAAATTCTTACCACTATCACCACTCCTATCATTCACACCACTCTCATCATTCCCATTATTCCCATTCACACTCTTATCATGAAGAGTTCAACCCAAACCTTTATTTTAATACACCCCAGCTGATCAGAATCAGTTGGATCAACCCAACCCAACCCAATGGACGAGGACTCCGATCTGTAAATGCCGCCATCAAGAACACACGCACATCCCATCGAAATCTCAATCGATTCGAACTCTTACGCCGGATCGCCATACCAAGGTCCTAATGAATGGGACCAATGTTGGAACCAATTCACTTCTGCTAACACTCCTTCCCATCACTCCCCAACACCACCTATACAAGAAGATGTTCAAATGGAACCGGTGGAACAACCTCAGCCACCATCTGAGCCACCAAGGAAGAAACGTGGAACACATATGTTGGTATGTGCGGGTCAAAGATCGGGTTCGCTGCCACCATTGCCCAATACCTACCCTACCATTCATGAGGACCATAAATGGGTGGACCCTCCAATGCTTCACCTGTGGTGGAACCGACACCACCACCAGTGGTTCAACCACCACCATCGGGATTTAATAACCCTATTCCTACATATCCGGATATGATCCTTTTAACCCATATACGCCGGTAAATTACCAGGCACTATCACATGACCCTTATATGCAAGCGGTCATGCATAATGCACCTTACCTGTCTCCTTTTCCACCTGCTTATCCACCTACTAGATACCCAAGTTATGGGTACCAGTATCCTGTTGTACCTCAACCACAACCACAGCCTCCACCCCCTCTTGAGGCCTTGGAGTGAATGAAGGAAATGCAACAACAAGCGGAGAAGACGGAGAAGAAGACGAATAAGCTCTTCAAGAAGCTCTCCAAGTTAGTTAAGGGAAAGAAGGACGAGTGAAGTCTTTTCTATTATTATGTTTAGTCCATACGTGGACATTGTTATTTCTTTAGTCCCTGCGTGGACAAGTTTTTTCTTTTAGTCCTTGCATGGACAATTAGTTTTATTTATTATTTCAAGTATTATAATTTCTATTGTCATTTAATGAAATATTTTGGAATTATATATATATATATATGTACTCATCCTCTTCAAGCGATCATCTCGATTTTACTTGAAATTTATGATTAGCTATATAATTCCAAATGGTCTTAATGCTTTTGCTTAGCGAAATGGCAAAGTCCATACTAATTGGCGAAATTATAAATGATAGTTAAGGATGAATAGCCTTCTATCATAATAGTTAAGGAAGAATTATCCTTCTATCCAGAGGTGGTTGTCACACCCCGACCGCAGCGGAATAAGAGTCGGGGCATCATTGGGTTATCACCAAAGCTCATGATATTTACTAATATGTTTCATATTTATTAAAGTCAAAGTGACATTTCCAAATATCCAAACATGTCCAAACAACACAAAGAAAATAAACCAAACATAACAATCCCAAACTCTAAATCATTTTATTCTTCTAGTCCAATCCTATGTGTTTCTGGCTGCTGCTGGTTCACCTGTATCATGTGTAAAAATGGGGGTTTTTGGGTCAACATAAGTTGGCGAGTGAATCTTGTTAGATAAACATTTATTATTGATTTACTTGTTAGTTTATCAATGAAAGATTGTGCATAATCATAAATGAGCAAATGTAAATAATCAAGCAGTGACAAATAGCAATCACAACTATAACATACAATATCATATGATAGCATACATTAACATACCAACAACATACGATAAATAACATAAATGAAACTGTGCGATCAAGGCTCAATCAAACGGAGCCGATCGTATTGCATGTACTGAAAATGAAAATGTCTGTGCGATCAAGGCTCAATCAAACGGAGCCGATCGTATGTGGGCACGCCAGGTTCACGCTCATAATGAAATGGGGAACATGCTCAACGCTCATAATGTAATGGGGAGCTGCGGCCTATGAAATTGCATGTACTGGAAATAATAAATTACATCTAACAATAACTACACAACAGTTGAAACAAACTTAATACACATGTTCATGATATGATGTATGCACAATGGTTTAAATATATATATCAAGACACATGATACACCCCAAAACGTGATTAAACGGGGAATTTGTAAAGATTCACTCACATTGGGTGCGTTGGATTGGAGATGGTGAGATGCGCACGAATTGGATGAGCGGAACAACGAGAAATAACTAACCTAAATAATAACGGAAAAATATAGTAAATGAGTGGATTTTATTAAGGATTTTAATGAAATTTTTAGATATATTTTTGTGAGTTTAAGGCTATTTTCTATCTTTAAAAATGTTATTTTTAAGTATTTTTAATTGATTTTTAAATTAAATTAAATAAATAAAAATATAAAAAAATTGTTTATTTTGCGTTGACCGTTGACTGTTGACTTGTTGACCGGTTCGGTCAGTGGAATTGTTTGCGCCAGATGAGGCTCGAACCCGAGACCTCCCGTACACGTGCACGCAGCTCTACCAACTGAGCTACGTGTATAACCCGAAATAATCTTGTTTTTAATTATATTTATATACTAATTCGATTTAACCAAAATTCCTTTAAATTTCAAAAATATTTTAATTCAACAAACCGGTGCCAGTAACAGGTTTCGAACGCGTGACGTGCGACTTAGTGTTGCACACAGTCCACCGCTGGACTGTGTGTCTAACCTGGTTAATATCTCGGTTTTTATTATACTTAACAACTAACGGAATTAACCCGGTTCAGTTTTAAATAAAAAGGCATTTTATTACATAGGGAGTGCGTGTAACAGGGATCGAACTCGGGACATGCGTGTATATTTTGCACACAGTCCACCGCTGGACTGTGTGTCTAACCCGTTCATTTTACTGGTTTTAAATAAACTTATAACTTAACTAACTTCGTCTTCTTCATTCAAATTTCAGTCGACTGAATCACTGATCCGTTTCTTGTTTTTACGATTAACAAACATTCTTAAGGCTAAAATGAAATGGTAGAGACGGTGTTGGAAGTAACATACCGTAGGAATGATATATCACAGAATTTCCGGCAATGCGTCGGCTCTGTTTTTGTGCACCTCAACTGAACCAAACAATTAACCATTTTGATTAGCCAATCGTGGAATTGAAGTGATAAACAAACGTTAACAGTGTGATTGAAGGCCCTTACCGTTTCACAGACGAAGATAACGATTTCCAGAAACTCTCCGGCGAACTGGAATTATCTGATAACGGTGCCTGAATTCGATCTCAAGTGGATGGTTTGAGTTAGAAACACCTTAACAACTGTTAGACTACGATGGTATTGAAGAACTTACCGATTTGAGGACAAATACGGTTTTCCGGCGAACCTTACAGAAATTTCCGGCGAGTTGATTTAGGCGTTCTGATGGTCTGAAAGTGTGACGAAAATGAAATGGAATGTTTGCCTGATGTCTCTGAGTCGCGAGAAGGGTTTTGATTGAAGTAATCTGAGCTTTGATTATTTTCGGTTATAAGAACCGATAATGATGAAAATTGATGTTCAAGCACTTCCGAATTGATTAAAATCATCGGTTCATCGGTTATAAACGTGAATGTGCGAGTAATCAAACGATTTGACGATTGAATTGCCGATTTCCGTTTCTCAGTTGGCGCAACCGGTTTAACCGAGTTTGTGTATAAATGTTATTTGTTTCCTAGAGATAACAGAAAACAACAAGTGGCGGAGTGGTGATGTGGGTGTGTGCTAAGTCTTTGGATTTATAAACCGGCTGACCGGGGTTCGAGTCCCGGCAGCAACATTTCTTTTTTATTTATTTTGTTTTCACTTTTTATCAAATATAATCTTTATAGTTTAGTTTGTTTATTAATTATGTATCACTAAAACCAAAATAACCATAAATACACAACGTGACATTTATAACTTGATATTCGATTACAAAACGGAGCGGGTTTGGAAACCCGTTTTTGACAAATGTTACAGTATACCCTACTTTTAGGAATTTCGTCCCGAAATTTAAGTAGTTGAAGTAGTAGGAAAAAGATGCGGGTATTTTTCACGCATTGAATCTTCACGTTCCCAAGTAAACTCAGGTCCCCGTTTCGACTCCCAGCGTACCCTAACAATTGGAATGCGACTTCGTCGTAGACGTTTCTCTCCGAAGTCCATGATCTCTACTAGTCTTTCAATAAAATGCATAGATTCATCAATCTGAATATCTTCCAGAGGAATGTGGAGGTTTTCATCAGCGAGGCACTTCTTCAAGTTCGACACTTGGAATGTGGGATGAATCCTGTTGAGTTCTTCTGGTAGATCAAGCTTGTAAGCTACAGGTCCGACTCTTTCGAGTATCTTGAAAGGTCCTACGTAGCGTGGTGCTAGCTTGCCTTTTTGACCAAGACGAACTACTCCCTTCCACGGTGATACTTTTAGAAGTACATGATCACCAATATTAAACTCTAAAGGCTTCCGTCGTTTATCTGCATAACTCTTTTGACGACTCTGAGCCGCTAGAAGATTGTTTCGGATTTGATGGATCTTGTCTGTGGTTTCTTGGATCAATTCTGGACCAGTGATTTGAGCTTCCCCAATTTCGTGCCAACATACAGGAGATCGGCACTTACGACCATATAAGGCTTCGAAAGGTGCCATGCCGATACTTGAATGATAGCTGTTGTTGTATGAAAATTCAACTAATGGTAGGTGGGCGTCCCAATTTCCCTTGAAGTCTATGACACATGCTCGAAGCATATCTTCAAGAGTTTGAATGGTGCGCTCAGACTGTCCATCAGTTTGAGGATGATAGGCGGTACTGAGATCTAATCGCGTACCCAAAGCGGATTGTACTGCTTTCCATGTTCGTGAAGTGAAACGACCATCACGATCAGAAATAATGCTTAACGGTACCCCATGTCGGCTTACGATTTCGCTGATATAAATACGAGCAAGCTTTTCGTTCTTGAAATCTTCGCGGATAGGAATAAAGTGAGCTGATTTTGTAAGTCGGCCAATTATTACCCATATAGTGTCATACCCACCAGAAGTGCGAGGTAACCCGGTAATGAAATCCATGGTTATATTTTCCCACTTCCATACAGGTATTTCAGGTTGGACCAGAAGTCCTGAGGGTCTTTGGTGTTCAGCTTTCACCTTGGAACATGTAAGGCACTTGGAAACAAAAACAGCAATATCCTTTTTCATTCCAGGCCACCAATAGGTATATCGTAGGTCTTGATACATCTTATCGGCTCCTGGGTGTATAGAGTATCGCGTTTTGTGAGCTTCCTTCATAAGAGTTTCACGAAGATTGTTGTGGTTAGGAATCCAGATTCGATCTAGGTAGTACAGAATACCGTCAGATTTAGTTTCAATTTTAAGTTCAGCTCCACAGGACATCTCCTTTCGTACATCATCTTCCGTTATTGAAACGTGTTGGGCTTCTCGAATTTGATCTTTAATGTCAGTTATGATTTGCGAACATAGAAGATGAATGGAGTTCGCATAACCCTTTCGACTAAGTGCATCAGCCACCACATTTGCTTTGCCAGGGTGGTATCGAATTTCACAGTCGTAATCATTTAGAAGTTCGACCCATCTTCGTTGCCTCATGTTTAACTCCTTTTGATTGAAGATATGTTGAAGACTCTTGTGGTCAGTGTATATTTCACACTTAGTACCATAGAGATAATGCCTCCATATCTTAAGAGCAAACACAACGGCTCCAAGTTCTAGGTCATGAGTGGTGTAGTTCTTCTCATGCGTCTTGAGTTGTCTCGAAGCATAAGCTATAACTTTTCCTCTTTGTATTAGAACGCAGCCTAATCCTTGCCCTGACGCGTCGCAATAGACCACGAAATCATCACAACCTTCAGGAAGAGTAAGGATTGGTGCATCGCAAAGTTTTTGTTTAAGAGTTTGGAAGGCTTCTTCCTGCTTGGGTCCCCATATGAAAGGTTTTCCCTTGTGAGTTAAAGCCGTGAGTGGTACAGCAATGCGTGAGAAGTTTGAGATGAATCGACGATAATAACCAGCCAAACCAAGAAAAGATCTTACTTCAGTTGGTGTACGTGGAGCTTGCCATTCTTGTACCGCTTTGATCTTTGAGGGGTCGACATGTATTCCCTTGTCATTGATTACATGTCCGAGGAATTGCACCTCTTTTAACCAGAATTCGCATTTGGAGAATTTGGCGTAAAGCTTTTCATTCTCTAGCAGTGTAAGGATGAGTCGAAGATGACGCTCATGATCAGATTTAGAGTTTGAATAAATAAGAATGTCGTCGATGAAGACTATAACAAATCGATCAAGATAAGGTTTGCAGACTCTGTTCATTAGGTCCATGAAGACAGCTGGTGCGTTGGTTAAACCAAATGGCATGACCATGAATTCATAATGGCCATAACGAGTTCGGAAAGCAGTCTTTGGGACGTCTTCTTCATGTACTCTAAGTTGATGATAGCCCGATCGAAGGTCGATTTTTGAAAAGCAATTGGCACCTTGAAGTTGGTCAAGAAGATCATCAATGCGTGGTAAAGGATAGCGATTCTTGATTGTTAATTTGTTGAGCTCTCTGTAGTCGATGCACATACGAAACGATCCATCTTTCTTCTTTACAAAAAGGACAGGTGCACCCCAAGGCGATGAGCTAGGACGTATGAATCCCTTGTCAGTCAACTCTTGTAATTGACTGGCTAGCTCTTGCATTTCAGAGGGGGCTAACCTATAAGGAGACTTTGCAACTGGTGTAGCACCAGGTATAGATCAATACGGAATTCGACTTCTCTAACTGGAGGAAGTCCTGAAATGTCGTCAGGAAAAACTCGCGGGAAATCTTTTACTACTGGAATGTCTTCAAGTTTCTTCTCCATGGTTCCCTTTTTGATGATATGAGCTAAAAACGCGACATAATTTTTGCGAAGATATTTTTGGGCTTGAAGACAAGACATTAAGCTGAGCCCCTTTGACGAGGTTTCACCAAAGATTCGAAGAGTCTGACCGTTTGTAAGAGGAATACGTATAAATTTTTCGCGACATACAACTTCTGCCTGATGTTGACTAAGCCAGTCCATACCAATTATGATATCAAAACTTCCCAGCTTCATAGGAATAAGGTCGACTGAGAAATCGTGGTCGTTTAAGGTGAGTGTACAGTTGCGTATAATAGAACTTAATGAAACTGGTTTCCCGTCAGCAACTTCTACCGTTATGGATTCCGTGAGCTTATCCCGATTTTGGTTTAAGATAGGTTCAAATTCTAAAGACACAAAACTTCTATCCGCACCAGTATCAAATAACATAGATGCATATCTACCATTTATAAGGAACGTACCGTTAACCACATTGCCGTCAGCTCTGGCCTGGTTAGCGTTGATATTGAAAGCTCTTCCTCTTGCAGGTGGAGGAGCTTGGTTCACTTGATTCACTGGGTTGGCTTGAGCCTGAGCATGAATAATGTTTACCAACCTTGGACAAGTGTTTCTGAAATGGCTTGGGTCTCCGCAATTGTAGCAAGCCCGCATAGGTTGGCCCATAGGATAATTGGGTTGGTAATATGTTTGGGCTAGGTGTTGGGTGGGTGGTAATAGTAGGGGTTGTTGGGCTTGACCCATTAATTGTTGGTGGGTTTGGGTTAAAGGTTGGTGGCGGTTCGTTCGCTGGGGCATGCGGCAGGTTTGAACCGTATGACCCGCGCGACCACAGC
The DNA here is from genome assembly GCA_947069175.1 of Scalesia atractyloides. Lineage (NCBI taxonomy): Eukaryota > Viridiplantae > Streptophyta > Magnoliopsida > Asterales > Asteraceae > Scalesia > Scalesia atractyloides. Next base: position 43,606,472 of record CAMTDV010001632.1, read on the forward strand.
CGGTGCAATGCTGGCAAGGATAATCAGGAGAATGGTGATATTGGCAATGGTTACATTTTGGTAACGGGCCAGAGTAGGGTCTTTTGTATGGTGCAGGTGAAGGAGAGACTTGGGTAATGGGTGCAGCAGGAATAGGGGAGTTGGGTTGAGTAACTGCAAAATTTCTGGTGTTGCGCTTCCTCTTGTTAGCAAACTTGGAGGAAGAGATGGTATGGTTTGAAGTTTGACCCTCAACAGGGGCTTTCTTTTTCTCCTCTTTAAACTTCCCGTTGCGAATCCAATTCTCGGTCAGTTCAGTCGCTAGCTCCATAGCAGCTTCAAGTGTTACCGGTGAAATGCTGAGAACTGAATCTTGAATTTTCGAGGGAAGTCCTCGAATATAATGCTCGATCAAACGATAAGTTGGAGTAAACAAATTTGGAACCATTTGGTTCAACTCCAAGAACCTCTTGTTATAGGTGGTGTGATCCCCCTCCTTCTGTTTTAAAGAATGGAATTCTTCCTCCAACTTTTTAATTTCACTCCTAAGACAGAAACGCCTAGTCATGATTTCCCTCAACTCCTCCCAAGTTAAGGCCATTGCATCTTCAGTTCCCCTCTTCCATTTCTCAGTATTCCACCAAGTGAGAGCTACCCCAAATAGTCTCCCGGTGGCGTATCGAACCTTGCGATCCTCAGGACAATCGCAATTGAGGAAGGTGTTTTCCATTTCCTCGAACCAGTGGAGGAAAGCAGTGACACCTTCGGTCCCCTCAAATTTAGGAGGATCACAAGATTTGAAATGTTTATAAGAGCACTTGCTGGTAGGAGCGTTGTCGATGTTCTGGTCATGTTGTTGGGGAGGGTTAGTAGGATTTGTAGCGAGGGCTTGTTGTACTTGGACCACAATGTCAGGTAGTATCGTGGCCATTTGTTTCGCGATTTGGGTGGCCAAGCGTTCCTGAGACCTTCCTGATCTTTTACCCCTTCGTTGTTGTCTGGACGACATCTACAGGAACATACATGAGAAGATTGTGAGTTTATGGTGTCTTTTTAGGTGTCATGTGTCTTTAAGAAAATGAAAATAACATAAATATCAATAATGCAACTACATCCATAGGATGTCTTGGATTTGCTCATGTTGGGCCTCAAATGTCCCCCATACCTTCACCTATTAGTCATGTGGGCCCCCATGGCTATTGGCTTGGTAGGATTCACATTAGTATTGGCAATTTAACACTCGCATCACCCGAATGCAAACCACAAAATATGTTCATGAGATGTTTGGTCGGAACGTGTCCAGGTGTAGACACAATGACAACTCAAAGTAGGGTTAGCTCACACGACGTTTGGTATAGCATGCTTTGGCCTAATACGTACTTCGTACTCTCATCGTTAGTCCCCAAGTAGGCAAACTAGTCCTTTATTTTGGATTTATACGAATGCCAGCCTAGACAGGACGTTCCGACTACCGGTACTGGTACCCTTCCAGTTACTACATGCCCGTCATGAGAACTCACTTTGATGAGATTTGAAAACACAAAAATCATTGTAAAAGCAATCATGATGTGGTGTGTGCTTTCATGGATGTGATATGTTATGAGTATATGATTCATGATAGGCATTATATGATAATACATACTTATGAACATGCTTGCATAATATGGAATGTAACATTTAACATAGAACGTATAAACATCATGAAATTTGGCATGTAACACAAAAAAATCTTATAAGTTTCTAATCAACTATAGCATAGGCTCTAAGGGTCTAATAACCTATCCTATATCCCTATAGTCACGCTCTGATACCAATATGTCACACCCTGACCCGCAGCGGAATAAGAGTCGGGGCATAATTGGGTTATCACCAAAGCTCATGATATTTACTAATATGTTTCATATTTATTAAAGTCAAAGTTACATTTCCAAATATCCAAACATGTCCAAACAATACAAAGAAAATAAACCAAACATAACAATCCCAAACTCTAAATCATTTTATTCTTCTAGTCCAATCCTATGTGTTTCTGGCTGCTGCTGGTTCACCTGTATCATGTGTAAAAATGGGGGTTTTTGGGTCAACATAAGTTGGCGAGTGAATCTTGTTAGATAAACATTTATTATTGATTTACTTGTTAGTTTATCAATGAAAGATTGTGCATAATCATAAATGAGCAAATGTAAATAATCAAGCAGTGGCAAATAGCAATCACAACTATAACATACAATATCATATGATAGCATACATTAACATAACAACAACATACGATAAATAACATAAATGAAACTGTGCGATCAAGGCTCAATCAAACGGAGCCGATCGTATTGCATGTACTAAAAATGAAAATGTCTGTGCGATCAAGGCTCAATCAAACGGAGCCGATCGTATGTAGGCACGCCAGGTTCACGCTCATAATGAAATGGGGAACATGCTCAACGCTCATAATGTAATGGGGAGCGGCGGCCTATGAAATTGCATGTACTGGAAATAATAAATTACATCTAACAATAACTACACAACAGTTGAAACAAACTGAATACACATGTTCATGATATGATGTATGCACAATGGTTTAAATATATATATCAAGACACATGATACACCCCAAAACGTGATTAAACGGGGAATTTGTAAAGATTCACTCACTTGGGTGCGTTGGATTGGAGATGATGAGATGCGCACGAATTGGATGAGCGGAACAACGAGAAATAACTAACCTAAATAATAACGGAAAAATATAGTAAATGAGTGGATTTTATTAAGGATTTTAATGAAATTTTTAGATATATTTTTGTGAGTTTAAGGCTATTTTCTATCTTTAAAAATGTTATTTTTAAGTATTTTTAATTGATTTTTAAATTAAATTAAATAAATAAAAATATAAAAAAAATTGTTTATTTTGCGTTGACCATTGACCGTTGACTTGTTGACCGGTTCGGTCAGTGGTATTGTTTGCGCCAGATGAGGCTCGAACCCGAGACCTCCCGTACGCGTGCACGCAGCTCTACCAACTGAGCTACGTGTCTAACCCGAAATAATCTTGTTTTTAATTATATTTATGTACTAATTCGATTTAACCAAAATTCTTTTAAATTTCAAAAACATTTTAATTCAACAAACCGGTGCCAGTAACAGGTTTCGAACGCGTGACGTGCGACTTAGTGTTGCACACGGTCCACCGCTGGACTGTGTGTCTAACCTGGTTTATATCTCGGTTTTTATTATACTTAACAACTAACGGAATTAACCCGGTTCAGTTTTAAACAAAAATGCATTTTATTACATAGGGAGTGCGTGTAACAGGGATCGAACTCGGGACATGCGTGTATATTTTGCACACAGTCAACCGCTGGACTGTGTGTCTAACCCGTTCATTTTACTTGTTTTAAATAAACTTATAACTTAACTAACTTCGTCTTCTTCATTCAAATTTCAGTCGACTGAATCACTGATCCGTTTCTTGTTTTTACGATTAACAAACATTCTTAAGGCTAAAATGAAATGGCAGAGACGGTGTTGGAAGTAACATACCGTAGGAATGATATATCATAGAATTTCCGGCAATGCGTCGGCTCTGTTTTTGTGCACCTCAACTGAACCAAACAATTAACCATTTTGATTAGCCAATCGTGGAATTGAAGTGATAAACAAACGTTAACAGTGTGATTGAAGGCCCTTACCGTTTCACAGACGAAGATAACGATTTCCAGAAACTCTTCGGCGAACTGGAATTATCTGATAACGGTGCCTGAATTCGATCTCAAGTGGATGGTTTGAGTTAGAAACAGCTTAACAACTGTTAGACTACGATGGTATTGAAGAACTTACCGATTTGAGGACAAATACGGTTTTCCGGCGAACCTTACAGAAATTTCCGGCGAGTTGATTTAGGCGTTCTGATGGTCTGAAAGTGTGACGAAAATGAAATGGAATGTTTGCCTGATGTCTCTGAGTCGCGAGAAGGGTTTTGATTGAAGTAATCTGAGCTTTGATTATTTTCGGTTATAATAATGATGAAAATTGATGTTCAAGCACTTCCGAATTGATTAAAATCATCGGTTCATCGGTTATAAACGTGAATGTGCGAGTAATCAAACGATTTGACGATTGAATTGCCGATTTCCGTTTCTCAGTTGGCGCAACCGGTTTAACCGAGTTTGTGTATAAATGTTATTTGTTTCCTAGAGATAACAGAAAACAACAAGTGGCGGAGTGGTGATGTGGGTGTGTGCTAAGTCTTTGGATTTATAAACCGGCTGACCCGGGTTCGAGTCCCGGTAGCAACATTTCTTTTTTATTTATTTTGTTTTCACTTTTTATCAAATATAATCTTTATAGTTTAGTTTGTTTATTAATTATGTATCACTAAAACCAAAATAACCATAAATACACAACGTGACATTTATAACTTGATATTCGATTACAAAACGGAGCGGGTTTGGAAACCCGTTTTTGACAAATGTTACAGTGGTGGACTATGTTCAAGCCTCCAAGTTGTTAAGGTCAATGCGACCGTGACTATTAATCGACCATTAGGATATCTGTGTTAACATTTAAGTAATGTTAGGTAGTGTGAGTGGAGGAACCATACTAGCCGTCTAGGTGATGGACTACGTCCTAACCTTATATAGCCTATGTGATCAAAATTTTATCCCGGCTAATATCATCAATGCGATGATAATAATAAACATCCATTAGTGATGTAGTGCCTATGGGCCATAATTAAACATCCATTAGTGATGTAGTGCCTACGGGCCATAATAAAACATCCATTAGTATGTAGTGCCTACGGACCATAATTAAACATCGATTAATGATGTAGTGCCTATGGGCCATAATTGACATCCATTAGTGGTGTAAGTGCCTACGGGCCATAATTGAACATCCATAAGTGATGTAGTGTCTACGGACCATGATCAAACATCCATTAGTGATGATTTGCCTTCGAGTAACACTATATTGTCAATTAAGACGACGACAGTTGTAACGTTATGGTTCCCTGTCCAAGGTGGTGAGCTATGCTTAAGCCTCGTAGTCTATATGATCAATGAGATCATGACTAATATCATCAGTGCGATGATTATCTATCTTGACATCTAGGTGATGTTAATTGATTTGCCTACGGCCAAGTTATAATTGTTAATATGACAATGACAGTTGTGGTTAATATGACCCTCTGCCCAAAGTTATGTCCTTAGTGACAGGCCAATGTGCCGTATCTTTATATGTCCATAGTGACATGCCTATGTGCCATAATAATAAGTCCTTAGTGACAGGCCAATGTGCCGTATTTTTACGTCCTTAAGTGACAAGCCAAAGTGCTATATTTTAATATCCTTGGGATAAGGCCTATGAGCCATATTTTAAATGTCCTACAAGACAAGCCTATGAGCTATTTAAAATTGTCTTATGACAATGGCAGTTGTAACATTAAGATTCACTTTCTAAAATATATATGGACTATGTCCAAATTGTAATTTGCCTTTGATGGTCCTTTTGAGATCTATAACAAATATAGATAACATTCATTTAAAATGTTAAGCCTGACAGTTGTGATTCTATGCACACTGGTTCAAATAGGCAATGGATTTATATATCCAAACTTTATAGCCTATATGGTTATTAATACCATGGCTAATGTAAATTTAATTTGGTATATAGTACCCAAACATCAAAGATGGCTAACTCAGAGTTGGTGCAAAGTAGTCGCCGTGATAATAGTACTGACAAAGCTGAAAATATAGCCATTAATAATGAGGATTTCCAAGCTCACATTGATGCAGCTGTTGGAAAGGCCATGGAAAAATTTAAGGAAGTGAGTGCTCTCGCTCCGAACCTTTATCTATTCCTCCATCATTAGCTCAAATAGAGAGCTCCGTTCACTCTTCAAATGCGAAGAGTGAACCAAAGAAACTGAAATTTTATGATAGGTCCCGTTCTTCTAAAGACGGATGTACCTATAAATACTTTGTCTCCTGTAAGCCCTGAGATTTTAGTGGAGAAAGGGGTGCAGTAGAAGCCTTAAGATGGCTTGATGAAATGGAAACGATAGTAGATTGCGCTGATAAGGATGTAGTAAAGTATGTATCCCAATCCTTCAATGGTGATGCCCTAATTTGGTGGAAGGCAATGGTTCAATCAACAGGTAAAATACACTTTTATAACTTGGGGTGGTCCAAGTTTGTTGACCTAGTTAAAAGACTTACTGCCCACCTCATGAGGTGGAGAAGATAGAGTCAGACTTTCTGACTCTCATAATGAAAAACCTGGACTGTCGGAAGTATGTTTCTGACTTCAACTCTCTATCCAGACTAGTCTCCTATCTAATTAATTCTGAACCCAAACGCATTACGTGTTTCATTAATGGGTAGCGCCCGAGATTAAGGGCATGGTAAAGGCTGCTCAGCCTAGTACCTATAGGTCTACTGTTGACCTCTCTCTCTCTCTCATTTTAGATCTAGTGAGACAAATGTCAGTCAAAACTGAGACTGACGGGAAAAGGAAGAGATAGGATGGTAACTCCCAAAGATTTAATAATATGAATAAGGGGAGATTTGGGTTCAGAAGGAACCAAGATAAGTCGGACGTGATGCCGACATGTAAGCCCTGCAACCACAGGGACTAGGGACAGTGTAATTTTGATCCACAGGCTAAACGCTGTGGTATCTGTAAGAAAAAGGGGCATAAGACCCTAGAATGCAAGGATCTTAAGGATGCCGTCTGCTATGCCTGCAATGAATAAGAGCATATTAAGACTAACTGCCCTAAGAATCTCAGGAGCAATAATGCGTAGCTTGGAGATGCCAAGAAAGAAAATGCTCGTGCCTTTCAGATGAATGCTAGAGAGGCTGTTAATGACAACAACGTCATAACAGGTACATTCCTCATTAATGACGTATATGCTAGAGTTCTTTTTGATTTGGGTGCGGATAAGTCATTTAAGGACCATAAGTTTAGCAAACTATAAAACTTACACATAAGAACCCTAGACATAATTTATGAAGTAGAACTTGCTGACGGAACCTTTGAAACAACGTCTTCTATTCTTAATGGATGTTTTATATCCATTAATAATCATTCCATTCCTACTTCTCTTCTGCCAATGAAATTGGCGGGGTTCGATGTAGTCTTAGGCATGGATTGGTTATCCCATAACCAAGCCTGCATTGCTTGTGATAAGAAACTCATCGAAATTAAAACCCCATCTGGTGAATGCTCACCATTCTTGGAGATTCACACTATGGATTGCCAGACAAAGTGTCATTATTTAAGGCATCCAAGTGTCTAGTGAAAGGTTGTGTCATTTACATGGCACAAGGAATTATTAATGAGCCAAAGCCAAAGATTAAAGACCTTTCAGTTATCTCAGAATATCCTGATGTTTTCCCTGAAGAATTACCAGGTCTACCTCCAGATAGGCAAATGGAGTTTAGGATTAACATCCTTCCAGGAGCAACACCTGTTTCTAGAGCTCTATATCGGCTAGCACCGACAGAGATGAAGGAATTAAGAATACAATTAGATGAACTTTTAGAAAAAAGGATACATTCAGCCTAGTTCCTCACCTTGGGAAGCTCCTATTCTTTTTGTTAAGAAAAAGGACGCTTCAATGCGGATGTGCATTGATTACCGCGAATTAAACAAAATAACGATCAAGAATCGTTATCCTCTGCCCAGGATCGATGACTTGTTCGATCAACTTCAAGGGGCTAGTTACTTCTCCAAGATTGATTTGAGATCAGGATACCATCAACTGAAGGTTAGAAGTGATGATGTTCCCAAAATTGCCTTCAGGACTTGTTATGGCCATTATGAATTTTTGGTGATGCCTTTTGGGCTCACAAATGCACCTGCAGCATTCATGGATCTCATGAATAGAGTCTGCAAGCCGTATCTAGATACGTTTGTCATTGTCTTCATAAACAACATACTTATCTACTCTCATAATCAAGTTGATCATGAGAAACATCTTCGGTGCATCCTAGAATTTCTAAGATAAGAGAAGCTTTATGCTAAGTTCTCTAAGTGCGAGTTTTGGCTTAGGGAAGTCCAGTTTCTTGGACATGTTGTAAGTGAGCGTGGTATCTAAGTGGATCCCGCCAAGATTGAAGCCATAATGAATTGGGAAGTACCCAAAACTCCATCGGAGATTCGTAGTTTCTTAGGATTGGCCGGTTATTATAGGAGGTTCATTGAGAACTTTTCAAGGATAGCCGCTCCTTTAACTACCTTGACCCGTAAGAATGTTAAGTTTGACTAGGGTCCAAAACAACAAGAATCTTTTAAAATTTTAAAACACAAGTTGAGTAATGCTCCTGTGTTATCTCTACCTAAGGATATTGAGGATTTTGTCGTTTATTGTGATGCCTCGCACACTAGCATGGGCTGTGTGCTAATGCAAAAAGGCAAAGTGATTGCTTACGCGTCACGACAATTAAAGGTGCACGAAAGGAATTACACCACCCATGACTTGTAATTGGGTGCTATTGTATTTGCACTTAAGTTGTGGAGACTTAATTATATGGCACAAAGTGTATTATGTACACTGACCATAAGAGTCTCCAACATCTGTTCAATCAAAAGGATTTGAACATGCGACAATGCCGTTTGATGGAAACACTTAATGATTATGATTGTGAAATTCGCTATCATCCCGGCAAAGCAAATGTTGTTGCTGACGCCTTAAGTCATAAGGAAAGAATTAAACCTATTAGGATTAACGCTAAGAGCATTTAGCTCAGAAATAGCTTGAATGAAAAGCTATTAAATGCACAAAAGCAAGCCCCATTAGAGGCTAATATTTCTAATGAAGGATTAGGCGGAACTATTGATCAGTTAAAGCATGGAAAAGATGGAATCCTTAGATTCAGTGACAAAATCTGGGTTCCAATCTTTGGAGGACTTAGAGATCTAATCCTCCAGGAAGCACATAATTCAAGAAACTCAATTCACCCGGGTGGCGACAAGATGTATCAAGATTTGAAAAAGAATTATTGGTGGATAGGTTTGAAGAAATCCATAGCCACGTAAGTAGCTAAGTGTCTGACGTGTTGGCAAGTTAAAGCCGAACATCAAAAACCGTTAGGACTTCTACAACAGCTTGAGATTCCCACTTGGAAAGGGGGAATGGTAACTATGTATTTGATTACCAAGTTACCTAAGACCAAACATGGCAATGACACGATTTGGGTCATTGTGGACAGCCTGACTACGTCAGCGTATTTCTTGCCAATTAAAGAGACTTATAATTTTGATAAGTTGGCAAAGCTATATGTGGACAAGATTTTGTCCCTACATGGTGTGCCAGTATCTATTGTATCCGATAGACATACTAGATATACATCTCACTTTTGGAAAAGTTTCTAACAATCTTTAGCCACAAGATTAAACTTTAGTACGACTTACCACCCACAGACGGATGGACAGAGTGAGCGTACTATTCAAACTTTGGAAGACATGCTTAGAGCATGTGTGATTGATTTAGGTGGAAGTTGGGATGACCACTTACCCCTAATAGAATTTTCCTATAATAATAGTTATCATACAAGAATCAAGGCTGCTCCTTTTGAAGCCTTGTATAGGAGAAAATGTAGAACACCTGTTTGTTGGGCTAAAGTTGGGGAAGCCCAACTATCTGGACCTGAGATTATCCTAGAGACCACGTATGATAATACAAATCCGTGATCGTCTTAAAGCTGCCCGTGATAGGCAGAAAAGTTATGCAGACAATAGGCGAAAATGTCACATCCTGGTCATAGCGGAAGCGCAAACGTGTGACTATGAGGTAATCATTGCATCCAATCATGTACACAACTGTAAATCAACAACGATGCCATGTTTATAATAACTTACAACCAATGTTTACAAGTTTCCAAAAGTGAAATCATGAGTTTCCAAATAGTTTCACATTGTCATCAAAAAATGTGGTCTGAAATACATTTCATCATAATAAAAGATTGTTTTCATCGTAAAAGCATGTTGAGGCTTTGACTCTTATATACCCATACGAGGTTGGGATATAAGAGGCAAATCCTCCAAAAGGTGGCATTCGTTGTCATGTCATTTCCCATATCCCAAAGTATATCACCAGCTCAAGTCTTGTGTCTTGAAATACATGTAATTTTAATAAGTCAACATAAAGTTGGCGAGTTCATGTAGTTATTGTTTTCTCATAAAATGTCATGCTCGTATTCCAGTAATGAAATCTGAGTATGTTATTAGTATTCATGGAGTTTAAGGATCTATTAGTGTGTAGCTAGCACCATGACATATGTGCCATAAGTAAGTAACCAAACCGAGACAACTCTTGACATCATTTGGGATCACAAAAGCACTCCGAAGGGTATACCAACAAGGAGTGGAGCGTGCCTCAAACTCTATAGATCTATACCTTTTGCACCTTGGTCACTAAGTGATTAATGGTTACTCTTGTCATCATCCTACTTACGCACATTGATCGTGATATCAACTAACCCCATAGCTAACATACCGTTTGTTATGACATGTATTTCCCCTCGATAGTTTTAAAACAAAACTTTGAAATAACTGAAAGGAGGGACATGAACTCACAGCTTTGTGTTCTGTATGTCGTACTTATCAAAGTTCGGTGTCCGTACACATGTGTAACCTACATGTGTATTAAGTTCATTAGACACCTAGGTCTCGTTGGACCTTGTACTAGTTGTTCATCTTGAATTCTTGTTGTGTATATATTTATCACATTAGAACAACTTTTAATGTTATCATAGTGTTGATAGTTCGTTTGTTCGATTAATATTTTTATACATATATTTCTCAAATATATATATATATATTGTTATTCTTAGATCGTGTGTGAACTGGGCCTTGCCCTTCACATGTCCTCGTGCCTTGCTTGCGTGTCATTGGGCCTCACCCTTGTCATTTATGTTCTTGGGCCTAGCCCATGTTTTCATGTCATTGGGCCTAGCCCATGTAATTTATGTCATTGGGCCTAGCCCATGTTTTCATGTCATTGGGCCTAGCACATGTAATTTATGTCATTGGGCCTAGCCCATGTTTTCTTGTCATTGGGCCTAGCCCATGTAATTTATGCAATTGGGCCTTGCCCATGTCTTTTATAAAATGGGCTTAGCCCAAATTCATTTTCAAGAGCCCATTATTCTATAAGTCTTATACTTATAATTTTACTAAGTATGGATTTGTAAGTATACTTATTTTGTATACTTTTATAAATTCACTTAGTAAATTCTTTATGTTTTAACTTTCCGGGTTTTGATATCGATAACATATATATGTTAAGTGTCTAAATATATATTTTAGACTTGTCGTCGTTTAATACATGCTTTTCCCATCAACAATCGCCCGTCGCCGTAATAACTCTTCGTGTCGGCGATTTACTCGTTGGTCGACGACGCGACAGTGTATTTGTGTACATTCGCCCACCGTCCACATTGCTTCGTTTGTCCGATTATTGTTTCGACGTATTGTAAAAATGTATTTGTTTGTGGCACCAACACTTGGTAATATTTTCAAGTGTTTGTAGTATTTTCTGTATAGTTGGGTATTTTTATGGTGAATACCCTAAGCTTCTAAATACATACACATACAATACACATGGATTTACACATAATTCTTGGTGACAAAATGTGTATATCTATATACTTTTATTTCCACAAGTATCCATATATATTTATAAGGATCATTTATTTTTAACTTGTAAAAATATATATTTATATATTTGCTAAACACTTGGGTGTTTAGGGTTTAACCCTTGTCATTAGAACTTACCTAATGACGGTTTAAGTTACTAATCACGTTTAGTCCCGCTAATCACCCGTTAATCATACCTTAATCACGATTAGATTTTTAGAAAATTTTGCCATAGTTTTCCCTAAACTATGGCGTTTTCCACGTTTTTAAAACGTATTTAAACCACGTTTAAACTCATAATCATGATCAACAAATAATTTAAAGCTTCCATATTATTTGTTTACAATTTATGTACTTCATTATCCATAGCATTTTGGTAGTCAAAATCTTACTAAAAATGTAATGTGATTTCAACATTTATTAGCATTTTTAAACCATCATATTTGTTACATCACTAGATCAAGTCATTTGTTTTAAACCCATTTGATTACTGCACTTTTTAAGATGGTTACATCTTAAATCATGGTGTTTATTCTTTATAAAAATTATTCATGTGTAATAAATCACTTTTAAGTTGTAGTAATCTTTATGGATGATGACGTTGATGATCTTGTTTAAGTTTTAAACATCACCATGTTTAATTCATCATTTTCATATATATATATATATATATATATATATCCATACAAGATCATCTAACTCATACACTTACTTTAACATAAACAACATCATCATGCTAACTAGTTAACATATAAGCACATAATCAACACATAATAACTATATTTAGTGTTATTATTCTTGTGAGGGTTAGGGTTTTTGTGTTATATTTTCTTCACTTTCAAGATGATCAACTTGTACTTCCTTAAACTAGACATTGTAAAAAGCTAAAATATGAAGGAATTTATCTTACAATGGTTGCACAAGATTAGTTTTAGGAAGAAGACGAAGCTCCAAGAAAGCCCTAATGATCCTCCAACCTTGCAAGCACCTTGGATGATCTTGTAGTGGCTTTAAAGTAAGTGAAATGAGGTGGTTAATGGTAGTCTTGTGGTGGCTTAATGGTGGTGGTAGCCGTGTAAAGAGAGAGATGGAAGGTGGTTTCATTTTTTTTGAAGTGAAAAAAATGATGAAGATCATGTGTAGGTTATGTTATATATTTTAGCCATCATTCCATATGTCACAACATAATCACCACCATGCCCATAATCTTCATTTTTCAACATAATCAAGTGGGTGGGGGCCCACATGGGGGGGTTAAGTATAAATATTATTTATAACATGTGTTTATTTATTAGATATTTAGGTAATTAATTTAAGTATGGTGATTAGGGGATGATCTTGTATCATTAGCAAGTAATTAGGGTTTAGGGTGTTAATCCATGTTAATTAGTCCTCTTGACTAATTGGTATGAGTTTCAGATAACGAAAACGTCACTAGTTCGCTCTTCGACACATTAATCGCTAATAAACGAACCTTATTATTTAATACCGGAAGCTTTGGTTTTTGACTACCGCAAGTGTCATGGCATTTATTTATTGCACTTCTGATCTAGAATATGTTTAACTAGTTCGCTAGATGAATATATGTTGAATTAGGATGGCCGAAATGCCTTTCGTTCGATCGTTCGCTCGATATCGGCACTTATATATCATGCCGTCGAACTTTTCTGGAAGTTGTGTTTCCGTGACCTCAAGATATTTGAATGGATTTCGAGTCCCAAATGAGGCTTAACTAGTTCTCTAGATGTATGAATGAGGGTATCGGCCACTAAAATGTTCGACGGTTTGACAAACGGTCGCTTTCTGGTCGAGTTGTGCACTATTTGTCGCATGACCGGAAACGAGGTCTTTTATGCATTTTTGGTATTCTCATATTGTTTTAGGATGTTCAACATTGTTTTATTATTATTCTGACATCCGGAATCCACCGAATTAGTATTGCGGACAAACTGACATTTGTCGCCCTTTTGGTCCAAACGGACAATTTTGCAAGTTGGGCGTTCTACCAGAGAGTTATGTATTTTTGTAATAGGTGTTCTCATATCAATGTTTTCATTTATATATGGACTCAATCATGACATTAGCATGCCGTTATTCGCTGTTCTGTTTCGTTTTAGCGGTTTTGCCGACACAAATAGTGCCACCGCAAATAGTGCGCCCAACACTTTCTACCAACACTTTTAGGGCATTGTTTGGTTTGTTCTGCGTCGTAACGGAAAGCAGTAAATGTTATGATCTGATTTACTTGCCCTAATACTTAGGATATGACGCACGACTCAGTTACGCAATTAAATTACAATAATATGCATGAGATTATAAAATAAAAATAGTGATTAGATTGTACGAAATTACTATTTGCCAGTTTTCACATAAACAACCGACCTGGAAAAACAATTACTTCATAAGATGATTTGTTGTTTGCTTCAACCAATAGTTCTTCATGTCTTCTAGTCTTCTAGTCTTCAATTGTTTTAGTCAACAATGATTTCTTCTTTGTCTCCGGTCTTTATAATTCAGGGAATTAATATTTTGCATAAAAAAACTTCTAATCTTTATTTGTGAAGTACTCATACAGTTGTTATCATTTGGCAATCAACAGTCTTTTCCGGTGTTCAACTAATTTCTTAAAAATTCTAAATACATGGTTATTTTTATCTTTTTGCCAAAGTTTTGATATAATTTTATTAAAAATCAAGTTCTATTCAAAACAACCTTTTGTATTATAAACCACTTTACATGTGTTTGGAGGATAACTTCGGCAGAACATAATTATGTACTACGACTACAGATGATGAAGACTAAATATTTACTTTCTTTGTATTTTACGTTCATGTGTGATCAAATTTTTGCAGAATATAGTTGGACACAACCACTATCCGACGACAATAAAGACTAGATATCTACTACTTTTTCTGTATGTTACCTTTATGTTTAGTATATATATTTTATGTCAAGTAACTTTTTATAATTGTTAATATAATTTTGTATTTAAATCCGTACAAGTATAATTTACTTTTTGTTAGGTGATTGTTTTAAAATTTTAATTATTATAAGTATATAAAAAAAGATTGATATAGAGGGTGGTGGTCAATAATTGGTATTTTCTTGGTTAATATTAATCAATTTATGATTTCTTTTTATTTATAGATGTTTATGTGTAAATATGTATGTCTTCATTTGTATAATAAGGCAACATATTGATTCTCTGGTAAATCGTAGAGGAAACCTTTTGTTTTATATACAATTTTAATATTAAAGGAATAGTAACTAGCTTAACTAAATTAAAGTAGAAAAAAATTAATGTCATGATTAAGTTTGGTATATTTAATAGTAACTATCGTTCTATAAATAGCCAAGCTGAATATCTTTCTGAATCATCCAGAAATACACGCATTCCCTCTATACATTTCTCTTTGGTAATAAGATGGAGACAAAAGTGGTTGTGGAGAAGACGGATAAACGCTATTTGAGGGTGATAGTGGTGAATCATATGCTTGGTCAAACTCAAAAACACCATTGTTAAGTGACTTAAAAGTGGGTGCTTGAAAACTTCTTCTCCACCCTTTTGGCTTTGCTTTCCTCACTACGCTGATTCCAACGAAATTTGCTTCGTTCCCCAAGGTACATTTACTTCACGGCATACATTAATAAGGTTATTGTGATTTGTAAAGCTATCTCCAACATACCTGGATTTTGGTAGGATAACAAGAACAACAACCATACTAAATATAATCTATGCCATAGTCATGCCATTGGTAGGGTTTAAAGAAGGTGAGATGTAGACAATCCTCACCTCTACCCCAAAAGATAGAGAGGATGCTTCTAATAAAACCCCAGCTCTAAAGCATACCCAACCATAAAAACAAATAAAACTACATAACTACCCAACTATAGTACACCAAGAAAACATAATAGAGACTTATAACATACAAAGTGGACAAATAAAACAATGATAACAAGCTAAAGCCACATAACTAACCTATAGAGCTAAGCTTATATATATATATATATATATATATATATATATCGTTAGAAATCATCATTTATTGCGAGAACCACCTAACCAATGTGAAAACAACCAAAACTACTTAAAAAAACTTAAAAACACACACAATTGTTTTTTTTAATTTTTCATTAAAAATCACAAACATTTTATTTATAAATTTGTTTCTGATTTTTTAAATCCGAATAAAAATTGTTGATGCACGTGTGCACATTTAAAAAATATGACGTACGTACACGCTATAAAGGTGTTTCTTGCATGAACCCTGCCGTGTATATATGCGTGTGTGTATATATATATATATAGCATGAAGGGAAAACCCCTACGAGTCGTGAGAACTTAGAGAACTTTGCCTTCCGTGTGAGTTTCGACCCCATTTTTTTACACCCCTAGTTTAAAACGTTTCAAAGCCGGCTGTAAAAAAATAAAAAAAATTAAGTGTGTTTTAGGCCCCTAACAGTAGTTGTAAAAAGCTGATAACATCGGCATGACATCACCTTTTTATAGCATTTACGGCTATTGTAAATAAAATAAGGAATTTAAAAAAATTGGGTAAAGTTGATTTTTTTAGGATATTTGCTAAAATTTTTTCGAAAAAAGATTTCGTAAGGCCGAGTTTTCTAAGTTCTCAAAAACTCCTATGAGCTTTCATTTTACATAAGGATCCGTTAAGGACCACTGTTTATTGCGAGAACCAGTGTGAACACAACCAAAAATACCTAAAAGAATTAAAACACATAATTTTTTATTAGAAATCGCTAAATTACGTCACTTTAAAATTGAACAACTGTACTTCTTCACATTTGCATATGCATGCACATGTGCATATGTCGTAATTTTTTAGTGACGAAATTTAACGATTTTTAATAAATAAATAAAAAATTAGCATTTAGTTACAGGGTTTAGATTTATGGTTTAGTTTTTATCATTTAGCTTAGGAGGTGTGGGTGAGGGGTTTAGGTTTTTGGGCGATGGGGGGGGGGGGTGTTTAGGTTTTTTAGTTGTGGTGGTGGGGTGAGGGGTGTCTAGGTGTTTGGGTTGTGGTGGGGTGGGGGTTTTTCTTTAGGTTTTTAGATGGTGGTGGGGTAAGTTTATTTTGTTGTGTTCACATTATTTTTCGTGATTCTCGCATTAAGGGTGGTTCTCGCATGAACCATACCCTGTATGTATGTGTGTGTGTGTGTATATGTATGTATGCATGTGTGTGTATGTGTGTATATATATAGGGTTATGGTAAAATGAAAACTTCTACAAGTAGTAAGAACTTTGGGAAGTCGGCTTACGAAAGGTTTTACAATTTTTTTTACTAAAAATCTAAAAATTCAACTTTTCCAAAAAAATAGTTTTTGTTAGATTTACACCACCCGTAATTAAAGCTTACAACTGTTGTAAATGCTTATTCATGCTGATTTCAAGAGCATTTTATAGAAGTTGTGAAAAAGTTGAAAATGCACTTCAATTTTTTTTGCAACCGTGCTTGTAACAATTTTAATCTAGGTTTGTGCAAAAAATGGAGGCAAAACTCGCACTGGAAAGCGGATTTCTCTAAGTTCTCACAATTTGTAAGAGTTTTCTCTTGATACTAGTCCTATATACATAGGGGAGAGTTCAAGAGATAACTACTTTTAATGTGAGAACTCCAAAACTCCTAAAAGAAGCTTAAAAAACACACAAATTTTTATAAAACACTTTTTTTGCTGTAAATCTAGTATTTTAAACACTTTTTTTTTGCTGTAAATCTAGTATTTTAAAAATAAAAAAAGAACTAATTTTTTCGAAAAAATAAAATTTGTATTACGCATGTGCAACACTACAAAAACCTAAACCCACCATGCTCAGTCCCAAAAAACCTAAAACCCCTACCCTCAAAAAACGTAAACCCCCCACCCCCAAAAACCTAAAAACAAAACCCGAAACCTAAACTCCCTAACCTAAAAACTAAGCCTCCAAAAATCTAACCCTAAAAGCTAAACTAAACCTAAAACTTATCCTCGGATATACTTATACTTGAACAAAAGATAAAAAATTGTGATCTTATGGTGCAATTTAAAAAAATAATAATAACATATGGAGAAGATTGAAACGTTTGAAAAGCTATATATATCTTTTCTCAATTTTACCCCTCCTTTATTAAAGTCTACTTATTTCATCAACTAGGAGTTTTCAAGTTATCTCAGTAACTATGTGTTTTTAATTGAACCCTCCCCTATATATAATATAAAATTTAAAAAATACTGGCTGAGATCAGCTTTCTGAAGTCCTCATTAATCACTAACTTGAATCGTTATAATTATGATTACCCTTTTTTTGACGACAAATTTGGATCACTGACGGATCACTCGAGTATCATCGTGTCACAAAGCGGAACCACTCGGTCATATCTATCTCCACTAGGTAATAATGTCTATACACCAATTCAGGAGTAAACCCAATAAATTTAAGGACAATCTCCTTGTGAAAATCGAACTAAGGACCTAATGATCCTAAGCTTATCCCACCATAAGATTCCACTAGGCTATAGTGGCATGGCAAATAAATATGATTATCTTTTTTATTATTTTTTCAACATTTTTTAATGGCAAATTTGGATCCCTAACAGATCACTGAATTATTCATGTCACCAGTAGAACTACCCGATCATATTTATCTCCACTAAACATAATGTCTATACACCATTTTTTTTGGTAACAAACCGCACCCTTAGAAAACTACACTTAACTCAAAAGATAAACCAAACTATTTAAATAGCATTAATACTAATTAACTTTAACTTAGTACAAAACTTATGTTTATCTTCTTTTCTTAATTATGGACTCCGTGCTTTTCTGTACCTTTTGAATTCAGATTGATCGGGATTAGGTGAACATAAATAACAAAACAGTATAAATGTTTTAACAAAAGAATGTGACCATGTGTATTTGCTTCTACTACAACTAGTCGTCTATCGCTTGTCAGCAATAGTAGTTTAGGGTTAAGTTCACGTACAAACTGCCTTATGGTACAAAATGTACAAAAGGCATGAAAAAGCTAAAAAAACGAGGTGGTATTTTCGTAATTATTTGCTTGCAAGACAATTTTAAAATTTACTCTACAAATGATATTGTAGAGTAATTTTGATCTTGTAGGGTAATTATCAAAAATACTCTAAAAGGGTATCAAAATTACTCTATAAATGTTATAAAAATTACTCTCCAAGTTTATCAAACAATATAAAATTCAAAATTACTCTACAAAATTACATTACAAGATCAAAGTTACCATGCAAGATCATTTGTAGAGTAATTATGATACTACATAAAATTACTCTACAATATCAAAATTACCCTATGAGAACATTTTACAAAATTACTTTACAAGATCAAAATTACTCTATAAGTAAATAATTACGAAAATGTCAACGCGTTTTTTTACATTTTCACCCTATTCGTACGTTTTGTATGATAAGAGTATTTGTATTTGATATTTTGTCTGGTAGTTTATACATTATGAGTCATTCAAAATGGTTGTATAGGTACCGTTATGGGGTTGGTGACCACCCAATAGTCAAGAAGAAAAGGTTTTGCTGATAAAAAAAGGGGATGCAGTTCCAGTTTCAATGGGAGTGGTTTCAAGGTGGTTTAACGGTGGCGACACAGATGCAGTCATTTTATTATTGGGTGGCAGCAGCAAACCGTAGTCCCTGGCCAATTCATATACTTTTTTGCGGTCGGACCTCTGGGACTTCTAGCTGGATTTCAATCCGACTTTGTTGGTAAAACCTTTGGTCTGGACCAAAAGGAATCAGAAAATATTGTAAACAGCCAACAAGGTGCATTGCTTGTTCAACTTGATCAAGGAATCAAATTTCCAGCACCAAGTAAAAACACCAAAGGTAAGTTATATGCCAACGTTGAAGATCCATCAGGTGCGGCGGTTGTTGTGAAAGGTGGGGGATATGTCAATTACTTGACTGAAGAGAAGTTGCCAATGCTTAGTGAGATGGTCTAAGTGCAAAGTTTTTGAAGCTGGAGGGCAATGCAATGTCGGCACCTGATTATGTAGCTGATGGATCAGTGGCGATATGTTATGTCGCGAAGGGAAGTGGTCGAGTTAAGATTGCGGGTAGTGAAGGAAAGCCTGCATTGGACAGTAAAGTTGAAGAAGGTGATTTGTTCATTGTTCCTCAGTTCTTTGCTACTTTGGGTATTGCAGATGATTGTGGAGTAGAACTTTTTGCTGTGATAACCTCTTCAAAGGGAGTCATATATATAAAAAAGGGAATATTCGACTAATAAATTGAGTTTTATTTGTCTAATTTATAATTTTACCTATTTGACAGACCTATTTTGGGACAACTAGCTTGAAATACATCACTATGGAACGCATCGTCTCCAGTGGTTTTACAAGCGGCTTTAAATGTCACTCCAGCAACCGAACAACTTTTCAAGTGGAAGAATTCGGAAAGCTTCATAATTGTCCCTCCAAGTACATAGGTTTTTAGGGGCACGAACAACTGCTAAGTAAAACCTTCCACGTATTTGTGTTTTTTGTGTTGTGAATGTTCAATAAGTTGGGAAGGTGGTGCTTTCATAATATAACTTTGATGTTGTAAGAGATGGGTAATAATTTTATAATAAAAATTGTATAATAAATATAAAAATTGTAAAGATACTCTCTTTACATAATTTTGGGAAATTGTAGTACCCGTACCGTGTATAAATCATACAAGATTAAATATGAAATACAATATATTTAAATAAATCGATTCAAATCGTTGTCTTCAACAAGAGCCTTAACCGCGTCTTCTTGTATGGTCCGTTGTGTGGGCTTCAACGAGGTCTTGAACCACATCTTCTTATACAATAATTTTCCTATAAAACGAACAAAATAAGTGTTGACGGTTGTGGCTGAGGCACGTGTTCAACACGCTTCCCTTAAAACAGATTTCGCGCCTCTACTAAAGATAACGCGTCTGTCTCCCAGGGTACAACAGCCGGAGCAGTCTGTACTGCCAGAAATGGCCACGCGCCCGAGGTTACACTGGATAATATTATAGTGTTAGAACTTGTGGAAAAATAATGATATGAAGGAGATAAAATTGAGTAGAGAAAACTTATCTCTCTAAGTACCCTACACATGGGTGTTCAAGTATCTCTTCTTCTCAAGAACCTCCATGAATTCATGTGTTTTCTTGTGTTACTTCTCTTGTATTTTTCTAGCATTTCTTTTTCACAAAATGAGGCACATAGCCTACTTACAAGAGTTGAGAATAGTGAAAAGTTTCCTTAATTAGTGATTTAATTAAAGATATAAAAACTCTAATAAAAACTAATAAAGTGACATAAAAAACTCTACTTAAGAGTTTAATCTTTAATTCACCATATGAAGAGTTTAATTAGAAATTGTAATTTTAATAAATTATAATTTCACTAAGTTAATATCCATTTACACTACAAAAATTTCCAACAATCCCCCACATGAATGGAGATCGTTCAAAACACATAAAATTTCCAATGGAACCTCGATAGTTGAGTATTGTCGGATAAGTAGGTGTTCCCTTTGAACTTTCCGTTATGAAGCATACTTAGTCTCCTAGCGGTTTGTAGACGCGATGTCCTTGAACAAACCCCCATTTATATAGACGACAATACACTTCACACAATACTATCCTTAGCAGGGTCATCCCCTCATAGTTGTGTCCAATAATGGTCATAGAACACTTTCCTGGTTCTTTGAGAGCTCTAGGAATCGTGCCCCCAATTCCATTCGAAGCGACCCCTCTTCTCTTTAACATAGGTGGTTCTCCTTAAATCATTAAAAGCATCATGGTTACCATGATTACTCAAAATCATTTACCACATAATATGTTTAGCCTCACAATTTGTCACTGAATTCCATAGGAATGAACTAGGACGTATTGAAACACCCTTTTATTGTTTAGGGGTATATTAACCATATATACTAGCTTATGCATATCAGCTATGCCCCCACAGTGACCACCCTTAGGCATATGAATTCGTTGTCCTATTGAACTTAGATCTTAGGATCTCCAGTCAACTAAGTTAGGTTTCCTTCACACACCCTTTTTCCTGGGCTTTACTCTCATTCCACAACTTGATCTCTAATAAATCCTCAGGTTGTTAGATCCATATCATTATCTTTGTCATTGACAAGTCACTGAAGATAACTTTGCAGTTGAGATCATTGTCATGACGTGTTCCTAACTCAAAAGTTAACATTGCCTATTGTCAATTTCTAAGACTATAACCTCAGTGGCTACAGAATCTGGTTATAATATTTGTGTTAGAATGATATATTTATAATTAAAGGCAAACACATCTCCATTATGCACTATGACCTTTGTGTCTTCCACTTAGTCGTCTATTTGCAATGTTAGATTGGATTACAAAATCCTTATTGCCAAAATATTATGGTACCAATGCAAGACACCCACACATTTAAGTGTTATTGGATAACATCCAGATGGAGTAACGAAAACCATTTCTAGATACCCTTATAGGGTTGTTTTTTTAAATGGATCCTTCCCCACATTTCTTTCCATTTGATCAACATTTCCATAACTTCACTTATGACGACCTTTATACACATATGATTGAACAAGATCAACCTCATTGTATCATTGAATTTAATCATATTGCATTAGCTTACATAAGCAGACCAAAGCAACACATGACATTGTCATAAGTTTGTCACAAACTAAGAATAATTCTAATTTAACATCTAGAATAAGCCTAGACAATGAGTTCTGCTCATTAGCTTTTCGAGCAAAATTTTCAAAAGTTACATGTCTTTTCCTTATAATGAATGAAATTCTCCCTCAACTTTGTCTATACACATATTCTTTTTGTGTTCATACACATTTGAATGTTTAGAGTTAATTAGTCTCCGTCGAGACCATAATCAAGTATTAGTCTAGCATGCTTTAGACTACATACTTTAGCATGTGAACAGAAGATGCATCATTCTGATTCTTCACAGCCCCAAGGATACTATAATATCACTTTGCAACATTCATCCCTTGTTAAGACAAAATAATGAGACTTACTCATAATCCTAAAACATCAATATTGAGAAAAGTCTCATAAATTATTGTATATAAACACACAGCTAAATTTTATCATTCAATTAAGGAACATAACTTGGTTACCTTTGATCTCCAAGGCTTTACCATTGACTCATAAGTACTTAAACATAAGTCTTAAGCCAAGTTTCTTGGTCAACACACTCATCACCAACAAGATGAATGTTCCTCGTTTACAATCACTATTATGTGGAAGTTAGAGTTAACTAGATCCACACTCAACAACATGGCATTCATAATTTTTTCGTAAGTGATTTGCACACATCTATTGTTATTCATTAGGAGATATGTATATTTAGGATGCTCTCCCAAACGAAGGTAAATTTTCTATATTCAAATGGTAGACGCATCTGCGTATAAATCTCGCAAGATTTATCAAAGGTATTCAATGACATATAGTAATTTTACTTTCATATGTTATAATTCAAACTTGTGAATTTTCCAATGATTCTAACGAAGTATTTCGACCTGAATCTCGTTTGGGTATCTCATCTCAATACACTCATTACTCACTTGTGATGTGGTTACACATTTGATGTCTCGTCTTTGACTTTTAGTCAATGTAACAACTCTTAAGTTGTTTATATCCAAGTATCTTCATGTACTATCCATTTAAAACCATATTATTTTAAATAATGTATAATTAACGTTATAATTATTTTCCACAAAAAATAATTTATACGTTACAAACATTAGTGATTTATTTCTTTGTAAAAATTGCATGTGTTATCTGAAGATATTGAAAACAAAACAATAAAGTACATTTGAAATTAAATCATAAGTGACAAACACTTTTGAAATTTAATCGATAGCATAGACGATCTGTAGACATCAAATATCAAAGTGCTTTTATCTTCAACACTTAATAATCTGACGAAAATCTTTGCAAAGATACATCCCATAGCATGTCTTAAGGTACTCTCTTATTAAAAGTCCATGCACTCGTAAGTACAAGTTTCCCATTTCATCTTGAAACTATAAACTTGGACAATCATACTTAAAACAACACCAAGTTGTTACAAAGACTACATTTAAGTAGTATACTAGAACAATTAAATTTGTTCACAACAACACCAAGTTGCTTTCCATCAAATAATATCACGAGATTATCACTTTGTTCACCATATGCTACTTCTATCAAGAGTACAAATCATTTGAATTATTAATGCTATGCAAAACATTGTTTTAAAAAACATTCTAAAACATTTCCTTAGTTTTTGCAAGATACTATATTAATAATATCAAGTAAGGTTTATGAAAACATAGATAAAAAACCCAAAACATCAAACGGTTTTTATATTGTTTAGTCTTACTACGCATGTACTAAACGTTTTCTAACACGCATGTTAGAAAATAATGTTATAACGGCACATATAGAATCGAACGTTTACATAAAAACGTTTTCCAATGATAAAGTTTATAAAATAAACTATTTCTCATCATTTTTAATGCACGCATAGGCAGTTAAATGTTTACATAAAACATTTCCATTCATTATTGCTTATATAATGAACAATCTCTAACCTTGTATTTGTGATATACATTTTCTAACACACATGTTAGAAAACTTAACTCATTATAATATAATATATATAAAACATGATCATTTGGATTTAAAAATCAAATTAAAGTTAGTGAGAAATCTCATACAACAACACCATGTGATTTAATTCTTGAAGCCAATCAAACATCAACTTCAATGTATGACTTTTTATTTTTAAACCATGCAAAGCATTAATGTGTTTATATTTATTAAAATCAATTCTACAACAAATTACTTATATAAAATGTTTACATAAAACATTTCAAAGCATTTGTATTCTAACCATTTTTAACAATCATGTTAAAATGGAAAAAAAATTCTAACGCGCACGTTAGAAATATTAAATTTCCACTATATGCTAAATCAATTTGTTAAAAACACATATATGGTTCATATAAATAAGTCACTTCTAATACACATGTTCAAAAATAAACAACTAAAAATTGCTTCCAAACAAACACTCTTCATGAACCGTTTCTAACACGCATGTTAGAAGACAAATGATTACCAAAATCATTTGCAATTTTTTTATAAACTGTTTCTAACACCTTTCATGAACCGTTTCTAACACGCATGTTAAAAGACAATGATTAAAAAACTCATTTGTTTTTTATAAACTGTTTTTAACACTTTTGTTAGAAATAAACAATTACAAAAAATGTTATAAATCTTATCAATAAATATGTTCTAACATATTTGTTAGAAATAAATGATTATAATAACCATTATCATACCAATAGGTTCTAAAGCTCGTTAGAAGTAAACGATTACAGAAATCGTTATAAAACAAATCAGTTTGTATAAAGAACCCAATTCTAAAACGTTCGTGTAGAATTAAATGATTAAAAAAATCATTATAAGGCTTATTTGTTTATATAAATCTATGGGTGGATGAAGAGTCTACTTAAATAGAACTTAATTAGAGACATAAAACTCTTATTAAGTAACATAAAACTCTTATTTAAAGACATCAAAAATCTACTCAAGAGAATATAATATTTACAAAATACGTATGGTTTACACCTATAATTCCAGTCTAACACACAAGTTAAGAAATTTAACATTTACAAAAAACATATGGTTTACACCAATAAACCTGTTCTAACACAAATGTTAGAAAATGTTAGGCTTGGAGCTTTAAATGTTTATTCATTATGGATGTATTTGGGCTTTTGGGGTTAATGTGGGCTTCCTAGTGCCTAATGGGCCTAGGGTTGTAATATGGGCTTAGTGATGCTTATAAATAGTATGGCTAGGTCATAGAGAAAGGGTTAGAGAGTTGAAAAAGAAAAAACTTGTATCTGACATCTTTGGTGTATGCAAGTTATAATCATTGAAGTTATTCAAGTTGTTCTTCTTCCTAATCATAATTTCCGCTATTGATTAGGTTAGTGATACCTGTTTGATGCGTTATACGGGACTTACAATTGGTATCAGAGCCTGCTGTTCTAATAAATGCTCCGGTATGCGATTGAAGAAGTTTTTGAAGTGTGTTGCTGCTGTTTGGATCGGTTTTATGGTGTTCCGGATCACTGTTCATCGTCGGAGGTTACTGTTCCGAAGAACTCGAAGAACTTGTGAAGAATTCGGATTTGGTACTGTTCCAGATCCCGAAGAACACGAAAAGGTTCTCATAATTCGGATTATCCACTGTTCCGGATTCCGAAGAACACGAAGGAGATCATCCATCTCGGATTGATCCCGAACTGTTGTTTTTTTCCAGATTATAGTCCGAGTTACTGTTGCGGTTTTTTAAATTCCTTGAATCTCGGAATTCATTGCATAAAAGGCGGGGTCACTGTTATGGATTGGGATCACTATTCCGGATTTCCCTGCGATAAAACAACATTTCGGATTCTCCATTCCAGATTTATAATCGGATTGTTTTTCTGGATAATACATCTCGGATTCTCCATTTCGGATTTGGATTTCGGATCTCTTCATTCGGTCTTCCTATTTCGGATCTCATCTCAAGTTTTCAATTTCGGATCTTCAAGTCGGATTCAGCAATCCGGATTGTTCATTTTGATTCTTTAGTCCGGATTAATATTACTTCGGAAAATCTATCCGGGTTACCATCTTTGACTTCAGGATTGCCATTTCGGATAATCTTTCCAGGTTTACCATCTTGACCTTTCCGGATTCTGTACTGTTCATTAGAAACACTTAAAATAATCAAATTTTAAAAGTCAATTTGGTAAATTTTAATTATTTAATTTCAATGGCTGGATTCATGACCGCACAAGACCTGACAAATGCCACACTGGCTGCCCTGCAATTCACAAACTTTAGCCCTCCACCAAGAACTGGATCAGGTAATTTGCACTTCCACCAAAGTGCCTCGCTTACTGTACGGAGATGAATACTACGAGTGGAAGTTTCACTTCAAAACAGTACTGCAAGGCAAAAGAACCAAGCGTGTGGAGATGCATCATGATGGTCCAAGAACCATAGTGTACAACACAGAGCAAGATCCTGAAACGAAAATTCCTAAGCCCATGCACATATGGACTCCAGAGGACATCAAGATCATAGAGGAAGATGAGAAGGCTTCTGCAACTCTAACCATGGCTCTCGGACCTGAATATTCGATCACGGTCAGAAACATAAAACCGCTAAGGGAAAGGTTTGGAATGAGTTGCAAAATCTCTACGAGGAAATGCCGACATGAAAGCAAGTAGGGTGAATCAACTGAATCAGCAATTCAGCTTGTTCAATCACATATATGGGGAAACCATCGAAAACCAGATCCGTCCGTTAGTCAAGCTGGTTTCCCAGATGATTTCAGCTGAGATCACCCTCACTAACAGTGCCATGAACCGACAGTTATTAAATTCACTGCGCAAAAGTTGGGATGCAGACGTGGGCATGATCAAAAAGACAAAGAACTTAAATGATGTCACTCTCTCTGAGATGATAACCACTATCAAATAATGTGAGATTGACAACAAGTAGAGGGAGATCAACCATCAAAGCAGTTTGATGGCAGCAGGGATGACAAGGCAGAACGCGGCTTTAATGTCACAGAATCTCATCTATAGTCCTTTGCAAGGAAATGCAGAAGCACCGGGTGGATCAAATGTGGTTTTACAGTCCTATTGCCACACCTTAGAACACTCAGTATGTGTAATTGGTTTTTCAATCTCCAAATCCTACTTTGGGTTTCAGCTGCTCAAGTTCACACACAGTACCATGCGCAATATCCTAACATGGTTTTCAGTCCTGCAACTCCTCAAACTGTGCAACAAGGCGTCATTCCTCAAACTGATGCACCATCCCTGGACCTGCTCAACCCCGCCCAACCCCTGCGTTTCTCACTAAGGAGAACGCAAGAAACTGGCTATTCCTGCATCAATGATCAAAAGCTTAAACGCCTTCCCCGGCAGGTAATCTGACCCCTCCATCTATTCTTCCAACAGGAGTCGATTTAGATCATGGAGGAGGACCTGGACAAGATCGATGTCTCTTGGAATTAGCAATGGCTGCTTTTTGGGTTAACAATTTCAGAAAAAGTATGGAAGGCAACCCTTGTCAAACTTGAAGACTGGTCTCACAAAGGACAAACTTAGATCTACTGATGTCACGAACTAGGACACTTCGCTAGGGAATGCAAGAAGCCACCGTCAGGGTGTGTATCATCTAGGGGTCACTGATATACAAAGCAATGACAGACAACTGGTTCCCGTCTCTCCTTCCAAGTCAACTACGAGTCCATCAAGCAGCTTAGGCGGGAAGTCCACAAACACTGGTGGCCCAACAGCATGAGGGTTTCAACTGGGCAGATGCTGCAAACTCAAATAGAAACCTTGAATCTATTCAAGAACAACAACCATTGCATGATGGCGCAGACAACTGAGACACCCCGATCTTTCGGTAACAGTAAATCGAATACTCTGTTCTGATAGTTGTCGTTTTAAATTATCACAAATGCGAGACCACAATCAACTCTTGTGGCTGAATATCAACAAGCTGCGTCACAGAACATCGCGTGAAACATAAGAACAAGCTTCTTATGGAGAAGGTAGAAGCTCAGAAACAGATGTGGCTTAGCTAAAGCTAGACTTGAACCAACATCAATGTTGAGTCTACGACTATAAGCTAAAAACTAGCTGAAAAGGTCGTAGAACTTCAAGCAGCCTTAGCCAAGCTGAATTCCCTTGACAGGGAAGCTTCACGAAAATGAAATAAACATTAAGAAACTCGAAACTTCCAGTAAACTAGTCAAGGACTTATGTGACCTCCAGCTTAATTATCAAAAGAACTTTACTAAAGGCCTTGGGAAAAATAGGGCGCCTCCACCATATAACCATAACTATACTAGAATTGCCTGAATCTGAGGAAGAGTAGAAAATGCTTGAAAAAAAAAATGATGTATGGTAAAACCGTCAAGTAATTATCCAAACCATGGTGGCCCTATTACCCAAAGTTCTCCAAACCCACTGAACTCAAGAGGGATGAATGTTTTTTGTGGCTTCTGCATCACTTCCTCATGAAACTGGTAATCATCCCTCTGAAAGTACAGACGGATTGGAGAAAGAATTGCCTGAGGGAGAAACATCCACTCCTCCACAAAATCTAACGAAAAAGAATCTTCTGATACTCAAACTAAATTTGTGAACGATACTAATGTTTCTAATTCATGTGCAGAAGAAATTTTAGTTAGGATACACAAGATGATGAAGAGGAATGTCTAGAATACACATTCAGACAATTCAGCTGATTTTATGCATTTTAAAAACCTGCTTTTGACATTTTAAATCAAGTTCTTACTAAACAATTTACATGCTCAAACAATGTTGGTTGTGTTGAGAATTTAGACAGTTTTAATTCTGTTTTTTCATCAAAACTGATGTTTTGAACGATGCTAATAACTGTGATAACTTGTGTGATGAGAAAATGAATTTAGCTACAGGGTCTGCATCAACAGATATTCAGCTTCATCAGCTTCAGCCGAGGATACTGAATGTTTATCTTCAAACTGAGGATACCAAATGTTCATTTTCAGAGGCTGCGTTTGTTGATGCCTCTCCTAGGGTTGACAGTGTGACCGACGACCAACCAACTGTTCCATCAACGTTGATGGACATAATTCTAGAAGACTTGGGCGACTCAACACAAGGCACTGATTCTGAAATGACAGAAGAATGAACACCTTTTCCAGTTTAACAAACGAAAATTTTTAACCTGATCTTGGATCGGAACCTCAAACTTCTCAAAATTGCGAGGTTCCACAGTCATCTGCTAAAAATTTCAGAACAGGATGTCCCTATAGAGCCACTCGTGTCCTCATACAGAATCTGTTCAGAAGTGTGATTTGAAGAGTAAGACTAAAAAGAAGAGAAACACACCGATCTAAAAAGAAGAAAACCAAACAAGCTCTACAAAAACTGAAACGGCAACTGCTGAGTTCTTCTCATCAAAACTGAGGAATTAACTCAGCAGTTTGCACACGCTGAATCTGTTAAGCAACCAGCTGAACAGATATCAGTTAAAATCTTGCCAAAATCTCTATGTCTAAAATCTTTTCAATTTCAAATCACAAAAACTAACTAGTGTCTGATGGTTATGCGCAGGTAACCGTCAAGACCAAGACCGTGCATCAGCCGTCAGTAAACGCCAGCAAGAAACGACAGACAAATTGCCCAGAATTTCCCAAGCTGAACGGACTGTTTTCTTCCAGAAGAGGCAGACTGTTTCAATTATGGATCTCCCGGCACATTGCTCGAAATTGTCAAAAGACCTTTACGTCTTTCAAAAATTTATATTCCAACATTAGAAAGGCCATGCCTAATCGCCCACACCGAGGCTCAATTTGTGGCTAAGTCCTTCTGATCAAGACTGGAACTTGGCCAAGAAACAAACTGTTAAAACCCTTGAGACCTTCAGTTTCCCAGAATCCCTCTAGCACTCCTAGGAAGTGGAGAGGTCTGATTCGTAACATGGAGGCCTAAGTTAGTGGCCAAGAATCAGTCGCTACCCCACGTGTCTAATCAATCAAAAGCATCATCACCTCATCCTTAACTAATTTGATCTTTCGTGAGGTTACTTATGTTGATGCTAATGGCAAACCCAGATCTTCCATGGCCTGGGTTCCTGTTTCTAACTAAAACCTGTTGAAATGTGCAGGAACAACTCTGGAGCGCTCTTGTTCGATTATGGTATATTGATAGCGGCTGTTCCAGGCACAATGACAGGAGACATCTCGTATTGAATGACATTCAGGTTTTTCGTGGCGGGTTTTTTCCTTCAGGTGGAGAAATAGGGAAAATCACAATGAGAGGAACATGTTTTACGATGGAGCCCTGAGCTTTAAGAATGTCAATTATGTACCAAGAAGTGAAGCACAGTCTGTTGAGTGTGTCTCAACTCTGCGAACAATCATCTGGACATTCTCTTCACAAAGAAAGGATGCTATGTGCTAAAACCGGGTTTAATCATTCCAGATGATTGATTCATCTGAAAGCTGCACGAAAAGGAAACGCTACTCATTGATATGAACCAGGCTCCTTCTGACAAGCTCACTTGCCTTTTCTCTTCGACAAGCCGAACATGACACCATGCTATCGCATTGCCGGATGGGTCACATCAACATGAAATTTAAATCGTCTTGCAAAAGGTGGTTTAGTTTTGAGATCTACCATTTCGTGAACTTCATGCAGATTGAAAAATGTGAATCATGCGCACGTGGGGAAACAACATCGACAGTTCCACAAAACCAAAGCCGTACCCTCCACTTCTCAGGTCTTAGACTGCTCCATATGGATCTCTTCGGTCCAATAGACATCCGTACATTGGAGGGAAGGTATAACTGTCTGGTTATAATTGATTACTACTCTCGATTCACCTGGGTTTTCTTTCTTCACACAAAAAAAGTGAAACCGCTGACTAGTCAAAAAAATTTATCACGCTTATGGAAAAACCAGTCAGATTCTACGGGTGAAGCTATTCGATGTGATAATGGACAAAGTTTAAGAATCTTACCTTAAACTCTTTTTCTGCTCCTCCAAGGGGATTGACCGACAGTCAGTGTAGCCAAACCCCACAACAAAATGGGGTTTAGCAAGAACGCAAAAATCGCACACTTATTAAGCTGCACGCACTATGCTGTTTGAATCCAAGTTACCTCCATCTTCTTGGCAAAGCAATTAACACGCATGTTTTATATTCAGAATCATGCCCTGATCAATAAACGCCACATGAAGACTCCATACGAAGTGGTTGAAGGTCACAAACCTTTCGGTCAAGCATTTTCCGCAAATTTGGATGTCCTTGTGTACTCCTGCTCATGGAGCGGGGATCCTTGCATTTTCGTTGGTTATTCGAAAAATACAACATATCGCGTTTATAACAAATCAAGAAGATGGTAGTTGAAACCTACATGTGGGTTGGCTGGAGGAAAATCCCAAGGACAAACGCATTGGTCCTGACTGGTTTGTATGACTACTCCACTTATTTAATCATTTGAAGTGTCTTCTATTGTGCCTACAGGAAATAGTTCGAATTCTAGCCTTCCAACGGTGCCCATTACTTCTTGAAATGATGCTGACACTCCCGCCATCTAAATGAGACTTTAAAGCAGCTAAGGTGGATCCTCCTGGATTCAATGACGCTGTCACGCCTTCCTCCACAATTTTGCATTCTCAAGACCCACCTATCTCTTCGCCTGCTCAGACGGATCTTCCTGAAGATGTGGTTTATGATCCAGAGCCTCCTACGAACAAATGAAGGCCCTCCTCCTGATGTTTTGGGTTCCTCTTTGTTTCCCGAGCCTACTCCCCTCGATTGTGCGATGGATTTCTCACCACATACTTTCTACTGGTGCCTCTGTTGAGGGGGAGACATCTGGAGTTGCTTCAGCTAGTGTCACCAACTTGCAAACAGATGTTTGGTTCCCGCTTCACCAATACCGCAGCGGTTACAGCGTGATCACCCTGTTGAGAATATCATTGGTCCTGTCAATGCACTGTTAGCACACGCAGCCAATTCTGGGGATATCAAACATGGTCCTCTATTCTTGCTTTATTTCCCAATTGAGCCTAAAAGTATTGATGTTGCCTTGTAGGAACCAGGCTGGGTTGATGCCATGCACGAGGAACTCAATCAATTTGAAAAACTTGGTGTTTGGCAATTGTGAAGCTTCCTCAAGGTAAGCGTTCTCTTTGAACTCGCTGGGTTTTTCGCAACAAGCAGGATGCACTGGAGTTTATAGTTTCGAAATAAATCTAGACTGGTGGTTCAGGGGTTTCGACAGATTGAAGGTTTAGATTATGATGATGTCTATGCCACCTATCGTGCGTTGGGAGGCTATAACGCATCTTCTTGGCATACCATCTTACATGGATTTTACTGCTATCAAATGGATGTCAAGACTGCTTTCTATATGGCATAGGTGAAAGAGGAAATCTACGTGGCACAACCACCAGGCTTTATTGATCCTAACAAGCCAGATTATGCTTACAAACTAGAAAAAGCTTGTATGGGTTGCATCAAGTGCCTCGCGCAGGTAGCTACTATTTACAAAGCATCTGCTTGCTCATGCTACACACGGGAACCATTGACCAAACTCTGTTTATCAAAGCGTTGACAAGGAATTCTCGTCAAATCTATGTTGATGATTTTAATTTGGTTCCACCGATGATGGTTGTGCCATTGAATTCAAAGAAATCATGAAAAGAAATTTGAGATGAGCTCATTGGGAGAGATGACCATCTTTTTAGGACTTCAAGTTTTGTCAGAGCCCACAGGGTATTCTAATTCATCAAGGAAAATATGTCCATGACGTTCTTGCCAAATTCAAGCTTACAGATTCCAAGCCTATGGCTTCACCTATCGCCCAAACGACCTCTACTAAATGAAGATGCTGAAGAACGCCTGTTTAATCCTACTGTCGCCCAATGATTGGATCACTCATTATCTCACTACTACCGGCCAGATATCATGTTTTCCATCTTCCAGTGTGCTCGTTATCAGGCTACTCCTAAACTTTCTCATTTACATGCTGTTTAAACGAATTTTTAGGTACCTCAAAAAGGGGCTCCATCGCTGGCCTCTGGTAACCTAAAGATTCCGAATTTGAACTTTTGCTTTCTCTGACAGTAATCTTGGAGGTACAGATAGGGACATGCGCTCAACTTCGGCTGGTTGCCAATTTCTGGGAGATCGCTTAATTTCGTGGCAATGCAAGAAGCAACAGATGGTTTTTTTGCCTCTCTACTGCAGAAGCAGAATATGTCGCAGGCCTCTGCTTGCTGCTCCCAGGTTTTATGGATGCAACATCAGCTTGCGGATTACGGTTTTGGACTTATCTAAACACAACAATTTTACTGTGATAATGATGCCGCGAT
Source organism: Scalesia atractyloides (assembly GCA_947069175.1). Taxonomy (NCBI): domain Eukaryota; kingdom Viridiplantae; phylum Streptophyta; class Magnoliopsida; order Asterales; family Asteraceae; genus Scalesia; species Scalesia atractyloides. Next base: position 43,640,056 of record CAMTDV010001632.1, read on the forward strand.
CCAAATAGTTAAAAACCCTGTTTTTCACTCCAGAACCAAGCCATAAACATTAAAGTTCATTTTAAATTCGTGATTGCTATGAAAAGGGTCTCGTAAAGGTTGAGCAAATCCACACTGATGCAAATGTAGCGATTTGTTCACGAAACCCGTTAGCAACGCGCGTTTTCAAGTGCTTGTGGATCTTCTCAAAATGATTCAGTTTTCTACCTAGGCATCTGCTGTCTTCGTGTTTGTTTACTTATTCTTCTTTTCTTTTTCCATGCTACATAAATTTATTCATATATATATGCACAAATTTGGGGAAAATTTTAATAAAAAATAATAAATAAATAAATAAAAATTTGCAAGGAAGGGAAAGAAATTTCCTTTCGTGATAAAATTTTCTGACTAACACAGTAAGGTGAAAAAGCGGAAAAATTTGGATCGAAAGTGATGTGTCGGGAGGTCAAAATTCAAACCGGATGGGGAAGGTCAAATGATATAAACATAACGAACTTTACTCCCTGGGTCACTTATTGGAGGGCGTATGGTTTTATTCTTAAATCTTGCGTTTATAATAGCCACCCTCTATTTCGGTTCTTTATGCCGTTTGAGTTTTCCGGGATACTTGACTGCCCCTTCGTTGCAAAACCAATTAATGCAGATCTAGGCACAATTCAGGATTTTCTTGTAAAAGGCCAAAATGAAAGGCCAAAACCTAAGAGAAAAAGATTTTTCTTATAATTTCTTACGTACCTCTAGGTATTTGCCTAACCCTCGGCACACCAAAATTTGGGCTCTCTGCCCGTACCGAAGTACTGACCGTTTTACCAATTGCCTGATGTTTTTAAAATATAAAGGTTAACCCACGGTATACCCACCTTTCTATGATGAATTTTTGTGCTTACCTTGAACGTGGGGGTAAGTCAGGTAGGGACACAAAATTCTAGTAAATATTACCTTAAGCGTACATAATGCCGAACAAAAAGGTTTTATTTTAGATTTAAATAACAAGTAATTGACAATCGCTTAGACCAATGAACCTGCTCATACTGAAAAATGTTCCTTATTTTGCGTTTGAAACGATTTATCCCTTAGCAGGCTGTGTTAAATGTTTTGTCTGTTTTAATAATTTCCCTTGTGAAATGTTAAAAATGGTTGGATGCTTGGTTAGTTTACTTGATAATTTTGGTGGTTTTTCTTTCAAGAGATATTGGACTGGCCCAGTGTGCTTTGGATTTGGGCAAACCTAATGAAATTTTTTAAAGTCTGAAACCGGAAATTTTATGTTTACGTTCCGAATTGGGCTTCTTTGGGTCAAAGAGGGTTTTACGTTCCGGATTGGGCTTTTCCGGAAAGGCCCATTTGGATCTTTCCGACAAGCCCAACTGTTTTCTGTTCCGGATTGGGCCTGTCACAACCCATTCCCGACTTAAAATCCAAGGCCCAAGCACTTCCGGAAAAAAAAATCATCTCTGATTTCTTTCGGATTAACCTAAATCTGAATTAGTATTGTCTTCCTGATTTCTCTTTCAATTGTCATTTCAAAAAACTCATCCAGATTAGGAACAACTCAGTTATCATTAATTTAAGATAAATTATAATATTTAATGCTTTTAGCTCATATTCCGGATTGATCTTCAAGTTTTAAGCATTTTTGGATTGCTTTTCCGGATTGGTATTCTCCGAAATGAATAACCGAATACATTTCGGATTGAATCTTCATCCGGAATGTTATCAACCAGATACAATCTATAATCCGGATTACATCCTTGCCATGTTTTTTTGACCTCCTTAAAACCGGATTGTTCAAAGGGTTCATTCAGGATTCATTTTGAACTGTCAGTAATCCGGATATGAAGTTTTGGACCTTTTTCAACTGTTGAACCCTTGATTAATTTGAACTAGTATTAATTTGAACCTTGACTTCAGTTTGAACCTATCCAGTTAGTTTTTAAAATGCTTAATTTTAAACCTCCGTTAACTTCCCCTTAGTTGGATTTAACTGGTTGATTTTTTAACAGCCCCTGGGGAAGAAAACTTTGACGCGGTGATGCTGGTGAGGTATAATTCCACAACCAGGCCGGGTTTTCCTTCAGACCCACCAACGATTCCTTTCAGAATTTTAAAGCGATATAGTAGGGGGCTCAACGCTTGCAAGATTTTTTAAAACCCCTCCGGCTAACCCTGTGATATTTAAGATCCCCGTCCACCTCGTTTTGGAAAAGAGCAGGGGTTCACCGAGGGGGGGAAAATGGTAGACCATTATTCGTTTGTAGTTTTGGGGGAAAAGATTTTGGTGAATTTAAAATTTTTGAGAGAGGTTTCCAAAAAATACAATACTTTCAGTGGGGCCCAAAGACCCCTTCGGGGGAAAAAAAAAGGGCTGCCTTTTGGGGGATGGAATGGTTTTTGGGGGTTTCCATCCCCACTGTTGAAGAAATGTTTCCGGCTTTTTGGGGGGTTTCCCCGTTTTCACCCCGTTCAGCAAAATTTTGTCGGGGAAAAAAGGGAAACTAAAAAAACCAAAAAAGGCCCAGACACTGCGATAGTTTTTTTTTTGTTTTTGGACTGGGGAATATAACTAGTTTTTGGTTTATATCTTTTATAACATGAAGAAAATTTTTAAAGGATCCAAGAAACGGATTTCCTTTTAAACCCACTTTTACCAGCTAAAAATTTTTTTTTCCTTTCCGGTTTTTTGGGAAAAAGGGCTAAAGACCTAACCTACTAAAAAAGAAGCCAATGGGCCAAAAATATTTGCCACAAGGGGAAAAAAAAACCCTCTAAATTTTAAAGACGGTGTTTTTTGGTTGTTTTCCACCCCCTTAAGAATTCGGGGGAATATCTGAAGTTGTTTTGGTTTTTTGCTCCCCCACCCCCCCCTTCCCTCCATAAAAAAGTTTGGGGGTAAGAACACGGGCCAAAAACCACAAAAGAAAAGGAAATTTTTAAATAAGGATTTAGTCACCGATTTTTGAGGATTATTTTGGCCAAAACCCTTTTTGGAAAAATCTTGATGCGTTTTTAAAAACCCCCTTTTTCCTGCTTTAAAACCAAAAATTTTCCCCCTGAGAACCTAGAAGCCTGATCGCTCAAAATTAAAGGGGATCCAAGAGAAACAGGGGGGTCCTCCCTCCCCCTTCCGTCAAAATTTTCACCAACCGCTCTGTAAGTCCCGGTTATCCCCCTCTAACACTGATATCACCAATCAAAACCAAGGTGGGGAATCCAAACCCCTTATATCTTTTAAAAAAAAAGAAATGATGAAAACAATATGAATTCCCCTTTTTTAAACCTTGCAACACGATTCATTACTTGGGGAAGCAAAACCGTCTTGGGGCAAAAATTAAGGGGGGCCAGAAAAACCTTAAAAACTCCCCCCAAAAAAATTTAACCCTAGGAAATTTTCAAAACATTCTTTTTTTCCTAGGGTAAGTATAAACCCAATGGGGGTTTTCCCAAGGGCTTCCTGGTCCAAACGCCCCTGGGGAGGCCCCCTTTTCCATAAAGGCCAAACCTAACACAAACAAAACCCCAAAACCCCCTTAAATACCAATACTGTTTCATATATTTATGCTTTTTTTGTATCACATTTTAAGGGGAAACAATCTCCCCCCCCGACTATGGGGTCAAAAATTTTTTATAGTGCAAAAATTAGAAAAGTCTTCAACAAAACTATGGTTGTCCTGTCCCAAGTGTTTTTTAAGTCAGTCCATCCCCTTTTTGGACCCCATACTTAAAAAGAACTCTCACCCCCCCTCCCCTTTCTTCTCCCTTTTGGGTTTTGTTTTATATTAGGATCTCGATCAGCTTTGTTCGAAACATCTTTTGCCAAAAAGAACCCCAAGGGGGGAACTTAGAAGCTTTTTTCCCCTTTTCAATCTTTCTTTTTTAAGCAAGCGGGTTCACGGGGACTTTTTAAAAACAACTGTCAGATGAAACTAGAATCTGGTTCTTCTGACCCCAGGTACACTTTGCTATTGTGATGCTTTATGTTTTGGGGGGAAAATAACAACACCCCCAAATTTTTCCCCAAAGTCCCTGTTTTTGAACTAAATCAAAAACTGCACATTCCAGAAATTTTTAAGCAAAAAATTCTTTTGCAAAAGGGAAGTACCACATAAACACCGGGTAAAAACCAAGTACTTGTAGTTGATGATTAGCCAAATTTTCAAGAACTTTTTAAAATTTTTTAAAAAAAACAAAAAAAAAACCCCCTTTTTTTGGGAAAATTTTTTTTTTTCTATTTTTTTAAATTTTTTTAAATTTTTTTAAAAAAAATTTAAAAAAGAAACACAAATAAACAAAGGGGATTTTAAAAAATAGTTACAACTATAAAAATTCAAGGGGGTAAAAATCTTTTTGGGGAGCCCAAAAGGAAACTTTTAAAATGCGAAAAAATTTTTCCCCGCCCCGGTCTAAGTGATTCCCAAAATTTTTTGTCCATTTAAACCCCTTAAAAAAGCTCAATTTTTTTTTTTTTAAAATTCGTATATGCTTAAGTTTTGTATTATACTATAATATCCGTGTGTCCCAACCATGGCATACCCCCCCCGATCAAGGTAAGCACAACGTTTTTATCGTAGAAATTTTAGTATACTGAACATCCTTCGATTTTACAACGCGGGTATTGGTGAACGGGGAAAAAAAGTTTTTTTAAAACAAGTGACCAATATTTCTGACGAGGGGAAAAAAAAAACCTTATTTTTTGGATGTTTGAATTCATGAATTTTCTATGAAATTTTCCCCCTTTTTTTAAGGTTTTTTTGGGCCTTTTTTTTTTTTTGGCTCTTTTAAAATATCCTAACCGTACCCCCGGTCTTTTATATAATTTGGGGGCAACAAAAGGGGGGTCAAGATATTCCCGGATGACTCAAACGCATAAATAACCCCCCCAAAATCAGATTTGGGTATCTATCAACGCAAGATTTAAACCATAAAATCATACCCGATAAATGGGAAAAACCCCCCAAGAAAAAATATTTTTTTATGTTTATATCACTTAGTAAATTTTTTAACACTTTACGTTTTAACCCCCCGCCCAAAAACCCAAAAAAAAAATAGTCTTTTTTAGCTATACAAAAATTACGGGCCCAGTTTTTGCCCCTTTTCCCGAATTTTCAAAATTTTTTTTCCCATAAAACCCTTTTTTTTTTTTTTTTTTTTAAATAGTTTTTTTGTAATTTTCTTTTAAATTTTCCCCCCCCCAAAAAATACATATATACACTATTTTCCCTCTTTTCCCCCCAAATGGGCATCATACTTTTTTGGGGCAAATTTCCCCCAAAAAAAAAAAACAAAAAACCAAAAAATTTTTAAACGAAAGAAAAGGAAAAAAATTTTTTGTTTTGCTTTTTAAATCCCCAATTTTAATTTAAAATAATCAATTTTTTAAAATTTAAAAAAGGGAAATTTTTAAAATTTTACCCCCTTTTTTTGAAAATTTGCTTACCTCTATTTTCCACAAAGGGGAAAAAAACAAATCGTAAAAATTTTTAAACCCTTTTTTTCAACAGTGAATGTTATCGTTCATGTCCCTTTTGGGAAAACCGCTACCAATCCAGAGATTGTCCCCAAACTCCTCCTTGGTTGTTTTTTCCGAAAAATAAGGAGATTAGTAAGAAAATGGGGGCCCAAAAGGGCCTCCCCTTTTCCTGGGTTTTCCCTGAAGCAAAAAAATTTTAAACCCTTCTTTAAGAAAAAAAAGTCCCCTTTTTTTTCGAGGATTGGTGAAGTTTTTTGGGGGTTTTTGGCCCCTTTAAATTTTTCCCAATCTGGTTTTTTTTTTAAAAAAACCGGGGTCCTTTTTTTTAAAAAACTTTTCTGTTTCAAAAGGTTTTACATTTTAAAAAAAAATTTTTGTTTCCCCAACAGGGCCCCTTTTGGGGTTTTTTTTTTGGGAACATTCCAATCCCCATCGTGGTTTAAAACCTTGGAATTATATTCTTCATTGCCCCTTTATTTTTATACTTTTCGGGTTTAAAAAATTGTTTTTTTTTTGGTGTAAAAACCCTGATTTTTAGCATTACAAAAGGATCATGGGGGGCCTGTGTCGTTTCGACGATGTGGGCCCGGGAAGCTGCTTTTTAGCACGTTTGTTTTTTTTACATGTAGATTTTCCGACCCCGCTTTTTTTTTCCCCGTGAAAGCCTTGAAGGATAAAAATGATCCCTTATGTCTTGATATCCTTGCACTTTTTTTTGGGGAACGAATGAATTTAAAATCTGTCTTTTTCGTTTGCAAGGGCCCCCCTTCTGTTTGGAAAATTTTTTTCGGATTCTTCTTTTTGTTAACGGGGAAGTCATTTAAAAAAAAAACCCCCCCCCCCCCCCCCCAAACCTTTCCAAAGTTTTTCAGCACTTTAAAAAACTTTTTTTTTTTTCTTTTTCCTTTAAAAACCGGTTTTAAAAAGCTTTTTTTACAAAAACCAATTTTGGGGGGGGTATTGCTGCCCACTGATATCTTGGGGAACGTGACTGCCCTTTTAAATTTTGGGGCTTCTGCTTTTTTCGTCTCCCCGACTTGCTTTTTTTGGGGTCTTTAGTTTTCTCAGCCCCCTTTTAAAACAGTCTCAAAAGGTTCAGATTGTTCGTTTGTCATTTTGGCCCCTTTTTCACATCAGCCCTCTCTTCATCAACTGAATTTTTTTTAAAAACGCTACAACACCAGATTTTTTCCCGGGGCGTCTGGGGTAAAAAAAAATTTTTTCCCTACACCTTTTGATTTTGTTTTCCCCAAATTTTTGGGCATTTTCCCCGGCCCTTGAAAAGTTGTGATTAAAAAGGGGGGCCCCAAAAAATTAAAACCCCAAAAACCCCCCCCTTTTTTTCCCCTTATATCCCAAAACTCCCCCTTTTTCATACGCGGGGAAAAGCTTTTTTATGTATAAAAAATTCTTTTTTATTAACCCCCGTTTTTGATTTTTTTCCGTAAAAAAGCCCCCCGCTAAAAACCCCCTTCCAAGTCGCTTTCCCCCCGGGGTTTTTTTTCCCCAATCTATTTTAAAACCCTAAAACCCCCCATTTTTTGTTTTTTAAAAGTCCAGGTGGGGCTGACTAAAATCTATTTTTGGGCTTAAAAATTTTTTTTGAGTAACTTTCTTCTCAAAGGGGTGATGCCCCTGACCCCCTTGAAAATGTTGTATTCATCGGTCTTTTTGGGGAATTTTAAGGGGCCCGGGTTGAGAAAACCCCATTCCTGAAAGGGTTTTTATGCACAAAAGAAATTCCCGTGTAAAAGGACAACCCCAAAATTTTTTGTGTTATTTTGGGTTGGGGTTTTAGTTTGGGGCGGGGGTCTGATTCCCCGCTTGCTTTTTGGTTGGGGTTTTCTGCCAACACTACTTCAGGATTAACCCCAAAATTTTTCAAATCGATCTTTGGGATCTTGGTTTAATGTAACCGATCCCAATTTTCCCAAAAAACAAAAGAGTCTTTGCCCCCACCCAAAAACTATTCAAATCATTCTTTACAAAACCCCTTTTTGCCCCCTTTCCAAAATCAAGCAAAACGCCCTCACTTAAATTAGCAACCAAAAACAACTTGTAAAACTCCGAAAAAACCAATTTTTTCCTTTTTCCCTTACTTCATCCCCAGGCTAGAATGCGAAATTTTGGTGCCAAAAAACCCCTTCCCCCTAAAAGAAAACCGGAAAACCTTTTTAAAGATAAAAAAAGTTCCCCAAAAAAGTTTTTTACCAAAAAAATAAAACCTTAGAAAACGTCTCGATGATAAAAATTCCAAAAAATATAAAACTGTCCGAAAGGGGGTTTTTTGGGGAAATTTTGTGCCTTTTTTTGCCCTAAAAATCACACGATCAACCGTTCATCTTTTTTTGGTTTTAAAAATTTCCCCAAAGGGTTTTTAAAACCCTGTTTATAAAAAAATTTTTAATCCCCGGGGTTCGTTTTGCTGGTTAACCCCTTTCCCCTTTTTGGACAACTCAGAAAAGTACCAAATTCGGAACAGTAAAAACGGATTTTAAAATTTTCCAGAAGGGAAAAACCCCAAAAAGTGATTTTCCCAGATGGTAAACGGAACAGTGATCCGAGATTCAATCCGAGATTTTAAAAAAACCGAATATTTAAAATAGTACAGAATGAAACCCGATCCAGAATGAAGGGGCCCAAAAACCGGAATGAATATCAAACCCCCGGGAAGAAGACCAAAAGCGGGGAAAAATCCTGAAGCCCCTCAATACACTAAAAAAATCAGAAAAAGGGGAAGAAAAAACTATCCCAAAATTGGAAAAATTACCCCAAACCCCAATCTTTTAAAAAAATCCGAAAAACAAAAAAAAATTTTTTCCCAAATCTTTGAAAAATCCAAATGCTTGAAGAAAATTTTCCCCAAAACCCCCTTAAAAATCTGAAATGCTTGAGTATTGATCCGAAATTTTAAAAATTTTTTGTTTTTTTTTTGTGTTCTTTAGCAAAAACCCCCAAAGAACTTGTAAAAACAGACTGAGCCTAAAAAAACGGGGGCAAACAGCTATGAACCATTTAAGTCCCGGTGACCCCAAAAACACTGATATCAAACAACCCAAGGATGGGCGGAATCCAAACTTGATGATCTTCAAGAAAAACCAAAAAGAGGGGAAAAACAATATAATTTTACTTTAACACCTTGCACACGATTCTATTACTTAACAAGCAAAACCGCGGAAAAATAAGGGGTTTTTTAGAGAAAACTAAGAGTCCCCCCAAAATCAACCCTAGGGAAAAAAAACATTATTTATACCTGGGGAAAAGGGATAACCCAAGGGGGTTCCTAGGGCTTTCCTGGCCCACAGGCCATGACATGCCCAATTTAAAACCCAAAAGGTCCAAACCAACACAAACTAACCCATTAACCCCCGTTAACTACCCCTAAAAATGTTTAATTTTTGTGTTTATCCACAGTTCTAGGGGGCCAACACGCTCAATTTTAAAAAGAAACGAAGACGAAAAAGATGGGGTACCATTGTGAAGAGGCGAAGAACTGGGGCCCACCCTTTCATCTAGTACACCAAAGCTCCCTTGTTTTTTTCTGTTGCTGTTTTTGGAATTTAAACACATCTACATGCTAATTATTGTTGCTGAGGTTATGTCCTAAAACGTTGTTCATAACATCGAGGGGGGACATGCCCATTTCATCGGACACAAACGCTCCTATCATTACACCCACAGTTTTTTGATTCCTGCAACACGGCTTTTCAAAATGGAATTTTGGGGGAAATTTGTCAGTGCTGTTTCAAGCTGGTAGTGGAGGGTTTTACTGATGAGTTGCTGTTATATTTGGGGACGTCTGATAAAAGGGGATTCCCGGTTTTTGGGGGTTGGATAGATGACGATGATACAGAGGTGGATGTTTTTGATTTGAAGAAACGGGGAGTTATGTTTGGAAAAGAGGTTTTTTTAAAGGATGCTCGATTGCTTTCTCAAATCGCTTAGAGGTTCGAATCAAACTATCGACAGCTGCAGGGGATGTCACGATCTTATGACCTTTGTTTGATTTAAGGCAAGCTTGGAACAATTTGGGGAAAGGGGGTTTAGTGATCCTGCCGATGACCGAAAAATTTAAAACTAAATCGTGCGCACAACAACGATGTAGAAGAAATTAAGAACAAGGTTGGGGGGCTTACAGTTGGGACCGAACGCAAGCAGGGCCCCGAGATTATTTGAGCGATCCACACAGAAAATTTACCGCCATCAAAACTGTTTAATCAGAGGAAGAAGAAGCCAAAAAAAGCTTGATGAAGAATGTTAACGTGAAACACTATCAGCTGAAAGATCCAAACCCAAACCCTCCGAGAGTAATGGGGG